>OW121785.1:27195620-27905387 GCA_933228815.1 Machimus atricapillus
TGTTAAAGGAAAATCTTAAACCAAATGAAATTTAGTTTGTACATTGTACAACAATGTTATAAATCAATGGATTTTTCATTATTTTGCCCGTGTGTAGTGGTTTAGAAACCGGTCTAAAAAAGAAAAACTTCAGGAATAACAAAATCTCCAGTGGAATTAGTGGATAGTTTTGAGATTCAGTTAAATTACAAATTTATACACAATAGTTATATAACGAATATGTGCGGTAAAGCTATGCCAATATACCTAATTGTTTTTTACGATAATTACCAAATATGAAGTTCAAAGGGAATTCTGAGAAATAAATTATGATCGAATTTGTCAAGGTAGAATAAATCTTTAGAGCTGATTTTCTTTTATGTATAAATACGGGTCATACTGGAAGATGTTAATAACCTTACTAAAAACATCTTTCAAGCTACGCTTGATTGATGTCCAATATATTTTTGACTAGCCTCTGAGTGGAAAAAAGGGAAAAAGTTTCTAAAATTGGTGTAAGTGTGTCCTCTAATCAGACAATTTAATGGTAAGCTTTGTAACAGACGAGTAATTTGTTTATTATCGTCTTGTTTATTTTTTTTTTTTTTAAGAACCATCAGCTTAGTCAAAGCCTTGAGAAACAATGTTAATCTAAAGCGCATGATTGATTAATCATCATTTGGTTCTACATATGTTACTAAACATGCGACCACAACCATCATACAGACTTTTCTTCAACACATGCTTACTGACACGAACATCAAACAAATCAGCATTCTTATTTACATTTAACCTCATCCGATTAATGGATTGAAAAAAGCTATAGTTATTTTTACATAGACCAGTTTGCAGAAGCGGCACCACCCTAAGATTGCGCTCGTTCGCTCTGAGAGTGGAATTGGTTTTAAGAAGCGTTGAGTCTACGTTACCGGTTAATAACTGGTGAACAAATACAGTATCAGCGATCTTCCGACATTTGTACAGAGAATGCATATCAAGGAGTCTCAACCTATCATTGTAAGGAGGAAGAATAACAGGATTGCTCCATGGCAAGTCCTTGAGGGCAAACCTGACAAATTTCCTCTGCACGGATTCGACACAGTCAATATGGACTTGATAATATGGTGACCAGGCTTGACTCGCGTCTTCAAGAATTGGTCTGACAAAAAAATAAATAAATAAATAAAGCTACTTAAAACGAATCTGTTGGAAAATTCCAGTGACCATCTTTAGATGAAAGCCAACATTGAGCTGGCCTTAGCTACCATACAGTTGATATGCTATACGAAGTCCAGTTTACGATCTAAGATAATACCAAGATCACGAACAAAATTAGCACGACGTAGAGCATGATTTGATAAGGTATACTCAAAACTCAGGGGGTTGCGGCCTCTATTAAAGGTCATGATTTCGCATTTATCAATATTTAGTTCCAAATTGTTGTGTGTGCACCACAAGTAGAAAATGTTTAGGTCTTCTTGAACCGCGTGGCAATCGTTAAAATTTTTTAATAACTTCATGTCATCAGCATATATCAAGATTTTGCAGGTTTTAAGAAGGAGTGAGATGTTATCAATTGATAGAATAAAGAGGAGCGGGCCCAATTGACTACCCTGCTTGACTCCTGACGTGGCTAGTATCTTATTCGAAGTTGTGCGCCGGAAATAAACCTGGTATGTTCTATCTAGTAAATAAGACCCGATCCAGTTAACAAGTGTGGTTGGGAGTCCAAGATTTAGTAATTTAAGAATTATTACAGAGTGCGAAGCTTATCGAAAGCCTTACTGAAGTCGGTATAAATACAATCTGTTTGGAAATCTTTTTGGAAGCCTTCAGCAACAAAGGTAACAAATTCGAGTAGGTTCGTAGAAGCAGAACGACCTTGGAGGAAACCATGCTGGTTAGTTGAGACAAGGCGCTTGCAAACAGCCGAGATTTGTGAATGTACGTGTGATTCAAACAGTTTTGGGATACATGAAATTTTCGCAATGGGCCTTTAGTTACATACCTCATTTTTGTTACCCTTCTTATGAATCGGAATAATAAAGGAGTTCTTCCAGAGAGCTGGGAATTGTTCGCTCTTAAGAGACTTCTGGAAAATAAATGTTAAGGGAGAGACTAGTTCACTAGAACATGCCTTGAGAATAGCAGGTCGAATGCCATCGGGTCCCGATATAAAGTGGCGGACAATCTTTTGGAAAGTTCGTCAGTATCCGCCTTCCTGAAATTGTAAGCATAGTCACAGACGTCAACATGATGATTATTTTTATAAGGGTTCTAAAAATAATCGGTTTGGATAGGCGGATGAGATTTATATAGCGTAAATAGGATAATTTAACTGTGATGAACAATTATGTTATTGCAGTCAGAAGAAAAAATAAGATCAAGCTGCCTACCCATGTCAATTTTTATGGTAATAATCTGACTGAGGCTAAAAGAGAAAACCGAACCTAGAAATGAGGACTTTTTAGAGCCCATTCCATTAAAGGGATGACAGCCATCGTCATCGGAATTGGCTACCCATTGAACACTGGGTAAATTCACCCAATAAGAGGGGATCGTCATCCGGATTCATTAAATTATTAACGAATTCCAGTTTCGATATTAAAATAGCATAAATATTAGGACCATTCCCATTTAGGATGTTAAGTTGATCGGGAGGAATATAACAGTTCATAATAAATAAGGAATTTCTGGCTAATGTTACTTTGAGGGTAATTAGCTCAATGTCAGAAGAAGTAGGTAGGTCAACTTAGCTAAAATTGAGGTGGGATTTGCAAGTCAAAAGAACCCCTCCTCCACGAGCCTCCGAACTAGTGAACCTGTCCCTACGGAATATCTGGTAGGATGAGTCAAAAATCTTTTCATCATGAAAAACATAATGTAACCACATTTCGGTTAACGCGATAATGTCGAAATTGCTTGAAGAGGACGACTGATACAAAGTCCTAGTCTTGGTTTTGATACCAATTACATTTTGCTAATATAAGGAGATCGTCTGGGTATTTAGTTTTTTAATAATGTCGGATGAGATGGGATAGCTCCTGGATTCCTTGATGAAACTTTAGAGTTTGGTCCAAGAGAGACGAAATTTTTTATTAGAACACCAGGGGGCCACAAAGAAGCATTAAGTAAAGTAGGAGCCAATTCTTCAGGCGTGTGTAAAATAAACGATGCAATTGGACTTGAGACTTTGTTAATTTTCCGACATGTTATGTTTTGCGTACAGATATTTCGAGCCTGAATGTGGGAGAGAATTGCTTAAGAGGATGTTCCTGAATCGAGACGAGAGATAAATAGGAATCGTAGTTGAGGGACTACTTTGAGTGGTTTTTCGACATTTCTTATAAGAGGGGGGCTAGTTTCGTCCCCAGAAACCGTTTCAGAAAGGGGTACTGAGTCAAGCGTGGATGCAGTCTTAGCTAGTGGAGAAGGGGTATCCGAAGAAGAATTACAGGTGGATTTTGTCGCGGGTGTACGATTTTGGAGATTGCTGATAGACCGATTGGGAGAATCCGAAAGATTTATTACTACAGCCCCTAAGTTGGTTTTTTAGAGGCACGAGTATTGGGTCGTTTTGGTTGATTCTTAGTTTCTTTCAGGTTCACGATCACAGGAGGAGGAGGGGAAGAGAGCGGGATTTCATCAGCTGAGATATTAGATCTCGAGTGTGGAAAAATTTTAAGGGCATCAATCTCATTTTTAATAGAACGAAGTAATTCATTCCTATTTGAGAATTCATACAACATTGAGTTAACGTTAATATGGATATTCTTAACGTGGCCCAAAATATCGCTAATGGCAGATGCAGTTACAACACTATCGCCGGTTCCATATGTACTCGTAGATGGTGAATTGCTTACTATGGCATTTAAATCGTCAAGAGTAGCAGAGACGTTTGAGATCTTTGAAAAAATATCACTGTTTTTACTTAGAAGGGCTTCAGAAGTGCTGGTGGATGATTCAACCGCATTGATTAGCTTGTCAAACCCCTTATTCAGAGCCCAGATATCCTCAGATAATAAATTAGCATTAGAAGAGAGAGTATTATCAAAGAATATGGAAACTAGTTTACTAAGAATAGGCACTCCGGCAATTATCTCCTTATCTTTTTTTGACCTTGCTACCGTTAATGCTTCCAACCCCACAATTTTGCTAGAGGTTGATACACTGCTTAACCATTTTGGTCGAAGAGAGAAGAAAAGGAGGCGGGGCTTGGAATCTGAAGAAATTGGTACAGTGTTACAGGGTGCCAAGAATTCCAGAGCAAATATCAAAATTCAACTGAAAGAACCACCCTGTCAAAGGAAAGCAAACTGATCGCAAGCGCGCTTCACCACACACTGTCATTTGTTTCCCCTGCTAAACAAGAGCGCATAAGAAAACGAATGGTGAAAAAACGTAAACAAACTAATCTGTGTACGCCTTCGATGTGTGAGGCAGGCACTCGATTTCTACCTGTTCCTATATATGAGATGCACGGCCGGGCCGGCACCAACACAGTGCCAGAAAACAAGTGCGCACCGTAATAGGTGAACTCTGGTGTCATTGTGTGTGCGGCGATTTTGACTATCGCCATCCTTATTCTTTATTAAAAGCTTTTTATTAGCTTCAATTGTCTGTAACGGAATCTTGGAAGTTAAATTTGATCCACTTCCCGATTTACGATTGAGCTGACATTTTGCACACTTATCAAGGACTGATGACAATACAATAATTTAATAAATTTGTCCCATTATCCTGAACAGGATCGCCAGGATCAATAATTTATGTAACAGGTAGAATTATTATTCGAAGGAACACATGGGTAAATCGATTTGCTGTTATGTAACGGAATCTTGGCATTTAAATTTGACCCTCTTCCCGGTTTGCGATTGAGCTGAAATTTTGCACACTTATCAAGGACTGATGAAAATACAATACTCAATATTGCAATATTTTTAAAATGGCCGCCGCCACAAGATGTTGGACGATGTATTTCTTGTCGACCCCCTTAGTATGGGTATCAAATGAAAGAGCTTGAAGAGATGGAAACGATAATATGAGTAACGCCATTTCTAAATCCAATATGGCGGACGTCACAAAATGGCGATTTTTAATTTTCATAGCTACCCCTTTGAGGAGGGAACTAAAGGAGGCGACATCCCATAGTAAAGTATATGTATCACAGCGTAGCCAAAAATTCTCGCCATCTTGAATTTTGAAGGTTCTTGATTGTCACATTTTTGTAAACAAACAGGTTAATGGCTATTGGACTAAGTGAAAGTGATGTAAAAAACGGAATTATATATGCTCGAGCCATTTCCTGTTCAAGGATCTTTTTTCTTTTGAAAATAAAACATCCATCAACAATTTTTAACGCCGCTTCTGACTTTTTAGACAATCAAGAAGAAGAACGAAAGTTACCATGGTTTTTTCATCACATGTCAACTCCTCAAAGAGTTACCCCTATGATATGGATGTCAAATGAGAGGGCTCGATGAGCGAAACGCAACAAGTGAGATGACGTCATTCTAAATCCAATATGGCAAAAGTTAACAGAAGTATCAAAACTTTCTAGTGAAGAATTAGAAGAGGTATTATTTTTTGAGTTAATTCATAAAACAACCTGATAACCTGTTATTACATACATACGATACACCAAAAAAAACGAGTCTTCAAATAAAGGGCTGAATACATTCGATGCGGTCGTGAGTCGTAAGCAAAAGCACAAAGCTCTGACGCAAACTCCGAACACATTCGTTGCGGTCGTGAGTTGTGAGAAAATCATAACATTGCGCGCGTTGCTAGAGTAAAAATGTTCATTTCGGGTCCCTTTTGTCATAAAAATACTTATAGGTTTTCACCTTTTCTATTAATCGTACGTTCAAATAATCCATCGCAGCATGAAGATGAAGGTCCTCCCATCGAATGCTTCTTGACAACTGAAAAAAGCATTTCCCCTGCAGAGCTTTTCAACGCAGACCGCAGAGTTTGAGTTTCGCTCAAACTCGACGTTTTTTCTTACGAGCGCATCGAATGTGTTGACTTGTAAGAATCCTGTTGTTTTCAAGGGGATTGAAACTCGTAAGATTCTCACAACTCACGACCGCGTCGAATGTATTCAGCCCTTTACTATTAGTTCGCTTAAAGACTAAAAAAGTAAAAATAAATAATAGTTTAAAAAACTAAAAAACACGCTTTATTTAGATCGAACTAAAAAATAAAAAAATAATAAGATGTTGTCCCTATAGCGAAATGTAGTCAAATAACTTGATAAAATCAAATAGTTTGCAGAGAGTTTAAAATAATAGTAAAGAAATAAACAAATAAAATTTTATTATACAAAAAGCGTGGGGTGCTTTGTTATATATGTATGTATTTATACTAACTCAAACTCTCTGAAAACTATTTGATTTTATCAAGTTATTTGACTACCTTTCGCTGTAGGGATAACATCTTATTATTTGTTTACTTTTTAGTTCGATCTAAATAAAAAGCGTGTTTTTTAGTTTTTTATACTATAATTTTAGGCAGTTTAAATGGGAATTCAGACTTGGAACAAGCAGGGAAAGATTCTCGTTCTGGCTAATGGGAAAATATTTCGTTTTATTTTCCCGAAAATGGGCTGTGGTGGGGATAACTGCGTCTCAAAAATAGAGTGCCCATTCTTTGTAAAGCAGTTTCCATATTCTTTGGTATTATTCACCTTTTCGGCTAGGAGGGACTGATCATTAGCGATTGAGCTCGTCATGTTCTACATCACCTGAAGAACATGACAAGGTTTTACAGCCGAACACTCTTCACAGGTAAAGGCAAATGATTTTTTTTTTTTTTTTTGGAGTGGGGAAATGCAGTTACGCCCCTAGGTGACCGCAGCCACCCGTGTGCCGGACTCCCTGGGCGAATGACCAGGCCTACCGGCTAAAACCCCGCTCCCCGTCTCCAGGAGCTCCACCCCGGGACCGTCTAGGGGACATTACTTCAGGGTGGAGTCCTGTGTTGCAGCCTCCACGAGGCACCCTCCGCCCGCCGCGCCGGCCGACACCCACCCGTCTACCCTCCCCCAGCCAACAGGAGCTCCCCTAGGAACTCCTGTTGTTGTCTTGTTCTTTCTGACGAAGGATCCCTTTCACGAAAGAGGTAACCCTCCGCCAGAAATCGTCACTCTGCAGCATAACCCCGACTATATTGTCCGGGGTTACGCTGCCCGTCGCCGCCTCCAAATCGGCTCCCCAACGGGCACATTCGAAGAATGTGTGGTGAGCGGAGTCCGATGAGGAGTCGCAGTACGAGCAGCCCGGGTTCGGCACCTTTCCCAAACGGTGGAGAAAGGCCCGGCAATGCCCGTGCCCCGTCAGCATTTGGGTGAGGTAGTAATCCACCTCACCATGCTGACGGTTCAGCCAGGTGTCCAGCTGGCGGATCAACCGAGCTTTCCACCGGCCCCGCGACTCCCCATCCCACCTATCCTGCCAGGATGCCATGGTCCTGGCACGGGCCACCCTCGCGGCCTCTTTCCTCCCCAGGGCAGACTTCTCCCGGTGGACGGACTGCCGCTCCCTGGCCAGGAGGTCAATTGGGATGACCCCCGCGACCACCAGCACCGTCGGCTCCGAGACCGTGCGGTAGGAACACACGATGCGTAGCGCCGCGCGGCGTTGGACCGCAAGCATGCGCTTGCGGTACTTTTCCCACCGCTTCGCGTCAGCCCAGACTTCTGCTCCGTAGAGCATTTTAGCCTCGGCGGTGCGGAGCAACAGACGCCTTTTGCAGGGTCTGGGACCACCAATGTTGGCCATGACCCTGCTCAGCGCCGCCGTTACCGCAGCCGCCTTGTCGGCCCGGCCCCTGATTTCATCCCAGAAGGCAAGCCTGCAATCGAGGCTTACCCCCAGGTACTTAACCACGCGCCGGGTCTGGACCGTCATGTCTCCTACCCGCATCTCCCTCAACAGATCGATGCGCTTCTTTGTAAGAAGGACGATCTCGGTTTTGGCGAGTGCCAACTCCAGCCCGTGGTCGCTCAGCCAGGAAGTCACCCGACGCATAACCTGGTTGAGCCTCATTTGAGCCTTGTCGACATCTCTGGCGGTAATAACCGCTGCGATGTCGTCGGCGTACCCAACCAGGAAAGACCCTTCTGGCATGTCCATACGAAGGATCCCGTCATATGTGTAATTCCATATGTCGGGACCCAGTATGGAGCCCTGGGCCGCCCCCGCCGAAAGAACCCTCGTCACCGGGCCATCCTCCGTCTCGAAGGTGAGGGTGCGATCGTTCAGGTAATCCCTCATCATCTGCAATAGATACTGAGGGACCCTGAAATCGCGCTCGAGCGCATTGAGCGCGTCCCCCCACCTCACCGAGTTGAAGGCGTTGCGCACATCCAGCGTGACCAGCAGGCACACCGGGCGAGAATAATGATTCCCGCATTCGGTGGCCCGGGCCGCGTCGACTACCTCCTGGCTAGCGTAAACCGTCGACCTCCCCTTCCGAAAGCCATATTGTCTCTCGGAAAGGTCCCCAGCCGCCTCGACGGCGGCTTGGAGGCGAGGCTTCAGGAGCTTCTCCAGGAGCTTGCCGGCTGTGTCGAGCATACACAGCAGTCTGTACGACCCAGGGGACCCCACTGGCCCCTTGCCCATGCTGATCAGCACAAGCCTGGCTACCTTCCAGCGGGAGGGGAAAACTCCCGCCTTCAGGCAGGCATTGTACGTCTCGAGCAAGAGCTCTGGATGGCTCGACGTCAACGCCTTCAGCACCTCTGCTGGAAGTCCGTCGGGACCTGGCACCTTCTTGTTTTGAAGGCTTTGCGAGCCCTCGTGAGCTCCTCCATTATGAATGGAGGAGGATCGAGTGCCTCGCGGACCGCGTAATGAGGCTCCAGCGGGTGGGTGGGGAAAAGGGCATCCACTATGGATCGGACCGTCTCCGCGTCGAGGGGAGCATTCGGTTTGAATGCCCCCAATTTGCGGAGGACGATCTTATACCCTAGTCCCCAAGGGTCCTCTCCCAGCCGCTGCCAGTGCGGCGGTTAACGGTTAATTTTGAACAATTCCAAATTAATTTATGTGTATCTAAAGAACTTTACAAAATGAGGAAAATATTAAAAATCCAAGTAGTTTCAGATCAAAGTAGTTTCAGATCAGAGTAGTTTCAGGAAAAAGTTTAACTTTGTAATAGAAAATTATTTTTTATATAATCAAGTTAGTTCGAGACAGATAGCCAGTCAGTTATTACAAAAAATTTAAAAAAGGAAAAGGCTGTAAATAAAAATATAAAATAAAAACTAAAAGAAAAGAAACTACCAAATAAATTTATTATTAAACAAATAACTAATCAATAAGGAATCGTAAAACAACTAAATTATAACGCAATATCAAATTTACAATTCTGCGTTTTCCTTGCTCAACAACACAATTAAGGAGGATTTTTCCACATCCCCGAAGATTACACCCCAGCATTTGTGTGGTGTCTTGTTGGGTTAAAAACAAGAAAGCCCCAACACCAGCATAGCCGCTTGCTCCTCTGGATGGTCCTGATAAGGCTCTTCTTTGCCGCTTTGTGTTCGGCAGATCTAAGGGTTGCGTCGGGATCTCGCCGGTCAGCTCGTTGAACCAACCGCCTGAGACATATCCGCCTCAGGTTCGTGATTTCGTCCGTCCACCAATACGCAGGACGGCGCCCCTCCCTACATCCTTTCTTCGTCTCCACAGCCTTCCGGTAAATTAGACTCATTGTGGAGTCCACCACCTGAGCAGCATGCTCGAGCGATGGCAACCATTCCGGGATTCCGGCAATGGTTCGCCGGCCGTGTGTGATGGTTAGAGACAGCCTCTCGACGTCCATCCTGGAGACATCCCACCCGGGCGGGCCTTGCAAGCGCCGGACCCGCACTGGCGGAATGTGATATATTGGTGATTGCTGGCTGTGTAGTCCTCAATCACCTGCCAATACTGCACTCGTGTGGCTAGATATTCTGTCGCCAGGGAGACGTCAATAATCGTCTCCCTGTATCCAGGACGTTGGAAGGTGGACGTCGAGCCGGTGTTTAGGACCACCTGCCCTGTCCTGGACGCGAAGTCCAGGACACGTCCCCCGCACGAGTCGGGCACAGGCTTGCCCCACTCCAGAGCCTTCGCGTTGAAGTCTCCAGCCACCACCAGATCCCCATCCATGTCACGGACCGCGTCCAGCAGGCCATCTAAGTTGGCCTGGGAGTCCGCTATTGGCTCGTTCGGAGTGAAGTAGCAACTGACGTAAGTGACGTCATTGCTCCTCACCCAAACGAAGCCGGCGCCCGCCCCATGGTCCACGACGCCAAAGCGCCGCAGATCCGGGACCCAGATTGCCGCCGTGCCGAGAGTATCGCGATACCACATAGGCTCAGATCCATCTCGGTACTGTTCGCTGACTAGGACGACGTCAGCGTCTTTCTCGAGACGAATCTGAGCAAACAGATCGTGGGTCGTCCTACTCCTTCTTAAGTTGCCCTGGAGGACCATTGCCATCATCATTTCTTGGCCTCCTCTAGGGCCTTGCGGAAGACCCCGCACTCACCCGAGCCCGCCAAGTGTCGCCGCGGGCCGGTCTCCCCCGCCACTTCAGGGCAGAGGAAGCACACCGGACTCGCGGTGCAGTCTTTGGCCCTGTGGTCGTCCCCGGGGCACCAGAAGCAGAGCTTGCTCCGGTCCGGTCCCTTGCAGGTTTGACTCTGGTGCCCGTAGCCCAGGCACTTGAAGCACCTGGGCACGACCACCCGCCTACGGATCCTTGCGTTGACCCAGCCGACCTTGATTCGGGCAGCCCGCAGCAACTTCGCCGCAGCCGTCTCATCCGCTTCTATAATGGCCAGGCTATGTCCGCGGCCATTTGGACGGTTCAGCGCGACCTGGAGGTGACCATTATATTCCCCCAGATCCCTACTGAGGGTTTCTAAGACCTCCTCCTTGGTCGTGCAGGCGTCAAGTTCCCTGATCTCCAGAGTGGCTCTGGGGACCAGCTGCTTGACGGTGCTCGCCGACCCGACCGCTCCCTTTAGAGCGTCCGAGAAGGCTGCCCGGGTTCCCGGGGTGCAATGCCCGATTTCAAGGAGCACCTCGCCAGACCTGGTCTGCCGGACGGCCTTCACCCTCACCCCATAGCTCTCGGGGTTGACCGCCCTGCGGGCAGTGCTAAGCACTTCCGCGAAGGTCTTCCCCGCTGCGGGTCTGAGCAGGATGGTCTCCAGCTTGGTCTTCCCGGTGGGAGCCGCTGGTCGACTGGGCGCAGGGGTTGGCACCGGAGCCGAAGCTTTTGCTCCAGCCTTTGTTCCGGTTTCTTCCTTCGTTTTCTTCTTCTTCTTCTTTCTCTTCTTTCCAGGCCCTTTTATCGTCTCCTCCGTCTTTTGTTCGACCTTAGTCCATCTGCCCTTCTGACCAGCTCGGTCCATGATAGGGCTGGGTCCTCCTTCCTCTTCTTCCCTCTCGCCTCCCCCTCCGGTAAAAGTGGAGGGCTGGAAGCCCCTCTCTTGCCCACCGTAGGCGAAGCGCCCACGCTCACCGCTCCGGCGTGCCGAAGGATCTCCTCATAGGGAGGTGTCGTCGACACGGTCCGGGCTTCCCCGGCCGCTGGCGGGCGCGCGGTGTCTCCCGCTGAGGACTCCCGCGACCGTACCCGGTCCACCGGTGTTTGTAACACCGGCGATCGTGGCACTCGCGACCTCCTCGCGAAGGGATTGGAGGGCGTGCCGCCGCTCCCTTCGCCATCCCCCACTAATCCCCCCCCCCGATTGATTTTTGTTACTGTCCATGGTATACTAATAACAAAAATAATTCGGGCCCGGGTTCGCGCTCTCGGACCATAGCCGAGGCAATCGCCAGCATTTCGCTTCCCGCTCCCCCGGTACCTATAGGAGGGCCCTCCCCTTCCGACCGTCCTTTCCCCTCTTCGAACAGGCCCCGAATCACCAGCGACCTGCCTCCGAGGGTTCCGTAGGCTTTCCGAGGAACACCCCCCTGCACCTCCCGTCTGACCTAAGGATCAGAGCGGGTGTTCTCCCTAGACCTAGGGTGTGCTACTCCCTAGGGCCGCAGCTCCTCGCACCAGGACCTCCCAGGACCGGTGGGGACAGAGCGAGAATTGAAAAGTTAGCCTCTAAAGATAAATGAGCACGTGAGGCTCCAATTGCCTACTTTGCGTTAAATTAATGTAGCACCGAAGCACAGACAGGTTATTTGTCTGTGACCGACGGTAGCTGAAGCAGCAACGGTAGAGAATGCAGCTTTGGAGGAAGCCAAAAGAGCGTTGACAGAGAAATTAGTTTCTCGTAAGAGTGAAAAAGGCTAACATAACTAGGTAAACTCACACAAATAACTACACCGGACTCACCGTTCCCTAAGTACCGCACAAAATGCTAAAATTGCAAAATGCATGCAATTTAATTTTTCTACTAGGAGGCACAAAAGGAGTCAAGCAAGACTAAAAGTTTGACACTAAGACCGGACCAACGCACAGAATAGTGAGCACACAAAATAGTTTAAAAAGAAAACAAACAACTCGGATGAAAGCACACACTCACGGGAGCACAATCATCAGGAATTCCGCCCACAGCGACGTGTAGAAACGTTGCGAGTGCAACTCCCAGCTGATAATTCATTACGTTAAAATCTTTTATTACTATACTTAAAGGAAATTTTATTGGTATGAGATTCGAAATCTGTCTGCCATCGACAAAAGTACCAAAACAAAACCTCAACACCTTGTGACGTTCACCTTGTGGAGGTGCCCACAAAGCCACAAACGGGATGTCGAGGACTTTGCTGTACAAGTGATTAATGAATTCAAGCGAACGGTAAATTCTCATTAAGTGAACCGTAAGCCTATCAAACGTAATTAGTGAATGTCGCCATAACAACGTCCTTCCACTTTCCTGCTGAAGGGACCCTGTAGCAGATGTCAGAGCCTTAAAATTACGTTCATCGAATTTGTTCATGGAGCGTAAACATTTGTTTCCTACCACTGAGGTGTGCCATTTGATTGTATTGCAAGTGACTTCATAGCAGCTGGGAAGTCATAGCAATGTAATTTCTTCGGCAGGCTGCTGACATACAATCCTCCCATCTAGAAATTGCAGGAAAATCTATTCAGGTGCTCCATGGTAACTTAACTCTCAAGCCATGCACAATAGATTCAAGGGGAGTGGGGACATTATTTTCTAGCCTTTGACCTATTTGGCCATTTGTTTAGACAGAAAGCAGTGGTTGTTTAACAGGGAAGACGACATTAATCCTTTTCTTGAAAATATTTGTCGTTATACTTTGACATCTTTGCAATATATACATATGCGTTACATTATGTAGATATAAACATATGTTTCAGACACAGTTCGTATTTACATATGAAGTTAAGAGCTTGTAGGCGGGGAGCCGGCAATCGTAAAAGCCCCGTGATCGGGATTTGAAAATTTTTAATGAAAAACAATAGTTTACCCTTAGGGTAAGAACATAACGACCAGGTTTCGGTCGCTGTTTAGGTGACTGTTCAGCTGACTAATAAGCTAATTATCAGGTCAAGCGAGGGTATACTGCGCATAGTGCGGTGGTTTCGCTGATTTAAATTTAATACGTTTCGAGCAACAGGCGTGCACAGTCGGATAATAGGTCATCTTTAAAATGTATTGAAATAAGAGATGAACTCAAAAACTACTTTTGCTCTAACAATGTCCAATTAAAAATACATTATATTAATAAACTGTGCTGAAATAAAGTTGCCTGGCATGCCTACTTCTTTTGCAATCTCCTTCCAGTAGTTGTCCATTTTATACCTATTGAAATGTTCTTTATTTTTCGCATCCCAAATGCCAATTTTCCGCTGCACGGCAGCAATCCATTTCTCCTTCTTCTCAACAACACTCATCGCAGCAGATTAACTAGCTGGGAAATACAAAATGATTTTAAGTCAGCAAAACCCGATAGTCAGCTGAATCGCGAGCTGATTAGTCAGCTGCCGCGCTATGCGTTTCCCCACTTATTATACTTACTTTGTCTTCTCAGTCACCTAAACCGCGACCAAAACCTGCTCGTTATGTTCTTAAATGTTTTTAACAAAGTACAATGTGTGATAGTAAATCGATATTTACCATGAAATAAAAACTGGTATGCGCGATACTTCCGGCCGTTTGTAAGCCCGCATACCAAGATATTTTTGAATGTGGCATTAAAATGCCTAAAAGGAAAAAAAAAATAACGGTTTCCGTGATAACAGAGAAATTGTCCCCCCTATCACACCCTTTAAATAGGTATGGCGGACCTTTCCGGCTAAAAAAAATTGGTCGGCCGGGTTATTTCTTATAATGTATGAAATTTCGCATCAAATTAGCTAACATTGATCAAAATCCGCGATGATGGGAAAAATTTACTGTAATTTCATAATACATACATAATTTATTTAAACATATTTCCGGCCAATTAAGTCCACGCCGACCAAGCTCATCTTATTCGTCTAAGGGTAAACTATTTTTTTTCATTAAAAATTTTCAAATACCGATCACGGGGCTTTTAAGATTGCCGGCTCCCGGACTATTGGGATTGACCTTCAGCTTTAGAATTCTGTGAACCTTTATCAAATCGATCATGCAGCCTTCTGCTTGACTCCACCGTTGTTTTCAGAGACTTCTGCAGTAGAGCTTCAGTACATCAAAATAATTTACTGACCAGTAAAGGCCGGTCCAGACGCTAGGTTTTGCACAACCTTTTGTCTGCGCAGTCTTAAGACGGAATGAAAACGTTGCAATATTTAGGGCGTCTACATGGTGCAGAGATATCTGTATGTTTCACTCAGTTTTATGTGATATCGTCATGGAGGAGGTACTACTCTAGTCAATTTTGGCATGGTGTCTGTAAGAAACTCCCGAGAACATTGCCGAAGGTCAGCCATTGGCGCCTGACGAATTGAAACTGAGGAACAAAATGAATCGGAAAACGGTGCTACCGTCTACATGCGCCGACTTGTCCGCACAGTTAAAGGAAATCTATGCTCAGTTATCGCTGCAACTGTACCGCCTTCGCGCCAGATTCAAAACTGCGCACTTTTCCAATCTACACGCAACGTTTTATCTGCAACGTGTTGAACTGTGCAGAAAAACGGTTGTGCAAAACGTAGCGTCTGGACCGGCCTTAAGAAAATAGCCGCTATTTTTGATTTCACGAACAAAAACGCCCAAGAAAATTTAGTCGGTAAATTAAAGGTAGGTGCACTTTTGGAACAAGTGCGTACAATCCGAGCCCTTTAAATTTTGAAATGTTACGAGAAGCAAGTCTTGTAGGTATAATATAATGCTAACTATTTAATAACGCATTTTAGCGAGATCGAAACTACTACAGTAGTAAAATAATGTACATATCGTAAGATATGCTGAAAGTATCTACATTAGCATCCAAAACGTTCTAATCTAACTGATAAACTGGTTTCGAATTTTTAAACAAGTTCCCGGTCGACTATTCCTCAGGTCCTGATGGTATTCCCCCTGCGATTCTTAAGCTATGTGCCAATGTGCTTGCCGAACCCTTGTCTCTTATTTTTCAGAAATCACTTGATTCCGGCATATTGACAACATCAATGACTGCCAATTAGTTCAAAATGATTTAGATATTTTTACAGTCCTGGTGCGTTCACAATAACTTGGAACTTAATATTTCTAAATGCGAATTTACTTCATTTCACAGAAGGCTGAATCCAATCACTTTCGCGGACTCTTTGTCTGGCTTTCCTCTTCGCCGGGCTCATGGTGTGCGTGACCACGGCATTTTTCTGGACAGAAAGCTCGACTTTATTGAGCACATTAATTATATAGTCATCAAAGCATCCGCTTTGTTAGGATTCATAAAAAGATGGTCACGCGAATTCAATAACATAGATATTTTCAAACAACTATTTATTTCCATAGTCAGGCCCATTTTTGAATATGGTAGTCAAGTTTGGTCACCTCATTATGCCACTCATACTATTAGAATTGAGGCTGTCCAGAAAAAGTTTGTTAGGTTCGCGTTGGGAAGCTTGCATTGGGAAAATCCCTACGTCCTTCCTCCATACAGAGACCGCTGCAAGCTGCTCAACATGCATCCGCTTCTAGAACGTCGTGTCGTGGCGGATGTTACGTTTGTCCATCTGCTTCTTACTGGTTTTATAGACTCCCCTTTTTTACGAACCTTGGTAGTCCCTAGTCCTAACCCCCATAGGCCCATAACCTAAGGAAAGTGCCCCTATTCCTTATATGTAAATCTAGGACTAACTATGGTTTTTTTAAACCAGTAAATCGCATGTGTTTGAATGTTAATAAGCATGATGAATTCTTTGACACTCGTTGTACTAAACAAGTACTAAAAAAATCTTTCTTTAATTTGTGAGACCTATACTGGAATATGCCAGTCTGATTTGGTCCCCTTCCTACCGATCCTCTCTCGATCGTGTCGAGGCGGTTCAGCGCAGGCTTCTGAGGTTTGCCCTCCGTAATCTCCCCTGGGAAAACCCCTCTGCCCTGCCCCCTTATTCGGACCGCCTCAAACTGCTATCTCTTCAGTCCCTCGAGCAACGTCGTTTCACCTTCCGAGTCGCCTTCGCCTTCGACTGCTTACTCGGCAGAATCAACTCCCCTGAAATTGTTGCTCTTTTCAACATCGCTATCCCGGCACGCTCTTTGAGGGAACGCGGCTTCTTCCAGGTGCCCTTTCACCGAACTAACTACGGAATGAACGAGCCTATTACGTCAATGTCGCGCGACTTTAATGCTAAGTTCCCTGACATTGACTTCAATATGAGCCGCAATCAGTTAAGGGATCAGCTTCGTTGCAATTGACCTCAATGCATGTATATGTATATAACTATGTATATTTTTATCTTTATTGTAGTAATCAGCCACTGATGAACTCGAATAAATTAAATTAAATGATTTCAATTCTGCTTTTTGTTGCTCTCTTATTTATTTTAACTGGTTATTAGGCGTTTCGCGCTTCACTCTTTTAAATCTGTTACCATTTATTGCATCAGCTATATTGCGCTTCATCCCCTTCTCTTCATTTATGTCATAATTTGGTAATGAAATTTCAGTTACTCGAACGCACCAGAAAACTTACATGGGATTACAAAAAAAGAAGGTAATTTTAAGAGTGCTGCACTGAAATTTGCATATATTTCAAAATTACATCGTTTTCTTATCAGACTTCTTGTAACTCGTTGGGGATTGCGATAGTAATTAATTTAATATTTCAATAACAAAAATGTTTGGTGCATTTACCCCACTAAAGTTCTTATTTAACGCTGTCTGTTCACCTTCGCAAAAATATTCGCGAAAGTTGCAATTTCGATGTACATTCTCACGAAAGTTTTCACACGCCAAGCACATTCTTTGATGAGCCCAGACGCAACTTGAGTTCTTTGCATCTGCACACTCAACGTAATCTTGTCTGCCGCTGTAAGCGGAGCTTCACACGTGCAGAAAGCTTTCGTGAGAATCAACTCTAAAAATTTGTGTATATAGGGAAGTACCAAAATAAACACGACACAGTCCACAAGAAATCATCGCCGTTTTCATTATTCCCTTCGCTATTGTTCTGTTCACATGAATGCATAGGTTTGGCACCTAGGCATTATTATCTTCAGCAGGTTATCAAGGTATTGGACTTTGGTAAATTCATCGTTAATCCAAGGTATTGAACGTTGGTGAATTCATCATCAATTTATTGGGGAGTCAAGGTATTGAACCTTTGCTCCTATCTTTTGCGGGCGGCAAAAGAGTCGTTCGTGTTTTAAAAACATTGGTGACCCCGACGTGATATCAACACGCATCAGTCGCATCAGTCTCAACACGCATCAGTCTTAACACACCTCAGTCTTAAGTCAACATCAACCTCAAGTCATCATGGAGGAATTAGCAGATCAACAGAGGAAAACCGGGAGTGATCTGCAGACAATCATCGCCAATTACAACAAAGATTCTTCCAGTCGGAAAACACTTCAGTACTATCGTGAAAGATCGAGGCGCCTTGAGGAAACAGATAATCTTATCCGCACCAGACATGGGGATCAGCTAAATCACCCGTACTTTAAGCAGGGTTTCTATGACGGAATCAGAGACCTGTACGAGAACTATTCTGAAACATTTCAGGAACAAATCCGAAGGATGGAAACAACAGCAAACACGCCAGCAGCTGAAGCGGATCCGCCATCGGAAGAAAATACAATTGTGAAGCCGAAAACTCCACTAGCACGCCAGTCAACTCCACCTAGTGAGGGGATCGTCAAGAACATCAGGAAACAATCAGTGCTGTGTGAATCCTTGTCAAGATTGTTGAACAAGTGTATCGAACGTGATCAATCTGCGTCCAAACAAGCATGCGAGGAACGAGCCGCCACAATCGGGCGCTACTGGTCTCAAATCGAGGACATACATTTCAGCATATGTGAAGCCACGGAAGACCCAGCAGCACAAGGCTACAATATAGATCGATATTTTAGCCTAGAGGAACAAGTTCATGATGAATTAATTCATTTATCAGAGAAGTTGGCATCAATTGAGACACCTATTTCTCAACCAAATCAAAACACAAATTCAATGATGAAATTGCCGAAGATAGTACTCCCCAAATTTAACGGGGACTATTCAAAATGGCAACAATTCTACGACCTGTTTCATCAAATGGTCAATTCAGCCATTAGGACCCTGTCAAAAGATGTGGTACCTGAAAACCAATTTGGAAGGTGATCCCGAAAAGCTAATACGCCACTACACGCTATCGGTCGAAAACTACGCTGCGGCCTGGGAGACGCTAGTAAATCGCTACAACAACAAAAGGTTAATTGTGACGGCGATGCTCAACAAGCTTCTCTCTCAGCCAAACATCAACATTGAAAGTGCATCGTCCATCAAGCACCTTCATGACACAACTCGCGAATGCCTCAAGAGACTAGAGAACCTGCAAGTACTCACGGCAGATTGGGATCCTTTAATAGTTCACCTGTTGATAAAAAGACTCGATAAAACCACACACAGTCTCTATGAGCAGTCCCTAGAGAATCCTCGAGAACTACCTTCATTATCGGGTTTGCTTAAATTTCTGGAAACGCCATTCCAGTCTCTAGAAGCACTAGGCTCAAAGGGGAAATCTTCCGAAGAAAGTGCAAGAAAGTTAACGATTGCACGATCTCTTTCGACCACAACAAGCTCAAGGCAATGCCCCTCATGCAAAGCAAATCATTTATTGTTTGCATGCCCACAATTTTTGAAACTATCGCCACAAGCTCGCTTGGAATTCACGAAAGGGCGCAAATTGTGTACTAATTGCCTCAGGACAGGCCATAACAACTCAACATGCACTTCCAGGACATGAACAAAGTGCGAAAAGCGGCATAACACATTGCTGCACATTGATCAGGCGACAAAACCAGGAGCTAAGAAGCTAAGCCAAGTTCTCCACCAAAATCGCAAGCATCAAATCCTCCGACAACGTCTCAGCAAACGGCATTGACCGCGCAAGCACCGTGTGCACCAAGCGGTTACGTAATGCTGAGCACAGTTCTGCTTCGGCTCACAAACGAAGAAGGAACCAGCCTAGAATGCAGGGCCATACTGGATTATGGCTCTCAACTGAACTTCATAACCGATCGAATGGTTAAAAAGCTGAAACTGCAAGCCAATATAGAGGAAATGAGTATTGAAGGCATCGGACAACACAAGCAGCGTGCTCAGAAGAGGGTCAGCGTGTCAATTCATTCTCGAACAAGTGGTTTCGTTTCAAGAGTGGGGGCTCATGTATTGCCCAAAATAATATCTCCGCAACCATCTCACATCATTGATTCATCCTCGTGGCCAATTCCACATAATATTCCTCTGGCAGATCCAGACTTTCACACACCCAATACCATCGATTTTCTGATTGGAGCAGAAATTTACTACTCCATACTTTCTGTGGGACAAATCAAGTTGGGAACCACCTTGTCAACCCTCCAGCATACAGTATTTGGATGGACCATAGGGGGCAAACTCGAGGAAATTTGTCGACCGTTGGCCTCCTGTGGCATATGCAGCGAAGATGACACTCTCACTGACCAAATCGAGAAATTTTGGAGACTAGAGGAAGTGGATTCATCAGACGATAGCAGCTCCATAACGTCTGCCGAACAGAGGTGCGTCAACCACTTCGAATCCAACGTGAAGAGAAATTACGAAGGAAGATTCATAGTAAGGTTGCCGTTTCGTCGAGACCCCAAGCTGTTGGGAGAGTCTAAGGACATCGCTCTCAAAAGATTCCTTTCTTTGGAAAGAAAGCTCATAAAATAACCAGAGATTAAGGAACAATATGTTGATTTCATGCGCGAATACATGAAATTGGGCCACATGGAAGGAGTGCACCCTGTAGTGGTCATATATCATCTGGGTCATTCACGACTAGATGTAAACATAAATATTGTACGTCACACGAAATAGCTAAGTACGATGACTCTGAGGCAATGCAGGGTAACACGAAACCTTTTGGGGTTCACTGCATTGAGAATGACTCAAGTGCGCTTGCGGCGCTTATGCAGCGCAACGTACTTACGTTCTCGTGTGACTCATGAATTAGAATTAGGTCAGTTAAGCATTTGCTTGAACATATAAGATGATTTAGGTCAATGATTGAGTAAGGTCCGTTATGAATGCGAAATTGTAGTATTTAAGGGAAGACTTTACCTCAATAAAATATATTCGTATAACAGAACTCGACGGTTTCACTTTCTTTAGAAATATCGGCGTATCCCTTTTGGTGACGCCATTGATCAGTGCGTATCCCTCTGGTGACGCACTATTAGTCAGGATATTCGAAATCTATTACACCCCACCCCACAACTCCTAAAATTACAACCCAGACAAAATTCCGAGTCCGCACTATTATCTTCCACACCACTGCGTTACAAGACCGGAGAGCAGCACAACCAAACTTCGAGTTGTTTTCGACGGCTCCGCAGCTACATCGAGCAATGTATCATTAAATGACCTTTTACATAAGGGACCGTGGATTCAAGATGAGCTTTTTGCCATACTACTAAGATTTCGGTTGCCAAGATTCGTTTTCACAGCGGACATCGAAAAAATGTACCGGCAAGTGATGATTCATAATGACGACCAATTCTTCCAACTAATAATTTGGAGAGAGGACCCTAACCAGCCCTTGCGATGTTACAAGCTGCGTACGGTAACATACGGCACAACTTCTGCTCCTTTCTTGGCAACAAAGTGCCTGCAGTCGTTGGCTGCCACTGAGGCAGTCAATTTTCCACTAGGAGCAGAAATCCTCAAGAGAGATTTTTATGTCGACGACTTGATGACTGGCTCCAACAGATTGCTTGAAGCCAAGCAAATGCAAAGTCAACTAACGAAACTTCTCCATTTAGGAGGATTCCATTTAAGAAAATGGTGCGCCAATCATGCGCAATTACTACATGGAATCCCTCCAGCTGACATAGAAATGCAGCTTGACATCAGCGAAAACAATGAAGGACACACAAAGACACTGGGATTAACCTGGCTTCCCAAGTCTGATCTCTTTTCCATAAAAATTTCGCTGAAAGAATCAAAGGGTATTACCAAACGATCGGTTCTCTCCGACATTGCCCACATCTTCGACCCGCTAGGCTTTGTGAGCCCCGTCACCGTGAAAGCAAAGATATTCATGAGAGAGCTGTGGTCTCTTAAAATAGACTGGGATGCTTCCCTTCCAGCAGAAATGCACACGCGTTGGCAAATCTTCCGTCAAGTTTTAAAGACACTGGCCGAAATTCAAGTGCCAAGGCATGTATTTACCTGTCAGCAACCAAGAAACACACAAGTTCATGCTTTCTCTGATGCTTCAGAGAATCCCTTCGGTGCAGCTGTTTACATCCGTTCGATCGCGCCGGACAACATTGTAATTGTGCGACTATTGTGCGCCAAATCAAAGGTAGCTCCACGAAAAACAACGACACTTCCTCGGTTGGAGCTATGTGCGGCACAATTGGTTCAAAGAATCATGAAGGATTTAAGATTGCAAAAAATGTCACTTTTGGACAGACTCCGAGGTAGTTCTGGCCTGGATCAACTCGGAATCTTCAAGCTATCACACTTTTGTAGCCAATAGAGTGGCTAGCATTCAACGATCGTCAAACCCTGAACAATGGCGTCACGTAAAATCCAGTGACAATCCCGCTGACCTGGTATCGAGGGGAGTCACAGCAGAGAAGCTAGCAAAATGCAGTATGTGTTTTTACGGTCCTCGTTTTCTTCATGGATCAGAAGAAATATGGCCCTCCAAATATTCCAAAATGGACACTGACCTGGAAAAAAGAGCACCTAAGGTGATGTTAGCAGCTACGAAAACAACGCCTTCATTAGCAACCACAATAAACAGCGGCAATTCATTCAGTAGATTGAAGATGTTATGTATGCTGGGTAAACATACAATAACAATTGAGATCTTATTCCGTTGCAGGAATAAAATCTCTTGTTGTTTGATGTTGCTCCTGGGTCTGGTCTCGCTGATGCTCGGCTCGATGATATGTCGGAAGCCGCACGGAACGCTTAACTCCTTGAGGTCGGCAGGCTGCACGGGGAGTAGCAGTTATGCTCACACTACCTAACCGGGGGATCACAATTAAAACACGGATTTTATCTTTTATTTGTCTGTTATATTTTATATCACTTAGTACACCGTGCTTGGTTAATTGTCTGTACCACTTCAGTACACTTATGCCGGACTCTCGACTCCCGTGTAGAAATGCTTAAGTCTTTCCGGGGGAACTTAAGCACTTTTGAACTTTCGGACTTAACTTTTCGCGTTCGCGCTGTTAACTTGAGGCCGATCAAAATCCTGACTTTAAGTCGGCTCCGCGAGACTTCTAGACTGTTGGAATACTTTACTGCCGAAGGGCTAATACTGATCTACCCGAAGATTATTACTGTACTGCACACCTCCTCATCGACTGATCGGGTATTTATCGACTCCCGGTCGTGCCTTGGAATTTTCCAAAGTTCCAATCACCTTGACCGCGCGCGTCGGTACTCGGTACATTTCCAGTGCACATGTTCTGTGTCAGCATAATTGCCGTCTGCATGTGCCTGGGCCGGTGCACGCGCGGGTGATCGCCCAATCACCGATCGAGGGGTCATATTTTTGCGAGTTTCAGTTATTGCGAAATACCTCAAATTTCGTACATGTTATGTCTAGACTTTTGAGGGCTATTTCGCAATTTATGAAACTAATTTTGTTAATGCGATCTAGATGAGATTTTGGTACATAACAAAGAGAATAATGTCGTATGTTTTACGATTCATATACAACACACAGCCACGCAACCGAGGATCGAGAAAACGTAATTTATTAACTTCTGCAGATGTTGAAGAGGCCCTCACGGTCATCATCAAACAAATTCAGCAAGAAGGATTTACGGAGGATCTCGTTCAACTGCAGAGAATGAGAACGGTGGATGTGAAAAGTCCAATATCCAGCTTGTCCCCGTTCCTTGACGAACAAGGAATTATGCGTGTAGGGGGCGGACTGGAACATTCCAATATTCAGTATGACGCCAAGCATCCCATACTATTGCCATACGCACACCAGTTGACGAAGCTACTCATGGCCGACATTCACAGAAGCAATCTTTATGCCGGCCCGCAAACGTTATTGGCCATCACCCGTCAAAGATTCTGGCCTATTAAAGGCAAAGCTATCGCTAGATCTATAGTGCAGAATTGCGTACGCTGCTGCAAAGGGAAACCCAAGATGTACTCACAAATGATGAGCAATTTGCCACCCCACAGAATTCAACCAGCCCGTCCATTTATCAATTCGGGCGTGGATTTTTGCGGACCTATTTGGGTCCATTATCGTTTAAGAGGAAGTCGACCCCAAAAGAGTTACGTGGCAGTGTTTTGCTGTTTCGCTACTAAGGCTCTACACCTGGAAGTAGCGAGCGATCTGTCAACAGATGCTTTTATTGGGGCACTGAGAAGATTCACTGGCCGACGCGGACAGTGCAAAAATCTATACTGCGACAACGCAATAAATTTCGTAGGAGCCAAAAACCAACTCAAGGAATTGTCAGACGCCATTCACTCAATCAAAGGGCAAGAAAAGATCGTGTCGGTATGCAACACGAAAGGCATAAACTTCCATTTCATCCCACCTCGGGCACCACACTTTGGAGGTCTGTGGGAAGCCGCAGTCAAGTCGGCCAAATACCTTTTGCAACGCAGCGTAGCCTCAGCCTCGCTCACGTTTGAAGAACTGTGTACCCTCATGACCGAAATTGAAGCCATTCTAAATTCAAGACCACTCACACCGATGTCAAATGATCCAAACGATCTTACTGCCCTAACGCCAGGAAATTTTCTCATAGGTGAGCCTTTAACAGCTACCGTGGATCCCAATTCTGAGCCGCTGAGAACTAGTTTACTCACCAGATGGAAACTAGTGTCTCAACTCAAACGAGAATTCTGGACCCGTTGGTCACGGGAGTACTTGCATGAGCTCCAGCACAGATTAAAATGGAAAACAGCCAGTCAAAACACACAACCGGGAACCATAGTCGTCTTGCAAGAAGACAACATTCCAACCATGAAATGGCCGTTAGGTCGAATTGTCCAAACGTACAAGGGCAGTGATGGTTTAGTGCGCGTAGCAGACGTTCGCACAAGCTCAGGTCTTCTACGTCGCCCAATCCACAAACTGGCGCCTCTACCGTGTGAAGAAGCTCAATTAGACGGTTCCACATACAAGAGTGAGGACAGGGCTCCTCCCTCAGGACATCTAAAACGTGGCAACGAAGAGAACGTACAAAGGAACGATGACTCCTTAAATGAAACAAAGGAAACTACAGAAGAACACCCCGCACATCTCTCCGAATCACGCAAGAGGAGAAAAGGATCCTACGCATCTGCCATTGTGACCCTGTTATTAACCTGCTTGCTTCTGCCAATTCCAAACTCAGCCCACGCAATAGAGGTAACGAAATTTGCGCCGCAACCAGGAATATATTTTGACAAAATTGGAACAATCAATTTAATATCCACAGAATGGAATCTAGTGGTGTACTACGATCTGCAGCAGTACTGGAAGGAGTTTCAAGTTTTGCAAAACAGCTCAGGGGCATTACAACATCTGTGTAGCCTCATTCGGAAGAAGACAACGTGCACCCAAATCATACATCAGTTTCAACATTTAGAAGACGAACTGGAACAAGACAACCAGCTGCTCAACTCGAAACTCACGTCAAGCAGAACCAAACGAGGAGCTATTGATTTGATTAGAAATGTTGCCAATTCACTGTTTGGTGTGCTTGATTCAAAATATGCCGAACAAATGTCGTCAACAATTGACAACATTCACCAGAACGAAAACCACATCTTAAGTCTTCTAAAAAATCAGACATTGATACTAGAATCCACTGTCAACATTATGAAACGCGACCACACAGCTGTGAATAAGAAATTCGAGTCATTGGAATCACAAATAAAGGAGATCATCAATCGTATAAACAACAACACTGACGACGCATATCAACTGAAAATCCAACAGCTGTTCACATCGTGGTCAATCCACACTGCGCTGGTTGTCACAAATCTGCAACGCATTCAGGTTGCATTAATCGACGTCATTGCCGACGCACATCAAGGAAAGATCAGCCACCTATTACTTTCACCTTCGCAACTACACAAGGAAGTCATCAAAATTAAAAATCATCTACCTGCATCTGTTCGCCTTCCAACGAGCTCAGAAAACTTATTGGGACTTTTTCAATTAATGATAGCTGAAGGACGTATCGTAAACAATCACGTCATATTTCGGATCAAATTACCCCTTCTGAGCTTAGAAGACTTGAATCTATTCCAATTAACTCCAATACCAGCCGTGGTTAATAACTCCTTGCTGACAATAGAACCATCGTCCGCATATTTGGCTGTAACTCCGCATCAAGATCAGTATTTTCCCTTCACGGATCGAGAAATTTCATCATGCACTGAAATCAGAAGCACATTTCTGTGCAGACAGTCGCAGCCGCTTTATCACAAAGGGGCAAACATAAGCAAATGCGAAATCAACCTCCTCAATGGGATGTCAACCTCCTCAGAGTGCACGTTAAAAAGAGCTCCAATTAGCCCTCTCTGGACGCAGTTGCACAAGTCAAACCAATGGCTTTTTGCAATCTTCAACAAAATAGTTGTCAACGTGGTTTGCAACAACACAACAACACAGTTAACATTGGAAGGCTCTGGAATCATAAGTCTGCTACCAGATTGCGTGTTAAAGCACGATTTGATGACCCTCCGAGGACATCATACCTATTCCAGCGCCATCCGAGTAGCATACGCAAGATTAAGTGAGGAAGCAAACATCGCTCACATGGAACAGCCCGCGCCCTTGCCTCATGAAGAAAGACAGCATCAGGTGAAATTGCAAGAGATGGAGATGCTATTGGAAAAATAGCATCGCAAAACCTCGAGCTGCCCAATCAACTTCATCGCAGCAATGTCCAGCACACCACCGTTGGCTCTCTCGCACTAGCACTCATCAGTGCCCTCATCATACTGGCACTCATCTGGGGAATCCGCACCAACAAATTTCGAGGTCACTCATCCAAGCCTGTACCAAAGCCCAGAACATCACGGCCTCTACAAGCTGAAGACTTCAAAATCAATATTTAAATGTCCTTCACCCTAGATTCCAATACATTAGAACATATTTTTTGATTTGTACAAATAGAATCATATAAAAGTTGAACGCAGTTCAACGGGGGGGAGTATGTTCACCTTCGCAAAAATATTCGCGAAAGTTGCAATTTCGATGTACATTCTCACGAAAGTTTTCACACGCCAAGCACATTCTTTGATGAGCCCAGACGCAACTTGAGTTCTTTGCATCTGCACACTCAACGTAATCTTGTCTGCCGCTGTAAGCGGAGCTTCACACGTGCAGAAAGCTTTCGTGAGAATCAACTCTAAAAATTTGTGTATATAGGGAAGTACCAAAATAAACACGACACAGTCCACAAGAAATCATCGCCGTTTTCATTATTCCCTTCGCTATTGTTCTGTTCACATGAATGCATAGGTTTGGCACCTAGGCATTATTATCGTCAGCAGGTTATCAAGGTATTGAACTTTGGTAAATTCATCGTTAATCCAAGGTATTGAACTTTGGTGAATTCATCATCAATTTATTGGGGAGTCAAGGTATTGAACCTTTGCTCCTATCTGTTGCGGGCGGCAAAAGAGTCGTTCGTGTTTTAAAAACACTGTCTATGAGCAAAAGCATCTCGAAATTAATCAACGTAAACCAAAAATGCAAAACTCGAGAGTATTCAGGAATTTTTCTCTCTTTCTTCAGTGCACCCCAAAAAATGGTACGCTCACGTACACTGTGTGTGTACGTTTCAGCCAAAGACTAATCTTTGGTTTCAGCACTTCCTTATGCCTATGTTCTAATGACCTTACACGTCTACACAGGTCAGAGAAAGAGTGCAAATAAGTAGGTAATTAATTTTTAACTTTTAAATATACATATTTTAACTATGTTATTGAACTGCTGTTTGTTTTTTTGTTATGGTTTCACATGGAATATATGGGAAGACTTTATTTTGCAGAAACATCGATGGTGAATGGCCGATGCTTAATCACCATCGATGGTGACTCTTCGATCTCACCATCGATGGTTTGGCTTCGATGTCCCATCCCTAGTTTGGGCCTTTATTTATACAAAAACAAAATTGTCTCGTAAGCGCCATATGGTCCCAGCTACCGAGTGCGCAAATATAAATTCAGGACAGTAGGAAGTGGCTTCTGCTCTTGAAAAAGTAAATAAACAAATGAATTCTATATCTGATATCTTACGACTATTTAAGATATCGATTGTAAGCAATTCATAAATTCCTGTAGCCCCTCCAACAACATTTTTTAAGCTACACCACTAGTTTGAGTCCTATAACAGATGAACGCCAATGACGTAGTTTAACAACACGTTGCACAAATGTTAACATAAGTCACATTCGGCTCCTATTTTCTTAGCCTCTTCTAATACCGTTTCACTCTTTCTAATATAGTAGAAAATTTCGCCTTCGCATTGTCGGAAGGAGAAATTTGGTCTGTCACGTACACGGCTTTTACACGTTGTCATATCCTCTCCTCTATTTTGTAAGGTTTAAACTGTTTTAAATTTGTTTTGTTTACTTACTTTCTTGGATTTTTGACACATATGAGCTGCTCTGTTGATTATGAAACAATTTATTTACGGACATAAGTTTTGCGAGGCTTAAGAGCTTTGCAAATTCGTAAAAGCGTCGTAAATGAAAATCGATGGAAAAAAATTTATGGAGCTTCGCAAAAATTTACGAAATACGAAGCTTACGACGTTTTACGAACCTTCTACGAAGTGAAGTGAACACCCCCGCCCTCATTGATGCCTATTTGGCTGAACTGCACAAAGTACACAATAAACCATTACATGCTTATTTAAAATATTCTGTGTGATAACTGGAGTGTGAAACTACGTTCAAAGATAAAGTACTATTAAGAGTGTAAGCGCAAAATAATTCTGAAAGATCCGTCTGGTCAATTTTTCCTGTTCATAAATCGTCTTATCATAAAAGAACTCTGCTGGTATCTTCTGGTTCCAATAAAACTCGTCTTTTACTTCAATAGCTACTTCATCTTAGGAGATTCCTTTCTCTCAGCAAGGTCGAAGCCTTTCTGCACGAATGAGTCAGAAAGCTTACAACATATCGCCATCTGCCATAAAGCATTTGAAAGCATTTTCGTCCTTTTGTCTACCTCGAGATATCGGCCCTTACCCGATTTAGATTCTGTCAAAGTCAAATATCAATAAAATTTGGTTGACACCCAATTATGTAGGAATCAGTCAGCTGTGCATGTCGAATATTTGTTAAATCTTTTTCACGTCATGAGTTGTTTGATAAAATCCTCCAGTTACTGGCAACGTTGGGTGGGTGCAATAGGAAGGACTTGCATAAAAACACGAATCGATTTTTTTCCACTTACTTAGTATTAAAATTTTCGATGTTTACGAAATTTTTTTTATAGTTTCGTCAAATATTTGTAATACATTTAATAATATTTTCATCCAGCCATTTTAAAAGGAGAAACTAATTATTCAAATTTCAAGGTTGATTGGTAACTTCTTGATTTCGAGGGCGGTATGCCGTAATATATGTACATACTGTGTGAGTTAGTGCAGTCCAACCGAATTATATCCCACATCCATTTTCCGTAAAGATTATGCAAATTATAATATGTACATGCGCATAACACAAACTCAGATTTGATTTACTGTGTTTAATTATTTTCTGCAGATATATGGGCAGTTTATTGAGCAAAGTTAAAAACCACTTTCCATTAAAAATACTTTTGTCTGCAATGTTTCAATTGATTGAGTTTTAATGAGTTTCATATTCTACTAATCAACTGAATTTTGAAAATTGAATGAAAATGTTTTTGTTTAGGGAATGTTAGTTAGGTAATACCTAATATGATGTAAAGAAGCATAATTTGACACATTGCACATTTTTAACAGGAAATATTGGGAGTACGCACCGTTCAAACTTTCCGGACGCAAACATAAAATTTAATCCTAAAGGGCCGACTACATAGTACCGGTCCGGGCCGTTCCGTTAAAAGTGTCAAAGTTGAACATATGGGACGTACGTGTTATTGCACACAATGGTCGAAACGGAAAGGAGCGTGACGGGCAAGTTGTGCAATTTTCAACATTCAACGGAATGCATAACTTCAAAAAAGTGCTATTAGGAAGAATTTGGGAACATGTCAAGAATAGGGGACCTGCTCCGATTGCAATAAAATTTTGCAGGTTGCTTCCTTTAGGCCTAAAACGAAGGAATATAAAATATTTTGATCGGCTCGGCCCTGGTTTTTGAAATATTCAACTTTTAATGAAACGTCAAAATCAAAAGTTGAATATTTTTCGCGAATCTTGCAATATTTTCACTATTTTAGGTTGCCACCTGCACCTGCAGTTCCCTATTCTTTATTTTTTCTCACCTCAACCTTCACTTTCACTTTAAAACGTGCAAAAAAGGATATTTATCCATTAAAAACAAAAACGCTTACCTGTCAAACTTCCTTACTTTGATCTGTCATCAATTTTTGTTTCTTGCAGGTGGTTCCCCTGAAACTTTTAGTCTCTAATCACTCACAAAGCTTTTGGATTTTTTAAGAAACATTTTTATTGAAATATCTGATTATTTTTCTTCAATATTTGCAAAATACCTACATAGTACAAGGTGTCTCAAAAGTAAGTTCACATTTGCTTATCTTATTACGCGAAAGCAACTATTCTGAGGGGCGCGGGGGGTATGTCAGTCGGTAGTCTGGCTCTTGGGAATTTAGTCGCTATGGAGCGTTTCTCTGGTGCGGACCGTGCGTTGTGCGTACGTGAGTTTTACAAAAACGGTAATTCGGCGACTGTAGCGCGTAGAAAATTCTGCAGTATTCGACATATTCGTCACTGGGCGGCCAAGAACATCAAGAACAGCCGAAAACGTGGACAGTGTTACTCAGTCTATTCGAGATGATCCAAACCTCTCGATTCGGAAGCGTGCTGTTGCTTTAAATGTGCACAGATCTTCATTATGCCGCATTTTACACAAAGATTTAACTACTGCCGAGCTGTCATAGGCAATTTTAGTGCCCGACTAAATGAATGCCGAGAGCGCAACGGTTTACATTTGGACGATGTTATTTTTAAAAAATAAATTCCCAAACAGTGTACTTCAATATAAAATAAACATTTTTTCAATAAAGCTAAGACTTTTCTTTTAAAAAAAGATTTAAATGTGAACTTTCTTTTGAGACACCCTGTATATTAATTATATTACATAAATTTGTCTCCTTTAAACCACTTCCCTTACAAATAATCGATAATTTCGATCATCCATTGAAATATTATTTTGGGTTTATTATCACTCATAAAGCGTTTAAATTTTAATAACACATATTGTTACTATTATTATGTTCATTTAACAATAATATAATATATAAACAATAAATATAACTTTTTTTTTTTAAGCAGGAGGAAAAATGCCTTACGCACCATCAGGGCAGGATTTCCTCACCCTGGTGTGTGGGACTTGCACCCACTAAAAAACCTCCTCAAAAAAACCGCAGAACTCTTCGTCTTCCTGCTAAAAAACAATTATAATTATTACATAAAATCATAGACTATCTTACTTCATAATCCGAATTGTTTATATTTGCTGCGGAAGTGCTGGGCAGTGGGACAGACAGGCTATAAATTATATAAATTATTATTATTATTATTATATAAATTACTACATTTAAACATAAAAACCATCAAAATACCTGGACCGTTTCGCCACCCCGCTCCTCGACGCCATCGCTATCCTCCTCCATTTCCTATAAAATCAAAATAAGTACAATATTTCAAATAATATCAACATTTTCTTACCTCTTCGAACAGAGTTCTATACGGATTATAGAGTTCCCCCGCGGCACAGAAAAACTCCGCAGTAGCCTCCAAATTATGCCGTTTAAAAAACAGCAGAAACATATATTTGGAAAGATAGCCACAAAGAGCGATTTTTCTCGACGGTACTCGGGCAATTTGCATTTGGCGTGTCGCCACAACCCTTCGATGGTGTTCCTGTGAGCACCCGTAGCAGGATCCTTAAAGTTAATCGAATGGTTAACATTAAGGTGCCTGAAAGTCGCTGCATCAATCCCATCATACGAGCGCCAGCAGTCACTAATAATAGTGCTACCGGGCAAAATCCACTTAACGATCAGTGGAATCAGGGTTGATGCATCGCGACGCTCTACGGGCACCAGAAACACATCGCTTGTTTCGCGGCAAACTCCACCAAATACCCATTGCCCTTCCACAAAATGTCCTCTATGGAACTTCCTCTTTCCAAATTTAGATTCATCTATCTCTACCGTCATATTTGGACCTCCTAAATAAACGATAAAATCTATATAAATAAAAAAAGGGAGTTGCTGTCAAGCTGTCAAGTGAACCAGTGCTTTTAATTGTTATGTGCGACAAAAGTGTATTAAACCCGAATAATTCGGGGCCGGAATGCTCTGCAGGCCCACCCGCGGCCGACAGGAGCGTCGCCGGGAGGAGTAGCGACCGCGGAGCTGGAGTTTCTGCGCCCAGGGAGGAGAAGTCTGGAGCTGCGCGCCAGCCTGCCGGGACCGGGACCAACACCTCGCTACAGTCGGACGCGGACAGAACGGAGAAGGAGGACGGGATGTGGAGGTTGGCTGGTAGCAGACGTAAAGCTACCAGGCAAAACATTACACCTGCCGACGTGCGAAGCAGGTTGCAGGTGCGTGCAGGTGGGTCGGGAGGTGCTCCGCCCTCGTCAGGGAACGCGGCTACTGCAGCTGTCAAAGCTGCCCAAGCTGCCGGCAAGGAAGCCAACCTGTCGAGTGCGCGGCAGCACAGCTTTTCTCGTGGCAGAGGGTTTGCGCCTGCGAAGGCGGTAGCTCTCGCCGCGAAAGCTGACAGACCATGTACAGGTCAAGCCAGCAGTGAGCTCCCGAAGCTCAGTAAAAATTCTCGTCGCCGCAGAAATGCGGCGATACGAAAACAACTCCGGCTTCAGCTCGTTGAGCAGAAAGGGGTGGCTGGGGGGTCTGCAGAACCCCAGAACAAAATAGTTCAGGGTTGTTCCGGCACTCCCAAGCGCCCACTTTCGCCGGAAATAACACCGCCGGAGGCGAGGCGGGTAGCGAAGCGCTGCAAAGCTGCAGCTAAGGCTGAGGAGAGCGGCTGTGGCGCACCGAGGCCAACTTTCGCTCAGGTCGCTGGCGACCAAAGCGTCCGTATGGCCTTTGGTCCCGTAGCGGAAGACCTCCTCCTAACCAGCGAGCAGGCTGCCTCGCTCCGCTCGTTGATCTCCGAAGAGATTTTTAATGTCGCTGCCGGCGGCCCGTCGCTTGCTTTCCGCGGCGCAAGTTTTGTAGGTAGGGGCTGCGACAACCGCGGCTACCTGCAGATCGTGTGCCTGAACGCGGAGACCAGGCGATGGCTCATGGACTTCGCGAAGAAATTAAAGGCGCCCTGGAGCGGAGCTGAGCTGATGGCCTGCGAATTCTCGAAAATTCCCAGGCACACCAAGGTCACGCTCTGGATACCAGAGTGCTACAATATCTCTGCAGAACAGCTTCATGCTAGACTGCAGAGGCAGAATAAAGTTCTCGGGGTAGACAGATGGCGGCTGTTTCACCTGAAGGATGATCCCCCACAGGGAACCCTTCTGGTGCAAGGGCTAGACCAGCTGTCCCTCGACACTCTTCTGGCACGCGGTGGGAAAGTCTACTATGGACTTTCTGAGCTCCACGCGCGCATTAAGAGCAATGCCGCCAAAGACTCTGGAGAGTGTGACGAGGACCCAGCGGACTCGGTGTCGGGGAGCGTGATGGCGACTAAGGTTGTTGTCGCCGCCTCCGGCTCTGAAGTGGCCGCAGGGTGCGCTCACTCCTCAGAGGTTACCGAGGGGTTACCCCCTGCCCCAGATGTCGAAATGAGCGCACTGTAGAATGGGTGCTGACTCTTTTAACATCATACAGATTAACTTGCAACATGGCAAATCGGCCTCTGCGGAACTATGCAGAGTCCTTGCTTTGGGGCAGACAAAACTAGCCCTAGTGCAGGAACCCTGGTTGTTCAAAAATCAGGTTCGTGGACTGGGTCTAAGTAATGGTCGAGTGTTTGCGGCCGATACCGCCACTAAACCTAGGGCATGTATCTGGATCGCCAACAGTCTCAAGGCAACCCCGATTCATGAGCACAGCTCCAGAGACCAGGCTACCATTCGGGTAACTCTGAGCCTGGCCGATGGTGCTCAGGACGTTATTGTTGTCTCCTCTTACCTGCCGTATGATTCTGCTGAACCTCCACCGAGTTCTGAACTCGTAGAGGTCGTGGAATTCTGCCGCAGGAAAAATCTCCCGCTGATTATCGGGTGTGACGCTAACTCGCACCACACCTGCTGGGGTAGTACAAATGTGAATAGAAGAGGTCAGTCGCTCTTTGATTATATTGCTTCCACTGAGCTGACTGTCCTCAACAACGGCACTGGGCCAACCTTCGTTAACTCTGTCAGGCGCGAAACGATTGACATTACGCTATGTTCGATTAGCCTAGTCGACCTCGTATCCGACTGGAGAGTCACGAACGACATATTAACCTCAGATCACAGAGCCATCTCGCTGAAGATCTCGGCGGACTGTCCGACTCCTCCCAGTTTTAGGAACCCCAGAAAAACAAACTGGGGCCTCTTCAGATCCGCTCTGGGTTTGAAATTGGAGGGATGGCTGCCTACGATCAACAACGTCAGCGACCTAGACTCGTCGATTGGGGTCATAGAGAGGGCAATTATATCTAGCTTCGAAGAGGCATGCCCTCTTACCACCCCTAGTTCTAAGGGCAAATGCCCCTGGTGGAACCGTAGATTAATGTTGCTTCGAAAAGGAGTAAGAAAGCAACACAATCGAGCAAAAAACCTCAACTCTGTACCCGAATGGGAACTCTTTCGAGAGAAACAGAGGGCCTATAAGAAAGAAGTTAAATCGGCCAAGCTACTCTCTTGGCAAAAATTCTGCTCAGACCTTGAAGGGATGAGAGGCACCACGAGAATCCACAAGATTCTCAAAAAGGACAAGGCCATTCAGCTGGGTTCATTACAACTACCCAGTGGTGATTTCATCGATGATGACCTCTCGGTCGCATCTCATCTGTTGGAAACCCACTTCCCCAGTTGTGAACCGGTCCAGGAGGATCAAATAGCGGCTGATCAGCACAATCCAGATGATTCGGATTGGTCTGTCGCCAGGTCTGTTATAGACAAGGATCTCCTTAACTGGGCGGTCTTTTCCTTTGCACCCTTTAAGAGCCCGGGTAGAGATGGTATTTCCCCGGTCATGCTCCAAGAGGCATTCTCCCTGATTCAAGACCATCTGATCATAATTTTCAGAGCGGTCCTGGCTTTCGGGTATATTCCCTGTAGTTGGCGCCTTTCCAGGGTTATATTCATACCAAAACCAGGAAAGTGTAACTATAGGGAAGCCAAATCATTCCGGCCGATTTCACTAACTAGCTTTCTGTTGAAATCGCTGGAGAAGATGCTGGACGCTTTCATCAGATCAAACAATCTGAAGGAATTCCCGCTACACCCAGCGCAGCACGCGTACCAGAGAGGGAAATCTACTGAATCGGCCCTCCATCAGGCAATCTCTTTCATTGAAAGAGTTTTTCTTGATAAAGAAGCGGCCCTTGGTGTCTTTTTGGACATCGAAGGAGCGTTTGACAACACCAGCTTCTCTGCTATGTCTTGTGCCTTGCAGGAGCATGGGGTTAACCAAACTTTAACCAGGTGGATAGTTAACATGCTGAAAAGCAGAATTGTCTCCACTGAGGTAGGTTCCCACACAGCGATCAGGAGGGTAGGTAGGGGCTGCCCGCAAGGTGGTATTCTGTCTCCCCTCCTGTGGTGCTTGGTGGTTGACGGCCTCAACAGGTTACTGGACAGTAAGGGCCACTTCACAGTTGCCTATGCGGATGACATAGTGATACTGTGCAGAGGCAAATTTCTCAGTACTCTCTGCGATCTCCAGCAGCAAGCCTTGCTGTTGGTGGAAGGGTGATGCAGGGACAGGAACTTGTCAGTCAACGCTGACAAGACCTCTGCTCTACTTTTCACTAACAGAACGAAGTTGGAGGGTCTCAGGCATTTGAGAATATTCAACAAAGAGATAATCTACGCAAATAGCGTAAAATACCTAGGAGTGATCCTGGACATCAAGCTGGACTGGAAGCTACATCTAGACTGCAAAACACAAAGGGCCATCTCGACCTTCTGGCAGTGTAGAAGAGCATTCGGTCGTACCTGGGGCATTAGCCCAAAAATCATCCACTGGATGTATACTGCCGTCATCAGACCGAGTCTCTGTTACGGGGCGCTGGTCTGGTGGGAAAGGACAAATTTAAGCACCGTCAAAAGTACACTCGCTACGGTACAAAGACTGGTCTGCTTAGCCATCACAGGAGCAATGAGATCTTCTCCAACTGCCGCGATTGAGTTGGCTCTCTCTTTGGCTCCGCTCGATATCATCGTGCAGAAAGAAGCGATGAATTCGGCCTTGCGCCTTATTCAAAACAATCTCTGGCGACCCAATCATCAGCTGGTAGGGCACTCCCTGATCTGGGACAAACTGTTACATACCAACAGTTGCGTACAAATGATCTCGGATTATATAACGCCCCATCTCAGCCTACGTAAAAGGTATGTTGTGTCTATTCCCTCCAGAACGGAGTGGGACGAAGACTATCTCAGTAACACAGTGTCGGACGCCGGATCTGCGTGGTTCACAGACGGATCCCTCGCTGAGGGCCTGGCCGGAGTCGGAGTGTACGGCCTTAGCGAAGACTTGTGCATCTCCCGCTCGCTAGGCAGATTCGTCTCCATTTTCCAGGCGGAAGTTCTCGGCATCTTGATCTGTGCTCAAGAGATTTTAAAGAGGAAACTGTGTGGGAGAGATATTTTTATTTTCTCCGACAGTCAAGCTGCTCTCAAAGCACTTGACTCTTACATAGTCTCGTCTAAGCTCCTCAGCGAGTGTCGTCACGCGCTTGACCTTATTGCGACAACTAACAATGTCTCAATAATCTGGGTCCCTGGCCACTGTAACATTGCAGGCAATGAGACTGCAGACAGGCTGGCGAAAGAAGGGGCCTGCTCTTCCTTTATAGGACCAGAACCCTACGTGGGTGTTGCACCATCTCTCATCAGTCGCTCAATGGAGGAATGGGTCCGCTCTGAGCACAATGAGAGGTGGTCAGCTAGTACAGATTGTAGACAGTCTAAGATGTTCTTACATCGGGTCGACCCAGGCCTAAGCAGACGTCTACTCAACCTCAGTAGATGCCAGTTGAGCCTTGCGATGGCCATCATTACCGGCCATTGCAGGCTGAACAAGCATCTACATACAATACGAATAGCGGAATCGCCGCTTTGTGGCTGCGAGCTGGAGGACGAGACTATCGCTCACCTTTTGTGTGCGTGTCCGTTCTACAATAGCGCCAGAGCCGCGCTATTCGGGAACTACCAGGTGGATCCACAGGATCTGCATAAACTCACGCTGCCCACCATCCTGAGCTTTGTTAGAAGAACTGGTCGTCTAACGGCTCTATCAGGGCATCGAGATTAACCCAGATGGCAGTATCTCTTCTCGAGGTTTGTCCAATGGACCTTTGGTCTAAGTGCAGGGTGACTCAACCCGCCTCATTTCAATCTACATCTACATCTACATATAAATAAAAATGAATCGCCAAATGTGTTACTAAGCGCAAAACTCGAGAACGGCTCGACCAATTCAGCTATTTTTTTTTTCATATTTTCCTTAAGGCACAAGGAAGGTTCTTATGGAGAGAAAAAACATAAAAATTGCTTGGAAAATAGTAAAAACAACACTTTTCTTTTCCCGCCAAAATCACAGAGTAAATTAAAACAACTGTGCAAAAAATTTAAGTAACAGTAACACTTTCCATGCAAAAAATGTATGTCAAAGTTTACTGAGATGATTTTACGACTGAAGTTTTACACGGAATTTCAATTCAAAAGAGTAGTTTTAGAGTATATGGACCCATAATTTAAAATTGATTTTCATAAAATATAGTGGATTTTGAGGTAAGATTTGGTGAAAGCGAAATTTTGCAAACAATTACATTGATCAGTCATTGGTTTTTAGCGATACTCGATTAGTTTCGATTTGATACACGAGGATTTCAAGATTGTAAAATTCTCAGTGAAGAATAACAAGGTAATTTCGATAGATTTCGTTCGTCCTCTACTTTCAACATTTTTAAAGGTACATAAAAGCTTTTTAACCAAAAATTAAACCGACAAAAAAGGAACTGAAAAATGAAAAATAAAATAAACCCTTTTAGTCTGAATAACTGAGCACCTAAATTAACGTAAGTAACTAATTTTTAATCGGCGCCAAACAAACAAAAAATTTTTCCTTTGGCGCCAACTCAAAATTAGTTGCTTACATTAGTTTAGGGCTCAGTTATTCAGACTAAAAAGGTTTACTTTATTTTTCACTTTTCAGTTTTTTTTTGTCGGTTTAATTTTTTGTTAAAAAGCTTTTATTTCTCACTCTTCAGTTTCTTTGTTCGTCGGTTTAATTTTTTGTTAAAAGGTTTTTATTTACCCCTAGGGGTAGAATTTTGTTTTCAAATTTATTTTAATGGGACCAACTTAGAGGTATACCTTATATGTAATAAAAAAAGAGTCATCAAAATCGGACTACTCTGTAAAGCCCGCTCTACACTTAGCCCGCGGATCGCACGCGAAAGCCGTGACGGGCGCGAACGTTAAGAGTGAAGCCGTTTCGCATATTCTTCGCGGGCTCGCGTTTGGTTCCCCGATTTTGGAACAACAGTCAGTATGTTCCATACGTAAAAGTGGACCGCTTGGCAAACTTTTACAGGATGCATCATTGATCATATGGAATGAATGTACCATGAGTAATAGAGCTCATGTTGAAGTAGTAAATCGAACGCTCCAAGACCTCAGAAACTCAGGTCCTGTCATGGGGGGGTGCTACTTTTGTGTTAGCGGGAGTTTTTCGGCAAACACTGCCTGTAATAACAAAAGGAACACGCGCCGATGTCATCAAAGCATGCTTGAAACCATCTCCCATATAGAGTTCTGTTAAAACTCTCAATTAACGAACAAATACGAGAGCCCATTTGAGCGACAACTACAACAACGACTACTCAAACTTAGGGAAGGAAAAATTACCTCTCCTAACACTAAAAGTAGTAGCGCTGGAATTGAACTTGACGATAGATTGGGCCACATAGTCCATAAATTAGAACATCTAATAGACGCAATATATCCCGGTCTTAAAAATTGATTGGAAACAAATTATCACTGGCTTTGTTCAAAGGCAATAGTGTCACCCCAGAAACAAATAGTGAATGAAATAAATAAACTGATTTTACAGAAAATTCCCGGTCAAGTCAAACAGTATATGTAAGTCAGTTGACACGGTGTGTAATATTGAGGATGGATACAGTGCACTATCCTCAAGAATTTTTAAATTCTTTGAGCCCTTCTGGCCTACCACCTCACGACCTTATGTTAAAAGTCGGCATTCCTATTATGCTGTTAAGAAACTTGAGCCCTCCCAACATGTGTAATGGCACAAGGCTACTATGGGCAGCAGTGGGACAACTTGCTTATATTCTGCGGAACCCATGATTCCGACGGATTTGCCAATATCGTTCAAAAGGCTGCAGTTTCTAGTCAAACTTTCATTTGCCCTCACGATAAATATGTCCCCGGGTCAAACATTCTCTCTGGTGGGCATTGACTTGAAAAAGGATTGTTTTTCCCATGGGCAGTTATATCTTGGCTTTCTCGAGTTGGAACGCGAGAAAACTAATACAATTTGCTACCATACAATAGCACAACATCAAACATAGTATTCAGAGAAGTCTTAAACAATTAACATACTCGCCCAATACATACTAGCAGCCAACAAGAAATAAAATAAACATAAAATAAATCCTAAATACTCAGTACTGAGAACCACACAAGATAATTTCATCACAAGTAAAAATGTTTGACGCCCTGCGAAGTGGGCACGGGTCAGCTAGTATATATATATAATGCATATATATATATTTTTTTTATAAAATCCTTACTATCTAAATATGTATTTTACATTTACAAAATGCACCCTAACTGAATATTTCCCTTTTACAAAATGCACACTAACTGAATATTTCCTTTTTACAAAATCCCTTTTACAAAATGCACACTAACTGAATGTGGCGAACGGATGTAAATAAAGAACCCTTTTAAATTCCCCGCATTTTAAAGTTTACATATGTGTGAAACTAGTAAGTATAGTCGTAGCTAGTTAACATAGAGATCTTTATTATGTGGAAATTCTTGTACACACGTAGAAAAGGCTTTTTGACGTATAGTAGGTTGTTCACTGTAGTTGCTGTAAAGTAAATGTAATTAGATCGTAGTAGTGTAAATTGTAGTAGCTTAGAAATGTTTTTTGTTTTAAAGGAAAAGGAGATTTACTTTAGTCGGTGTACGAATGTCAATAAAATCGGTCAGATTTAGGAAATCTTATAAAATTTATTAAAATAATTATAAAGTAATTAGAAATTGATTTTTTAATCCAATTAAATCGTATCCGACATATTATCGCCGCCCAATAGGGCAGAATAAATAAATAACAAACAAAAAATACGTGTGGCACTCGGGGACTGCCGCGGTAAAGCTATTGCATAGTATTTTTTATCAACTTATGCAATTATAATTAAAGTTTATGCTTGGAAATGTGTCTGACACCGACAGGGCCTTGAAGTGTGTGTGTACTCTCATGACCAAAAGTAATACAACACAAAGCGAATCTTATCATTAAAGTAAGTCGCATTTCTAGGTGGATACCAAGTGGTTGTACTTGCTATTTAATATTATATAAATCTTATATTAAGTTTCTAAGCTGATTAAAAAAAATATATTCAACATTTTCTGCCACTACGTTCTTCAAAACGTTCTAGTTTTGGTATTTATTCGCGCCCAAAGAAATATTATCTAAAAACAACCCTACTGTGAATGATGTTAGATATTTCACTGTGAACTAAGATAGTTCTCACAGCTGTGAGCTGACAACTGTCAAATTTAGTAATAGATAGAATCAGTTATGAGCAGTTAGCAGCTAGTCTACACGCATACGTCTAGTCGCACGCACACAAACACCGACCGTGCCGAAGTCTGCCGAACTGAAACGACGTTAGACGATGCACGGCTTTCAACACCGCACCGCTGTGCCGGTCGGAGTGGGGGGTATTAGGTTTATTTTCGTTACGTTAGGTTTATTTTCGTTACGGAATTTCTTGATTCGGTCGCCGCGCTCAAAGCCCGCGATAAAAGCTATGCAATAGCTTAATAAATAAATTAAAGGGAGTTATTTTCCTTTAACTGGTGACCCCGACGAAGAACCACAGCAACAACTACTATTAATCAAACAGCCCTAGGAAGAGATGCTTGAAAACAAGCCAATCCGTTTCATACTCTGAATTATCGATTGGCCGTTAATAGACCAAACACCACCACCACCAACACCTCCAGAAACCAACCAACCGCAGCCGACCACAGACAACTAATTCAAATAAATATATATATAAAAAAATTATATGTATAACATATACTAAATAACTTCTTCAAAAAACAAGATATAAACCAAAAAGAACATCAAGAAAGTAAATAAGAAGAAAGACAACACTCCAAAAGAAAAACAACACTCCAAAAGAAAAAAGAACACCAGGGAGTACCCTTTTTTATATACTTTTGTTACGGCTAATTAAGTTAGCTACTTTACGACACTATCGCCATCTGCAAGAACTGGTACTTCTAGCATCCGCCGTCACCTTCGTGGTGGCACTTCTGAACTTCCGCGATCTCTTCTGTCATCGCTCGTCACGGGAGTCAGACGTACTTTTGAATTTTGTATATAATCACAATAAATCGGTGTTATCACTCTAAGTATTGTCTCTTACTTGAGCCGCCCAGACCATCAAACCCATCCATAACAGATCAGAAGTGGGATTTTGGCCGGATTCATTCGATTTGCGTGATTTTGGATAACAAAAATGAGTAGTGACGAGAATACAAAAACGGCAGCTGAGCACGATGCTGGAGATAGCGGATTCTCCAGCAACAGTCTTGCATCTTCCACTGTCGTCGGAAATATCGCACACCTGGAGATGCGGGAAGACAACGATACCCAGCGGAACCCTACGGAGGCGCTATGTACCTCAAAAACGGCTGCGGAGGAGCTACAACTTTTAGAGGCTAGAAGGGAAGTACTCCGCATGGAGCTGGAATTAGCAAAAACAAAACTGCTCTTTTTTCAGTCTTATTCCCAGTGTAACACTGCCCAGGGTCCATTACGGTCGGATGGTGTAAGCCCCGACCCTAACGAAAGCACGTCGAAATCCGCTGGCAACGAAGCCGTCAGCACCGTAATCATCGACGGGCACCGAAACGTCATTACAGGTGGTGAGTGTGGGAGCAACGCGATTCACGCTGGCTACGATGTCCCCGGCATAGGAATTGCCGGTCATCAACGAAGCGCCACTACGGGTGTCGAGAGATCTCCCAGCCACCACGAAAACGAGCATACGGATCATCAGCTGTCAAAAGTGTCGGACGTGTCAGACGTGTCTTTGGTCGCTCTTCTATTTTTCCCTCTTATCTGCTTTCATACCTGCTTTTCTCCACCGTTCTTCCCCGCGTCGTCTTCGTCTTGCGTTCGTCCCTCGTTTGTGTCCGGATTATCCTGCGAAGTGGCTGTCCTGTGCCGGTCCCGTCTCCTGGCCTCGCCTGGGTTGTCGCCTGCTGCCCCGTGTGCTTCGCTGGATTGAGGTTATCAACATTTCTTGTTTACCTCTTCGGATCACTCGAGCGGATCCACAATCCCCGCATCATCCCGGGCTCAAACCTCTTCTACCGCAATAACTGGTTTCGGTAATCGCTCGCCTGTGGTTCACAACCTTCTGGACTTTCTTCGTTATTAGATCATCATGGACACCTGTCACATCTGCTCGGACCCAATCTCCAATCGCATGATTAAGTGCATGGGCGTTTGTTATCACGTCTTCCACGCCTCCTGTCTCCGTCGTGGTACTAAAATTAATCCAGACGGCTTGATCACCTGTGAAGATTGTGCCGATATTAAGCCATGCCATGTTTTGCGCTTCCTTAGCTCTTTCTCCGACAAAATTCACAACGAACTATCCATCGTCGCCACGAAAGTCAACTCCATCGTCTCCAACATCGGCGGGCTCCAGCTTCTATCCGAAGACATAACCCAACTGCATGAAAAGCTTGACAAATCATTGGATTCATCCGGCCTTCTCAACGCGAACTCATCTGAAATTCTCTCTAAATTACACTCCGTCGCTCTAAATGTCTCCACTGCCTCCTCTTCTTTAGATGACTTGCGCGAATACCTTTCCTCGAACGCCCAGTCCTCGTCTCCGGTTTCGGCCCCCCTGTTACCAGCCATTGACGATTTACGACGTAGCATCAGGCAACTGAAAACCGACGTCAGCTCGTCGATCAACGCCTCATTGCTCAGCCCAGACTTAGTGCGCTCACTTGCCGCCTATATGAAAAGCCTTTTAGCCCGCCCTGCCAACTCTCCACCCTCAACTGTCCTTTGGAGACTTGTCAATGCTCTTCGTCACGCTTGGCGCACCCTACCACTGCCGATCCGAATCCAACTCACCAGCACCTCGACGGTAATCTCCGACCTCCCTCCGACCCAACTCCAACGATCAGCATGTTTGGCACTTCCTGGACTAAGAACGAATGGCTTAATCGACTCTCTAAGCTGCAGAACTCGAACCCCCACATCAAAGGGGACCCACCTTCTTTTCTTCTGAAAGGCGTCCCTCACTACTCTGACGCAACTTGGGTGCGGAGTTTCTTCAATCAGCACTTCTCCTTCTTTCCAATCAGCTGTACGAAAACTTCCTCGCCCGGTCAGTCAACAAGCTTCCGTGTTTACGTACCACCCAAATATGCCTGGCTCCTCATCGACCCTTCTCGTCGCACCATCAGCATCGGCAACGTTACTATCTCTAAGTATATAGATAAGTCAGTTAAGTTTAATCCTAGTCTTCCCAAATTTAACAATAGACTAAGCTCGACTCCACGCATTAACACCCAATCTAATTCTCCTCGCCCATCCCCCCCTATTGCTGCTCCTGTTAATAAGACTCACCCGCCATTACCTAAACCTACTGCAACCAAACCAAAACGGCCCAAAACTAGTAAGCCTCGCAGCTCTCATCAACGGACTCCTTCCCCCCTCCCCACCTCTAACTCTTCCAACTGGCAGCTAAAAGCTAGCTTATTCCCTAGCTTCAATGGGGCCACTCCTATGAAGTACCCCAACTTCATCCACACCGAGACGTTAAATCCTCCCTCTCTTTCCCAACCTGCCTCCACTAATACTCCCCTGAATCCGCTCCCTCCTCCTTCGTTCACCCGAACAACCCCACCCCGATCAAGCCTACATCGCCGCCTCTTCACCCAGTTAAGGCTCCCTCTGTTCCTTGTCCCACAGACCCTGTCCCACCTCCCCCTTCCCCCTCTGCCGCTCCCTCTACATCCTCCTCCCACCCCACCCCTACTGCACCTTCCTTTATTGACCCCCTTCTCCCCCCGGTAGTGAGACTAACTAAACAATCAGCTGAATCTCCTAACGGCCGCTATCTGCTTTCCCGCCTTCGTGAACACAGAATTTACGATAACGTGCGGCTCTACCTGGCTTACCTCCATGACAAGGCAGATCACATCTGTATTGACGGAAAAACGCGAACCAACGTCATGATCTCCATTCACCAAGAAGGCCTCCCAACATACCCCAATGTCCTGCGCCAACTCTTCTTCAAATATCACGCAGCCTTCGACGTACCACCCCAACAAGTTTCCGATGATCTCTCAGCTTATGCGTCCTACATCAGTTCCAAACGCATTTCCTACCTCCAGAAGGCTCGCACTGACTCGAAAAACTATTTCCGTCCCTAACCCCTCTACCGTCTCCTCTCCCAATTCCTTCCCCCCTCCGCCAGTCTCTAACCCCCCCACCGTCACCTCTCCCAATTCCTACTCCCCTCCGCCTGTCTCTAACATTAATTGCATTTCTCTTTACTACCAGAACGTCCGTGGGTTGCGCTCTAAAACCCGTCACGTTTTCCTGCAGTCCCAGTCCCTCCCTTTCGACATTTTTGCACTCTCAGAAACAAACCTTAACCCGGGTATTAACAATAGCGAATTGTTCTCCTCCGACTTTAATGTCTTTCGCGCTGACGGTTGTTCAACTAATTCCGGCCCTCATGGTCGCGGCGTTCTTATCGCAGTTCACAACCGTTTCGGTTCTTCCCTAATCAACTCCTCCTCATCTTCCTCTTTGTACTCATCTCCTTTTGAATGGGTCTCAATCAAAATCTCCCTCCACCACCGTTCCCTATTTATTTTATGCTGCTATATCCGTCCCGCTCCGCCTCTCGTAGCTTACGAACAAGCAGTCAACGTAATCGACGCCCTATCTGCTCTCACTAATCCCCTTGATGACATTTTTGTCCTTGGAGACTTCAACCTTCCCCGGCTCCAATGGGACATCTCTGAAGACGAGTCCCATTACCTTCCCTCTAACCTTTCTTCAGCCACCGAATCTCTTATCACGGACCATCTCGCAGACTCTGGCCTCAGCCAAGTCAGTGGAGTGTTAAATCACCTGGGTAGGCAACTCGACCTCATTTTCTCTTCTAACCCAATCAACTCAACTGTCAATGAGAGTAACCTTCTTCTCTCAACTCTCGATTCTCATCACCCACCACTCTTACTAACTTTTTTCCATGACTCCGCTACTAACTTTTCCAATCCCGAACCCCGTTCCCACTACAACTTTCGTCGAACCGACTTCGAGAAATTAAAACTCCTCCTTAGCAACTCCCTCGTCCTCCCAACCTTAAGCGATCCCCAACTACCAATCAATAGCTGCACCAGTCTCTTCTACACCGAAATATTCTACTGCCTGTCCCAATGTGTCACCTTCGAACCCCTAAAGAACCGCTCCTCGTCTCCACCCTGGTATAACAAAGATCTTCGCTCCCTGCGCAACAAAAGGAACAAATTATGGCATTCCTTCCTTCGTTCAAGATCTGACACTGACTACTCTTTGTTTGACGCTATCTCTACCCTTTTCTCCGAACGTTGTGACCTCCTATATCAGGACTACCTCAACAACATGCAGTCCAAACTCATTTCCAACCCCAGGCAATTCTACAACTTCATCAACCTAAAAAGGAAATCAAATGGATACCCCCCTGTCCTTAAACTCGACGACGTATCTTCCTCTAATCCCACAACTATTAGTAACCTCTTTGCTGATTTCTTCAGGCAATCTTTCAACGACCTTGTCTCTGCCCCTGATCCCTCCTACTTTTCCTTCATGCAGTGCAGTTCGCAAACCTCTCTTACCAATATCGTTATCGACCCCTCCCTTGTTGTCGCCAAAATCAACGCTCTTACTGATAACTTCGACCCCGGCCCAGATGGCATACCCTCCATTATTCTGAAGAAATGCGTCAGCCACCTTGCCCAACCCCTCTCCGCCCTTTTCCAACTTTCACTTTCTGAGGGTGTTTTCCCCGACCTTTGGAAAGACTCCTATATCACCCCGATCCACAAGAAAGGCTGCAAGAGTGACATTTCTAACTATCGTCCGATTGCTAAGCTTTCTTGCATCCCCAAACTCTTCGAAAGTCTTGTCTACGACTTAATTTCCTTCCACTGCAAGTCCATTATCTCCCCTGCTCAACACGGTTTTCTCAAAGGCCGTTCTACTACAACCAACCTGACCACCTTCGTTTCACACGCCATCACTGCCATGGAAAATGGTGCCGAGGTTGACGTCATTGCCACCGACTTCAGTAAAGCTTTCGACAAAATCTCCCATAAAATTATTACCCTCAAATTAAACCACCTCGGCTTCCCTCCCATCCTTATTTCGTGGATTAACTCTTACCTCGACAGCCGCCATTACATGGTGCGCTTCGAGTCGTCGATCTCTAATCCCTTCATATCTAATTCCGGCGTACCTTAGGGCAGCCACCTTGGCCCCCTTCTCTTTATACTTGCCATCAACGACGTCGTGAACGTGATCAATCACTCCAATATCTTAATTTACGCCGATGACATGAAAATCTTTAAACGAATTACCAACACATCCGACTCCTCCCTCCTCCAAAGCGACCTCAACGATTTCTCCACCTGGTGCTTAATGAACTTCCTTGACCTCAACGTTTCCAAGTGCCAATCTATTACCTTCTCCCGTAAACGTTCCGGTAACCCCCCCAGATCCTACTCTCTCGCGAACGAATCCTTTCCCTCGGTCAACTCCATCCGCGACCTCGGCGTTCTCTGTGATCGTGAGCTCAACTTCCGCTCCCACTTTGATCACGTCATTAATAATGCCAACTCTGCCCTTGGCTTTGTTAAGCGCTGGTCCAAGGAATTCTCCAACCCCTACGTAACAAAATCTCTCTATATCTTCTTCGTTAGACCCCTTCTCGAATACGCCTCCCAGGTTTGGTCACCTTCCCAGTCCACAACAATCAACAGAATCGAATCAATTCAACGAAGATTCATTCGCTTCGCCTTGCGCGACCTCCCTTGGGCTGATCAGCTCAACCTTCCCCCCTACGAATCTCGTCTTCAATTAATCAACCTTCAACCCCTCTCCCTGCGCCGCGACGTCGCCAAAATCATTTTCGTCCATCAAGTCCTTAATGGTTCCATTGACTGCCCTGAATTCCTTCGGAATATATTCCTCAACACCAACCCGTGCCATGTTCGATCTTTCCCCATATTCCGCCTCGCTAACCACCGAACTAATTATGGGCACTCTGAACCCTTTACGAGAATGTTGCGGAAAGCCAACAGCTCCCCCGTTTTTGACTTCCACACAGACAAAACTTCCCTCAAACTAGCCCTGTACTCCCCTAACCCACCCGTACTCTGACACGTCCCCCGTCGCCTTACTCACCTTAGGCTTAAATAATAGATTATTTATTCCTTTAGTTTAGTTTAGTTTTAGTTCTTTATTGTAGCTTGCACTAAGCGAAATAAATAAATAAATAAATAAATCCGGGGAGCGTAGCAAGCCAGGATGCACACAGTGACGTCAGAGCGGAGCATCAGCGGGTAGGCAGCGAGCAGCACACCACTCGAAATGCTGAAACGTTCAGTGTGCGCGAATTGCTTGCTATTGCTCCTATTTTCGATCCTGCTAAGGCAGCACCTTCAAGCCTTCAGTGGGTGAAGAACGTCGCAAACTCCCCACGGAGACGTTTGAGAAATATTTTTTTGAGATGTTGGCCATTGCAAATAGGGCCCAGTTAAGTGACCAGAGCAAGATTAGATATATTATCAACGGGAGCATACGTGTCGTTGCCCTCATAGACACAGGTAGTGACGTGTGTCTCATTAAGGACTCAATTGCACGATCACACAGCTTGGTAATTCAGCCCAGCTGTATCAGGTTAAAAGGTTTTGGTAGAGGAGAATGCATTACTTCAGGTCAGATGAATGTGCATTTATTGGTTGATAGAGCCGCGTCGGATGTTATTATTTATTGTGTCCGTGACAAATTGATGCCAACTGATCTCATTGTAGGTAGAAATTTCTTGGACTTAGACACAGTACAAGTGCTCAAGAGGTTTAGTCGACTACAACTAACTGATGTTCGAGACGAGGACTACCAGGAATTACTAAGCCGGCAGAAAGCAGCAACTCATGCAACGGAAGCAGGAGACACTTCGAACACTTCAGTCGAAGGTAAACGACATTTGCCCCAAGGAAATGAAAATCAGCGGACGTCGTCGGTGGAAAAAGACAATACCGCAGGTCAGCAGATGGAAGAAGAAGCTACCACAGGTCAACAGACGTTGATGGATCGGAAAGCTGCCGCAGATCAGCTGTCGTCCCAGGTAGTGAAAAATTCCGGAGGACCGCAGGTACGTGTTCTTAATGCATCCCATTGTATATCGGAGCGGGAAATAAATTTCGGCCCTCTAAACCAAACCCAACATGATGAGGTGGTAAAATTAATGAACAATTTCCGGAAATGTTTTGCGCGGAGTATTTTCGAGCTAGGCTGCTCTAAATCGGCCGAATTCTCATTACAACTACATTCGTCGGAACCTGTGTATAGTCGACCCTATCGTCTCGCTTATTCGCAAAGGGAAATTATGCAAAACATTATACATGAAATTTTGAGCGCGAAAATTATCGAACCATCAAACTCCCCGTATTCCTCTCCAGCGTTACTGGTAAAGAAGAAGGACGGTGAGCACAGAATGGTTATTGATTACAGGCGACTTAATGCCTTAACCGTTAAAGACAGAGACCCCCTACCTATAATAGAGGACTTACTGCAGGAACTAAAAGGGAGTAAACTTTTCATCACCCTTGACTTAGCCTCTGGGTATTACCAGATACCCATTCAACGAGACTCGCGAAGGTTTACTGCGTTCGTTACTCCCGACGGCGAATTTGAATTCCTTAGAATGCCCTTCGGGTTGTCCAACGGGCCTTCAAAATTTCAACGACTAATGAATAATTTGAAAAGGCGAATGAAGAAGGGAACGTTAGTGGTCTATATGGACGACATTGCGATCTCTTGCAAAAGTTTTGAATCGGGTTTGGAAACATTACGAGAATTTTTATCGCTGCTTCGGGAAGATGAACTCATATTAAAGCTCAAAAAGTCACATTTCTTCGTGAACAAAATCGAGTTCCTGGGATATAACATCTCTCCCAAGGGTATTCAACCCAGCGAAAAGAAAATTTCTGCGGTAAGGGATTTTAAGCAGCCTGCAAACGTCCACGAATTGCATCAGTTCCTCGGGTTGACAAGTTATTTTAGGAAATTCGTCCCTGGTCACTCTATTGTTGCAAAACCACTAACACAGCTCTTGAGGCAGGGTGTAAGCTTTGTTTGGGGTGAGGATCAAAACGGAGCTTTCAACGAATTGAAACGAATTCTCACAACAAGTCCGCTTCTGACCCTTTTCGATCCTAAATTAGAGCATGAAATCCATACTGATGCTAGCGCTGTGGGCTTGGCAGGAATTCTTTTTCAAAAAGAAAGTGATGGACAATTACGACCAGTTAGCTACTTTAGTCGACAGACTAATAATCAGGAACGTCTGTATCATAGCTATGAGCTGGAAGCTCTGGCTGTGGTGGAAACTATAAGCAGATTTCGGACATTTCTTCTCGGTACACATTTCAAGGTTATCACCGATTGCGAGGCGTTGAAGGCAACAGCTGCGAAGAAAGCCATCATACCGCGCATCGCTAGGTGGTGGTTGCGTTTAATGGAATTCGACTTCGAGGTGGAATATCGAAGAGGCAAGTTGATTCAATATGTAGACGCACTGAGTCGTCAACCACGACCACTTGAGGTCAAGGAGGAAACAGACTGTTTCGAGGTTTTCGAAGTTGCCGTTGGTGAGAAGGATTGGCTATTCACAATTCAGCTTCAGGACCCCAAGCTAAGAGATATTGTGCGGATTCTCGAGAATGATACTGCAACGGGAGAAAGCAAGGACGTACGTGAGAACTTTTGCATTAATAAAGGAAGACTTTACAGAAAAGTTGACGGTGAACTAAAGTGGGTGGTACCCAAGAACGTCATATGGAGGATATTAAAAGCTTGTCATGACGATGTGGGTCATTACGGCGTGGAGAGGACTCTCGATCACCTGAAAAGGGATTATTGGTTTCCTCGAATGCGGAACAAGGTCAAGGGATATATCGCCGCTTGTATCAACCGTGCTTACTATAAGAGACCAGCCGGTAAACGCGAAGCGGAGTTGCACAACATAGATCGAGTCGCTATTCCTTTCCATACGGTAAACGCGGATCACTTGGGGCCGTTCCCAAAAACGAGAGCCGGATACACTCACATCCTGGGAATAATGGACAACTTCACAAAGTATACATTTGTGCGACCGGTAAAGAACACTGCCTCTGCTCCTGCGATTAAAATATTCCAGGAATTTGTTTCAATTTTTGGTTCCCCTGTTAGAGTCATTACAGATCGCGGCACAGCCTTTACATCCAGGACGTTTAAAGGATTCTGCGAGGATAATGGAATCCAGCACGTTGCAACAGCTTCACGTACTCCTCGCGCAAACGGCCAAATCGAAAGATGCAATAGGACAATCCTGGACGCCATTTCTACCATGACTAATGAACCTAAGGAATGGGACAGAACCTTACGAGCAATACAGTGGGGGCTGAATTCAAGTAGAAACGGAACGACACATCGAACGCCACATGAACTACTTTATGGATTTCAACCTAGGGATCCCTTCGGAAATAAAGTTTTATTGGCATTACATGAAGACATAGCCTTCGAAAATAACCTGGACTTATCGCGGATTAGAGAAGCAGCACTTCAAGATATCGAGACAACACAACAAAAGCAGAAAAGTCGCTTCGATAATAAACACAAACGACCAAGACAATACATAGAAGGAGATTTTGTGTTAATTGAAAGGCCATCTATTTCTACTGGCGAGTCGAGAAAACTTGATCCGAAATACAAGGGACCATACGCAGTTACAAAGGTGTTAGGTAACGATCGTTATGTCCTGAAGGACATACCTGGCATACAGCAAACGCAGCGAAGGTTTGAAGCGGTTTATTCGTCAGACAACATGAAACCATTTTGCGGCGCGCCAAGTGAGGAATCTTCGGACAGCGAATCTTCTGACACAATCGAGGACGATTTGGAATGTCAGGATAGCCGAGCTGTTACGGCTAATTAAGTTAGCTACTTTACGACACTATCGCCATCTGCAATAACTGGTACTTCTAGCATCCGCCGTCACCTTCGTGGTGGCACTTCTGAACTTCCCCGATCTCTTCTGTCATCGCTCGCCACGGGAGTCAGACGTACTTTTGAATTTTGTATATAATCACAATAAATCGGTGTTATCACTCTAAGTATTGTCTCTTACTTGAGCGCCCAGACCATCAAACCCATCCATAACACTTTTAAATTTATATATATAATATTGTAATTATTATTATAAAATTGTTAACTTTTTTCACACGTTCCGCGTTCTCTCTTGAAATGAATCCAAGTGGTGACTTCGAACAAGTCTCCGTTTCCGGTAGCCAGGGTGCAAGTTCCGTTCCGTCAGATAGCACCCTACCTTCCGTTTCCGCGATTGGAGTAACAGTTTGCCCGTTTTGGAAAGCCGCTCCAAAATTTTGGTTTAAACGTTTAGAAGCACAATTTGAACTTAACAGAATCTCCACAGAATCCACAAAGTTCAATTATGCTCTTTCTTCGTTAGATGAGGACATGATTCATCTCATTACCGATATTTTAAATAACCCTCACCCAACACATCCGTACAATCAATTAAAGGAAACGATAATTTCTCGGCTTACGGCCAGTGAATCCGCAAAATTAAACCGTTTACTCGGAGGCATTGTTTTAGGAGACCGCTCTCCATCACAGTTCCTCAGAGAGATGAAAGAACTCTCAAACGGAAATCTCACTGATGATATCCTCAAAACGCTTTGGATGCAGAGATTACCTGAAAACATGAGATCAATTCTCTCATGCAACACGGGAAGTTTAAGTGATTTAGCAAAATGCGCGGATAAGATTTCCGAAATGACCAGTAACCCTTCGGTATTTGCATGTTAATCACCACAACAAGACAATACAGTTTTATCACATCTCACTTCTCAGATATTAGCCCTGACTAAACAAGTCCAAGATTTAACTTTTGAAGTGAAAGCTCTTAAAAGAGATAGATCACTAAGTCGATCTTCACTTCGGTCCCTAAATTCTTCAAATTATTCTTTTAATCGTTCCAGACTCATAAATAAACCAAATATTCATTCTTCAAAACATCCAGATTGGTGTTGGTACCACTCGAAATTCAAAAATAATGCAAACAAGTGTGTACAACCTTGTTCATTCGGCACTACGAATTCACAAAAAAATTAAAACGCGTTTCATCTATGGCGACAGGTGACAATCGCGAATTTACCGGTCGCCTGCACATCTACGACAAATCCACGAACTCATATTATTTAATCGATACAGGAGCCGATATCAGTCATCCCTACACCTAAAGCAACAAAATTATTACCGTCAAGCCTTCAATTAGCAGCAGCAAATTCTTCAATTATAAATACCTATGGTAACAAAATCCTCACTTTAGATCTTGGATTGCGAAGAAATTTTCAATGGAAATTTTTAATCGCAGACGTCACCAAACCTATTTTAGGTGCCGATTTTCTATGCCACTTCAAATTGATTGTAGATTTGTCAAAACGAATGTTGTTAGATCCACTAACAAACTTAACTTCAAATGGTAATCTTTACAAGGGTCCATCTTCAACTTTATCTATATTAATTAAACCCACATTAAATCAAAATATTCAAAAATTAATTAAAGAATTTCACAGTATCACTATAGATACGAGTTTTTTAAAACCCGTAAAACATTCAGTAACATACCAAATTAAAACCACAGGACCACCCATTTTCTCTAAAGTTCACAGATTAGCACCCGAAAAATTATTGATTGCTAAAAAAGAATTGGATTTCTTACTCAATCAAGGAATCTGCAGACCATCCAACAGCTGTTGGTCATCACCACTACATATGGTACCCAAACAAAATGGCGAATGGAGACCTTGTGGAGACTATCGACGTCTCAACGCTGTAACAATTCCAGATAGATATCCAATACTATTAATCCATGATTTTGCTTGCCACCTGCAAGGCTGTAACACATTTTCAACTTTAGATTTAACAAAGGCATACCACCAAATTCCCGTAGAACTGGAAGATATTCCAAAGACAGCTATTTGCACACCTTTCGGACTATTTGAATTTACACGTATGACTTTCGGCCTTCGTAACGCAGCTCAATCCTTTCAAAGGTTCATCCATTCAGTTTTGCAAGAACTACAATTTTGTTTTGTTTACCTCGACGACATATTAGTAGCATCAAATTCGGAACAACAACACTTGAAACACTTACGCCAAATTTTCCAACGTCTGCAACAACATGGCTTAATAATTAACATCGAGAAATGTAACTTTACGAAATCACAAGTGAAGTTTCTCGGTCATTTAATTAACGCCGAAGGCATCAACTACTCCTGAGAAAGTGAAAGCAATCTCAAATTTCAAACAACCCACTACAATCAAAGAATTGAGACGTTTCCTCGGGATGACAAATTTTTACCGACGCTTTCTTCCCCACGCAGCTGCAAATCAACTGCTCTTAAATACATACCTCACAGGAAGCAAAAAAGAGGGTTCGAAACAAGTTAACTGGACACCCGAAGCAATCAAGGCATTTGAAAACATTAAATTCCAATTAACTCAAATCACTCTGTTAGCATTTCCCAACAATAACTCGCAACTCGGTTTATTTGTGGACGCCTCCGATAATGCAATCGGCGCTGCACTAAATCAAAGAGTTAATAACATTTGGCAACCTCTTGGTTTCTTTTCAGTGAAACTAAGTTCCGCATAATCCAAATATAGCGCTTATGATCGCGAATTACTAGCCATATATAAAGGAATTAAATACTTTCGTTACCATCTAGAAGGAAGAAATTTCATTATCTTCACTGACCATAAGCCTCTCACTTTTGCACTAAAACAAAATCCAGAAAAAGCTTCTCCTAGACAAGCAAGACATTTAGATTATATCAGCCAATTTTCAACAGACATTAGACATATTTCCGGAAAGGACAATGTCGTGGCAGACACCTTATCTAGAGTCGAAGAACTGCACTTACCAACTTCAGTAGATTTTGAAGCTATAGCTACTGCTCAAGAAACAGACAACCAGCTCAAAAATCTTTTAGAAAATAGTTCATATAAATTTTCTAAGTTACCAGCCTGGGGAAGTGACAAAGAAATTTATTGCGAAAAGTCAAACTCCTTTTCGTCTACAAATTTTCAACTCAATACATAACTTATCTCATCCTAGCATTCGGACAACAAACAAGATGATAACATTAAAATACTTTTGGCCCTCAATAAACAAAGACATCAACAATTGGAGCCGCAGTTGTTTGGCTTGCCAAAGAAACAAAATTTCTCGTCACGTCAAAAACCCTTTTGGCTCTTTTCCAATCACTTCAAACAGGTTCGAAGTCATTCACATAGACATTATCGGTCCACTACCCCCATCACGAAGTTTCAGATATTGTCTTACAATAATCGACAGGTACAGGTTGGCCTGAAGCTATACCGTTAACCAACATATCTGCTGAAAATTGCGCTGAAGCTTTTTTTCACAACTGGATCAGTAGATTTGGCGTACCCAAAATTATAGTAACTGATCAAGGAAGGCAGTTCGAATCAAACCTCTTCAAAGAACTCGCCAAATTTTTAGGAATTAAACACAATCGCACTACTCCATATCACCCACAATCAAACGGTTTCATTGAAAGATGGCACAGAACCCTCAAAACAGCCATTAAAACTTATGAGACACACTCTTGGTCTGAAATTTTACCTGCAGTTTTACTGGGTCTTAGGACTTCTTTTCGGGAAGAATTTATCGCAACTCCAGCTGAACTACTCTATGGACAAACGTTAAGACTCCCAGGAGATTTCATCGAACCAAAAACTCACTTATTAGAACAAAACAATTTCGTTAGCCATTTACGGAATTTATTCGACAAAATCCGTCCAATTCAAGCTTCTAATCATTCGAAAGAAAAATTTTTTAAATTTAAAAATTTGGAAAATTGCTCTCATGTTCTTGTTCGCAACGAAACATTAAGAGGTAATTTCCGAAATACTTATGACTGACCGTATCCGGTCATATCAAGACACCAACATTTTTATACTATTAAAATCAAAGATAAAAACAATAACGTTTCTTTAAATAGATTGAAGCCTTATTTTACTACGGTTAATGAACAAAGTATTACCTCGAATCAATCTTCACTTTCGACGCTGGAACATTATAACATTACCCTCCAACCACTTTCAGATAACCAAAAGCTCCAGCCCATAGAAATATAAACTAAAGGTGAACATACACGTTAGGTTTTGCATGACGGTTTCAGCCTTGCATGCATAACCGAGAGTTATAACCGAGTTTCATATTGCACATATACGTTAGGGTTTGCATGCACAGTTTTGCCATAAACTCTCAGTTAAAGACAGTTGGAGCTACGTGACGGTGTATGTAAGACAGTTATCTAAACTACTGTGCACAGTATACCAACAATGGACGACGACGATGTGATAGCTTTACTTGGCTTAACACGTGTTCTACAGAACAGAAAAAGAAAAAGAGATCGCACTAAATGGTGTAAACGTAAACACTAGTTATTGAAAAGAAAGCAGTTCTCTCACGTAAATTTGAAAAATGAATTGAGATTTACACCAAAAGATTATAAAAATTATTGACGAATGGATGAAAAACTTTATTTGAAACTGTTATCATTGATCAGTCCGTTAATACAAAGGCAAGATACTGTTATGAGAAAAGCTATAAAGCTATATCAGCACATGAGAGACTAACAGTAACATTAAGATGTCTTGCAACAGGAAGAACATAATGAGCGTTTTAAATATTCTGCCATTATATCATTTCAGGCTTTGGGCCGAATAATACCAGAAACATGTGATGCTACTTATAAACCTCTGAAAAAGGACTATCTATAATATCTACAGGTGACAACTGTGCATGTAAGCAGGCCGGGCGCCACACACGTTCGGTTATGCATGCGCGCAAACGTAACCGAGCGGCAAAAAATATCAATTTTGATATTTGCTAGGTTGCATGTACATGCGCCGATAACTGTATAGTTTTATCACATACACGCTAGGGTTTACCTGTCGATTCTCCATGCAAGGTTAAAACCGTCATGCAAAACTTAACGTGTATGTCCAGCTTTACAGCCATTCCGTGCTTAGTTTATATTTCTATGCTCCAGCCAGAGTCTGGAAAAATCCGAAAAGTCCATTGGCCAGCGTCCATTGAATTTTCGTAAGACAGCAATTCAAATTACAAATTACTAAATTACAAATCACAAATTAAAAACACAAAAATAAAAATAATTAAAAATGAGCCAACCAAAACGTTATAAGTGAATTTCGCTAATTTTAAACAAATCGCTGGAAGGGGGTGATGTGGCGAACGGATGTAAATAAAGAACCCTTTTAAATTCCCCGCATTTTAAAGATTACATATGTGTGAAACTAGTAAGTATAGTCGTAGCTAGTTAACATAGAGATCTTTATTATCTGGAAATTCTTGTACACACGTAGAAAAGGCTTTTTGACGTATAGTAGGTTGTTCACTGTAGTTGCTGTACAGTAAATGTAATTAGATCGTAGTAGTGTAAATTATAGTAGCTTAGAAATGTTTTTTGTTTTAAAGGAAAAGGAGATTTACTTTAGTCGGTGTACGAATGTCAATAAAATCGGTCAGATTTAGGAAATCTTATAAAATTTATTAAAATAATTATAAAGTAATTAGAAATTGATTTTTTAATTCAATTAAATCTTATCCGACATATTATCGCCGCCCAATAGGGCAGAATAAATAAATAACAAACAAAATAAATAAATTAAAGGGAGTTATTTTCCTTTACTGAATAATTCCCTTTTACAAAATGCACACTAACTGAATATATCCCTTTTACAAAATGCACACTAACTGAATATTTCCCTTTTACAAAATGCACACTAAATGAATATATCCCTTTTACAAAATGCACACTAACTGAATATTTCTCTTTTACAAAATGCGCACTAACTGAATATATCCCTTTTACAAAATGCACACTAACTGAATATAACCCTTTTACAAAATGCACACTCACTGAATATTTCCCTTTTACAAAATGCACACTAACTGAATATTTCCCTTTTACAAAATGCACACTAACTGAATATTTCCCTTTTACAAAATGCACACTAACTGAATATTTCCCTTTTACAAAATGCACACTAACTGAATATTTCTCCTTTACAGAATGTACATTAACTAAATATTTTCCTTTTACGAAATTCGTATTAAGTAAATATTTTCCTTTTGAAAATCCACACTAACTGAATATTTCCCTTTTACAAAATGCATTATAAGTAAATATTTCTCTTTTACAACATAAAACCGACCAGTGAAATTATAGAATATTTGTGAGCAAAGTGGTATAATGAAAAATATATACACGATATAATTAAAGAAACATATATTTTAAAAAATATTATAATAAACAAAAATGAATTAATATTTCGATATTATTATTTTATTTATTTATTTTATTTATTTGATTGATACACTAATACGATACAATCGTTATTGGTATTAGCAATAATGCATTAGCAAATAATGAATAAAATGAACTGGTAATATAAACAATGTAAGGTTCTTTTAAGCAGCTGTCAGCTTAGTAGCAGTATCTTAATTTGTGGCAGCACTTGAGGTAGGCGAACAGTTTCTTTAGGTCCGGCGAGGTCTCAGCATCAAGGAGATAGCCGAGCAGGGTAGTGTTGGTGTCAGGTGGGTTGTGGCCAGGGCCCCAGAAGGTTTCTCTCAGCGAATTGTAAAAAGGGCAGACAATCAGGAAATGAGTAACGGTGTCCTCTTCGTGAAGGTGACAGAGAGAGCAGAGCTTAGTTGGGGAGAAGTGCAGCTTGAGTTTGTCGATTGAGACAGCACAGGCGTAATTGCTAGCCAATCTCAACTGGATAAATGGCTTAAGTAGATGCTGAGGTGTTGACGAGAGCAGGAGTTGATGGGTGGTTGCGAGCGTAGTGTCGAAGGTGAATTGGCAGGCGGAAGACAACCTGTAACGCTCCACGTCCACTTTCCTGAGATGATTGTTGAGTTTCTCCAACACAGAGACCATCCTGGATTTCCAGATAGCCGGGTTGAGGTTGTCCAGCAGCTGGCCTTCTTCGACTTTATCAAGCAGAACTCTTAAATGATGCACCCAGTTATGCTGCTTGAACGACGAGGGTGGACTGCTGAGTGCGACCAGGCGTAACAGACAAATCTTGGGCAATCGCGAGTCATCCATCTCCAGCACCTTGATACACCAGGACATAGCTTGCTTTAATACACACACGGTGATATGGTCGATATTATTATAATTGTATGCAAATTTTTATTTTGTACATTTGTGAGCTTTAAAATTGCCGAACGAAGCCATTGTAGCCATCTGAATGAAAAAGAATTCCACTGAACCTAATCAGTGATGGCGCGAGAAATTGGTAAATATTGACATGTCAGTTTTTATTTAGTAAATATTTATTTTATTTTCAGATTAAGTGAAATAAACTCATAAGAAGTGGTGTGCAGTGGACTGCAAGTCAACAGTGTAAGTGAGTGAGGTTTAAATTAACAATTGTGAAGAAATTGTGCAAGTGGGAAAAATTTTGCGGCGAAATATTTAACTTTCAACTTTGACAAAACGTCAAAATTAAAAGTTAAATATTTTAAAAACTATAGGCGAGCGCCGCAAAATTTTTACATATTCTTCCGTTCTAGCCGCAACGGAAGCCACTTGCAAAATTTCATCCAATTCGGGGATAAACCCACTATTATCAATTTGTTCCACTTTTTCTGGACAGCCTCAATTCTAATAGTATGAGTGGCATAATGAGGTGACCAAACTTAACTACCATATTCAAGAATGGGCCTGACTATGGAAATAAATAGTTGTTTGAAAATATCTATGTTATTGAATTCGCGTGACCATCTTTTTATGAATCCTAACAAAGCGGATGCTTTAGTGACTATATAATTAATGTGCTCAATAAAGTCGAGCTTTCTGTCCAGAAAAATGCCGAGGTCACGCATACTATGAGCCCGGCGAAGAGGAGAGCCAGACAAAGAGTACGCGAAAGTGATTGGATTCAGCTTTCTGTGGAATGAAGTAAATTCGCATTTAGAAATATTAAGTTCCAAGTTATTGTGAACGCACCAGGACTGTAAGATATCTAAATCATTTTGAACTAATTGGCAGTCATTGATGTTGTCAATATGCCGGAAAATCTTCATGTCATCAGCATAGAGAAGAATCTTACAAGACTTCACAGTTGTGTGATGTCATCAACAGCCAAAATAAAAAGGAGAGGGCCAAGATGACTACCCTGAGGGACGCCTGAAGTAGCTAAAATACTCCTGGACAAGGAGTCTCTAAACGAAACGTGATAGGTTCTACCAAGTAGATAAGATTCAACCCAATCTAAAAAAGGTGCGGGGAAACCCAAACTTTTCAACTTAAGAGTAATCATTGAATGGGAAATTTTGTCGAACGCTTTGCTGAAGTCTGTATATCTACAGTCTGTTTGTAGGCCGTTTTTGAAGCCGTTTATAGAATATTCGACAAATCCTAAAAGATTAGTAGTAGTAGAGCGGCCATGAAGGAAGCCGTGTTGATTAATGGAAATAAGCCCTTTACAAACCTTTGACAGCTCGGCATAAATAATTCACTCGAAGAGTTTGGGAATACAAGATAATTTAGCAATAGGCCGATAATTGCAAACATCACTACGGGAACCCTTCTTGAATATTGGAATAATGAAAGAGTTTATCCATATACTAGGAAATTGCCCGCAATCAAGTGATTTCTGAAAAATAAGAGACAAAGGTTCGGCAACAACATTGGCACATAGCTTAAGAATCGCAGGCGGAATACCGTCAGGACCTGAGGAATAGTCGACCCGGAGTTCGTTTAAGAATTTGAAAACAGTTTCAGTGGTAACATTGATGGACAAGTCAAAGGGGGTTGGATTCAGGTTTAGATGATGAAACTGGTTGATATCGGGCTGGAAGTCAGGAGAAGAAAAGGACTTTTCAAAAAAGGATGCAAACATGTCTGAAACTGTTGACGATACTCCACTAGAGAGGCCCTCATATGACATGCTACAAGGGTAGTCATCTGTGCGCCTTTTGGAGTTCACAAACTTGAAGAAGGTACGTGAATTTCTATATAACTCGTTTTTGGTATTATTTAGATAGTCATTGTAGAGTTCGGAAGCGAGGTTCTTAAATTCATTATAACATTCGACAAAAATGTTATAAGACAAGGAATCCTTCTTCTGCAGGTATACCTTCCAAAGTTTATTCTTCTTATTTCTTAGCCTCCTCAGATCTGTGTTAAACCAGGGGGGTGAAGAACGAGGGAGACGACGACGTTTCACAGGAACGCAGTGTTCAAAGTTACGCCGAAGGGACTCGTAAAGTTTGGCTACATTATCTTCGATACAGTTGGTAGATAGAAGAGACCTGAATTCAATAGAGACAACCTGCAGTTGAGTTCGTCGATATCGGCGTTTTTAAAGTCGTAGACAAGGTTACTATCCTCTTTTAAAGGGAAAATGTCAGAATTGAAACTGACATTAATTTGAAGAGGCGGGTGGAACTTATCGGCAATAGTTAATGGCAGGGCGCTTTGCTGTACAATTTTTTTGTCACAGTGAGAGGAAAACAGTAAGTCAAGCTGCCGGCCCATATGATTTTTGATTGTAGGTACTTAATTGAAGGAAACCGGGTGAAAAAATAGATTCGAGAAAAGAGAATTCCTTTGGACTGAGGTTATCGGAAGGATAGCAACACTCATTGTTACAATTAAATACCCATTGTACATTGGGTAGGTTAAAATCCCCTATTAATAAAAGTTCGTCCGAAGATCCTATAAAATTTGAAATAAATTCCAAAATAAGGATACATAGAGGCTACTGCCTCCGTTGTCAGCAGTGTTGAGCATATCCGGTGGAATATAGTGTTACAAAATTTGCCTTCGTTATAATTTACACTTGAGGAGTGTCTGTTCAAAAGGTCCTATTTCTATGATAAGCAAATTTTACAGAAAACAACAAAAACTATTTACGTTGTTTAATGGAATATAGTAATAATCTTTATTATTGTATTTAACGCAGATTAGGCTAATTGATATACATGTACATTTTATTTTTAGTTTTCTACTGTATTTTCTTGTTTTAAAAAAATTTTCATTTGGAAATAGGACCTTATGATCGGAATTACCATAAACAAGTCTTTTTGATCAGAATATTCTAGAAATAAGACCTTTTGATTGGTCACTGTTGGAAATATGCCTTTGATAATGGAATCATTTTATTTTATTTAGGAGTTATAAATACTAATAATAAAAAATACAATTAAAATTATAAATATATTTTATGAATTACACATTATTAATCAGAAATTACACCCTTTTAATTATCTTCTCAACAAAATTGTTTAATAAAACATAATTTGTATGAGAAATAAGACCTTTTGGTCGGAACGTCAAACTTTAAGATTTTTTTTTAAATTGGATATACTCGCTTTTCGATCAGAATTTTATCAAATATGGATGGGATTTAAGTAACAGTTTCGGGGAAAAAATAAAAATTCATTTCATTCGACAGGGAAATAGGACCTTTTGAACAGACACTCACTTGGTTTTTGAAGCGGGCGAATATGGGGGCCGGTGTTCGGTCCGCGCAAGTATGGGCGTCTGTGGCAGGGGCACTAGTCTTCAGCCACACTGAAGAGATCTGGCCAGTGCCCCGGATCGAAACGGCGACCACTTTTTTTTGGCTGCTCGTCTGCCTCGGCAGATGAGCATTGTATTCGCAACAGAAATTAGTGTAAGTCCGTCCCCGTATCCCCGTAACCCCGGGGAATTATAACGAGGGCAAACCGTGCAGTTTTGTCCGCCAGCCGCTCGGCGGGCAAAATTGTAAGAATAGCAACACACTAAGAATAAAGAATGTTTGTCAACGTCAACTTTGAGACATATTGCCTCAACGTCAGGGTGATCTGTGAGTTCTGGTAAAGGTATATTCGCAGGTAAAGGTATAAAAGTATATAATATAAGGTATAAAAGTATATTCGCTGGTAAAGGTATATTCGCATCGCAGTTCGTTCCTGCAGGCAATTAGAACTCCACCCCCACGATCCTCGGAGGTAAGATACCTATCCCTACGAAAAACCTGGAATGAAGAATCAAATAGCTCCGCATCAAAGAAACCGCTATGAAGCCAAGTTTCAGTGAGAGTAATATCATAATCACAAGCAAGAGAAGATTGATAAAAAGAACTAGCTTTGGTTCTTAATCCCCTGACATTCTGATAGTACCTACAGGGAAATCGTCCGGAGGTTATTTAGTTTTTTGGTAAGGTGATACCACTAGAAGTTAACGTTTTACCAGGAACCCTTTTGTTGGCGCTTGTGTATCTGGAGCTATGAGTGGCCTGTTTCCTGGGAACAAAAGGTTTGATTAAAGCACCAGGGGGCCAAAACGTGGGATCGGATAATGAAACGTAGGTATCTTCTGGAGCGTTGAGAAGGAAAAAAGCAATGTGTTTAGCAGGGTTACTATATAATTTTACGGCAGAAGATATCGGTAGTGGAAATGTTATGGTCGCGAACGTAATTTAATAGATCGTTAGCATTAGTGTCTGAGGTGAGCCTGGAAACAAACAATGCATGGCGTGAAGGAACAACCTTTAGGGAGCTTACTTCTGTACCAGTTGCACTACTGCCGGCAGAAGGCAATAAAACAGTGGGGGAAAAAGCGGCAACTACAGGATCAATATGGATCGTGCCGAGATTTTCGTCTTGATCACACAACGTCGGCCTTTTCATTATTATTGCTCATCTGGTAGTTATTTTTATGTTTGTTCTTCCATTTCGGACGCATTTATTTTTATTTTTAATTCTAATCTTATTTGTATTATTATCGATATTAACATTTAATTTAAGGCGTGATTGAGTAACAAACGTATTGGGTCTGCCATTTTGAATTTCCAAATTTTGTTAGTAGATTCGTACTTAATGGGCTCAAGATACCTATAGTACCAATTTTCAATTAATAATAATAATAATAATAATTTATTGTAATGTGGTACAACAGGAACAAAGTTTTTTTATAAATGTACCTAAACCAAACGGAAAAATTATCTAAGTTACTAAAACTAAAATTAGCTAATTTTAAGAGAAATATTAAAGAGCAAAAATACTGAAATATAGAGTATGACATCTGCAGCCAAGGACAAGCGCGGAAAAAGGAAAGAAAAAAAAAACAGAGTTAAATAGCAAAATTAAAATGAAAACAAATAAGCAAGAGTAAGGAAGCGGTATACGATGTGTAAATAGAATAGAAAGTCCCTATCTAAATATGCACATCAAGATGTTTCTGTAAATGTAGATTAAAACGTATTATTTTAAAATATGAAACAGTTCCACCAGTCCCTTCCTGAAAGAACCAAGACCCAAATTAAATTCGTTGAAGTTCGAAAATTGTTGGTCGCCTTATTGGATCCGCCAACTTTAACTTCCAAATTTCGAGCATAGATTCAAAAATTTATTTATAAAAACCCTTTTACAGAATATCATGGCAATTCGAATTTTTTGAGAAATTATACTTAAGTTAACTAAAAAAATACATTTTATTCACTTAAAAACTAATTACCGACCTTGCTGTCATAAAAATTGTTTTCTTAACGACTTTTTCCATTATGGTGCAATAAAATAATTAGGTACCTGTGAGGATGTTTTAATTTCAGGAATTTTGCAACATCTTTCTACCTGGGCATGTTGCACTTTTTTGGAAAGGTAATTAGATAGGTAACTTAAAAAAAAAATAAAATTAAAAATTTTAAGTAACCCCCAACAAAAAAAAAACTCTAAAAAGTAAAAAAATAAAATTTTTCTCTCGGCCTTTTAATTTCATTAAAAGAACCTACTAATGTGTTGGTTGGCCCTTTAACTTTAATATAAGTACTTATTAATATTTTGATCCAAGCGTCGTCGCGTTGGGGGACCGGTAATATCTGTGGATAGTAATTATTTATTTCGTAGCGGTCCCCCAACGCGACGATGCTTGGATCAAAATATCAATAAGTACTTATATTAAAGTTAAAGGGCCAACCAACACATCAATAGGTTCTTTTAATGAAGTTAAAAGGCCGAGAGAAAAATTTTATTTTTTTACTTTTTAGTTTTTTTTTTGTGTCGGGGGTTACTTAAAATTTTTAATTTTATTTTTATTTCATTCTTTTTAAATTACTCGCGGAACCTAATTCCGATAGTCCAATAATTTTAAATAAAGTTATAAACTATAAAAAAAATAAAATATATATTTTTGTGAGCTTTGTTAGGTCCTAGGTACTAGTCGTCACTCCACTTTCCTCATCAATCTAGCTAGGGCATTGATCAGACAAATAAATAATTTTCAAGTTTTTTGTTTTCATTTCCTTAGTTAATATTCCTCATTCCCTTTCAATATAGTGTACATTATTCTACTAGTCAAGCCCTTTCATTGGATACCCATATTTAGGGAGCTGTGAAAAAAAAAAGTTATTCGCCATTTTGTGGTGGCGGCCATCTTGGACCGATTTCCATCAAACATAGCTAAGAACACTCCCGACTAATTCACCTTTGAAACAAAAAAAACAAAATCAAAATCGGTTCATGCGTTCGGGAACTACGATGCTACAGACAGACACACACACAGCCAGACACGTCAAACTTATAACACCCCGTCGTTTTTGCGTCGGGGGTTAAAAAATAAAAAATAGGTATGTTATGTTAGAGAGAGAGAAATGTCAAAAAAGGTTAAGGATATATGTGTACTGGCACAACTGTGTAACATATGTAACTGAAATAAGTAAAGCGAACAGTCAGCCTGTGCTGAGCATCCAACGTGTTTTAATAGGTTATGGGCCCAGTCCCACATTTATCAAGTAAAACAGTTTTAAAAGTAAATTTTGTAGCACAAAAATGTCTTCAAATTTCGTGGTTAATGTCCCAAAGTTGAAGGGGCGAGAAAACTACGATGAGTGGGCTTTTGCCGCGGAGAATTTGCTCGTCTTAGAAGGCATGCAAGATTGCATTAATCCAGAAGCTGGAGACGCCGCGGCGCACAGTGGGCCAAAACGACTTGGCAGCTATCAAAAATCTGTAACTTTTGTTGCGTTAAAGATATCGTAATGAAACTTTGGGAAATATATCTTGACATTATGACCCTCTATATGACAAAAAAGAAATTCTATTGGTTTACAGGGTGCCTCAAAATAAATCAACAAAATTTGAATTTGTCAATAAATGAACTATTTATGTTCTTTAAGAAGTTTTAACAACATTTTGAATTTAGTATTTAATTATTTTATTATCTCCATAATAATATTTAATTAAAAAAAATAAATTTTACAAATACATACATATGTATGTACAAAAAAAAATTTTTTTTTTTATTACTCAAATACGAATCGGTTGGGTGGAACACTTTCAAGCATATTATCTATTTTATCATACATATGTCTAGTAATTTTATTTCTTTAGCACTTGTTTCCATTACTGTATTTAACCACGAATCATTGTGTTGTTCAAGCATTTCTAGTGCTAAGTTGCCCCTTTTTCTTTGAAAGTGCGAAAGAAAGAATCGCAAAACTCTTTCTTCGTCCAAAATTTTAACATTATACGTATTTGAAAGAACACACACAAACTATTGGTATCCCATAACATTGTTATCACGGGCTATTTTATAAAGTTCACAATACTAAATCTGCATATTTCTTCGTATCACTTTTATATCAAACAAGCACAAATCAAATACGTATAATACACTTTAAAGTTCTCCTGGCTCAAAATACTATTATTATTTAATTTGAATTTGCCAATTATTCGAAGCAGTGTTGTGTTTTCTGCTTTAAATTAAGATAGAGAATGTTCAATACACAAAATATCTCCCTTTAAGTAGCTAAGATTTCCGCTACTTACATCTTGCAACTTATGTTTTTAAACGCAAACAATTAAAATTTAAAACTCTCCCTTATCTCAGGTAATTATACAATAATAAATACTAATTAGGTGTCATGAAAAGCAAAGTCAATAGTCATCGTACATACATATGTATTTACTGAATGTCATATTATGTAGTACTAAACACATACTGAATACTCTGTATATGTAAGCCAAAATCAGTTAACAATTTCATAAAACGTTATAATATAACTTCTTTAAATATTAATGATATCATTAATCCTAAACGTTTAATAAGGAAACAGTAATTTTTTTCCAAAACAACCATTATGCAGCCTTAAAATTCATAAAATTCCTGCATAAGTGGAAAATTTGTATGAAAATACGCAGAAAACAACAAGGTAGACTTTACTTCAAATTCAATTTTCTCAGTGGTTCGCAGGTGTTCGCAGCCAATTTTTGTTTTAAACGATGCAGGAGGATCTCTAGTTTAATTTGATACCAATGAGAGCACAACCAAATACGAACATTTTTTTAAAAGTTAAAAAGAAATTCAAATTTTATCGAAAAATTCCGCTTTTTAATCAAAATGCTATTATTAAAAAACTATTTCACTTTTACCATAAGTTATTGGCCTAATAATAGCTCCTCCTATTTAGTAAGTGATTTCATTAATAACAATTTACCCTCCCTATACAAATATTTTCACAATATAACTTTGAAATCATAGAAAATTCGAACATTTTTTTAAAAAATGATCTGTTCAAATTTTTCTCTGACTTGGCTATTCCAAACAGAAAGAGGAGGGGTAAAAATTAAAAAAAATTATTGCCACAAGGTAGTGCATTTTGTTTACTATCGAATGGCATTAAAATTTTTAAAATCTATGACATGACCAAAATTGATTTTTGGTCACCTAGAAATCATTCTGGCCCACTGTGCGCCGGCCGGCGGGCGGCGCGCGCGGGCGTTTGAAATTACTATTAAGCTGGATACTATTACGCAGGTCGGTATTACGATTACAAGAGAACTATAAGGATTACTGACCCCGTTTTGAGCTTAAATGAAAGGTAATTAAATGTGCTAAAACTTAATTTCTCCCTTTTGTTATTACAGGCAGTGTTTGCCGAAAATCTCCCGCTAACACAAAAGTAGCACAGTAGGTCTTGGGACGATTGAGCGTGGGAACCAAATATGCAAATGAGGGGGCGAGGTAATTATGCAAGGTCATTATGCAAATTAATTAGGGTTATTATGCAAATTAATTAGGGTCATTATGCAAATTAATTAGGGTCATTATGCAAATTGAGGGCGGGTCATTGACAGCTATTATGCAAATAGATGGAGTAATTAGTGACACTTAACATCTGTTTAATTGATATGCGCGGCGCTTGCGTGTCTAATTGATATGGGCGGCGCGTGCGCACATATTTACGCATCTTCCTGGAGCGGGGGCTGGGGGCTGTGATCGGAAGCTTTGCGTTGCTGCAGTAGCTGTAAATGTAGCTGGAAAAAAAGTGCAGGCTGTGGGGATTTGAACCGCGGATCATCGGCTTAAGAGGCATGCAGTAGAGGTAGTAACTCTCTGAGATGCTCAGTGAGTAGACGTGTTTCTGTTGGCTTCTGCAATTTGGCTTATTTCCGAGTGTTTGTTTCCGCCTTATTTCTTAAAACAGTATTGAAAGTCTGCCTAGTGGTGCCGTGCTTGTCGGGTGCTGTGGATATCTTCATTTTCATCGAGTTCGTGTCTGTTCTTGGATTTTTCACCATGGGTAAGAACGATAATCTGAAGGCGAATCCCTCTGAGTCTAAAGCAACGGCAAACGTTAACACACCTATACAAACTAGAGGTGCTGCTAAGAGCGCTAAAAGCCAGGCCGTGGACACTGCGAAGAGTAAATGCAAAAGCACGAGTGATTGTTCCCTCAACACTTCTAGACCTAACTCCATTTGCTCTGGAAACTGTTTTGAGTTAATGGAAAAAAGACTGTTCCTGACAATAAGAGAGGCGCTCTCAGAAAGATTTGATGAACTGTACGAGCGATTGTCCCAATTCGAGATGAGCGTGGACCAGAAAATGCAGTCTGTGCTGGATTCAGTTGGGTCTGAGATGGACAAAATGAATGCTGATGTTGACCAACTAAAATCTGAACTCGCGGAGGCTCGCAGTGAGATCGAGGAAAATATTGGCCGCCTAAACCGGCAATCTGATGCTATCATCACTGGTATCCCTTATAACCAGAAGGAGAATCCTCATAAGTTACTCGTAATCGTAACAATAGCTGAGAGGATTGCACACTCTTTCTCCATACACAACGGCCTTTCGTCCGAAGCGATCGCGGGAGCGATGTGATGATGCAGATGCTAATAATGGTGCTCCCATTGTTGTGAAATTCTCGTCACCAGCCGAGCAAAAGCAGTTTCTATTAAAGTACACTAGACTTGGGCTTATACCCCTCAAAAGCATCTCTAAAAGTTTCCCCTCCAATGGCAAAGTCAGCGTATTTGAAAGTTTAACGCCTCGGAGTAACAAGCTTCTGCGCCATGCCCTGAAACTTAGGGAAGAAGGCCATATTCTTTCTGTGTTCACCAGAAGAGGCATCGTCCATGTCCGCACAGCAAAGTCACAGGCGCCGATATGTATCCCTTCTCTCGATGCACTTAGCAGCTTTACCTCGTCCTCAACCTCAAAGGCCAAAGATTCTGCTTCTGTCATAGTTGAACCACAGGAACCGATTTCTTCTCCGGACCTAACGAACAACAATACTGCGTTTTAAATCACTCCGCCTGATTTACCGAATGTCATTGCTGAAGCTACGAATGCTGAGACAACAACTTAATTTTATGAATTTATATTCTTTGATTCCTCTACTTTATATTATTTAACCAAATCGTACGTGCGGCAATTTTTATTTCATTTTTATTTTTATTTTTATTTATATATTTTATTTTTGTATTTTTCATTTTCATGAATTTTCTTTTCTCCACTTATCCTAATTAGTGTCAATTTTGTAAACCATGCTGATTTCTATTACATCACTTCAACTAGCTTTTTTGTTAGCTATACATCCTGTGAGCTTGCACCTGAGCGTTGGCGGTAACCTCATTCTTTTTGAATATGATTAGTGGCGTGGCTCGACTAGCCTGAATGGGGTGGGAGGTCTCCTAAAAATTTTCTGCAATTGCTCCAAAGGTCTCAACGTATGCTCACTTAACGCTAGAAGTCTGCGAAATAAAGTTGATGAATTTCGTGACATTTTTTGCGGAGTTAATTTGCATGCTATTATCATCAGTGAAACCTGGCTTAATGAAAATATTTCCTCATCATTTGTTTCTGTGCCAGGTTATAACGTATTTCGAAATGATCGGAAAAATCGAAAAGGCGGAGGCGTGGCAATATATGTAAAAGATACCTTAAGAGCAAAAATAGTATATTCCTCGAGGGTCATGATGTCGAATTCATGTGTGTGGAGGTCGCTGCCAATCTGGAAAAGTGCGTGCTGGTAGCTGCCTATTCTCCCCCTGGTAATTTTTCCTGTGATAGCGCTACTGAATTTGAGAGTTGCCTGTCGCGCATTACTAGGATATATTCCAACGTTATTGTTGCTGGTGATTTTAATGTCAATGTCTCACGGCGTGATATATCTTCTGACCGGTTTATACATTTTTTCCAGTCTCTACATCTGAGCCCTGTGAACTCTGAATCCACCTATTTCCAGACCACCAATCCTTCTTTACTGGACTTATTTTTAGTGTCCGACGTGGATAAGCTATTGAGATGCACACAGATAAGTCCTCCAAGCTTCCTTGTTCGTGATATACTCTTCATCAGTTTTGATTTGGTTTTAGTGCAAGAACCTACTATTAAAAAGCATACCTTTCGAGACTACAAGAATGTTAATGTCGATGCTCTTACTGAAGAGTGTATACAACTCCCCTGGGATGCTGTATATGATTTACCATTAGTTGATGATCAAATGGAGATGTTAAATTCTCTAATCATGCATCTGTTTGAGAAGTTCGTCCCATTAAAAACTAAACTAATCTCCACCAAGGGTTGTCTGTGGTTTTCCTCAGAGGTTAGATCTCTTATCGCTGAACGGGAATATCTATACTATCGTTATAGGCGTCTAAAAACTGATTTAAGTCGAACCCGTTATCAAAAAGCGCGCAACAAGGCCACTGCAGCGATAAGAAGGGCTAAGAGGAAGTACTATGCCTCTAAATTTGATGGTAACTCTCAGCCTAGAAAGCTATGGCGGAATTTGCGCGAGGCAGGTGTTTGTGGAGTTGATAGAGCCAACTGTGGATTTAGTCCAGATGAACTAAACTCTTTTTTTACTTCCGCGCAAGCCCACATTTCCTCACAATCCCACATTGATCCTTTGAATTTGGACCAATGTTCTTCAAGTTCTTGTCCCGGTGATGCTGGTAGTTTCTCCTTTCGTGAAGTTTCCCTTGATGAACTTGTATTGGCGATTTATGCAGTAAAATCCGATGCAGTTGGGGCTGACTGCTTATCTCCTCGATTTGTGAAACAGCTTTTGCCTTTCATTGGTAGTCACATTCTTCACATCATGAACACCTGTCTAATGTCTTCGACTTTTCCGCGGGCCTGGAAGAATGCTATAGTGGTGCCGATACCAAAGAAATCATCTCCTGAGAGTGTATCCGACTTCCGCCCTATTAGTATCCTATGTTTCTTATCAAAGGTACTGGAGAAACTTATTTACAAACAAATTGTTGAGTTTGTTGAGGTGAATAGGTTGTTCACAAAATGGCAGTCTGGTTTTAGGCCAAATCACAGTTGTGAAACTGCCATGTTAAAAGTTTCGACCGATATTAGAGTTGCCCTGGATAGCAACCAATTTTGTGCTCTAGTTTTACTAGATTTTTCTAAGGCCTTTGATAACGTCGATCATGGCCGTCTATTGGCTAAGCTATCAGAAAATTTCCTTTTCACCCCCTCAGCTTCCACTCTCATTAGGAATTACCTCTCGAATCGCCAGCAACAGGTGAAAGTAAACGAAGATATTTCGAGGCCACTTTGTATGTCCCGAGGGGTTCCTCAGGGGTCTGTTCTCGGCCCTCTATTATTCAGCCTCTTCATCAACGACATTCCTTGCATAGTTGAAAATGCCAAAATTCACCTGTATGCAGACGATTTACAACTATATCTGAGCAGGCCTATCGGACTTGTGGAGGATTGCAACTCAGATTTGGAGAGAGTACATGGGTGGGCTCTACTCAATGGCCTGACACTCAGTCCCGTAAAGTCGCAGTTCATGGCTTTTTTCAATCCTTCTTTCGATCAATGCAATATCCCTGATGTTTCTTTTAATGGTCATACTCTTCCTGTCCAGGATCGGGTCAAAAGTCTAGGTAGTCTTGGGTAGAGAAATGAAATGCTGTGACAATGTTAATGCGACTATCCGTACGGTATATGCAGGTCTGCGCAGACTATGGCTCTCGGCTGGTATTTTACCAACGCATCTTCGTTTGATGCTTGTGAAGTCGTTAATCTTACCACATTTCACCTACGGAAGTGTTATATTCCCGAAAATGGATAGTGTATGTGCACGAAAATTAGAAGTGGCCTTTAATAACTGCATTCGTTTCATCTTTGGTCTTCGTAGGTTTGACCACATCTCGAACTACCGGTCTGAATTCCTTGGCTGCTCGTTGAACACATATCTCAAGCGCAGATTGGTGATTACCCTTTACAACATATTAAATTCAGGTAAACCAGGTTACCTAAGAGAATTTTTCCAATTAGTGACTTCCACACGTAAACGCGATTTAATTATTCCGCATTTTAAAAGAACTGTGATGGAGAACTCCTTCCTCATTCAAGCGGCTAGGCTATGGAATGGCCTACCGTCATCTGTACAGGCTTTGGGGACTGCCAGCGCATTTAGAAGACACATACACATTGGATGTATAGACTTTGACTAGGGGATTTTCTTTCATTTCATTATTTCCCCTTTACTTGACTTCATTAATCGGCATGGTATTTCTCTTATTTCAATTTATTTCTCTTATTCCATTTATTTCTTAATCTAAATTCAATTTGTTCTATTTTAGTTTGCTTAATCTTACTTTTTATCATTTCTTAATTATGTATTTTTCCACTACATCATCGGCCGTAGTAGGTACAAGCAAAAGATTGTTAATCTTGTGTACTGATAAGTTGAAATATATTATTATTATTATTATTATTATTATTATTATTATTATTATTATTATTATTATTATTATTATTATTATTATGTATGATAGCCACTGGGCTATCAAAGCTTCTGGCTCTTGCTGTTTAAAGTGTGTAAGTAAAGGTGACTGGTGCAGTAGGTCATTATGATAATTAATAGCGGGGGCTGGGGGCTCGGCACAAAAGCTTTGGCGGCGGGCGGCGGGCCGCGGCTAAAGCTGAGCATGATGCTGGGGCGGGGGCGGGGGCATTGAAAGCAAGGACAACTGCTGAGGGGTCATTGGCCTGTGGCTGTGATCGGCAGCTCAACTGTTTGTATCTTAGAGAATGTAAACAAACATTCAAATGATCTGCTGCTTAACAATTGATAGCCTGAGTAAATTCTGCATCTACCACGAGGTGTATTGAAAGCTTTTTGACGCATCTTAGAGAATGTAAACAAAAACTTCTAATGATCTGCTGCTTAGCAATTGATACATATGACGACAGAGTTCCGCCTGTGTGATCAGAAACGACTGTTGCATCATGTTGCATCTTAGAGTCATCGTTAATGCGGTGAGCTAAAAAAATGTAAAGAACATTATGCAATTTTTCACGCATTCACTGCTGACCAATATTTTTCTGCTGATGCTCTCGTAATTAAACTAGTTCAATGAAGCAGCAGCACAAGCAGTAATTTGCATCTTGGAGAATGTGAAGTAGTTTGATAAAAAAAGCTTTAACTTGTCTTTGGTATAACTAATGAGTTTAATTACTCAGAAATATGTTGTCGTTTATGGAGGTAAATAATAAAAAACGAAATTGCAGATTACTTGCTTGAGATTTTATTTATTTTCTTATTTAAAATTGGATTTAAGATTACACTTAATTGCGAAATTCTAATTTTTAAATCTAAGAGTATTCAATGCGTATAATTCCCACGGACCTTTTCTGTCTCCCGGTATGCAAAACTCCACGCTATCATATATTTAACTTCTGATTTGTCGTTAAAATTCACCTGTTTCTTCATAGCTCTTTATAAAAATAATAAATCTCACAACACAGTCCAAATACTATTAATGCACCCGTTAAAATTTTAAAGATGCTGTAGGCGTACTGTGATAAGTTTGATGAAGTTGATCTATTGAAAGGTCCGCATGCATCTTTACCGTTCACATAAAAGCAATTCGGTGAAAGACGGATATGTTCGGCTTCAACATCGTCAGAGCAATTCATAGCACATAATTCCAAGGAACAGTAGTAACATTTAACTACATCTCTTAAATTCGTGTAGAAAAATCCGCTTCTTGCTAGTTTGTGAGATTTTCTTTCATATAAATGAAGATTACGAAACGTTTTTAATCTGTCGTATTCTCTCTTTAAAAGTAACATGGTAACTGTTTAACAGCAATCACAAAACATCTTTTATATTAATCCAACTATTATGTTTTGAAGAAAAACCAAGCCATTTAACAAAAACCATGTTCCCGCGTTTCTTCAAAAATTTTTCCACTAAATAAACATCGGGGTTTGTTACTGGGGCTAGTTCTAGCTCATAAAATTTTCCTTGAATTATATCTCCCTGCTAATCTTCAAGAATATAAGTTGTTGGGTAAACTGAATTAACTTCTTTAATTTTGAATATTTCAGCAGACCAATTAGGTGTATATCCCTTTTCAAATACATGTTTATGTTTACTTATTCGAACAAAATCACCCACTTTAAATTTAGGTTTGGATTTTATTTTGGGGTATTGATACACAGCTAATAAACACTTTTCGTCTTCCAGTCCAACGTCCACAGGTCGCATTTTAATAGTTCGGTGTTTTGTATTATTATATTTTTCTGTCAGCTTGTCGAACATACTAATCCAGCGATAATTACCATTCATGCTAAACTCTTTCCACATCATATTTTTTAATGTTTTATTAAATCTTTCTACAATTGAAGATTTTAAAGGACTGTATTTAGAATAATGGTTTATATCGTATTTTTTCATTAGCTTTTGAAATGATTTATTAAAGAACTCCTTCCCGTCATCCGTTTGTAAATTCTTTGGAATGCGCCCGTGATGAAAAATAGACTGCATTGCATCAACAACTTCTGCTGCACTTTTACTTTTAATTGGTATGGACCAAGCATATTTTGTAAAGGTATCAATCACAGTCAAAAGAAAACGAAAATTCTGATTTTCTGAAGAGTAAGCACTTATATCAACTAAATCTGCTTGCCATAAATCATCTATGCCTCTAATTATAACACGCTGGCGTTTAAAATTTTTTCGTGCTGGTTTATGCCGCTCTTCAACAATTTGTCTTCTGCTCATTTTTTATAAAAATTATTTATATATGTACTTGAAAGACGCTGTATTTATACATAATCGGAATTTATATTTCATCTAATAATGATTGCATTCAGGCATCCATTTACAATGCTTATTGCAGGGCCTTCGGGCTGTGGCAAAACGACGTTTATAAAAACCCTTCTTAATAATAACGCGTTGTTAATAGAGCCACAAATTAAAAAAATTATATGGTGTAATGCAGAACACAATGCACTACCATCGGACATTGATTTAACAATCATTGAATATTTAAACTCTATCCCGGAGGAGTTTATAAATCACGCAAACGAACCAACCTTAATTATTTTAGATGATATGATGTTAAATGCATTTAGCAAACAAGTTTGTGAACTTTTTACTAAAGAGTCTCATCATCGTAACTTTTCAGTAATTCTTGTGACACAAAACGTTTTTCATCAAGGAAAATTCTGCCGTGACATATCGCTAAATTGTAAATATCTAGTTGTATTTAAAAACCCTAGAGATAAAAGTCCATTTACTCATTTACCTAAACAAATTTATCCCGAAAATAGTTTGGAGCTTTTGAGAATATATAAAGAGATTACTCAAACACCTTACGGGTATTTACTAATTGATTTAACTCAAGACATTAACGACGTTTTAAGATTTCGAACTGATATATTTAATAAGGAATTTGCAACCTGTTTTTGCCCACAAAACTCTTTGAGTAGTAAAAATGGCGTCACGAATGAAACGATTAAAGGACAACAAGCATATGCTATATGTGCTTAAAAAAGCCAAATCAAATCTAAGAAAGGCTATCATTCAAAATGCTGACCCTGATGTAATACGAACTCTTTGTGAAATTACACTCAATACCTTAAAAGGTAACCATATGCCACACGGAAAAATCTATAACTCGCTGTGCAAGTATAAAAAGAACTTGCGTAAATTAGTTGATGCAAAAAAGTCTGTTGCTAAACAGCGTAAAATACTAATACAGCAAGGAGGTTTTCTACCTGTTTTATTAGGAAGCGTATTGTCAGGAGTTATCGGCTCATTAATTGAAAAATATGCATAGAAATAACGGGCTTAACAAAATGCTGCTTCTATCGCCGGAAGTGTATAAAACTTTAAAGAATGATATTGAACAAGCCGCAAACTTGTCATTGTTTGACAAATCAATGGATAACATATTAAAAAGTCAAAATCTGTCTGAAGAAGAAAAATGGTACAATTATAGAAATGAATTAATAAAATGTTTGAATATAAAACGTAAAAGGGCGCAAGTTTCCGATAAAAACAAAAATACAAATCCTATTCAAGAAAATGTGCCAGTTAAACACAAAAGTTTGAGAGATAGTTTCACTTAGACAAAATTCATTTTTAAAGACGACAAAGCAATTCAGTCTTCGCCAGTAAAAGAAGATATACCATCTCGATTACCAGAAGACATTTTTGAAATAGGGGAGGCTAGTCCTCCTAGACAATTACCGGATGAAGTTTTTGGAATAGGAGAAATTACTCCACCAAGACAATCTTTAACTTCTAGAAGCAAGCGACGTTTATCTGCTAGCGGAATAGGAAAAAGTCTTAAGCCATCCCCCAAAAGGAAGATTACAGCCGATGAAAACAAAGACTATAGAGTAGTAACTGCTGACGACGATATAACACAGTATGTATACTATACCTGTAGACATGAGCGTTGATGAAGCTGCCAGTTTCATACAACAAATGGAAGAAGAGGAAGACAAAACAAAAACGAAGGAAACTTCTAAACAGTCTATATTAAGACCCTCAAAGCTGGATCCAAAACAATACGAGCTTGCATTTCACATCAGAAAACCAGTTCGCCAAAGTGAGCGTTTAAAAAATAAAACAGAGAGAGCCTCAAGCATATCTGACATTCCTTGGGAAAGATTATAATACAAAAATATGCCTGTAGATATTCAAGAAAATGATTTTTACATTTGTTTATTAAGTAACAATTCTTTACACTACTACCCCGAAAACTCGCTGTCCGAGTTCACAAATAAACTAGCGCGTCCATGGAAACTTAATCAAAACTGGAGCGTCGGAATCACTGAAATTTCGATTCCTGAACATGAAAGAAAAAAAGGCAGTAGCAAACCAGTAAAACGAGATACAGACGAATTAAAAACAATACGACAAGATGTACAGAAAGATCACAAACTATGTACTTGCAGTGAAGATAAATGAAAATTTTAGACTGGAATGGACAAAGGAAATACTTTCTCAATCGAGCTATAAAGAAGGCAAAGTAAATTTTTCCGCATTTCTGTTAACATTGTTTAACGCCGTTACGCCTTCTTGGTATACAATGTACTTGGATGATGTCAAACAGCGAATTTGGAATCGTTTAGATGCTGATTTTTTCTATGAAGTAATTCCAGAAATTAATTACGAAAAGGAGGAAGGTGATTTTATACTACATATATACCAAGGCAAAAAACATTCAGATAATGTTGTTTTAAGATTGAAATCATATGACTCGGTTGAGGCTTTTATTGATGATATAATCGGACAAATCCCCAGAATAAAGAGGAAACATGACAAGTTAAAAACTGCTTTGGATGATTATACTCATCCACCTAAAAGCATAAGAAAACAGGGTAAAATTCCTGTTAAAGATGACATATATGAATTACGAATCGATGAGCTAGAATTAACAATTAAGATAAAAAAGCCACTACCACCACATCTTAATGTTAAGAATCTCGTAACACTTTTTATCAATAATGTACATTTCGATGACGAAACAATAGCAGAAGATGAAAAGCAAAAGAAAATTGCGCATATTAAAGACATAATTCTCACAATATTGGATAAATTGCATGGCGATTCTATCAATGTTAAAGCCCCACAACCTAGAAAGATCACCGAAAAGAGTAATATTTTAAATGTTCCTTACGAAAAACAGACCTCAGGATTATATAAAACAACACCAGTACCTTTAGATACCAATATAAGATAATTGGAAAACCTTTATAACTGATGTATTTCTTAATACACCAACAGACAAACGAAAATCAAATGTATTTTTGACAGAACTAAAGGATTCTTTCGATACCTCTAGACTGCAAACAGAGCACATGTCTATAATTAAGAAATTGGACCAATTGAATGATACAGTTGATAAATTGAGTAAAAGATTACCTCGTGATTAAACCTAGTGGTCACTATTACGAGCGTGATATTATATACATTTACACTGATATAACTAAACCACGAATTATAGGAGATAAATCCGTAAGATATTTACGTGTGGTACCCATAAGTGAAAATGAAAGAACACTACGTTTGAACCATGTAGAATATTGTCCTGTGGAAAAAACGGCAATTGAAAATATTTCAATAAAAATAACTGATGGACAAGGCGAATTAATTGATTTCAAAGCAAGTTATATCCCTACATATGTACATAATGCTTCATTTTAAAAGACAATAAAACCTATAAATAGCATGTGCAGTTGTTATAGTAAGAAACAAACAAAGGCAGTTACGCGCAGTTAAAATACAATAGACAAATATGAATTCTTATTACACGCGTTATTATTTAATACAAAGTGGTGGTAATTTAAATGATATATGTAGGTGAACTGTACCGGTCACCTTTAATCTATCAACGTGGACGAAGAATTGGGAGTTTTTTCAGCGGATTACTAAGGTATTTGCAACCCATAGTTAGTTCCGGGGTGAAGGTTTTAAAACAACAGGCTATCAAAACTGGGAAAGCGATTTTAGAAGACGCGGGTAGTAAACCTATGAAAGATATCTTAAGGGAGCAAGGTAAAGCTGCTGCTCAAGAATTTGCACAAAAAGGTATAAATAAGCTGTTTGATCATATGGATGGTGCAGGAAGAAGTAATCGCATGACTATAAAAAGGACTAATCCATCCCTAAACGGAAAAAACGTTCAAAACAAACCACGAAAAAGGCATCAAACAAGAAGAAAAAGTCTACAAAAGACGAACATAGTTTCCGTAAAAGAGTATTGGATATTTTTGACAAATAAACAAAATGCCCACGTATAGCGATTAGCGAGTGCATGAAATCAGAATTGGATCTTTTCTCGAGACCAGCTATTCAAAGTAATATTTTAAGAACCGAGGAGGTAGCATACAAACCGATAGCTATCAGTGCTAGAATTTGTTTCATTAGGGCATGGAGATACATATCGGGATTTGTCAAGTATATATCTACGCTTGAAAGTGCAACTAATTAGAATTAAAAATGGAAAAGAAGAACTTTATACCGGAAAAGATATTCTTGTAGCAGGTTTATCGAAGCGTGATGAAGGTCCAGGTGTTGTAAATAATGTGCTTCATTCACTTTTTCGTCAATGCACTATTTACTTAAACGGTAAGCCGATTGCTCAAACTGACAATAACTACAACTACAGAGTATATATAGAAAATTTATTAAATTATGGAAAAGATGCGGCAGCAACGCATTTAGAGTCTGTCGGTTGGTATCTTGATCGGGATAATATGGAGGTTACTCAAAGTGCAGAAGAAAATGCGGGTTACCTGGCAAGAGAAAAGCTTTTCTGTAAAAGCGGTGTAGTAGAATTAATGGGGAAAATTCACATTGATATGTTTAATCAAGATAAATTGCTAATGAACGGTGTAGATTTGCGCGTTGTGTTATCGCTTGAAAAGCCTGAATTTTATCTCCTCTCAAAGAATGATGACAATTCACCAAGACTTAAAATTGTAGAAGCAACTATGTATATGAATCATGTCACCGTTAACCCAAGCATACTGTTGGCTCACGAATCCGTCCTTCAATGTTCAAATGCTGTATATCCATATAAGCGAGTTGAGGTAAAAACATATACGATACCTGCAAATACATTCACATTATCTTTAGACAATATTGTGATAGAACAACTACCAAATTTATTAGTGTTTGGCATGATAGACAATGACGCTTATACGGGAAATAGAACAAAAAATTCATACAATTTCAAACACAATAACATAACCAGATTTAATTTATCTGTAGGTGTTCAGATTCCCAACCAACCTATGGAATTTGATTATTCAAAAGAGCCTCCCATCAGCACAAGAGGCTACCTAAGTTTGTTTAAAGGAACTGGAATACACTATTTTGATAAAGGACATCAAATTTCAAAACAATTTTTTGATAATGGCGCATTTTTATTGGCCTTCGATTTGACTACAGATCTGTCGTATAATTCTACCTGCGGGAATCTATTAAATCAAGGGACGGTTAGAATTGAAGGACGATTTAAGGAGGCTTTAAAAACAACTGTTACCTGCATTGTGTATGCTGAATATGACGGGAGTGTAGAAATCGATAAGGATCGAAATGTATATACTAACTTTTAAAACCTATAAGGAAGTTACAATTTATGCTAAGTGTTAGTTAAAGACTTACAATATCATAGTAACAATGAGCTGCTTGATAAATGTCGAATACCTTTGCGGAGGTGAATTGACCTTCTTTAAAAAGGTCTCTTTAGCTGGTTTCACAGCACAAAATAAATTATTTACAAAAGAAATTGTCTTCAGGTATCCTGCATCTAGTACAGAATGCATTGAAAAATCAAATAAATTCGGTAATCTTGAACTTAAACGCTTAGATGAAGACCTTATAAAAACCCTAGCAAAATTTAATACAGTCATTGTTCGCGACGCATCAACGAAGGAATTTATAAGTAACTATGTTTCATCTCATACCAAAGTTATTGACGTAGAAAACACAACTTGTGAACAAGAATGAACACAATCGAACTTGCACAAAACTTGCTAAAAAGTCATCATATTACAAACAAATTCTTTAAGGGTGTATTCCCATGCAATCAGTTGCCGCGAAAAATTAAAAAACCAGCATGTATAATAGCTAATACGGATCCAGCCCACAAAAGTGGAACTCATTGGGTTGCATTTTATTTTCCAAGAAAAGGACCAGCCGAGTATTTTGATTCATATGGAAAATACCCCAATAATTCATTTTTTCAAAAATTCTTGCTGACTAATTCAAACATGTTCGTGTGTAATAAGCAGCGATTGCAAGGTACACTTTCACAAGTATGTGGTCATTATTGCTGTGTGTATCTGTATTTTCGTTGTAAAGGGCAAAGTTTGAAGAAGTTTTCGAATCAATTCTCGCTAAACAACTATGAATTGAATGATAAACAAATTATGAACTTGTATTGCAAAATTTATTTAAAAAATGGTGGGATTTATTGTAATCAATCATGTACAACGGAAACATGTAATATAAACCCCGTTACACGATGGCACACAGTTAGTACTACAGTAAAAATCCTCTCGTTAAGATGGAATCTAAAAAACGGGGAAGAAAAGGAATAGCGGATAAACCACCGAAAAACCAAAAACGCAAGCAGAAAAGCTGCCCAGAAAGTCTAGGTGAAAACATATTGCTGAACTACACGTACTATCTGGATGAATATCATAATCAAAAAGTTCTACTTGGATTCGACCCGCATTCATTCGAGACAAAGATCATATTCCATCGTCATGGTCAATAACCGGTTCCAACAACATATTCTGGATGGGTAGCAATTTTTAAGCATCTTTGCAACTTGAAGAGTGAAATTGACCCAATACCTTCAAACCAGGAAGCATTAAAGCAAGAGCACAAAATTCCGATTGATACAGGAAGCATTACTTTAACTTATTGTGAACTTTGTAGGTTATTTGATTTGTTAGAGTTCATAAACATTGTTATGTTTCATAATAATAATGCATCGGAAAGTGTAAAAGAATACTATAATAAGTATTGTGAAAAGTGTAAAGAGAAAAATGTATTTGTTTTATCAAAAGATGATTTTTTTATACCATCTAGGACCTCTTATGTACACACAAACTATTCAAGACTCTTTTACGAGATACCTTTGTATTGTTCTACTAATATTATTTTTGACATTATGTGTTTGTAATGGATTTTAATAAATAAGATAAAATAAAAAAATAAAATTATTTTATTCAATAATTTTATTCATTAATAAATACAAGTAAATATTGACACAATTTGGAACTGCGCAACGTAATTGTGGAAGTCTTCCGTGTATTTCACAATTAGTTTCAAACTGTTGAAGGCTATTCAGTTTTGGTATTGTTAGTTGTCTTATATCACCGCCAGGAAGATATTTTCTTAAAAATCTTTCCTTTTCTTCACCTTTGACATATATTACGGAATTTGATAAATTTGAAAAAATATTTTGAAGTTGATTGTATTCAACGTCGCCGTCATCCCAGTTCAGACCATTTATGTGCTTCACATCGTAAGCATTTTGTCGAGAAGCCCTTGGTAAAAGTTCCTGGCGTGGATATGGTGGTCCCAAATGATAAACTAATGGAATAATGGCTCCATGGCGTAGAATTGCTAATTCCTTAACAAAGCTCTGGCCGTTGTTACCGCATGCGAACTGAGTATCCAAAATTACAATATATATATATAACAGAAAAACATGTAATGATTATAAAGTTTTATTGCTCACTGCTTTTATATGTATAAGTTTCGAACTTAGGAACTTAGGGATTGTATGAGAGTGTGAGTGTGAATGAACCAACTCGAGTTGTTGCAGTAAATTAACTGGAATTAAATAATTAACATAACATATGTACACAATTGATCACATATCTATTAACACACCTGAAACAACAACAAAGTAGGATTTCACAGAGTAACAATTAACAATAATAATTGTGAATCGAAAAGTGATAATAAATCCTGGGACGAAGAAACGTGACTCTCTAGCAGCAAGTCAGAACAGCGTCTGTCACCCTGACGGCAACCAATGCCACGTTTATATGAGCGTCAATAAACCGACTGACCGACGGTAATTTGACCGAACGGACAGGCGGCAAAGTTTGAAATGTGATGTCAAACTTACATCCCCCCCTCAAGAACAAAGAAAGGAATTTCGGGTTAACGAAAGGGAATGAGCCTGCTTGCGTGAAAAAGGTTTGATTCTTTTTTCCTGAGTCCGCTATCGACCTCATATATTACCTCAGAAATTTTCCTTTTTATTCCAAATGGCCCTTTTCTGATTGGATCCGTTTTCCCCCTGTTCAATTTGTTTCCGTTGTATATATAAACGAGATCACCTTCCTTGTATTCATGTTTGTTTGTTTTCTCGTCGTAATATCTCTTGTTTTGCTCGTGACTCTTTTTCGATTGCTCAAATGCTTTTCTTCTATTTTCTTCTAAATTTCCAACGTTGTTCTCCTTTAGCTCGTCAGGTAGTATTGATTCTTCCTTTCCTGTTAGTAGGTACGAGGGTGTAAATCCAGTCGAACTGTGTATAGTATTATTATATTCGTGCACACATTCCTGTGCAACAGCTGACCAGGAGCGTGATTTGTTCTCGTAGATTTTACATCGTATCCTGTTAACTAGTGTTTGATTTGTCCTTTCATTTAATCCGTTTGAAAAGGCACAATCCGCTGCTGTAAAAATAAGTCTTATATTTTCTGTTTTTAAGTATTTTTTGAAATCATCTGAATTTATCCCTGCGTATTGGTCAGACAAAAGCGTGTCGATGCTGTTAGCATTTTTTGTTGATTTAACTAGTTTAATAAAATTGTCGGCTGTTTGGGTTGACGATGCTGTGATAAATGCGTATCTTGTGAAATGATCTGTACACAAATGCAGGTATTTTTTTGTGCTTTTGTTTCCCGCAAAACCACCGACTGTATCCACTGAGACTATTTCAAATGGTTTTGAGGCTGGACCCAACTGGGATAACGGGACCTTGTAGTTTGCAATTCTAGTTTTATTCTTGATACATGTTTCGCAGGAACGACAAAATATTTTTATGTGTTTGTGCATATTTTTAAAGTAAAATTTTTTTGTTATTGTCATAGTCAGTTGTTTTACTCCCACATGACCTTGTGTTTCATGGACTTTTTTTATTAGCTACTTACCAAACGCTTCAGATAACCAAATTTTCTTTTTATTGTTTAGTAATCTGTAGATAATACCGTTGTTCTTTTCACATTTGTTGTCTAAATCAAAATTTTTTTGATCATTGATTATTTCACTTATTTCCAAAAAGTTCACGATTTTCACTGCTGAGCTTTCGAAGTTATCTTCTTCTTCTTCTTCTAGGACAGGATTTCGAGATAAGTAATCCGCTTCCAAGTTTACTTTACCTGGGTTGTAAAGGATTTCACAGTTGAATTGTGAGATGTAAGTAAGGATTTTCCTTAGTTCTGGATCGTTACAATTGTTTATTTTAAAGTCCTCTAAGGGTTTGTGATCGGTGAAAACTGTAAACTTTTGACCAATTAAATAGTACTGCCAATACAATATTGCTTCTTTTATTGCGAGACATTCGATAAATATTGCTTTTTTTTCTTTCTGTGTCTTGTTCAATCTGCGTGAGAAATAGAATACTGGTTTTAGTTTTTCATCTTCTTGACGTTGTTTCAACACTGCCCCCACTCCCTGAATGCTCGCATCCGTAAAAATGTAGGTTGGTAGCGTTGGATCAAAGATCGATAGTATTGGTTCCGAACACAAATATTCTTTTACTGCCTCGAAATTTTCTTGACATGCCAGAGACCAATCAAACTTCACATTTTTCCGAAGCAAGTTATGAAAAGGTTCCAGTACGATACTTGACTTCGGGATGTATTGAAGGTAGAAATTTAATTTTCCCAAGAACTGTCTAATATTTTTTCTTGTTTGTGGAACAGGAAAATTTTTTATTGCGACTACATTGTCGTTTAGAGGTTTGATACTGTTGTATCCTATTTTATGACCTAAATATGACACTTCACGTTTAGCAAAAATACATTTCGAGCCATTCAATTTGAAGCCATAGGTGCGCAATGTCTTTAGTACCATTTCAGTGTGATACACATGATCCTCGTAATTATTTGAATATATTAGGATATCATCTATGTAATTTACAGTGAATGAGTCCAAGTTGTTTTTTCTTAAGATACTTGACAATGTTCTTTGGAAAATTGCTGGAGCGGACTTTAAACCAAAAGGTAAACAATTCCACTGCCAGTGCCCGTGGTGAGTTACAAACGCAGTTTTATATTTATCCTTGTCGCGAAGCGGGATCGACCAAAACGCCGAATTCATGTCCAACTTTGTGAAGTAATTGCAATTTCTTGCGCACAATTTTAGCTCGTCAATGCGCGGAAAAGGATGACTTTCCGGCACAACTATTTTATTGAGTTCCCGATAATCAACACATAATCGAGATCTTTTATTTTCGTCTTTTTTGAAAGCCAATGTAACCGGAGAAGCGTACGGACTACTCGATTCTTCAATCAGACCCGATTTCAATAATTCTTTAATTTGTCTTTCTATTTCTGCTTTGTCTTGCAAAGAACACCCGTAAGGTCTTTTTGCTACATATTTGTTTTCAGTAAGTCTTATTGTGGCTTCATAATCGTTAACTTTACCAATATCGAATTTTCCTTTGGCAAAGACATCTCTATAAATACTCAAGATTTCCTTTAGTACAGGATCAGGCTTAGCTTCGTCCATATCATTATTTTTACATTCCAAATTACCCTTCATGTTATTTATCTCGACTGCTTTCCCAAAACTTTGGCTTATTTTTAGGTTTTCGTCTTGACATAACCTAAATTTTTTTATGCAGTCCAGACCTAATAAGACATCATCTTCGAATGATTTACTTTTGACCACGAAAAACAAACAATCCTTTTTCATGTTGAAAACAGAAACTGACAGAACTACACTTCCTTCAGTACTCGAGTTGCCCAAAAGAGTTTTTAATTGTTTATTCCCACTTATTTTTTTATTTACACTCAATTTTTTCCAATAGTTGTAATTTATCAATGAGATGTTGGCTCCAGAATCGTGGAGACCGATGGCTGGACTATCATTGACTAGAATTTTTAGTTTTATAAGTGGGATTGTAATTAGTTTTTTTGATTTTCAAGGAGAGAAATTGCATCTTGCGCTTCAATATTATTTGCGACTTTGATTTTATTGTCTTTGTTTCTGCCCTGATGTACCATTTTCGCACGACATACTTCTTCAGAGTGACGTCTGCCCGGAAAACCCATTTTATCGCAGTACCCGCAGGTTTTTTGTTCATTTGTATTTCCATTTAAAATTTTATTACTCTTTTTCTGAACTTCGTCGGGTTTTTTTTCCGTATTTGAAACAGCTTTGTTTCTGAACGGATCTATCTGCCTGAGCTTCGATATTAGAACATCAACTTTGGTCAAGTCCTTCCTTTCCAAACGCGTTTTCACATAATTAGGTAGATCTATTACAATTAAATTTATTTGTGATCTTACCGATAAATCAGGATCAACATCAATCAAAAGATTCCTTTTCTTTAATGCATAATCCAAAACCGAACCACCTAAATATTTATAGGTGTATGCGAAAGCGATTTCCGACCACGACTTTGAACCGAACGTGTCAACAAATTCCCAAGCGTGCGAGAGCTTATTTATTTTTAAAAACACCGCGTACCACTCCAGTGCAACATTCTCCAAAAACAAACGCAGTATTTCAGAATATTTCGCCTCTTGTACACCGAGTCTTTCGCATTCTTGTTCGAAAATATTCAACCATGATTCCGCGTCGACATCATTCCCGTCAAATTTATTCAGCACTAAATTTTTTGCAATGGAATGCATCAATTTTTCAACAAGTGGAGTGGAAGAAGAGGAAGAGGGAAGAGGTGTAGATCTGACAACCTCTAAATAGAACTCATTTAGAACCACGTTACCGTCCTCGTCCAGGTATTCCTCCCGCAACTCGCCTTCCTTCAAAGTTATGTTGACCTTTCGATATTTGTTACGAGTAGTCAGGCTCTTGACTACCCGCTTTGTGATTTTATGCTCAAAAAGTTTTTGATGGTGTGTGCTTGTTTGTTTGTCGAGAGGAAACTGATATGCTTCTGACTGTCCCTCAAGCTGGATAGTTTTAACCTTAACTACAGTTGTCTTGGCGTCCACAGCTTCAGAAACGAAATGAAATATAGCCTTTACTTCCATGATGCAGCTCCCTGTTTGTTGTTGTTTTATAAGTTTCGAACTTAGGAACTTAGGGATTGTATGAGAGTGTGAGTGTGAATGAACCAACTCGAGTTGTTGCAGTAAATTAACTGGAATTAAATAATTAACATAACATATGTACACAATTGATCACATATCTATTAACACACCTGAAACAACAACAAAGTAGGATTTCACAGAGTAACAATTAACAATAATAATTGTGAATCGAAAAGTGATAATAAATCCTGGGACGAAGAAACGTGACTCTCTAGCAGCAAGTCAGAACAGCGTCTGTCACCCTGACGGCAACCAATGCCACGTTTATATGAGCGTCAATAAACCGACTGACCGACGGTAATTTGACCGAACGGACAGGCGGCAAAGTTTGAAATGTGATGTCAAACTTACATATGTTTAATAATATTGGGAGGGGGCCCTACTGCAGGTTTCTGGGCTCCTGTCACAAAATTCGTAAATTTCTTGCAGCACTGACACGATTTCCAATTTTATATTTACATGTTTCTAAAGCCGAGTATTTCATCTTCTTTTTCTTCAAGAAATTTTAAGTTGCAATCTTCATCCATTTCATAAGCAGCATTGTTCATCCGCATAATTTTAACATTCGATTGCGGTTTCACTGGCTCAAGATTTTCAAAAAAGAATTTAATAAAACACGTATTCAATATGATAGCGTCTTTTCCTGCTTCAATTTCACTTATTTTCTATTTTATGGGCCGCGTAATCTTGTTTAGATATTCCTGTTTAAGGTTATTATTTTTCAGCTTTGTAGTAAATTCTATTGTTTCAAGTTTACACTCATTACTTCGATTGATATAGTTGAAACATGCAATAATTTTAATGGGTTTATCGTTTTTATTTGCCAGTAGATTTAAACAGTGATTTTTAAACTCATTAAAATAATACTTACTCTTCTAATAAATATTTTTGAGCATGTAGTCCCCAAGGTTGTCGATTATGTGCTGCTAATATCATTTCATCAAATTTTGGGTTGAATTGTATTTTGAAAGTAGGCTGCTGTGACATTTTCTTTAGGTTTGTTGTTGTTTTCTTAAATAATTGACTCTTGAAAACACTTTAACCAGATGAAGCTTTTACGTTGTTAATTGTTTAACTGCACAATTCTAAATGAGATGTATGCATAGTATCTATTCTTTTATAAACTTTAGAACATTACCGTATTTAGAAAAACAGTCATTGTTTTGTTTACATTCTCTAACAGATAAGCGAGTTAACTTTGCAAAAACTCATTGCTAAACAACAGCCCCCACACCCCCCACAACCCCCGCTTGCAGCCCCCGCCCCAACCCCAACATCTGCCTCTAGCCTCAACCCGCAGCCCCCACACCCCCAGCATCGTGCGCAGCTTCAGCCGCCGCCAAAGCTTTTGGGACGTCATATATACACACTTTTGAGAATTTAGACCCCCTGTATAAACCTTATGGGATTTTGGCGCAGAACCGGCATAGTATAACCCCCGCCCCCCGCTATTAATTATAATAATGACCTACTGCACCAGTCACCTTTATTTACACACTTTAAACAGCAAGAGCCGGAAGCTTTGATAGCCCAGTGGCTATCATACATGCCTTTTAAGCCGATGATCCGCGGTTCAAATCCCCGAGCCTGCACTTTTTTCCAGCTACTTTTAGACCTGGTACACACTAGGCGTTTGGCGTTGCGTTCAACGCGCATTGGTAGCGTACACACATCGCGCTTAGCACACGCCGTTAGACGCGCATTAGTAGGGATACCGGCTGGACGTCGAAGTGATTACTTGTGTGTGGCTTCTTTACCACAATTCTCACAAAATATGTGCATCCTAAGACCTGGTACACACTAGGCGTTTGGCGTTGCGTTCAACGCGCATTGGTAGCGTACACACATCGCGCTTAGCACACGCCGTTAGACGCGCATTAGTAGGGATACCGGCTGGACGTCGAAGTGATTGCTTGTGTGTGGCTTCTTTACCACAATTCTCACAAAATATGTGCATCCTAACACGGAAGCGCGCGATCAAATGTGTACAGCCAAACGACGGTGCATATATCTCAAAGCGCGCAGCTGACCCTAACCAAACGTGCGATCGAACAAAAATCCGAGAGCGCGGGTCTGACGCGTGCTTGAGCACAAACGCGCGTTTGAGTGTGTACGGATGCATTGGACCCTTTGGTTCGTGGAACGCGCGTTAGCGAAGCGCGCGCTGAAGAACGCCTAGTGTGTACTAGCTCTAACACGGAAGCGCGCGATCGAATGTGTACAGCCAAACGACGGTGCATATATGTCAAAGCGCGCAGCTGACCCTAACCAAACGTGCGATCGAACAAAAATCCGAGAGCGCGGGTCTGACGCGTGCTTGAGCACAAACGCGCGTTTGAGTGTGTACGGATGCATTGGACCCTTCGGTTCGTGGAACGCGCGTTATCGAAGCGCGCGCTGAAGTACGCCTAGTGTGTACTAGCTCTTAGACACGCACGCGCCGCGCATATCAATTAAACAGATGTTAAGTGTCACTAATTACTCCATCTTTTTGCATAATAGCTGTCAATGACCCGCCCCCAATTTGCATAATGTACCTAATTAATTTGCATAATGACCCTAATTAATTTGCATAATAACCCTAATTAATTTGCATAATGACCTTGCATAATTACCCCGCCCCCTCATTTGCATATTTGGTTCCCACGCTCAATCGTCCCAAGACCTACTTAGCACCACCCATCACAGGACCTGCGTTTCTGAGGTCTTGGAGCGTTCGATTTACTACTTCAACATGAGTTCTATTACTCATGGTACATTCATTCCATATGATCAATGATGCATCTTGTAAAAGTTTGCCAAGCGGTCCACTTTTACGTATGGAACATACTGACTGTTGTTCCAAAATCGGGGAACAAAACGCGAGCCCGCGAAGAATATGCGAAACGGCTTCCCTCTTAATGTTCGCGCCCGTCGCGGCTTTCACGCGCAATCCGCGGGCTAAGTGTAGAGCGGGCTTTACAGAGTAGTCCGATTTTGATGACTCTTTTTTTATTACATATAAGATATACCCCTAAGTTGGTCCCATGAAAATAAATTTGAAAACAAAATTCTACCCTTAGGGGTAAATAAAAACCTTTTAACAAAAAATTAAACCGACGAACAAAGAAAATGAAAAGTGAGAAATAAAAGCTTTTTAACAAAAAATTAAACCGACAAAAAAAAACTGAAAAGTGAAAAATCAAGTAAACCTTTTTAGTCTGAATAACTGAGCCCTAAACTAATGTAAGCAACTAATTTTGAGTTGGCGCCAAAGGAAAAATTGTTTGTTTGTTTGGCGCCGATTAAAAATTAGTTACTTACGTTAGTTTAGGTGCTCAGTTATTCAAACTAAAAGGGTTTATTTTATTTTTCATTTTTCAGTTCCTTTTTTGTCGGTTTAATTTTTGGTTAAAAAGCTTTTATATACCTTTAAAAATGTTGAAATTAGAGGACGAACGAAATCTATCAAAATTACCTTGTTATTCTTCACTGAGAATTTTACAATCTTGAAATCCCCGTGTATCAAATCAAAACTAAACGAGTATCGCTAAAACCAATGACTGATCAATGTAATTGTTTGCAAAATTTCGCTTTCACCAAATCTTACCTCAAAATCCACTATATTTTTAACCGACTTCAAAAAAAAGGAGGAGGTCCTCAATTCGACTGTATGTTTTTTTTGTATGTCGTTATGCTATCTTTCCGCCATTTATGAATTGATTTTGATGATTTTTTGTTTGTTTGGTAGGTCATACTTCAGAGGTGGTCCCATATAAATTTTATTGGAATTGATACAGCGCTTTTTGAGAAAATCTACAAAAAACAAAATATGTACACAGATAAGGTTTTGGTATTTGGTTGTACATTCGGTGCCCGATTGCGAGGATTGAAAATGGCAGACCAAAAAAAATTTACTAAAAAATTTTACACTAAAAAGAATGATATAAAAAAATTTAAAAAAAAAAAGAACCGACTCCAAAAAATCCCAAGCCCTAAAAAGTATAAAATAATTATATTAAAAGTCCTCTGCTACTACTTTCAACATTAAATACCAAGACTTTCCTAGACTTTTGAAGGCGGTGTGAAAACCTGACTGATATCGAATACTAACTAAATCATTAATGCAATCAGTTTGTCTCGATTAATTGGATTAATATCAGTCAGGTTTTCATACCGCATTCAAAAGTCTAGGAAAGTCTTGGTATTTAATGTTGAAAGTAGTAGCACAGGACTTTTAATATAATTATTTTATACTTTTTAGGGCTTGGGATTTTTTGGAGTCGGTTCTTTTTTTTTTTTTTAATTTTTTATGAAAATCAATTTTAAATTATGGGTCTACATACATACTCTAAAACTACTCTTTTGAATTGAAATTCCGTGTAAAACTTCTGTCGTAAAATCATCTCAGTAAATTTTGACATACATTTTTTGCATGGAAAGTATTACTTTGACTTAAATTTTTTGCACAGTTGTTTTAATTTACTCTGTGATTTTGGCGGGAAAAGTAAAGTGTTGTTTTTACTATTTTCCGGGCAATTTTTATGTTTTTTCTCTCCATAAGAACCTTCCCTGTGCCTTAAGGAAAATATGAAAAAAAAAAATTAGCTGAATTGGTCGAGCCGTTCTCGAGTTTTGCGCTTAGCAACACATTTGGCGATTCATTTTTATTTATATAGATAATGAAATTTCGGGAGTTTTCCTTTTTTTCCTTCCTATATGGGCTAACTAAAATTTAAAATTTGAACAAACTAATCGACTTGGCCTACTACATTCATCCTATCAAAATTCAATCGCGGCCAGTGGCAAGCATGAGTACAAGCGCATGCATTATTTTTTGAATGAACGTAATTTTTAATATAATCATTATTTTTCATTAAATATAAGGAAATTTCGGGATTTTTCTTCTTTTCATTCCTCTATGGGCTTAACGCTAACTAAAATTCAAAATTAGAACAAACTACCGTGCTCCCAGAACGATTCATAGCCTACTACATTCCACGATATTCAAAATTGAACATATGCCTACTAGATTTTGACACTTCGTCGTGACGTAGTTCTGGCCAATTTTGTTTGAAAAATCGGGAAAAGTAATTTTAATTATTATTTAGTAATAGTACGATAAATTGCTATTGGCATAACCGTTGGTAATGAAAATTTGCCATTTTTTAAAATCTAACTTGAATTCGTGAGACTAATGGTATTTAAGTAAAAAAAGATTTCTTCCATGGTGAAAATGTAAACAATTTAAAATATTTTAAATTATGACTTAAAAGTGCGATTATTTGCATCACATTAAATGGAATTAAATAAAATAAAAAGCTTGAACAACTAATACGGATTATTAAGCTAATCAGTCGTTCTCCCCAAGGCTATAATGAATATTTTAAAATGGTGTAAAATTTTAAACCTGTGTGTTTTCTTCTTCGCTTTTGATTTTCAAAGAAACGACTTAATTTTTCTTCATTAAAAAATATCAACAAGCTATGTCCTGATGTATCAAGGTGCTGGAGATGGATGACTCGCGATTGCCCAAGATTTGTCTGTTACGCCTGGTCGCACTCAGCAGTCCACCCTCGTCGTTCAAGCAGCATAACTGGGTGCATCATTTAAGAGTTTTGCTTGATAAAGTCGAAGAAGGCCAGCTGCTGGACAACCTCAACCCGGCTATCTGGAAATCCAGGATGGTCTCTGTGTTGGAGAAACTCAACAATCATCTCAGGAAAGTGGACGTGGAGCGTTACAGGTTGTCTTCCGCCTGCCAATTCACCTTCGACACTACGCTCGCAACCACCCATCAACTCCTGCTCTCGTCAACACCTCAGCATCTACTTAAGCCATTTATCCAGTTGAGATTGGCTAGCAATTACGCCTGTGCTGTCTCAATCGACAAACTCAAGCTGCACTTCTCCCCAACTAAGCTCTGCTCTCTCTGTCACCTTCACGAAGAGGACACCGTTACTCATTTCCTGATTGTCTGCCCTTTTTACAATTCGCTGAGAGAAACCTTCTGGGGCCGGGGCCACGACCCACCTGGCACCAACACTAACCTGCTCGGCTATCTCCTTGGTGCTGAGACCTCGCCGGACCTAAAGAAGATGTTCGCCTACCTCAAGTGCTGCCTCAAATTAAGATACTGCTACTAAGCTGACAGTTGCTTACAAGAATCCCTCAATGTTTATCTTACCATTTCATTCACCCATCATTCATTATCTGCTAATGCATTATTGCTAATGCCATTAACGATTGTATCGTATTAGTGTGTCAATGAATAAATAAAAATAAAATTAAAAAATATCTGATATTAAAGATTTTTTATCTTTTAAGGCCGGTCCAGACGCTACGTTTTGCACAACCTTCTGTCTGCGCAGTCTTAAGATGGAATGAAAACGTTGGAATTTTTAGAGCGTCTACATGGGGCAGAGATATCTGTATATTTCGCTTAGTTTTGTGTGATATCGTCATGGAGGAGGTACTACGCTGGTCAATTATGGCATGGCGTCTTGTTAAACGGTGCTACCGTCTGCATGCGCCGACTTGTCCGCACAATTCAAGGAAATCTATGCTCTCTAGCTCAGTTTTCGCTGCAACTGTACCGTCTTCGCGCCGGATTCAAAACTGTGCACTTTTCCAATCTACACGCAACGTTTTATCTGCAACGTCTTGAACTGTGCAGACAAAAGGTTGTGCAAAACGTAGCGTCGGGACCGGCCTTTATGGCTTACCCTGTATTCATTGTTTAAGTTTTCAAACACATCTCTTCAGATTTACACCCCGATTCTGAAGCAGATCTGTGACCTGTCACAAGACGAAATGAAATAGTAGTCACAAATTTTGTTTGGAGAAAATTTTTGTGACTTTTCGCATTCTCAGCCTCCATCACAATTTTGACAGGTCACAAAAAGGTCATAACTTGTGACGCTTGCAATAGGGCTCCGCGATGTTAGCACCTCATTGGTGGAATTTTTAATGAACTAACCTTATTCACTGCACCGTAGCTGTGACTTAAGGAATCGACTCTGCTCCGAATTGTTCCGATATAATTTAAAGCATCCTCCGTTTCGTAATCCGATGCTGACAATCCTTCTGCTCCCAGAATTCCTTTTATTTTCTTTTTGTCCTTGCCAGTTGAAACCTTTTGTCGACAGACCCGGGAAGTGTGTCCTTTTTTGTTACAGGTGAAACAAGTCCACTGCTGCGCCGGACAAGATGATGGATTGTGCGCTCGCCCACATCGATGACATGTAGTAATTTCCCGCTCTCGGCTGCTGGGCATAGATTTAGGACGTGATTTGTTATTTTTACTAAAGGAACGATACTTAGCTTCTGATTTTTGCTCCCTGTTTCCAATTGATGACACAGCGCCCGTCCCGTGAATGTTTTTTGAACCCAATAGCGCAACCTCCATGCTGAGGGCTTTGTTGCAGGCAGACTCAAAAGTTATGTCCTCCTCCGCAAGTAATTTTTTTTGAATGTTCTCATTAGCCAGCCCACTAATCAACCGATCGCGCAACGCTTCCGACAAAAAATTCCCAAATTCGCATGGTCGGGCTAACTGTTTTAGCTGTACAATGTATTCACTAACGGATTCTGTAGGTTTTTGGTCCCGTTTATTAAACTTAAAGCGCTCCAGGATTACAGTCCGTTTCGGATTAAAATGATTTTTCAATAGCTCTTTGCACTGTTCGTACGTTTTTTCCAAAGGCGAATTCGGAACACACAAATTTTTTAATGTACTATACGTTTCGCCACCGATTAACGTAATTAATAATGGCAGCTTCTTGCTGTCCTCCACTTCATTTACCGTGAATAAATGTTCCACTCTCTCACAATAAGTATTAAAATCATTTTTTGAATCATTAAATGGCTCAATGTTCCCAATTAAAGCCATTTTTTCACTGCACAGAAGGAGCCTGAGATTCACTGCGTTGAGCTCTTTATTTCTCGTCGCCAAATGTTGTGTACGGGACTTGGGGAGCGCGGACTAAAAGACTGGACTACTGCTCAGCTCGGCGTGTATTTTAAGACTGACTGACTTACATTAGTTTACAGTTCTAGTTTGGGTTACCAGATGCAGATATGTATAAAGATAGATATATAACACTAAAATTCCACCAATGAGGTGCTAACATCGCGGGGCCTTGCAATAGTCGGTCATAGCGATGAAGTTGACAATTTTGTTATTGTACCTGTTGGAAGAAAAATATAAAAGGTTGCTTTTCGTATTTTTTCAAACTTGTAAAAATACAAATATTTAATAAACAGATTATCTAGGAGACCTTCTCTTCAAATGTTGCGCGAAAAGTCGGATGCATTTGGTGTGGATGAAAATATTTTTCTTAAGTTCTTTAGGCTTCCGAAAGCAGTATGCAGAGAACTTCTTTCTGAGTTAAAGCGGTATGACAATCAACAGTCGAACATTCCGTTTGAATTATGAGTAAGTTTTCAACACAATTTGTTAGGTATAAGAAAAAGTATTTCAAAGAACAAAATGTTTCAGGCATTATCAGCTTTGAATTTTTTAGGACATGGGTCCTACCAAAAATCTGTAGCAAACATTTACTTGTTGCCAATGAGCCAACCAACAGCATCACGAAATATTAATGAATTTTGCAAGCTAGTTGTAAATAAAAAAGGAAATATGATGGTTTCATTTCTACACACAGACCATAAAAAATCAACTGCGAAAGAAGAGTGAGGCTCTAATGTGCGTTAATATTAACGAAATTATAAACGGTGCTTTCAAGTTTTATAGAAAATTTGGCATAAAAAATACTACTGGCGCAGTAGATTGCACTCATATAGCCATAACAGCACCTCCAGTTTTTGATGAAGTAAGGCCTGCTCACTTATATATGAATCGCAAAGGTTTTTACAGCGTTAATGTTGAAGCCGTAAGATATGAAAAGATATTCGAAAATAAGTTACAACCTCTTGCAATATTCCTAGATATGTGACTCAAATTTAAAGTTTCTTTCCTTGAACGCCAAATATCCCGGGTCATGCCACGATTCAGGTATATGGGTTACAACACCTGCTCGTATAAATTTAACAAATCTTATAACCCTCTACGACCAACTTGGCTTCTTGGAGACGGAGGCTATCCTTTAGAGCCGTGGTTATTAACACCAGTCGCTGAATCTTCATCAGAGCAGCAAATCAGATTTAATTATTTGCATTCAAGGGCTCGTAATTGTATCGAAAGAGCTTTCGGCGTTCTGAAATCTCGTTTTCGGTGCTTGCATCGTGAAAGGACTTTGCACTATGCTCCACAAAAAGCAGCATTAATAACATATATATATAAAATATTTATAAAAAATTTAATACTTCGGATGATTAAAGTTTGCCCTATTCTTGAATCCGATCGAATCGAATCGAAAATAAATAATCCTCCTTATTTTTGAATTGAATCGAAAAGAGGTTACAAAAGTAGTTTCTTAAAAAATCTTCCTTAATAAAGTTGCTAAAATCCTCACCCAAAGGTTAGTGAAATTAATTTATGAAAATTTTGGCAACTTTATTAAGGAAGATTTTTTAAGAAACTACTTTTGTAACCTCTTTTCGATTCAATTCAAAAATAGGGAGGATTATTTATTTTCGGACAATTTTTCAAGAGCTTTGCCCATTATAGAAAATCCTTCGCCAACTTTTAAAAACGCGTCAGCCAGTTTTTCCTCCACCCTTAACCTTTCTCCCGCTGCTCGCTTTTCCCGCTTCTCTTTTTCTTCCAACATATTCGCTATTCTTTGAATAATATCTGAAGAGGCACATTTTCTTTTTCGTGAAGGTGTTTGGGGTGCTGACGAAGGACCCGCTGTATCTCCTGCTGTATCTCCTGCTGAGGACGTGTCTTCTATATACTCATATGAGTAGCTGTCCTCATTTAGTGCTTCCCCAAACCATAACACAGAGATTTCTTCTTCTCCAAGTACACTTACTCGGCCAAAAGAGTTTAGTGCTCTTTCTTCTAAGCAGTTAATACTGTCTGCACTTGAAGGTCCCCCTCCAGTTACCATCTTACCGCATTTGGTCTTCCGAACTCTGCTTTTCAGTTGGTTTTTCCAATGTGCTAAACTCTATAATTGGACAAATTTTAATTAAATGCAATTAGGCTAACAACATTTAAAACTTACTGTTTTCCATTCATTTGGAGTTCGAGTTGGACCCTTTAACCATAGACAAATAATAGATAGATATCCATTCTCATACAAAAAATTGTTCCTATGAAAATAAATCTGAGAGGAAAGCTCAACCAGTTCAACTTCCTTTAAGTTTGTGTGCGTGAGATAATTTTAGAATTTCTCAATTCACAAAGCTGTGAGAAAACACTGCATCTTTTTCAAATTTCTGTCGTTCTGCGCAAAGGGCTTGTGGGACTGCCCTAACATGAAGCGGAGGGAGTTGAATTTTTCTAGGAATCCTCTTAGTTGCGTGCTCTGCTCAATGAAACAAGGACACTGATTCATGAGATTTGAATTATCTAGTGAAACTGCAATTTTTTGTTTTAGGTGATTTTCATTTAAAACTAAAGAATGACTTAAAAAAGAATTTCGATTATGATGCACCGGCCCTTACACTTGATGGATCAAGTGGAGGCAAATTGTAGGCGTCAATCAACGCTGCGAAATTGACAGCTTTTTATATAATTTTATAGTTTTTCATATCTACTTTATATTTTGTACTCTTTTTCGCCTAATATTAGGGACTTTTGTACTTCAAGCTTGTAAGCAAGTAATAAATTTAATTAATTCCTTTTAATCAATCCAAAATGCATCTTTAGTAGATTGAAATTAAAAACGAAAAAATTATAGAAACTATTTTTTTAAACGAATTTTTTAAGTCAATGAAAAACACCTACAAAACAAAAATTCGGAATTTCATTAGATAATTCAAACCTCATGAATCAATCCGTGTGTCTTTTTCCCTTGAAGATTTCATTCATTGGTTGAGCAGATCACGCAACTCAGAGGATTCCTAGAAAAATTCAACTCCCTCACGCCTCACGTTAGCGTTAGAGCAGTCCCACAAGCCCCTTACGCAGAACAACAGCTGATGGACGGCTAAAACTCGAGAGAAGAGGAAGAGTATGTCGCCGCCACGCCGCGCTGCCGCCCGCGCCATAGAAACCATGCTGCCCGCGTGCCGAGCTAAAGGAACAATTCTCTCTCTCTCCCGAAATGATATATCGAGCAACGTTAGGGATGTGTTAGTAAGATCAGCCGACATCAGGCTACCAAATTGAAAGCTCAATGGATTGAGCTTTAGGCCCAGAATGGAAATCTATGTGTTATTTGTCTATGCTTTAACGCATTTAACTTTGCTGATAATTCACTCCACTTCCTTTGAATGCAGTGTGGATCCTTTGGGCAATTTTTGCCCGTTTTGACGTCTACATTACTATCTTCTAAAAATGTTAAATACATTTCTAGCTGTTCCTGCGTTGTTCTTTTATAGATTCTGCTTCCGCCGCCCTCCATTTTTTCATTCAACGCTGCAATATACCTTCATGTATTTAGTTAATGAACGAGTTTTATAGATTTTACCTTGTAATTGTCTTTTTTTTTATCGAGATGGATTGGATTGGATTTTTTTGAATCACAACACACTTAAAATTGCACTTTTCAGCTTCCTTTTAATAAATTGCACCGGTCTGCACTCTCTTAACCTTGGAAGATAAATGGCATTTGACACACTCTTCTTCTTGTTTTTAAGTATATATCCAACTCTCCAGAGTTTTTGAGAGACACCTTGTGACTGTAAAGCCGGGATCCCAATGTATCCGCACCGTTCCGATCGGTCCGATCCGCACCGCTCCGTTGAGAAGCCTGGTTCCAATGCTTCCGAAATTTGACAATTTTTTTAGTATCAAAATGGAAAGAAGTAAGCTGTTGAAATATTTTAAATTGTTTTGTGAGCTATACAAGAATATAAAAAACTAAAAAGGCAAAGAAGCATGAAGTTAGTATTCATATAATTTTTATTTTTTTTGTCATATAATTCTGGATGTCTTCGAATATCCTCGATAAATTCTTCTAAATTCATTTTTTTTTACTTAACCGTCCTGCGTCCACTCGGAGCACTAAAAATCATTAAATTGTGCCAATTAAATTTTTTGTGAGGTTATGCTTTCCGTAGCAATCCGCAAAAGTTGAAAGTTGACCAACTCTTCCGTAACGATCCGATCCGTAAGTGCCATTGGGACCACCTTTCCGAGCTGCCATATAATTCCTAAGCAACCGTCGAATTTTAACTTTGACAGCTGGACGGATCGGAACGGTGCGGATACATTGGGATCGCGGCTTAACCCCAGAATATAAAATTTACAAATAGTCACAAGAAGTATCACAAAATTTTAATCACAAGTCGTTGTGACCTGTGACTAGTCATAACGCCAGAATCGGGGTGTTAAAATAATTTTCATTAATTTTCGAAACATAACTCGTTTTAATGTTACGCTTGACACAGGATGAAATAGTTTTCCCGAAAAACAAAATATTCCTTTTACACAAAATATTTTTTCGAATTATTGTGATAGTCACAAACACAAAGCTTTACTTCCCAATTTAATGAATTAAAGAGCAAACATTTAAAAATATTACCTTTTTCTCTTAATTATTATTTTATTTTCGTTTTCATTTCAGGTACGTATTCACATATGATAGATGACCTTACTATGGAAAAATGCGTAATCTACATTGGACAGTGAGTATTGCCCATAATGAACTAATAATAAGTACTTCCCTCTGCATTATTACACCTTCAAAGTTGGTTTTGGTTCTGACAAGAACCGGAAAATATATTCTTATCAATAGGTGAATATTTACAGATTACACTTTAATACTTTTTAATCAACGTAAGCAAATATTTTGTTTCGAGTTGCTGCAATGTATTGTATATATGTACATACCTACGAACATTAATACATAGTCGTCGTCGCCCCTTTTAACTTTACTTTAAATCCAGTGGTACAGTTCAAAAACACACTACATTACATTACATAACATTTTGACACTTAAATTAATTAAAGGCGATGTCCGGGAAGGTCGCATACGATTCCATCGATTTAATGAAAGCGCGCAATTTATTAAAATGTTGAAAATTTTCGGTAAAACATGTTATTGCTTTGTTCGCATTTCAAAACAAACAAAATCAGTTCTCAAGTGATAACAAATTACATAAAAGTACAATAGTCATAGTAGCTAATTGAAATACTAAAAAGAGTTATTTTAACATTTTATCTTCTTAATCATTGAAATTATATTTGAAACAGAATGAAAATATGAACAATATTTATTGCCTTTTGATTAAAAAAATGACACACACAACTTCAAGTGCGAGTCCGACATGCGCTTAGAGGTTCCACATCAAAAACGGTTGCCGTGCTTCTTCCTCATAGGTACCTACGTCATTTTAGTTTTCTTACATTGGGTGTATGAACACTAGGTAGATCATCTTTATACTCAAAAGCAAATATGTCCCTTTATTCAAAGTATGTATTGGCTATCAAAATCTCCATTTGTTCCCAATTTTTCAGGCAAAATACGAAATCCTCTTCGAAAGAATTCCTCATATATGGAAACAATTCCAGTCCATTCTTCGATTTCCTTGAAATTGTTAAGCTGTTTCTTGCTTAGGGCATTGCTCACCGATCGGAACACTTAGTATATTATATACATATAAGGTATTGCATTGTTATTATACTTTGAAGAATAATTTGGTCATCATTATTTTTAACCGATTAAAAAAGGAGTAGGTGCTCAAGTCGACGCGTATATATGTTTTTAACGTATCTTCGCGTATAACTTTTTACAGAGTAGTCCGAATTTGATGATTCTTTTTTTATTGGATAGGGTATAAGTTGGTCCCAATAAAATTTGGAAACAAAATTCTACCCTTAGGGCAAAAAAAAACCTTTTCAACAAAAAATTAAACCGACGAAAAAAGAAATTGAAAAGTGAAAAATATAAGCTTTCTAACAAAAAATAAACCGACAAAAAAGGAACCGAAAAGTGAAAAATAAAATAAACCTTTTTAGTCTGAACAACTGAGCTCCTAAACTTATGTAAGAAGCTAATTCTGAGTTGGCGCCCAAGGAAAAATTGTTTGTTTCTTTGGCGCCGACTCAAACTTAGTTTAGGAGCTCAGTTATTAAGGCCGTTTACGAATTCGCATGCACTTTCATTTGTCCCTAACACCTACGACCGCACTTGCACTTGGCAGTTTTTTACACCCTAAATAGGCTGTTCGAATTGAACTGCACTATATTTTATTCGGAAACTGTCATTCACCTGGACTTAAAATGAATAGCGATCATACTATCATGGAAATCCATTTTAGTGTAGTCACGAGTACACTACGATTTTGACAGATAAAAAAGTGTTAGTTCAAGGCAATCTAGTTACGATTTCGAACGCCCTACGCACTATTCGGACTTTTTCGGAGAATATTTAGGGCGGAAAATAGATTTTAGTGCAAGTGCATGTGATTTCGAAAACGGCCTATAGGCCAGTCAAATTAGATTTTTTTGGGGAATTAATTCCCAGCAAGATGGAAATCGTTTTAATCCCTTCATTTGGTCCTAAATGCGTGTAATCCAAGTTTGCACCCTCCCAGGAGGTGAGCATAACTTTTGGCAGCCATGTAACTGCGAAATTTTCGCTCTTTTCTCAGTTTTTAGCTTGTAGCTCGAAAACGGTACGTTCGACGGAAAATATCATTCCATTCAATATTAAAGAGGGTCAAATTCTGCGTCGAATGAGCATATAATCTTCAAATTCGGTTCAGTGGTACAGCCGAAATCAAAAGTTAGAAATCGGGAAAATTGATAAAACATGAATAAAAACATGTTATAGAAATCAAAGCAGACCTTCATGCTCGCATTTTCTTAGATGTCGATGGGGGCATGTCGAGCCCCTCTTCATCGGGATCATCTTCAAAGGGACTGTCCTCACCTATTTCTGCTGTCAAACAGAACCTTCTGTTCCTACATGCAATCAGTGGGTGTGATACAACCTCTACATTCTATCGCCAAGGGAAGTTGAAGTTTGTCAAGCTCCTTGAAAAGAACACGGCTTTACAGGAGGCTGTCAAGGTTTTCCACCATGCAGATGCTGATCCTGAGGACCTCATTTCAGCAGGTCAACTATTCCTGGCAGCCCTATATTCACCTAAGGCCAATGAGACCTCCTTGGACAAAATCCGCCATGAGATATTCTCAAAATCCCTCATAAAGCCAACTTTCAATCAGGCCTCTCTACCCCCAACAAATGCAGCCGCCGCCCAACATATTCTGCGGGTCTACCTCCAAATCCAGGGCTGGTATGATAGACCAAAGGATCCTCTCAGCTGGGGTTGGAAGAGGACGGACCTTGGCCTGCTCCCCACCATGAACACGAAGGATCCAGTTCCAGCTGAAATCCTCAACACTGTGTCCAGCGCATGTAAGAAGGGGAGGGTATGTCCCACATGCCGATCGCCGTAGAAGCAGAAATAGGTGAGGACAGTCCCTTTGAAGATGATCCCGATGAAGAGGGGTTCGACATGCCACCATTGACATCTAAGAAAATGCGAGCATGAAGGTCTGCTTTGATTTCTATAACATGTTTTTATTCATGTTTTATCAATTTTCCCGGTTTCTAACTTTTGATTTCGGCTGTACCACTAAACTGAATTTGAAGATTAGATGCTCATTCGACGCAGAATTTGACCCTCTTTAATGTTGAACGGAATGACATTTTCCGTCGGACGTACCGTTTTCGAGCTACAAGCAAAAAACTGAAAAATGAGCGAAAATTTCGCAGTTACATGGCTTTCAAAAGTTATGCTCATCTCCTGGGATGGTGCAAACTTGGATTACACGCATTTAGGTCCAAATGAAGGTATTACAACGATTTCCAGCTTGCTGGGAATTAATTCCTCAAAACGCTTTTTATGGATCTAATTTGGCTGGCCTTTAATCTAAACTCAAAGAGTGATAAGCGTAACCTATTAGGTTATCAAAAAAAAAATAAAATAAAATTAAAATAAAAGTGGTTCATCAAGAAAACCTTTCTTTGGTTACATCAAAGTCTATCATCCAGTGTAATCTTGGGGCACGGCAGTGCCCCCGCCAAGTCAAGCGCGAAGCAAACACTGCCGTACCATCCTTTACTGGAACCATTTCGCCGCATTTTCAGGCCCCTATTTGAGAACCTCTGGATAAGACCAGAATGCAGAAATTTTCGTCATCCAGTAAGCTATAATCATATACTTAAAATCCAAAATTTCAAGTCTGTAGGTCATTTAGTTCCGAAGTTAAGTGAAAGCAAAGTTTCGCATTTATGACATGACACTCACTCACTCACTCATGATCATCAGAATAGAACTAGTACTTCCCATAAACTCAGACAGCTGAAATTTGGTACAGAGTTAGGATTTAATGGCCACATAAAGGGAAAACTATAAAAACTAGGATAATTACTCTCTAAAAAAAAGCAGGATGACCTACAAAAAGAAATGAGATCCCATCAAAAACATAAAGTGTAAAAAAGTGCCAAGTCTCGCAACGCAGTTCTTCTGCTTCTGCCGTAAAAAGTTGTGAGATCTTATGTAAAACCAAGTCAGTTATAATAGTTAGTGTCTATGGTAGCACCTATTCAACAACTTTGTTATAAATTGTTATCTAATCAATTACCTATCAACATTTATAGTGACCGTATCAATATTACACATCTTTATTTCTATAATAATTATAATTACTTGGCAATTGCACGGTAACATATTCTATTAATTAAAATACTGGCCGTGCAATTGCCAAGTAATTATAATTATTATAGAAATAAAGATGTGTAATATTGATACGGTCACTATAAATGTTGATAGGTAATTGATTAGATAACAATTTATAACAAAGTTGTTGAATAGGTGCTACCATAGACACTAACTAATATAACTGACTTGGTTTTACATAAGATCTCACAACTTTTTACGGCAGAAGCAGAAGAACTGCGTTGCGAGACTTGGCACTTTTTTACATTTTATGTTTTTGATGGGATTTATTTTACATATCTTCCCTTCTAATTAGTACGTGCCGTTTAAAACAAAATTCATTACATATTCTCACTAAATACTCCGAACTTGTACTTTACTCCAATTTAGAGGTCGCGCAACCCTTATTTCGAATTTAATTTATCCTGTGAATAGCTTAAGAAATTGAAGGCGTGTGGAAGGATTTCGAGAAAATCATTATTTGTCGTCGAATTTCTTTAAATTCAATGCGAAAAGGAAAAGTTGATGAGAGTATTTACGAATAGAGAAAACCTTAGGAACCACATAAATTTTCGTTTCATCCTTCATGTGGTACAGCTATTGCATTCACCATCTGAGCATTTTCCATTGTATGGCTGCATTCTATAACGTCTCCCTGATTGGGATATTGAATATTTTGTATGATGAAACTTAACTTCAGATTGCTTTGTACATACACGTGAATATATTTATATACTTGTATGCATCAGTCACCTCATTCAGTTCTGGCTGCCAGCAGCAACCGACGGTAACTGAAAGTCTGTGGTTTCCTATTCACGCTAAAATAAGTAAATAAACTGGAATCGTTTATAAAGTATAATTCAACCTTTTGCAAAACGAGCATAGCTGAAAACGACTAGTGATTATCTCAATCGAACTTCGAAGTGCCAGAATGCAATGATCCCTGCCGGGATTGCTAAATTAGGACAGGGAACCTAATATAAAATTAAATGGTTAAAATCAATGTTAGCGTAGACGGATATTTGGATATTTTAAACGAAAATTGCTTTAATTTAGGGAGTTTCCGGCTGTATTTTGATGAGAGTTTATTTGATTTCATTTAGTTTCATAGTAATCTTTGATTTCCTTTGTCATTACCTTAACACAAATAAGTTATTTGATAATTTCTTATGAGTATAAATATTTTTTATATAACATCGATGTGAGCATTTGTTTTGTTTTTTCTTGTTCACTAAAACGTCTTTTTCGATAATATAAGTATTTGAGCCTGAATATCGACATTACTAACAATAATACTTTAAATGATTCGAAATGGAGCTTTCAATATAAGATCTAAATACTTCAACTACCAAAAATTTTCTGGAAACTGTCTGATACTGGGATTTTGGGGTTGTACATACATATATTGCGAATCTAATATAGAAATTGGAATTCGTCCTGGTTCAAAAATATGGAAAACGGAACGCGCCGTCGGATTCGAGTACGATTTTTTTCCTGCGAAAGGCCATATAACAGGGAAACTTTTAAAAAAATAAAAAGCAACAAATTTTTTTTTTACAACTAATTAGCAACTATTCAGCAACAAATTATGAAAGGCTTAGCTTTTTGACTCCTTAAAAGTATTTGGCTAAGTTAAGCCACATAAAAAAGACTGTATTCACTTTAAAATTCTTTATTTGCTAGTCGCAGATTCCACCTAGTCGGTTAGCTAGCCACAAGAGAAGTGAGTGAGTTGTTACAATTTTACACTGGGGATAGACCGTTTTATCTGACGCTTCTGATAGTGAACAGCCTGGCACCCAGGATGGTGCAGTGTTGGGTGCATCACTGGATTTTTCTACAGTCAGGATGAGGCGCCACAATCACCCCCCTCTAGTGTCATTCGCGATGGCCGAATGGAACGAAACATGTTTGGTGATGTCGTCTGAAAGTTGATCAGTCGACGCGGGGATCCGAGCGATCACTCGCCGCGCCGAGGGTGCCGTTGATGTCGTCTCTGTAGAGTCCAGGTGAGCTGGTTTGTGGGTGTCCGTAGATACCGTATGGTGCTGACCGTTCAACTCGATGATATAATTTCGATCGTTGATGAGCCGGATAACTTTGTGCGGTCCGGAGTACGAGAGCTGTAGAGGTTTTCGGAAGGCGTCGATGCGTTTGAAAACATGGGAGCAGGTTTTTAGTGCTTTATGAAAGAAAGGTCGCGGTTCCGCTGTGTGCCAGGAAGTTGGGGTAGACTTGATGGCCTGAGTGAGGCGTCGCAGGTGCTCGACGAAGGTCGCCTGGGATGCGGAGGGTCGTGCCGTAGAGCATCTCAGCAGGAGACGCCTGGAGGTCCTCTTTGAAGGTCGTGCGTATGACCAAAAGGATCATGGGCAGGAGATCGGGCCATGGAATGCCTGGGCAGCACATGAGCGCCGATTTAAGGTGGCTGTGAAACCGCTCAACCATACCGTTGGACTGTGGGTGGTATGGGGTAGTCCGGCAGTCCCTGACAGAGAGGCAGCTTTATTATATCCAGATGCACGTGGTCAAAACGAGCGTCTGGTGTCCTGAAATGCCCCAGTGCTGAACGGTTGTGTCGCTGGACCTTGGCTTTTTGACATGGGATGCATTGTTGTGCCCATCGTGAGGCATCCTTTCGTATACCTGGCCAGAAGTATTTCTGGCTGACGGTGCGGCTCGTGGCTCTGATGCTCGGGTGAGAGAGACCGTGGGCCACGTCGAAAGCGGTTTTCCGAAGGGTCGCCGGAATATATGGCCTGACGATTCCCTGGAATTTGTTGCTGTAAAGGGAGTGACCCTCGAAGGGCCGAGGCTGTAGTGATAAACGAGGCTTATTGAGTAAATGATGCAACTCGTCGTCTGAAGCCTGGGCTGTTTTGATTGTTTCCGGATCCAGTAAGGTCGGAATTGAAATCGTGCAGGTACGTGAGAGAGCGTCGGCTACGACGTATGCCAAGCGCGTGTTGAACTGCAAGATGTAGTCCAGTTGTCTCGTCTGCCTTGGCGAGGCCTTATCTGAAGGTTGTTGGTTTGCGTGGGTCAGCGGGCGGTGGTCCGTTTAGGGTAGGTGGTGAACGACCTTCCCTCGAGGATGTGTGTTTAATTGCCACGAAGACAGCGAGAAGCTCCCGGTCGTATGCGCTGTAGCGTCGTTCGGTATCCGACAATTTCCTGGAGAAAAAGCCCAGGGGAGACCAGGTTCCCCGGGGAACTCCTATTCCAGGGTGGCGCCGATGGCTGTGCTGGAAGCGTCAGTCGGGAGAGCGAGAGGGGCGCCAGGATGGAGGAACGTCGTCGTTGCTGCGTTGGAGAGGGCTAACTTAATGGCCTGGAAGGCGGCTGTTTTGATATGTCCTCCTCTGAGACTGGCATTTGGTAAAAGGCGTTTCGAAGGTCAATCACCGAGAAGACCTCACCATTGACCTCCTGCAACAGGTCCTCGACGATGGGCAACGGATACCGGTCTGGGGTTGTGCAGGCGTTTAGACGTCTGTAGTCGCCGGTGACTCTCCAGGCCCCATTGGGCTTTGGCACCAGATGAAGTGGGCTAGTCCATTGACTAGATGAGGGGCGAACGATGTCAGACTCGAGGAGACGTTTAATCTCTTTTCTCGCGGCCTCAAGGCGCTGGCCGAAGAGTCTGCGCGGGCGTACGAATGTTGTTACCTGTTTACACAAGCCGGCGCAATTGGGATGGTTCCCATCTACACTTTTTCCTGTTTTTATGACGAACTGAATGCACTAAATATAGAAAATATAAATGCTTCAAATTCGGACAAACTTCAAGAAAATACTTAGCTTAGGACTTAATGAAAACTGATGTGATCCGGACGAAAGTCGAACGACGACTGCAGGGCTGAATACATTCGGTGCGGAGTTGTGAGAATCTTACGAGTTTCAATCCCCTTGAAAACAACAGGATTATCACAAGTCGAAACACATTCGATGCACTCGTAAGAAAAAACGTCGACTTTGAGCCAAACTCAAACTCTGCGGTCTGCGTTCAAAAGCTCTGCAGGCGAAATGCTTTTATCAGTTGTCAAGAAGCATTCGATGGGAGAGGATACTCCTGTTTATGCTGCGATGGATGATTTTAATGAACGATTAATAAAAAGGTGAAAACCTTTAAGCACTTTTATGATAAAAGGGACCCGAAGAAGGAGAAAAAAAACTTCTTGATCCGTGCTCTTTTTTTCTATTATTTTTTTCCCTCTTCCGCCCAATGCAGCTAATGCAATAGCTAACCCAATTGCTAAAACTTCTTCTGTTCCCACAAACATCTTTAACTTTGTTGCGGGTTGGTGCCTCGAGGACCCGGCTAAGTTCCTCGTCCGGGGGTGTGCGGCTGCGGGAGCTGGCAGGCTAGCATTTTGCGGTAGTGTGGGGGGGTTTGCCGAAAGGCCGCGCTGCGCCACCCGGAACGGCCCACCAACAACGAAATTTTCTCCCGCGACGGAACGAAAAAATCGAGAGGGGCGGAAAAGGACAGTGCAGGCCGAATCCCTGCAACTGCCTGTGGTTGACTCTGACGGGGGGTTCGGGTCGAAATGAACCCCCACTGGCCTATGCCCCAACCACCCTTTGACCTCCCCTTGGCCAAACATAAATTATGGGGAGGTCCCTTAAAAAAAATTTTTAGAATTTACCTTAAATCATCGTGACCGAGATCATCACCACTACCCACGATGGCCGAAAGTGAGCGGAGAAGGAGGACCAAGAGAAAAATTTAGAGATAAGTAAACATACCTGATATTATTTTTTCTTCTTATCTACAATCATATTACAATCTTAGCTTTAACGGTGGGCGCCTTGCTGCTACTGAAGCTGCTGATGAAGCTGCTGATGAACTGCTGTTGAGGCTGCTGATGAGCTGCTGCCGATGACGTTGCTGTTGCCGCCGCCCGACACCCTGCCTCTTCTTTTGGCCCCGACGTGGTGTCGGTGTGTCCCAGCTGCGTCAGGAACCCGGTCATCAGGCGAGTCTTTTTTGGTTTTGAACTTATTGATTTCTTTTTTTTTATTTCTTATAGTGTTATCTATTTATTGATTTGTTGTATTTCTCATATTGTTATTTATTTATTTATTGATTTATTTTTTTTTTTTTTTTTTTTTTTTTGTTGTGATTTATTTATTTATTGACTCCTTTTAATGCTCTGTCCCTGTATTTATTTCAGGTTGTTTGAAATTTGACCAGCACTTATAATTATACTTCTTTTAGATCCACTTAGTTTCATGAAGTTTTTGCACCACTGATAATAATAAAAAAAAATTTTCTTGGGTGTCTACGTCGGTCTTTAATATTTATTTAACTGCTTAGGTCGAAGTTCACTTAATTTAGGTTATTATCGTCTGGGTTTTTCCTTTCGTTACTCACTTAGGTTATTGGTGGTCACAGTATTGTTTATTTGGTTATGTTCTTATTTATTGTCTCCTTTAGCCACAGCACCTAACTATTCGTTTATTTATTTACGTATGCACCTAAGTCTTCCTTTAAGTAGTTCGTATTCACTAGTTTAGTCAATTTAGTGTCCATTGCATCACTTATTTAATCAATTGTTACATAAACATCACTGTAATTTTGTTACTATATTTTCCTTTTAATGGAATTTCTTAGTTAGATATTTCTTTATAATTTAAAAAAAAACTTTTCTATTATTTATTTCAGTAATTTAACTTATCTGTTCCATTAGTTCTTTTCATATATTAGATTTAGTTAGTTTTAACGTTAATTTAAACTTAATTCTATTTGTCCAGTAGGTTTATTTTTCGTTGATTGCCATATGATTTAATTTCCCACCTACGGGAATTTTTGCATCTGTTTACTATAATTAATCACTTTATCAGGGCCTAAATCATTTCATTAAGTACAATGTTCCTTTCATTACTCTCAAGCCTCAAAACCACAAAAAAAAATCGAACGGTAATTTCCACATTTTCCTTGCCTTTTATAATTGTTTCCGTTATCTTAACTTAACTTTCTTTTACAGTTCTTTTCTTTTCAGGGCTATTACACTGGGCACAGCATATATTTGTTATAAAATCAATTTTACAATAAATAATTCTTATTCGGATCGAGTCTTTTTATTTGATTTTCTTTATTTTAATATTGTCAGAGTCGGCACGTGAGGAACCTGCGTGGTACGCGTTGCTTACAGATTTCCCTTTTTACCTTAAGTCGTTTTCAATTTTTTCTTGTTTGTATTTTAGTTAGTTTATTTGTCCGATAAACCGCACTTTAAAATCACGCTTCCCTCAATCACCGTCTTAATTTTCTTATCACCCAACTTTTCCCGTACATTTATCAAAAAAACTTCATTCGGCGGCTTTATCACAACGCGATCAACTTCCACGCTACTTCACCGACTTCTCTGACTGCTATTACCCGACTCCTCCAAAAATCCACGCCACGCTCGCGATCTACCGGCCGGCCGTCCGCGTGCCTCCAACGCGTGCCGTTGCAGATCCCGCTGCCATCCACTCACACATCGCCGCGCCAGCCAATCAAGCGCTTACCGCCGATGTGCGAGTCGATGCCAACGGGATCGAGCTACGCTTCTCGCTGTGGCTGGGGCCCGGCTCGAGGCAGCTGGGTGCACCGTGCACTTTTGCGCCAGCTCGAGCTTCTCGGTCGCGGCAATTTTTCTGTGGGACCGGGCTCGAGGTACACATTTTGCCTCGATCGCCAGGCCCGCGCCGCAATTTTTATTCGCTTTAGCTGTCCCTCGAGCTGCGAGCGCCGAGTTCTGGTGCTATTTTTAGCTCCAAAACTCTGCGTTCGCAGTCCGAGAGACGGCCCTCTTGCGGTACCCGCCAACGGGCGCCGTAAAATTTTGGTTGAGCTGCCGACGATAAAATTTTTCGCCAGCCATAGGCGGCGTGAAATAGAAATGATGTTTTATGCTTTTCAGGACAGAGAATCGGGGCCAATGTTTGGCCCTGACCACAACAACTTTAATTTAGCAGCGCGCGCAATGAAATGATTTTCTCACAACTCACGACCGCATCGAATGTGTTCGGAGTTTGCGTCAGAGCTTTGTGCTTTTGCTTACGACTCATAACCGCATCGAATGTATTCAGCCCTTGAATCAGTGAATATGTTTTGAATGTGTAAAGATCTCAATCCTCGTTATGATATTTGTATGAAATCGTATTTGGAGTATGTAAATGTCTCAATCCTCACAGGAGGCAATAAAATGTATCGTCGAAACCTCGCCAAAGCGGTGAGGTCTCGTAATTTCGAATAAATGTACTGAAAATTTAGAATGAATAGCTTGAATGTAGGACTTGTTCAATGAGTTAAATTGAATTTATGTATAAATTAACGAAGAGGATTGAGACACTTATATTGAATGATGCAAAACGACGTTGCTGAATAACGGTATGACACCTGATGGTGGTCTGTTACCGGGAAATTAATTCTACTCGACAGAGCGACACCTGCGAGGGTCGACATCGGGAATGATCCTTGTAGACACTATCCTTCCCACTGCACGATTACGGGTAAAGACTGCCTTGAACTGATTGAACTGAATGAACTGACTGAACTGACTGTTTGGACGGAGCGATGCTCCTTGCTGCACGGACACAGACTGGAATGAACTGGTGGGAGCGATGCTCCCTTTTCATACGGTCACGAGTAGACTGGATGAAGCGAATGGAGGGAGCGATTCTTCTCCTTGCATGATCACAAATTGAATGCATGGAGTGACGCTCGACGGAACTATATATGTGGGATTTGGGGCGTGTAGAGAAATCACACAGAAACTAGTTTTAATCCGTTTATTATAAGGTTCATATAATAATTTGAGGAACGCGGAACAGTAAATAGGCACTTCGGGCGAAAATACTTTCTATAGATAGGTGTAGAAAGAACTCTTTTGTTCTTTCTTTAGCTAGTTAAAGTGTTGCACCTTAACTAAGATGATGAAGATAAAACAACTCTTTATACGTTCAGAATAGAAATGCACACTTTATTGTCTCAAATCGCAGCTTAAATACTAAGAGTTACTTTGCTAGTATAACAAAGAAAATGCTTAGTTAGCTGCTCCCGTGGCAGCATACTGACTTGAGCGACTTGTGCTGGATCAGCGTCGCGTCTCAGTTATCTGATACGGGAGCAGGTAGTGCAGAGCTTTCATGCTGCGGTCCCACGGGCGCATGCAGTAAACAAAGTTTCGCATTACTGTCACGTCTAGCAAAAGAAGATTTGACCTTGGTCTCGGACTGAACAATAAGTATGCAACGTTTTTAGGCGATAAATAAATTAAATAAACAGCGTAACTCAGCTTATCGAACGAAATCGTAACTCAGCTTAACGAACAACCGACATCCTTAAAAAAACAAGAACGACTCCATCTCAAAACCAAAAGCGAGACTCCATCTAAAAACAAAAGCGATTGCCATCTTTAAAAGAAAAGGCTACTGCCATCTAAGGAAAGGCGACTGGACTTTATTTATATTTTAGGTTCCCTTGTCCAGTTCCCACATATATATGTATATAAGTTTATATGCGACATCAGCGCGCCTAGCGAGTACTCGATGCATTGTTCGAACGTCAAGCGAAGCTTGGGTGAAGTCAAAAACGGGGACTGGCAACACTTTTGGTGTTGGTGGAGTCGATTCAGTCTGAATTATGAAATCACCACGTTCGGAGGTGCTGGAGACTGCTTGGAGTGCTAGGAAAATGGCGGAAGACAATAGCGTTGGCATTTTTGAGGACGTTCATCTCCTCGAATCGTCATATACATATATATATATATATGTATATATATATATGTCACGGATAAGCCGAAATGTAGTAGGGAATTTAAAGGTGACGAAAACACCACGCTGAGCAACTTAGCAAATTTTATTGTTTTAATAAAACTGGGTTGATTTCGACAGATCTTGTATAGCGCGCGTTGTTGTTCGACGAGTCGATCGAGAAGAAGGAAGTTCCGGAAACGAAAGATGGCGGTCCATTACTCCGCAGCTGAAGTTGGGTCCACTTTATCGTCCCCGCTGGTAATGCCAGGTAGGGATGTTTCACCCTCTAGCGATGCTCGCGCGACAGCTCGGCCCTCCTGACATTGGGAATCGTCCTCGATTTCCTGGTCCGGTTCGTTCTCGTCTTCGCTGATGTCATCTTCTGGAATTGTACACCAAGGTTTTATTTTATCAGAAGAATATACCGATTCAAAGTGGCGTTGATTCCTAGGAGCGCCTGGTATGTCCTTCAAAACGTATCTGTCGTTGTCTAGCACTGCAGTGACGATGTACGGGCCCTTATACTTTGGGTCCAGTTTTCGCGATTCGCCCGTAGAAATGGGTGGTCGTTCCACCAGTACTAGGTCGTCCTTGTTGTATTTTCTTGCTGGGTTTCGCTTGCTGTCGAAGCGGATCTTCTGCTTACATTGTGATGAGGCGATGTTCTCGGCAGCCCTTTGTCTTATCTCGTTGGGGTCGATGGCATCAGGTGGCATATGGTCGTCCTGCAGAGCCAACAGCACCTTATTCCCCAAGGGATCCCGCGGCCGGTATCCAAACAGGATTTCATGTGGCGATACCTTCGTGGTGTTGCTCTGACTTGAGTTCAAACTCCATTGAATGTTGACCAGCAGCTTGTCCCAATCCTTTGACCCATCGGCCATAGTGCTTAAAGAATCCAACACTGTTTTGTTGCACCTCTCGATTTGGCCATTAGCTCGTGGCGTGCGAACGGCAGTGAGGACATGCTGAATGCAGTTCCTTTCGCAAAATTCCTCGAACTCCCTTGACGTGAATGCGGTGCCTCGATCCGTTATTATACGTCGCGGGGTTCCGAAATGTGAAAATGTGTTGCTCAAAGCTCGCAACACTGGCGTCGTCTTAGTGTTCCGTACGGGCTGTAAGATGCAGTACTTAGAGAAACCGTCGATCATTCCCAGAATATGCGTATTGCCCTGCGAACTTTTAACAAAAGGGCCCAAGTGGTCGAGATGGATTGTGTCGAAAGGTATAGGAACCTTTTCGATGAAATGTAGCTCACACCTTTCCTTTCCCATTGGTCGCTTATAATAAGCACATGCGGTGCACGACGAAAGATATCGCTTGACGCGATTTCTCATACGGGGGAACCAATAGTCCTTCCTCAATCGTTGAAGCGTTCGTTCTAATCCTGGATGACCAACCTCATCATGACACGTACGGATGATTCTAAACAGGGCATCCTTTGGCACCACCCACCTGAGTTCGCCATTCACCTTTCTCCAGACGCGATTATTTTTCAGTGCATAATCTTGCTGAATTTGGTTTTCTTCATTTCCGTCGGCCTCTTTCCTCAATATGTCCGCTATATTTTTCAGCTTGGGGTCGTTGAGCTGAATCGTAAGTAGCCAGTCCTTTTTATCGATAGTTACCCCAAAAATATCTCGTTCCTCCTCATACGACGGCTCAGACTCTTCGCTAGGTTGTCTGCTTAATGAATCAACATGCTGAAGGCTCCTTCCCTTCCGGTACTCCATGTCAAAGTCGAATTCCGTCAACTTAAGAAGCCATCTCGCTATTCGTGGAGTGACGTCAGCCTTCTTCCAACAAGCCTTAACGGATTCGCAATCAGTGATTACCTTAAAACGCTTTCCTAAAAGGAACGTTCGATATCTAGTAAGCGTCTCGACAATTGCTAAAAGCTCCAGCTCAAAACTGTGATAGATCTTCTCGCTAGGTGTCGTTTGTCTACTAAAGTAGGAGACGGGTCGCCGCGTCCCATCTTCCTCACATTGGAACAAAATTCCAGCAAGACCGAAAGAGCTTGCATCCGTGTGCACCTCATGCTCTGACTTGGGGTTATATAACGTCAACACAGGTCGTGATGTTAGTATACCCTTTAAGGTAGCAAATGCCTTCGCCTGCTCAGAAGACCACTCAAATTGTGCGTCCTTCCTGAGCAATTTCGTTAGTGGAGCGGCTATCACTGCATGCTCCGGAACGAACTTGCGAAAATAGCTAGCCAGCCCGATGAACTGTCGCAACTCGTGAGTGTTAGTCGGCTGTTTAAAATCTCGTACCGCAGAAACCTTTCGCTGACTGGGACGAATGCCACCCTCGGATACTTCGTATCCCAAAAATTCGACGGTCTTTTTAAAGAAAAAGGACTTACGTAACCTTAGAGTAAGGCCTTCGTTAGCAAGAATCTCGAGAAATTCGCCCAGCACCTCCAGGCCGTGTTGGAAGCACTGACATGGAATTAAAACGTCATCCATATATACGACCACACTTCCTGTTCGCATTTTATTTTTCAGGTGATTCATCACACGTTGGAACTCAGACGGAGCATTGCATAACCCAAAAGGCATACGCTTAAATTCGTATACTCCGTCTGGTGTAATAAATGCCGTATACTTTCGCGAATCTTTTGCTACTGGAAGCTGATAGTATCCCGAGGCGAAATCGAGCACTATGAAATAGGAGCTACCGTTGAGTTGTTGTAGCAAATCTTCAATTATGGGAAGGGGGTACCTATCCTTTAATATCAAATCGTTCACCTTCCGGTAATCAATAACCAAACGATCTTCCCCGTTCGCCTTCTTGACGAGTAGTGCTGGCGAAGAATAATTAGACTTCGATTCTTCAATAATGTCAGCTTGCAACAACTCGGACAAAATATTTCTCAGAGTATCGTGCTGTGCGTATGCTAGGCGATAAGGCCGCTGTGCAACAACCTTGTTCGTCTCAAGCTCGATCTTAATTTCAAAATTCTTAGAGCACCCGAGCTCAAAAATATTTCTAGCGAAACACTGCCTGTAGCCTTGCAATAAATCAATTAACTTTTGACGTTGTCCTTGACCAATCTCACCGCAATTAATTTCATTTACCGGCAAATTAGATAAAGTTTCCAATGCACTCACCTTCAGTACTGATTCTTGCGTTTCCGTAGTGGTCCCTCCTGCGTCGTCTACGTTGACCTCGGGGAAGCCCTTCTCACCTCCATATACCTTAACTTCGTTGTTGTTCAGTCGCAGCGTTGATTCATCTACCGACCCCGCCTTGTTCCCTGTTGGGCCAGGTACACTGATGTTTGAGATGTCCAGCCGCCTAAATGTCTTGACCACACTGACACTTTCCAAATCGCAGAAATTCCGTCCCACGATGACGTCCACACTCATCAAGCTGTCCTCCACAATGTGAACATCAACAATGGCTTCGGCCTTGTCCACCAGGAGATGCACCGTCGCCTTGCCGATTGTATGATACTTTCCATTGCCAAAGCTTCTCAATGGAATCCTGCAGGGTAGTGTTCGCAAGTTATGCCTTTCCGCAAACATTTCTCTCACCAGCGTGATGTCGCTCCCCAAATCAACAAAAGCCATTGCCTTTATGCGCTGATCGATGGTCACCTCCTTGTGATATTCGTCCATGAGCACCAACGACACTTTCGCACCAGTTCCAGCACTATTCGCCCCGCTTTTGCATTGTGCCTCGTCATGTCCAATCTTCTGACATTTGGTGCACCTCTTCTTTCGTGCTGGTTTCGGGCAGTTTATGGAAATGTGCCCAACTTCATTACAGTTGTAACACTTCTTGACGTTTTGAGCACTGACATTCGTTTGTTTATCATTTTTGCTGACAGCTGTTCGTTGCTCTGCATGCAACCGCCTGGTCTCCTCATATGACTTGAACTGGCGCAACAGCTGATCTGGTTCGGTAAACGTCTGCATGGAGAGCGAAGTCCGCAGCTCTCGATCTGGTATGCCATTGATTAAGTACTTTAACGTTGCCTGTTTGCTTAAAGTAGCGCGATTTGCGATCGACAAGACCTCGAAATAATACTCCTCGAAGGTCTCCGACGGCTGCTTGCATCGTTTATTGAGCAACCTGTGGACCTCTGCCTCATCGTAGCTTGTAGGAAATGCCCTTAGGAGTTCCTCCTTGAAAGTTGTCCACGACGTCAGCCTGGACTGACAGCCCTGCATCCAAAATTTAGCCGCGCCCGATAAATTTGAGCTAGCCACCAGAAGAGCCGCCTTGTCGCTTATTTCGTAGACTTCCTTGAGCTCTTCTATTGCTTTTACCCATTGCGAGCTCGTTAAGCCCCTAGATTCACCTGGGCAAAACTTTGGTGCGATAGGGATCAATTCCCGAATGCTGAACGTTTCCCTGCTCGTCCCGCCGACTTCCTGGTGTACACTGCGACTGCGATCTAAATTCGTTGACCGATTGGTCGCACCTGCAGGAGGCGGAAAAACATGACCAGGGATGTTATCCCTAACAGCGGCACGAGTTAGTGAGGGCGGTGTCACCTCATTGCTGATAAAAACGTTTTTTGTCGTGGCGGGTTTTTCTGCTGCTTGTAGCTGAAATAAAAGCAAATTCGTTTTAGCGAGCTCTAGCTCGATATTCAATACCTCTCTTCGTTGGCGAATAAGCTCGAGCTCTCGTTGGGTATTGATGTGTTCTTCTTCGTATGTCGACTTCCCAGCTGACTGATCACGTCCGCGTACGCGTTGCTCAAATTCGAGCGGGGGTTCCTTTAGAACCATTGTAGAATTTCCACCGATGCCCATTTCGTTGAATCCTGTATCGTTTGATTCCCTCGTTGAGCCTCTTCCGGCATTGTTCCCAGCAACATCATGTTCTGCATCGTTTTGTGCTGCTCCCGCTGTACGTAAGGTTGAATTAGACGCCTCATCCCTCGTCGTATCCCCGTCACATGTGTCCGATTGTCCTCCACCAAAAGTTAGGCCTGCATTCATCACGAAATTTTGCGAATAAATCCCACTTCTGAGTTGTCACGGATAAGCCGAAATGTAGTAGGGAATTTAAAGGTGACGAAAACACCACGCTGAGCAACTTAGCAAATTTTATTGTTTTAATAAAACTGGGTTGATTTCGACAGATCTTGTATAGCGCGCGTTGTTGTTCGACGAGTCGATCGAGAAGAAGGAAGTTCCGGAAACGAAAGATGGCGGTCCATTACTCCGCAGCTGAAGTTGGGTCCACTTTATCGTCCCCGCTGGTAATGCCAGGTAGGGATGTTTCACCCTCTAGCGATGCTCGCGCGACATATATATACAGGGTGTTTTGCTAAGGTCTGAAAAGGGGTATGCCAATCGATTCCAAATGGTCTCCTGATCAACGTTTGTTCGGACACCCCCCCCTAAAATCGGTCCTTCCCCCTCAAAAACACGATTGAAAATTTGGAGGAGGTTAACCTAGAAAATGCATTATAATTTCTTTCAGAGACATCCTACGATACTGGTTGAGAACGCATTAGAAAGCTAAGCCTTCAAGCTTTCCAACAATACCACCCACGACCCGATCCGCCCACAGACAAGCGGGAGAGACCGCGTCAAACTTCGAAAATGGTAATTTTAAAGCCCAAAATTTGGCCTTAGCCCTTCATGTGACGTCACTTTCCAATTGAACTTCATTGCGGGTAGTGGGTTTTGTTGTTGTACTAATTATTATAACACGAATAACTTCGGAACGCGCCGTCAGATTCGAGTGCGGTGTTTTTCTTGAGAAAGGCCACATGACAGGGAAGCTTTTTCTCAAAAAAAGTTTCGATCTTCCCATGCAAGAAATCGGCGAAATGAAGGGTTAAGGCCAAATTTTGGGCTTTGAAATTACCATTTTCGAAGTTTGACGCGGTCTCTCCCGCTTGTTTGTGCGCGGATCGGGTCGTGGGTGGTATCGTTGGAATGCTTGAAGGCTTAGCTTTCTAATGCGTTGTCAACCAGTATCGTAGGATGTCTCTGAAAGAAATTATAATGCATTTTCTAGGTTAACATCCTCCAAATTTTCAATCGCGATTTTGAGGGGGAAGGACCGATTTTAGGGGGGGTGTCCGAACAAACGTTGATCAGGAGACCATTTGGAATCGATTGGCATACCCCTGTTCAGACCTTAGCAAAACACCCTGTATATATGGGTCCTGGACGATTTCCGGGATACGTGGAAATAAAAGAAAAGGTTATTACTTTGTAAACTTCACGTAAATTTTATTTCACTTTCGCGAGTGTACAATTTGTTTGTTAGTTTTAGTTATAGTAGTTCAAGTAAGTATTATTAAGTATGAAATTAATTCCCGAATTAAATTTAATTAATAGTTAATATTATGTTTAGATTTCCACAGCAAAAATCGGTCAGCACAGCACTCGAGATCAGGTAAAAGCGGACAACTTTTCAGGGCACAACTTTTCGATTTCAGCTTTGCGGGGTACTGCGTCGGCGGATCAACTTCAACTCTAACTGCTCTAACTGCGACTGATAATTTGGTAAGTAGTTAGCTCGGCTGCACTTTTTCAAAACGGTACTTAAGAATTTATTCTCTCTACAGGCTTTGACTGTCGCTAATGAGGATGGTGACGTTTGAGCGGTGCACTGTTGCCATCCTTCCTCTTACCTAACTTTTAGATATCCCACATATGTATATGTATATATATATCTATATATATATATATATATTATAATTATAATATTATATACTAGCTGACCCGGCAAACTTCGTACCGCCAATCAATCAATTAGGATAATTAGGATAATATATACGTATAAAGAAAATGAAAATTCAATAAAAGTACAAAAATCACATATTTCAATGGCGTGTCGGCAAGACATTTGCTGTGATGAAGCTATGTATTTTGCTGCATGGGTTACACTTGGGTTGATTCTCTTCAGTGAAACACCTTGTGATATACGACATTTTCCATTTTGTTATCAGGCGCAAGAACAAATAAAGCGGATGGTTTGCCGACACGTGAACATGCCACGTACAATTGTCAATTGACCATTAGAAAAACATTCATTTTCTAAATTCAGACCACAAACACTCAAGGATTGGCCTTGTGATTTGTTAATCGTTCTTTTTAGTGTAATATTTTTTAGCCATTTTTTTTAAAGTTTTTCTTGGAGTTGATTCTATTTTTTTTTTTTAAAGTTTTTTTTTATTATTTCGATTTACATCTCTGTAGTGGCGTCCCTTTTCCCCTCAGGTTTTTCATACATATATGTACATATGTATATCACTGTACCTCCGGAGAATCTTAGACTATCCAACAAAAAAAGAATCATCAAAATCGATTCATCCGTTCATTAGTTATACGCGAATATACATTAAATCAGTGGGTGAAAAATCACTCATCCCTTATTTTACCACCGTTAGGGGTGGAACAATTTCTTCAAATTTGAATGGGACCACGTCAGGAGTACACCCTTTCAAACAAAAAAAGATATTTATAAATTGGTCCACAGGCGAAAATATCGGTGAACATATAAAAAAAAATAAAACATGCCGACAAACATATGTAGAACCTCCTCCTTTTTTGGAAATCGGTTCAAAACAATTTTAAATTATAAGTTCACCTGCTCCTTGTACTTTTTTTTTAATTGAACTTCCGTATAAAACTTCTGTCGCAAAATGATCTCAGTAAACTTTGACTAAAATTTTCGCATTCAAAGTGTTATAATCTAATCGAAGTAGCTATTGTGCTTTTTTCGATATATTAATTTTTGTGCTTTTACTTTTGATTTTTCCGGATTCTGTTTTCTTTTAAGACACCCCTTTATTGAGACGAACAAAACGAAAAAAGAATCATCCAAGATATCATAAAAAAAGCGGTTCCATACAAAATGTATGAGAAAATGAATTTTCTTCATAAATTCTTTTTCGGTGAATTTTTCCGATATTTTAATAATTATTCTGCTAAGGAGGGCGGAGACGAATCCAACAAATCAAAGATCATAAAAATCGGTCCAGCCGTTCTTGAGTTATAAGTGGTCTAACTAACCCGACTTTGTTTTATATATGTATATGTATATTTATATACTATATGTATGTAATGTATATATATATGTGGGAGGAAGGGGTGATTCACTTAGAAGAAGGTTTAGTTTTAATGTTATTTTTATTGATTCCACGGGTAATTCACATAGGTAAGTTTTATAAATAAAATAGTTAAGTTCACGTCCAAATAAAGTTAAGTAAATAATTTCACACCGGATTATATTTTAGAAAGGTAAGTATTCATTGAGCATTACACAAGGCAAGTAAAATTTAATAATGCTTAACTACACGTGCGTAACAAAAATTGGCTTAGCAGCTTAACAATTCGGCGAAGAGATCGGAACTCACTAACTCAATTCTTTGGCTTCACTCGCTAGTTAACTGCTCTACGGGCTGATTTGGCTTAACGGACTTAACAGGATGATCTCGTGATCTAAGTTACTAAGCTGCTCTGCCTGTTGAGTAGGCTACAACTCCTACATTCGGCTATCCTGACATCTTCATCTGACTGAGAGGAATTTTCTTCGCTTTCTCCATCAAACCAACGTTTCATGTGATCGGCGGCTGAGATTGTCGTACCTGGTCCTTCGTGGTTTCCCACTTTTTGCACATCATAGTGGTGTTTTCCTTTGATTTTGATAACCTTATATGGTCCCAAAAATTTAGCATAGAGCTTTGAGCCTGGAGCGAATTGCGTACGTTTGATAGCGACCAGGTCATTAATCGCATAGGTGGTGGCAGATTTTATTTTCCTTCTAGCGTAGTTTTTGTTTTCTTCTTGAATTTCTCTGATTTGATCCTTGGCTTGTCTTCTCATATCTAACCTGGATTCCTCAAATTCTTTGATGAACTCCTCGTCCAATAAATTGTCTTAACTGATTGTCTTCAGATTTGGACAGGAAGAACAGGCATCATTATTGTGTATTGTACATTGATACAACAGGTATAAAACACTTATGATTATACCTTGACGATCATCAAGATAAAGTTATTAGCGAATTGAATATAAAACGCAAATCGACTTCCAATTAGAACTATGACGATATACTGTTAATATTTATATTTTTATTGAAAACTAGCTGACCCGGTGAACTTCGTACCACCCAAAATTGATTCGATTGTAACTCTTCATAAGAGATTATGAATCCCAATCAACCTTCCAACTCCAATTCACTGAGATCGGAAATATTGACCATACTGTGTACGGTTTGATTTTCGTTTGGTCATTTTGGTTTTGGGGCTTTCCTGGGCAATACAAATCCATTAGGAGTATGCAGAAATTCCGCCGTTCACATTTAGATGTCTCCTTTTATGAATTTGGCAAACATTGGTAACATTTTGCAATAATATTCTGCGAAATTTTTTTTTTGGGAATGTTGCGTGTCTTTTTAACCGCCGAAAAAAGAAGGAGGTTCTCAATTCGACGTATACAAATACCTACATTTGTTTTATTGTATATATCTTCGCGCAAAACTTTTTAAGCCCGCTCTACCCTTAGCCTTCGGATCACTGCGCGATTTGCGTGGCGGGAACTTGCCGCGACTGCGCGGCGTGATTATAACCATAACTCCCACACTCTCAATGATTCACTGTAGTTTCAATGTAAAGTCACGTTTGAAGTTCACGGTCCCTTTGACGCGGGACTAAAAACCGACCAAAATCGGGGAACAAATCGAGAGCCCGCGAAGAATATGCGAAAAGGCTCCACTCTCGACGTGCGCGCCCCGTCGCAGCTTTCGCGCGCGATCCGCGGGCTAAGTGCAGAGTGATCCGATTTTGATGATTCTTTTTTTATTGAATAGGGTATACCTCGAAGTTGGTCCCATGAAAATTTGAAAACCTAGGGGTAATTAAAATCCTTTTAACAAAAATTTAACCGATGAAAAAGGAATTGAAAAGTAAAAAATAAAATAAACCTGTTTAGTCTGAACAACTGAGCCCTAATCGTAACTAATTTTGAGTCGGCGCCAAAGGAAAAATTGTTTGTTTGTTTGGCGCCGACTAAAAACTAGTTACTTACATTAGTTTAAGAGATTATTCAGACTAAGAAGGTTAATTTTATTTTTCACTTTTCAGTTTGTAATGTTAGGAGTTGTGGGGTGTAATAGATTTCGAATATCCTGACTAATAGCGCGTCACCAGAGGGATACGCACTGATCAATGGCGTCACCAAAAGGGATACGCCGATATTTCTAAAGAAAGTGAAACCGTCGAGTTCTGTTATACGAATATATTTTATTGAGGTAAAGTCTTCCCTTAAATACTACAATTTCGCATTCATAACGGACCTTACTCAATCATTGACCTAAATCATCTTATATGTTCAAGCAAATGCTTAACTGATCTAATTCTAATTCATGAGTCACACGAGAACGTAAGTACGTTGCGCTGCATAAGCGCCGCAAGCGCACTTGAGTCATTCTCAATGCAGTGAACCACAAAAGGTTTCGTGTTACCCTGCATTGCCTCAGAGTCATCGTATTTAGCTATTTCGTGTGACGTACAATATTTATGTTTACATCTAGTCGTGAATGACCCAGATGATATATGATCACTACAAGTTCCTTTTTCGTCGGTTTAATTTTTGGTTAAAGAGTTTTTATACCTTTAAAAATTTTGAAATTAGAGGACGAACGAAATTGTATGAAATATGCAACTATTTTCGCTTCAACCAAATCTTACTTCAAAATCAACTATTTTTCATGAAAATCAACTTTTCCAACTTGCTCTAAATCTACTTTTCTTTTGAATTGAAATTCCGTATAAAACTTCTGTCGTAAAATCCTCTCAGTAAACTTTGGCTTAAATTTTTTGAGTTGAAAGCGTTACTTTGACTTAAATTTTTGCATTCAAAGTGTTATAATCTAATCGAAGTAGGTATTGTGCTATTTTTCGATTTATTGCTTTCTGAGCTTTTCCTTTAGGGTTTTCGGAATTTTCCAACCTTATAAACCACCCCTGGAATGGGACGAACAAAACACAAAAAGAATCATCCAAATCGGTCGAGCCGTTCTCGAGTTTTGCGCTTAGCAACACATTTGGCGATTCATTTTTATATACATACATACATACATATGTATATATATAGATTAATATACTTGTTAGAATTAAAAACAAAACTTCTGTCTTAAACTAAAACTTTATTCATCTACTTTTTTTAAGAGCAAAGTCTTTTATTGCACTATCAATGTCTATAGATTCACACACCTCTTGCTCAAGACAAGATATTGGTTAGCCTTAAAGTACTCATTGTTGATCTTAAATAATTTTTGATCAATTTCAATTTTGAAAAACTTCTCTCACAGCTGGCATTGCTTATGGCAATTGTGAGGAATATTCGGAGCATTATTACAATATTGGGCAGAGCATCATCCAGCTTGGATTTCACAATAAGTTGTAATAATTCAAGTGAGTTTAATTTTTTAATATAAGTATGGTGTCAAATGACTTCTTCTGGGGTGTGCACTTTTGGTTTTACCAAGCCAACGATTAATATTTATTGTGAAATTTTGCCGCCCCCTAAAGGTGGATACAGCCAACAAAACTTTGTGGAAGCGTCTATAACAACAAACAAGTATTTGTAGTTTTCTGCTGTAGAAGGCAACGGTCCTATGTAAATGATCAGCGTGGTACGTGTGCAGTGGCAAATCAATTTTTTCAATTGGGTTTAAGTAGCTCTCTGGCTTTCCCGTCTTTCTAGCGACTAGTATGCATCGAACACAGATAGAAATTATATTCTCAACCCTCTTTGCTAAGTTTGGAATGTAATATTCTTGGCTTATCAGCATTTCGACTTTCCTTTTGTTGATATGGCCTTGTTCGTGGCAATGTCTTATAATTTCCTTTTGTAGTGACTTCGGGACAACTAGTAGATAATTCCCAGCAACAAACTTATAAAGAATACTGCTTCTAAGGACGTAATCTTGGTATTCTCGGTCCTTCAATACGCCCATAATTAACAGACACCAATCGTCTTTACCTTGAGCATTACGTATTTGTTGAAGCAATCCATCTTCAACAAAAAATACTGCCGGGAAACGACTTAGCGCGTCGACGTGCTTCATAGCTGTACCTGAACGATGAGCCACGGTACAATTAAATTCTTCCAGCTGAAGAGCCCATCTTGCCACTCGGCTACTTAAATCCTTTTTCTTCATCGTTAACTGAAAGGCTTTACAGTCGGTAAATATTCGGAACGGTATGCCTAGTAAGTATGAACGAAGCTTTTTTAATGACTTAATAATCGCAAGGACTTCTAACTCATAACTAGAGTAGTTTTTTTCAGCGGTAGTTGTTTTAAAGCTTAAGTAGAAAACAGAATGCAATTGATTATCGTCGCTGTGTTTTTGCAGTAGCACTGCTCCATAACCTTCCTTACTGGCATCGGTGTGTAATTCAGTTTCAAAACGGGGACTGAAGAGCTTTAGCACCGGATCGTTACATAATCTTTCCTTTAGTAGATTGAATGCATCCATTTGTAGGGGTCCAAATTCAAACGCTGCATTTCCTCTTAGTAAATTCGTCAACAGGGAGGCGATGATCGAGTACTGGGGCACAAACTTTCGGAAGAATCCCGTGAGGCCTAAAAATGCTTGCAATTGCTTTACGTTTTTTTGGTACCGGGGATAGTGCTTGACGGCTGCAATTTTTTCTTCAGAGGTTTTATGTTCCCTGCCTCAATAATATGCCCAAGGAAAGTGATATTTCTAGTGAGAAATTTACATTTTTCCCACTTAATTATGAGACCATTCTCTTCCGCAATTCGTAAAGTTTCTTTGAGTGCTTCTAGGTTTTGTTCTTCGTTTTCAGAGGGTATTATAATTTCGTCCATGTAAATGAATAATAGGCTTTTTCGAATCAATGGCTGAAAGATTGTATTTATGAAGCGCTGGAAGACTGAGGGGGAATTGCAGAGACCGAACGGAGCTTTCAAAAATTCGTATTGCCCATCTGGCGTTACGAATGACGTGTATTTACGGCATTCCTCTTTAATATTTAAATGAAAGAATCCGTTGCGTAAGTCGAGGCTAGTAAATACGCGAGCATCGTGTAAGCTTTCTAAAATGTCCTCCATGATAGGTAGGGGGTACCGGTCCTTGATAATTTTTTGATTCAGTTTACGATAGTCCACGCATAACCTTGCAGATCGATCCTTTTTTTTTTGGCTAGAACTACTGGACTAGCCAAACTTGAGAAACTAGGCCGTACAATACCTTCCTTCAACCACTGCTGCACCTGATTATTTACTATCTCCCTCTCGTTGCTTGCAAGCCTACGTGGCTTTTGATATACGGGTACTTCATTTTCCAAGCTTATGGTCATTTCTATATGCAAGACTTAACTTAACCGGTTTCTTAGGGGAAGAATTGGAAATTAGAAATTCGATTTCTTTACGTAGCGCTGTATTAGTAATGTTGTCAGTGACTCTTAGGCTTAAACTTTTTATCAAATGTATTACATCCATTTCCTCAAAAGCGACAGAATTTTCTACCTCAGGTTTTAAATTACAATGCTTGCTTATTGTAATCTTTCCATCTTCGATAATTAGCTTTGCGTTCCTTAGCAGATCCTTCCCATAAGGATATCAGTTGAGATCCAATCATCTAGGACGATGTGGCATTTCATGACAAAATTATGCTTATCAATGCCGAGATTTAGAGTACAAGGGCCCAGGGTCATTTTAAGATGCCTTCCGAAGCCTAGGAGTGGCGTACTGAGCCCTGTCATTTTGCTTAGCGTAGATACTTTGGTATAAACCGATTCCTTTATTAATGATCAAGTAGCATTTTTAAAAGCAGATAGCAACGATTTTGAAATTTTGCTCTATAACGATTTTAAAAGAGTATAAAACTAAGTTGACCGCTTTATATAAACGGCAAAAGTAATTATAAGCACAAATATTAATGACAATGCTCTATAACTTATTTTTGTGTATTCGAACAGCTCTATTTGCTTATAAAGCTTAAGGCTCTAATAACTTGCTCTATAATTACTTCTAGAGCAAAAATTGATTTTATTATAGAGCATCTTTTAATTAAAAGCTAAATGCTTTATAATAGCTCTATTATGGAAATATGAGCTCTTGTAGAGCATTTATAGAGGAATAAAATTCCCACACTAAAGTTCCTCTAAAAGTCAGTACTACAATCACAATATAGAGCAACTTTTCTGAAAAAAAGCTATGTGAAAAGATGTTGATATAAAGCGGTTAACTTTTTTCGAATGCTTTCAACTGAATTTTATATTCTTTTAAAGCTATAGGTGTTGGGGTAATATAATTTAAAGCTAGTTGCTTTTACCTTTAGTGTCAATGTCGAAGATTGTACGTGCCGTGTGGAAGTAGGAGTTCGTAGGATGTTTAAAAATCTCCAATCTTGGAGAAAGTATAAAAGTAGCCGCAATTTTAGGAAAAGTGCATTGAAAAATAGACTCTGGCTTGAAAAAATTAGTGAAAAACCAAATATAATAGAGCACGAAAACTCTACTCAAATTTCTACTCCTGAATGCAATCAGAATTGCAGAAATGTTGATAATTTTGACGCTGAAATAAATGACATTGCACGGAATAATTGGCTACTGCAGTTAGATATTATTAATGAAGGATCATCTGAAGATTTTCGAGATCACTGCAATGTAGAAGTGGTTGACTCCCAATTAAACGTGCGAGAAGAACTTAGAAAGTGGACAGTTGAAAATAATATTAATCACCATGCTTTAACCAAATTGTTAAAATTACTTCGGCAGGCTTTTCCACAAGTGGATCTTCCTAAAGATCCCAGAACTTTAGTGTGTACGCCAAAATGTATAACATTTCAACCTATTGGTGAGGGATTGTATTTGCATCAAGATTTAGAATTTTGCTAAAAATAAATCGATCATCACATCACAGTTGTCAAAATCAACCTAACCTAAGTTATCGTGTCGGGCAGAAACTGTATGCGAAATAGGGCTAGTAGTTTTAAAAAGCAAAGATATTAAGCTTCTAGCTCTAAAAGGCCTACAATAAAGTTTTTAATGGAGCAAGTAGCTGCTAATCTTCTAAATTGCTGGCTATATATAGAGTGAGTATAAGAAGGAACTCGATGTGTTATATTTAATTTATTGTGTAAAAAATGGCTGCCATAAAAATGAGAAATAAAATAATTGCATAAATGTTTATTTCAGAGTTTTCTTTTGTTATAACTAAGATTTTCAGGTATTTTCCACTCTAAGAAATTCATTAGACATTTTTTTAATTGCATTTAGTACATAATTTAATTACAAAAATTTTTTTGAAAAGAAAATTATTAAATTATTTTTTAGAATTATCAGAGCGTATTGTTATTTATCGAAGTATTTCCCCAATATTTACGATAAATTTTAAATGGCATGAAAAATCCCATTTGAAATACGCAAAAATAATTATTTTTCTTGTTTCATTTGTAATGTAATGAACATGAATATAAAATTTCCATATTGGTTCATCTTTGTCAAAATATTTATGTACATGTACATATTTAACCATTGAAGAGAGGAAGATGAAATGATTTCTCATTTCCTCTCATTTATTATTATTGAGTAGAAGATGAAGCCCCTATTATAAAGCCATTTGGTTCCAGAAGTTCTATAACAGCTCCATAACAAGCTTTACAAATGCTTTTGCAGCGCTTATAGAACTAACATTATAGAGCAAGGAACTCTTGATAAGCTACAATATACCAAATTTTAAAGCAAAATTATGCTCTATAAGCGGAACTTTTTGCTGTACAGAAGCTCTAAAAAAGTTTTAAGAGCGCTCTTGCAGCTTACAAAGGAACTAATAGCTCTAAATAATAGCTCTATAAGCGCCTTTAGAGTATATTTAAGGCCCATTTTGTTACTTGGGATCGCTTCCTGTATCTAAAAGGCCGCAATATATTTTTCCTTCCAGAAAAATGTTTACGCGCATGTCCGGAGTCGTAATAATATTAACTTTAGGCACATCTGTGTGAGCTTTTCCCGCTTTGGTTTAGGGCAATTAGGAGACATGTGCCTAAACTCATTACAGTTGAAGCATCTAGCATCTTTAGTTGTTCTATGAGGACAATTCGAACTGGGATTTGACTTCGCAGCGCAGTTTGCGCATTTATCTTTGGATTGATTATTTCCCCTTGCCTTTTCGAAATTAGGCTTTGCTACTTTTAGATTTCTTTCTTTTTTCATTGTTTCGTATACCTTAAATTTCTGTTTCAATTCATCTAAATTTTTTGCTTCATAAAGGGTTCCTTTATTTGAAACTTCGTCTGGGATTCCCGTAACAATGTAAATAATTAAAGATTTATCGTCGATATCTCCCTTACTCGCGATTTGTTTCATCGAATACAAATATTCAAGGTACGACTCACCTGCATGCTTTTTGCGTTTCTCCAGGGCTCGATGAATGCTAATGCTTGTTACCTTTTCGCTGAATTCCTTTTCCAAATGCTGCTTCAAATCTTTCCATGAGTAAATTCCAGTAGCTGATTCTACAGATAGTCTCGCAGCTCCCTTGAAGTCTCCTTGTGTACAGGTATTTTTGAACATCAGTGAATCAGTCCATCCACAGACAATGGCAATGTCTTCGGAGTTTTTCAACCAGGTTGACACTGTCCTCGATGATTCTCCATTGAATGTTTCTAGCGCTTCTTCGACGTCCCTAAATATAAAATTTCTTCCACTTCCAGATGCTTCTAACTTCGGGTCTGGCATGGTCTCTGCGGTGCTATCAGATCTTATACCGTCCGTTTCTTCGCGATCCTTTTTTGCGTCCGTGGGCTGACTTCTTACACTGTCCTCCAATGTATTTCCACTATTAGCGTCACTTTGTGTATCGTGAAAAACCAAGTCTTCGTTTGACTCGGAACCTTCGCTCATTTCTCTAGCTTTGCTTTCACCTTCGTCGTGAGTTGATTCCTTAAGCGCTATTGCTAGTCTCTTTAATAAATCCCGCTTTTTTTTATAGCGATACGATAGTCCACGTTCTCGTAATAAAGTTTGCAATTCAATAGTAGTAAGTTTGTCTACATCATCCATAAAATTCGTTCACACATAAACCGAAATATTAAAACAGTTAATCTTGTAGCAAAATTAAACACCGCTTAGAAATTTTAGCAACTATTTTCGGATAAGAGAAAATGAAATTTTAGATCTCTAAATAAAGCACTACTGTTTTCAACGGTTTCTCAAGTTTACGTCCAAATAAAGTTAAGTAAATAATTTCACACCGGATTATATTTTAGAAAGGTAAGTATTCATTGAGGTTTACGCAAGGCAAGTACAATTTAATAATGCTTAACTACACGTGCGTAACAAAAATTGGCTTAGCAGCTTAACAATTCGGCGAAGAGATCGGAACTCACTAACTCAATTCTTTGGCTTCACTCGCTAGTTAACTGTTCTACGGGCTGATTTGGCTTAACGGACTTAACAGGATGATCTCGTAATCTAAGTTACTAAGCTGCTCTGCCTGTTGAGGAGACTACAACTCCTACATATATAAGTACATATATATACATATATATAATTTTATTAGCCTTTTTACCAATAAAGTTAGCCTCCGCGACGCACTTTTTTAGCTGAAAATGAGTTTCCAGGAAGTTAGAGGCGAACTCAGCGGGGTCACCATGGGCAGAGTTTAAGCCACGAATAATGATGTTGTTACGCCTCATTTGACGTTCAACAGAGTCAACACTGGCCTTAATGACACGCTTCTCAAGATTAGCGGACGGTGACGTACGCGCCAGATCGGGACCGGAAGTGGAGGCAGGGGGGCCGCAAGAATTGCTGGCTTCAAGGACAGCGACACGAGACTTAATGGTGTCGAGCTCCTCACGAATGGCGACATTCTCCGATCTAAATTCGCAACGGACCTCCTCGAGCTTGGCTTGGCACAGCCGGGTCGAGATTTCTATTTTATCCAACAGTTCATTCTTGGTGCGCTCCTGATATTCTTTATCTTCCTGACGCCAATACCTGAGCAGGCTCATTAGGTCAACAAGAGAACTCTCTTGTTGACCTAATGAGCCTGCTCAGGTCTTGGCGTCAGGAAGATAAAGAATATCAGGAGCGCACCAAGAGTTACAGTCAGTTTCAGCCATATTCGTTGGGTCACTTGTAAGAGGCTTGCTAGCAGAAGGTGGAGAGGGGTCAGATCGCCCGATCTTCTCAGGAGGAGATACCTTAACAGTGGGAACCGCAAGAGTCTCACCAGTCACCTTCACGAAGAGGACACCGTTACTCATTTCCTGATTGACTGCCCTTTTTACAATTCGCTGAGAGAAACCTTCTGGGGCCCTGGCCACAGCCCACCTGACACCAACACTACCCTGCTCGGCTATCTCCTTGGTGCTGAGACCTCGCCGGACCTTAAGAAGCTGTTCGCCTACCTCAAGTGCTGCTGCAAATTAAGATATTGCTACTAAGCTGACAGCTGCTTAAAAGAACCTTACATTGTTTATATTTCATTTCATTCATTGCCTGCTAGTGCATCATTGCTAATACCAATAACGATTGTATCGTACTAGCGTATCAATCAATAAATAACAAATATATAATTTTATTTTATTTTTGTAAATCCATCCAAAACTTTTTAATTAAACTTTTCGACCACTACACATTTTTGTTGCGCAAAATATTTACAAATATGCTGTCACTAATATATACCGTTAACAACTTTTCTCAACAAAATAATGAGAAATAAAAAAAATCTTACGAAAAACTAAAACCTTTGTGGGTAATTAGATAAATAATTTTTTTATTCAACTGACAAGTGAAATAATGCAATATTTGTAAGGTCAATCGTCTAATAAAACAATTTTAATAAATATATATTTTGAAAAATATTAAACAAAAATAGATTAATATTTCGATATTATTGTACATAATTGAATATTTTTGTGAAATTTGAAATTAACGAACGGAGCCATTGTAGCCATTTGAAAGAAAGGCAAATTCCACTGAACGTTATCAGTGTTGGAACGTAATCAGTGATGGCGCCCGCATCGATAAACATGTAAGTATTGTCATTGTGTGTTTACCAATTATTCATTTTTATATCAGTATTCATAAATATCATAAAGTGATCGGGAGTGAAGTGTAATGGAAAATTAAAACAAAAAAGTGGGACAGTGCCGAAATTGTGGAAGTGGATGAAATTTTGCGGCTAAATATTTAAGTTTGAATTTTGACAAAACGTCAAAATTTAAAGTTAAATATTTTAAAAACTACTATAGGTGACCCCCGAAAGACCCAACGGAAGCCACTTGCAAAATTTCATCCAAATCGGGCACAGTCTACTATTGTTAATCTGTTCCAAGTCTTTTTCGAGAATGATAATATCAGGCTAGAATTTACAAAAATTGAAAACAATCCCGGATTAAGATCACTAGCAAAACTAATGCTAAATTCCTTTTAGGGAAAACTTGGTCAGCGTGAAAATTAGCCAAAAATCAGTAAAATAAATAAACCATCTGAATTATTTACACTGTTGACAATCCTGCTGTTGAAGTTTATCATCTTTTACCTATCAACGAAGAAATTATAATCGTCAATTGAGCATACAAACAAGAGGCTGCAGATTTCCTTACCAACCGTTAATGTATGTGTTGCTGCATATACTACAACACAAGCAATTAAAACAATTAAGGATATGATAGTAAACTCCGCCAAATTTGATTGCATCCCTATAATTTCGCGTAATATAAGGCGTACGGAAAATCATGAGGTGATCACTGTTCCAGAAATAAAAAAATATAGCATAAAAGCCGAAAAACGATGATTTTGTTCAGATTTTAGTTCTAAACCCTATGGTTTTAAAAGAGAACGTGTATTGAAGAATTGTTTATAATATGAAATCATATGTGGCGTCAAGATTTAGCCACAGTTGTGTCATCAAGCCTACTAGTGTGATTTCCCTACTCGGCTAAATTCATCAATCGCAGCAATAGTGGAAATCACAGTAGCCTGGAGGGAAAAACAATTTCATGACAGCGAAGCAATTTTATTTAGTAGTAGTTTCCTGAAATTGCAAGGAATTGGTCGGCTGAATAAATGTAATTATTTAAATGAATATAAATATATAAAGTAATGTAATAAATAAACTTACTAAATTGTTGACCCCGACTAAAAGTTTTTGTGTAAAGTAAAAAAATAAACTAAATTTATTAAATATATTAATAAATATGGCCGAAGCACTGAAAGCTCCCGAAGAGTCTGCAGCCGCTTTGACAGCTGGACCTGCTTAAAACTCAGTATGATGCCCTTCTCCAGCAGTGTCAGCAGAGCCGAGAACCTGTGCAGCCCCAGCAATTCCAGCAGCAGACTTGTGAGGAAAGTCCTGCTGTTTTTCGTACTGCAATACGTCTTCCTCCATTTTGGCCGGACAAACCCGAAGTGTGATTTGCACAGGTTGAGGCGCAATTCACCATCAGCGGCATCACACAGGAGTCAACGAAGTATAATTACGTCGTGGTTCAACTAGATGTTCATTCGACTAATGAGGTATTTGACATCATTTCTAACCCTCCGCCACAGCCCGAGCGATATTCTAAGCTCAAAGCAGAGCTAATGCGTCGTCTGTCGCTTTCGAAGGAACAAAGAGTGCGGCAACTGCTAAGTTCTGAGGAGTTGGGAGACAGAAAGCCCTCCCAGTTTCTCCGGCACCTCCGTTCTCTAGCCGGTACCAACGACTATCAACCCACAAAGACTAGGCACTCAGGCAATTATCTCCTTATCTTTTTTTGACCTTGGTACCGTTATTCCACCCAACCCCACAATTTTGTTAGAGGTTGATACACTGCTTAACCATTTTGGTTGAAGAGAGAAGAAAAATTCAGAGGCGGGCTTGGAATCTGAAGAAATCAGTACAGTGTTACAGGGTGCCAAAAATGCCAGAGCAAGTATGAAAATTCAACTGAAAGAACCACCCTGTCAAACGAAATCAAACTGATCGCAAGCGCGCCTCACCATACAAGCGCATTTGCTTCCCGTGCTGCTCAAGAGCGCATAAGAAAACGAATGATGCAAAAACGTAAACAAACCTAATCTGTGTACGCCTTCAATGTGTGAGGCATGCTCTCCGTTTTCTACCTTTTCCTATATGAGAAGTACGGCCGGGCCGGCACAAACACAGTGCTAGAAAAAGCAATGCTGCTCAAGAGCGCACAGTAATATGTGAACTCTTGTGTCATTGTGTGTGTGGCGATTTTGATTGTCGCCGTCCTTATTCTTTATTAGGCAATTTAAATGGGAATTCGGACTTGGAACAAGCAGGGAAAGATTCTCGTTCTTGCTAATTCCCCAAAATGGGCTGTGGTGGGGATAACTGCGTCTCAAAAATAGAGTGCCTATTCTTTGTAAAATATTTTCCACTAGCTGACCCGTGCCCACTTCGCAGGGCGTCAACCATTTTTACTTGTGATGAGATTATCTTGTGTGGTTCTTAGTACTGAGTATTTACGATTTATTTTATGTTTATTTTATTTCTTGTTGGCTACATTCATCCTATTGACAAATGATGCATCTTGTAAAAGTTTGCCAAGCGATCCATTTTTACGTATGGAACATACTGACTGTTGTTCCAAAATCGGGGAACAAAGCGCGAGCCCGCGAAGAATATGCGAAACGGCTTCATTCTTAACGTTCGCACCCGTCGCGTCGCGGCTTTCGCACGCGAGCTTTACAGAGTAGTCCGATTTTGATGACTCTTTTTTTATTACATATAGCTGGGTTACCCGGTTTCACCCGGTATATTATAAGTACTACTTACTTAAAGATCCTTGAAATGTTCGACTTTCGTAAAAAATTTTATGACTTATGGTCGCTATATTGGGTCCGCCATTTTGAATTTCCAAATTTTAATAGTAAATTCGAAATTAGTGATATCAAAATACCCATAGTACTAAATTTTACTTAAATTCGTTGAAGTTTGAAAATTGTTGGACGCCATATTGGATTCGCCATCTTGAATTTCCAAATTTCGAGCTTAGATTCGCAATTAGCAACTCCAGAATCCCGCAAATACTACTTTCCATGGCAATCACTTAATATTTACAATTTTTGGCCGCCATATTGGGTCCGCCATTTTGAAACCCGCGAGTAAAAAGTATCCTAAATTTTAAGTCGGGATGTGTAGTGCCTTCACTTAAAAAATGAAAATAATGGGACCAAATTTTAAGGCGTGATTGAGTAACAAACATATTGGGTCCGCCATTTTGAATTTCCAAATTTTGTTAGTAGATTCGAAATTAGTGGTATCAAAATACCCATAATACTAAATTTCACTTAAATTCGTTGAAGTTTGAAAATTGTTGGTCGCCATATTGGATCCGCTATCTTGAATTTCCAAATTTCGAGCATAGATTCGCAATCAGGAGATGCGAAAACCCCCGAATACTAATTTTCATAGCAATCCTTTGATATTTACAATTTTTGACCGCCATCTTGGGTCCGCCATTTTGAAATCCCCGAATAAAAAAAAGCCAATGTCACCCGGGGATAGTGTAGCTTCCCAACGGTGAAAGAATTTTTCAAATCGGTCCAGTAGTTGCGGAGCCTATTCATTACAAACACACAAAAATACAAAAATACAAAAATACAAATCATTCCTCATTATAATATTAGTGTAGATATTCTTTGCCGGTACCTCTCCGGTTAGTGAGAACACTCTGCGGACGCTTTGGCTACAACGTTTGCCGTCTAACGTGCAGCAGATTCTTAAAGTCAAGCCGAATCTGTCCTTAGATGACACTGCAGATATTGCGGACAGTATCATGAAGGTAAATTCACCGACGTCATCGTTCGCTGTCAGTGCGCCGCGCCGTCTGCTCTACCGGTTGCGGCTCAGCCAGTTTCCAATGGCGACCAATTGGTGCAGAAGATCGAGGAGCTGATCCATATGGTTGCAGCGCTCCACACCTGTTGTTGGGATTCTACACCTAATCGAAGAGTTCGGGAACGCTCGCGATTTCGAGGTAAAAGAGAGTATTCACATCGCGGCGCATCCTGCGAGCGTATCTGCTGGTACCATCGTCGTTTTGGTAGCAATGCTCGGAACTGCATTGCTCCATGCTCTTTCAAGTCGGAAAATGTATCCGGCAGCCACTAACGGCGGCGACTGGCTGTCGATCTGGAGGGAGCCGCCTTCTCGTCACAGATCACACATCCAAAAGGCAATTTCTTATCGATACCGGCTCTGACCTATCATGTTTTCCCCGCCAACCTGGCGCATCCTGGACAGAGGCCCTGCCACTGGTGCTCCTTGGAATGCGGACGGCATGGAAGGATGATCTGCATTCATCGTCTGCAGAGCTGGTTTATGGTGAGCCACTTCACTTATCTGGAGAATTTTTTACTCCTTCCACAAGCACCATGTTCGAGGGATCAGATTTTGTTGTACGTTTGTGATTATGCAGAAATCTCCGCAAGGGGGTAATGTGGAGTCAAGATTTAGCCACAGTTGTGTCATCAAGCCTACTACCGTGATTTCCCTACTCGGCTAAATTCAGCAATCGCAGCAATAGTGGAAATCACAGTAGCCTGGAGGGAAAAACAATTTAATGACAGCGAAGCAATTTTATTTAGTAGTTTCCCGAAACTGCGAGGAATTGGTCGGCTGAATAAATGTAATTATTTAAATAAATATAAATATATAAAGTAATATAATAAATAAATTTACTAAACATATAATAAAATCATTTTTTTCAAATCGGACAGGTTTGTTACAAATGTATACATAGAGGAAACTCAAAAAGACTTCCCCGAGTGGTTTCGGGAACAAGGTGGTTGCCATATATGTACATAAAGTGCAAATATTAAACTTCATTATCTTAGTTGTTCTAAAAAAAAACTGTGCATGGCTGGCCAACAGCACATCCGTAAATTCCGCAAATTCAAAATATTGTATTTTCAAGCAATAGAAATTAAATTTTTATATATGAGGAGCTGGCGAACAAAACGGTATAATTACACCTCCGGTCAAAATCCTTTTTTTTTACGGTCCGGAGGTTTTGGGCCCGCTGAATTTGAATCTCAACTCATTTTCAATAAAAACCTCCTAAAACAGGGTTAAAATTGCATCCAAAGTTCATGGTTTCGATCATAATGGTATAATTACAATAAAGCTTCAACAGCATTGAATAAGCGAGCGCGTTTTCGTTCAAAACGGAATAATTTTCATACAAATTTGCAAGATGTCAATCAAAATGGATTAAGTGACCTTTTTTTTTGTTTTTAAAGTGAAACTTTTATTAGATTAGATTTTTTTTAAAGAAGAAGATTTTTTTTTTGTTGATTAAGAAATGTAGTAATAAATAAACGAATTAAACTGTTTTTTTTTAGATTGACCTAACCTAACTCACAAAAAACTTATTGTTAGCAATCAAAAGGGCTTAATTGCATCCTCGTGACAATCAAAAACGTAATAATTGCACCGATTGCAAACAAAACGGCATAATTGCATTTTACAAATTTAAATATCTTCCGTTGTATTAGACATAGCAATCTGGATTTAACATATGTCGAATAAAGTTTCAAACTACATATATATAAATTAAAACCACCGCCAAAAGCTCACTGTAAGTATGTCATTCAGTTTTTTACTGCTCCTGAAAAATTTCATTTTATGTAATTATACCGTTTTGTTCGCCAGCTCCTCATATATAAACCTACAAGCTTTTTTTGACAGTTGGTCCTCTCATTTGAATTTCTGTTGGGGCAAATCGATAACATTAGTCTCAAAAAATCGACAAAAAATTAACGAAACTTCGTATCGAAGCAGTTTTGGCGATTTTTTTTTACTTTTTTTTTTATTCTACTATTTCTAAAAATTTTAATCATTTTTTGGTGACTTGCCGAGGTTGCACCGACGAAATTTCAACTTTCTGCACGTTTTTTTTTCTTCTCAATAATTTTCTGATACTTTCTACCCTCTCTACTTTATCGACATATATTTTTTTTTCTCACCCCCCACCCAAATCCCACAACTAGCGTTTGAAAAAATTTCACCTCTTTTCACTTCTTACCCAATTCTTTTTTTTAACTATTTTTTTACCCCCCATTCGATTATCCTAAAAATTTTATTTTTTCACAACTACCTACTTTCGACTCTTCTGCTACTTTCGCCATATTCACATTTTTATTTTTTTAGTTATATTATTTTCATATCCCCCCCAACGACATTCAAAGTCACCCACTTTTTCCCCAATCTTTTATCTTTTTACACCGACATACCGATGTTCCACCAACAAAATTTCCACTTTATGCACGTTTTTTGTCTTTTCAATAATTTTCTCATACTTTCTACCCTCTCTACTTTATTGTCATATTTTTTTTCCCCCCTACCCCACACCCAGATCCCAGAACGAAGGTTCGAAAATTATTAACCATTTTTCACTCTTTTCCCACTCAACCATTAACAATTTTACAAACTATTTTTTTTCACCCCCATTACGTTAATCTAAAACAATTTTTTCTTCACAACTGCCTACTCTCAACCCTTCCGCAACTTTCACCAGATTCACATTTCTACTTTTTTTATTTTTTCATCTCCAAATCCCCCCCAACCACTTTCAAAGTCACCCCCTTTTTTCGCCTTCTTTTTGACAATTTTTCCGGTTTTTATTTTTTCTCTCCCAAACCGCTCTCTAGAAGTTTTTCATTTTTAAATATGTGCAAGAAGAAGTCATTTGACATCTTATATTAAAAAATTATAAACTTTCTATGCGTTAGAGCTGAGATAATACCCCACTTATCTCACCTGTTTTTCGCCCAAAAACTCATCATTTCACACTTATCCCCACGAGTCGTTCGCTCGACACCGAACTCAGCGACGATTCTCGGTCTGTTGCCATCCACCACGGGCGGCGGCGCAACCAATCAGATCCCTCGCTGGCTAACTCGCATTTTCGGGTGATTTTGTGCTTAGCGCGATGAGGGAATACTCATTTTCATACTTCTAATGCTAATTGCTCAGCCGTCTCAACTCCGATTTCGATTATGTAACTTTTACAGGGTAGCTCATCATGTTCTCAACCTTTGGATCTTTAGCAGACATTTTTTCGTCACTCATTTAACCCCGCTAATCGAATCCAAAGGAAACACTACCTCTGAAAAATTCCGAAAAATTCTTTCCCTCAGAAAGACTAAAATACAAAACGCATTTTCTTAAACTTTCTTTTATTGCAAAGATAATCTAGAGACCTTCTTTTTAATCCCACCCTGGACTCTCTACGAGAACGTTTTCATACAAAATTTAACGAAAACATATTTGCACAAAAGTAACTCAAGCCCATTGCAAGGCAACTTTTCTTGCCGCACAAATCGAGCACCACCCTCGACGCCGCGCAGCCCCGCGCCCACAAGTCGCTCGCTGGATTCCTTTGATCAGCTGATCAACATTTCTCACCTATTTAATAAAATTGGTTTTTTTTTTTTTTTTAGGGGGGGGGATCTCTAAGGAGAGTTTTTTAATACACTTTTTTTTATTTTTTTTGTTTTTAACACACTTTTATTAGTTTCACCTGTAAAAAATATATTTCGCTTCATCCGACCACCCACCCACCCACAGTGGGTAAAAATGATCAATTTTCGTCATGTCATCGATTTTAAAAATTTTAATGCCATTCGATAGTAAACAAAATGTACTACCTTGTGGCAACAATTTTTTTTTATTTTCTCTCTTTGTGTTTCGAATAGCTAAAGTCAGAGAAAAATTTGAACGGCTCATTTTTTAAAAAAATTCTCAAATTTTCTATGATTTCAAAGCTATATTCTGAAAATATTTGTATGGGGAGGGTAAATTGTTATTAATGAAATCATTTACTAAATAGAAGAAGCTATTATTACGCCAATAACTTATGATTAAAGTGAAATAGTTGCTCAGCCATCTCTTCACCGATTTGCATTATATAACTTTTACAGGATAGCCTATCATGTTCTCAACTTCTAGATCTTTAGCCCATATTTTTTCGAGACCCCTTACCCCGCAAAGCAAATCCAAAGCCAACCCTTCCACCAAATTAATACTTAAAATGCCTCACACGATCTTTTCGGGTGATTTTGTACTTAGCGCGATGCTGGAAAACTGATTTTTTTGCATTTCTCATGCTAATTGCTCAGCCGTCTTTTGTCCGATTTACATTATGTAACTTTTACAGGGTAGCTCATCATGTTCTCAACCTTTGGATCTTTACCACACATTTTTTCGTCACTCCTTTAACCCCGCTAATCAGATCCAAAGCAAACACTACCTCTGAAAAATTCTTTACCTCAGAAAGACTAAAATACAAAACGCATTTACTTAAACTTTCTTTTATTGTAAAGATAATCTGGAGACCTTCACTTTAATCCCACCCTGGACTCTCTACGAGAACGTTTTCATACAAAATTTAACGAAAACATATTTGCACAAAAATAATTCAAGCCCATTGCAAGGCAACTTTTCTTGCCGCACAAATCGAGCACCACACTCGACGCCGCCCAGCCCCGCGCCAAAAGTCGCTCGCTGGATTCCTCTGATAAGCTGATCAAGATTTCTCACCTATCTACTAAAATTGGTTTTGTGTTTTTTTTTTTTTTTTTTTGGAGTGTACCTGCCAACCTGGGGATCTCTAAGGAGAGTTTTTTAATAGACTTTTTTTTTTTTATATAATAAAGGGTGCGTTAATTTAGGCAAAACTTAAAACTAATGATATTATTTTATATATTTTATAATAAAAAGGGTTTCTTAATGTAGGCAAAGCAAGGCAAAATATTTTTCGCTTCATCGGCCTCACCCTCGACGCCGCGCCGCGCAGGCAAAAACCCACGGTCCAAGAAGTCTCGAGCGAGCGAGTTTTCCTTTGATCAGCTGATCAAGATTTCTGACCTATTTAATAAAACCGGTTTTGTGTTTTTTTTTTTTTGCAGTGCGTGAAGGAAAAAATTTGCTCCGCATGACGAATTATTATTTTTATATATGAAATAATTTTATCGAAAAGATTTTTGTATTCCTTTTTGGTGGGTGTGTTTTGTGTTTTTGTTTTTTTTTGTGTACCTGCCAATCTTGGGGATCTGCATTAAGATTTTTTTATCTTTCAAGATTTTTAATTGGATTCCGTACGTAGCATGTAAACTTCTTACGGGTTAATATGTGTTAGAAATTAAGTGCAGTGCGTGATGGAAACAATTTTCCCCCCATGTCGGATTATTTTTTAACACACTTTTATTTTTTTATTATTATTATTTTATTTTTTATTTATTATTATTATTTATGTAAACAAATCTTGGGAGTTAAATTTGACCCACTTCCCGGGTTCCGATTGAGCTGAAATTTCGCATACACGTTTAGTTTGGATGACAATGCATGGTAAGCTAAGTGACGTCATTTTTTAGTCCAGTATGGCGGACTGTGGAGCGCTTTTCGGTTATGTGTAAAGGAATCTTGGAAGTTAAATTTGACCCACTTCCCGGTTTCCGATTGAGCTGAAATTTCGCATACACTGTTAGTTTGGACGACAATGCATGATTTGAGAATTGACGTCATTGCAAGTCCAATATGGCGGACTGTGGAGCGCTTTTCATTTATGTGTAAAGGAATCTTTGAAGTTAAATTTGATCCACTTCCCGATTTCCGATTGAGCTGAAATTTCGCATACACTGTTAGTTTGGACGACAATGCATGATTAGCTAAGTGACGGCATTCCAAGTCCAATATGGCGGACTGTGGAGCTCTTTTTTGGTTATTTTTGGTTATGTGCCTTGGATAACTTCCAATTTGACCCACTTGCCGGTGTCCGATTGAGCTGAAATTTTGCATAGGTGTATTGGCCAACCTTTACCATTTCGCTGACCCCTGCATCCCGCACAAGCCGGCGAAGCCGGATATGTGGGTCGCACTAGTTTAAATTATATTTTCGAGTAAACTCACATAAACAAAAAATGTTGCCACAAAGGAGCCCGCACAAAATGTATGGAAAAGGCCTTTCGGTGAAATGAGCTGAAATTTTGGGAGTAGGTAGTTTTTGTGATGCTGATCAAAAGTGCCAATGGGCGGAAAGCTTCAAAATGGCTACTTTTTTATTTATAGAGGGTTGAAGTTGCGAAAAATTGACAATGGGTCCACCTAGAAAATGCTTAATAAGTTCTTTCAGAGACATCCTACAATACTGGTTGATAACGCATTGGAAAGCTGAGCCTTCAGGTTTTCCAACGATACCACCCACGGCCCAATCCGCTAACAAAAAAGCGGGAGAAACCGCGTCAAACTTCGAAAATTACGATTTCAAAGCCCAAAATTTGACCTTGATCCTTCATTCTTCCGATTTTTTGTATGGGACGATCGAAACTTTTTTCGAGAAAAAGCTTCCCTGTCATCTAGCCTTTCTCAAGAAAAGAACCGCACTCGAATCCGACGGCGCGTTCCGAAGTTATTCGTCTTCGATGGTTCAGCCCTACGGAGCAGATGCTCGATGTGACATCACTTTCCAATTGGACTTCATTGCGGATAGTGGCTTTTATTGTTGTATTAAGTATTATAACATGAATAACTTCGGAACGCGTTGTCGGATTCGAGTGCGGTTTTTTTCCTGAGAAAGGCTAGATGACAGGGAAGCTTTTTCTCGAAAAAAGTTTCGATCTTCCCATACAAAAAATCGGAAGAATGAAGGATCAAGGTCAAATTTTGGGCTTTGAAATCGTAATTTTCGAAGTTTGACGCGGTTTCTCCCGCTTTTTTGTTAGCGGATTGGGCCGTGGGTGGTATCGTTGGAAAACCTGAAGGCTCAGCTTTCCAATGCGTTATCAACCAGTATTGTAGGATGTCTCTGAAAGAACTTATTAAGCATTTTCTAGGTGGACCCATTGTCAATTTTTCGCAACTTCAACCCTCTATAAATAAAAAAGTAGCCATTTTGAAGCTTTCAGCCCATTGGCACTTTTGATCAGCATCACAAAAACTACCTACTCCCAAAATTTCAGCTCATTTCACCGAAAGGCCTTTTCCATACATTTTGTGCGGGGTCCTTTACATATCTATTCTTTAAGTTGATAAAAATCTTTATGAATTAAATTAGCTCTTGCAACCCAATAAAAATTAAACCCTTTATAAATTTAAATCCAGAACGATTATTACAAATTATTGTTTTAAGAATTATTTAAAACTAGCTGACCCGTGCCCATTTCGCAGGGCGTCAAACATTTTTACTTGTGATGAAATTATCTTGTGTGGTTCTTAGTACTGAGTATTTAGGATTTATTTTATGTTTATTTTATTTCTTGTTGGCTGCTAGTATGTATTGGGCGAGTATGTTAATTGTTTAAGATTTCTCTGAATACTATGTTTGATGTTGTGCTATTGTATGGTAGCAAATTGTATTGGTTTTCTGGAGTTCCAACTCGAGATAAGCCAACATGGGAAAAAGCCATGGGAAAAACAATCCTTTTTCAAGTCAATGCCCACCAGAGAGAATGTTTGACCCTGGGACTTATTTATCGTGAGGGCAAATGAGACTTTGACTGGAAACTGCAGCCTTTTTAACGATATTGGCAAATCCGTCGGAATCATGGGTTCCGCGGAATAAAAGCAAGTTGTCCCACTGCTGCCCACAGTAGCCTTGTGCCATTACACATGTTGGAAGGGCTCAAGTTCCTTAACAGCATAATAGGAATGCCGACTTTTAACATAAGGTCGTGAGGTGGTAGGCCAGAAGGGCTCAAAGAATTTAAAAACTCTTGAGGATAGTGCACTTTTAGTGAAATAATAACACAGATTTTTATTGTGAGTAGGATATATTTTGCGATAAACCGATGTGGCATATATCCTGCCAGCTTGCCGTTCCCGATACTACTAAACGTAATGGCTGCTCCATTACGGAAATACTTTTCAGCCAGGCTACTGTGATTTCCACTGCTACTACTCCGGTTGCTGAATTCAACCGAGTAGGGAAATCACAGTAGCAGGCCAACTGTGGCTAACTTCTGACGCCGCACACTGTATCCATCCTCAATATTGCACACCGTGTCAACTGACTTACATATACTGTTTGACTTGACCGGGGATTTTCTGTAAAATCAGTTTAGGAGCCCCTGAAGTATAGCCCTAAATGCTCGGATTTCAATGAAATTGAGCAGGTGCCTTCGACTAGGCCTAAAACCGAAGGAACTGAAATTATTTTGGAGCGGCAACCTTTAGTTTCGGAAATTTTTCAACTTTTAATTTTGACATTTCGTCAAGATTCAAGTTGAAAAATTCCGCCGCAAACTCAGATTTCCCGTGCAAAATTTCCATGAAATCCGATTTTGGGGACTCGTAGCACTGTTTCACAGATTCCCGCTGGACATTTTTAGCACAATTTCACAATTCACAACACTCGTATCGCACTTTAAAACACAATTCGCGACCTGACGACCTGATCCAACCCGACATGTTTTGTTTATTAAAAACCGCCATGACATCTTCACTTTTTTCATATAGCTCCACTAACTAACTGCGTCCGTTAATTTTAAGATGTTATCAATGTAAAAAATTGCAATAATATCAAAATATTTGTTTAAATTTGTTGAATATTTGTGGAATTATGTATTATATTTTCACATTTGGGAAAAACAATAATTTTTTTTCGCGCGGAGACAAGCACGCATTTGTGGAGTATATCACATAAAAAATATATTTTCACATTTGGGAAAAACAATATTTTTTTTTCGCGCGGAGACAAGTACGCATTTGTGGAGTATATCACATAAAAAATATATTTTCACATTTGGGAAAAACAATAATTTTTTTTCGCGCGGAGACAAGCACGCATTTGTGGAGTATATCACATAAAAAATATATTTTCACATTTGGGAAAAACAATAATTTTTTTCCGCACGGAATTACATACATAATTCCACAAATATTCAACAAATTTAAACAAATATTTTGATATTATTGCAATTTTTTACATTGATAGCATCTTAAAATTAACGGACGCAAATTAGTTAGTTTAGCCATATTGAAAAAGTGAAGATGTCATGGCGGTTTTTAATAAACAAAACATGTCGGGTCGGATCAGGTCGTCAGGTCGCGAATTGTGTTTTAAAGTGCGATACGAGTGTTGTGAATTGTGAAATTGTGCTAAAAATGTCCAGCGGGAATCTGTGAAACAGTGCCACGAGTCCCCAAAATCGGATTTCATGGAAATTTTGCACGGGAAATCTGAGTTTGCGGCGGAATTTTTCAACTTGAATCTTGACGAAATGTCAAAATTAAAAGTTGAAAAATTTCCGAAACTAAAGGTTGCCGCTCCAAAATTATTTCAGATCCTTCGGTTTTAGGCCTAGTCGAAGGCACCTGCTCAATTTCAAATCCGAGCATTGGGGGCTATACTTCAGTATAGCCTCAGTTTATTTATTTCATTCACCGTATTGTTTCTCGGATGACACTATTACCTTTGAACAAAGCCAGTGATAATTTCTTTCCAATCAATTTTCGAGACCGGGATATATTGCGTCTATTAGATGTTCTAGTTTATGGACTATGTGGCCCAGTCTATCGTCAAGTTCAATTTCAGCGCTACTACTTTTAGTGTTAGGAGAGGTAATTTTTCCTTCCCCAAGTTTGAGTTATCGTTGCGAAAAGTCGTTGTTGTAGTTGTCGCTCAAATGGGCTCTCATATTTGTTCGTAAATTGAGAGTTTTAACGGAACTTCATATGGGAGATGGTTTTAAGCATGCGCTGATGACATCGGCGCGTGTTGCGTTTGTTATTACAGGCAGTGTTTGCCGAAAATCTCCCGCTAACACAAAAGTAGCACCACCCATGACAGGACCTGAGTGTTATAGGATTACCTAATTAATACATGTGTATATGGCAATACTCTGTATACTACTGTAATCTACTGCTACTCTACCGCCATGCCATACTGTTAATCATGTAGTTAGTTCTAAGACAGCACTCACTGAATAAAGACCACACGTTACATGGTGTCAGAAGTGGCTAATAAAAGAATCTGAAAATAAAGTCATATAAAGCAGACAATATTATACTTATTATAATGGCTTCACCATCGGCGCCGTCGTAGCCAGAGGAAAAAATTCCTATAAGTGTCGTTAACAATTACCAGTATGGCGCGGACAGTGGTAATCTCAGGAAATTTAATTTAAAGTCTCCAAATCTCGCCGCCGCTTGGAAGTCATGGTATAAGCAGTTTACAATTTTTCTGACTGCCGGTAACCTACAAAACGCATCGGATACAAGGAAAAATTCACTTTTGCTGCACCACATGGGCCCGGATTGTTTGGAGATCTTTGACTCATTTGAAATCGATGAAGGAACCGCTACACATCAGGCATTAGTGAAAAAATTCGAAGAATATTTCGTCCCAAAAGTAAATATAATAATGGAACGGTATAATTTCTTCACAAGGCGCCCACAAGAAGCGGAGACAATAGATGAATTTGTGACTTCATTAAAAAATCTAAGCAAGCATTGTGACCTTGGTGGACTTAAAGATGACTTAGTGAGAGACCTGTTTATTTGTGGTTTAAGCGGCAAGTTCAATTTCATACGGGAAAAACTACTCAGTGAAGGTGATAAGAAATTGGATAAAATTTTGAGCATGGCTAAAATACTCGAAGCTAACAAAGAACATTCCAAAGAGTTGCAGAATGGCCCGAGTGAAGCTAAAAATTACGTCGGTGCCGTTAAAACGGCACATGGTTATCGCCAATATCCAAACACATCCAAGAGTACACACAACCACACAAGTCCGTCTCCACATGTGAATCACTTCAACAGACAAAGTCGTCAGCCACATAATAACAGTGCTTCACCCATGCGTAATGTTGTGTGCAATCGGTGTGGTCAATTGCATAGGAATAAGTGTCCAGCAACAAATGTCATTTGCAACAGATGTAACGGTCGCAATCACTACGCAAAAATGTGCTCTAAGAAGAACTCGAGTCCAAATAAGGCTTTGGTCAGCAACATTGTTGAGGAAGCAGAGAGGAACAGCTAGTCATCGCCAGTTTTTGTGGGAATCATGAGGCAGAACCACAACATACATCAAGATTGGTACATCAACGTCATCATAAACAACAAATCCGTCACTTGTCAGGTCGATACAGGTGATCAGGTTAATCTTATGTCGGTATCTCAGTTTAATTCACTAGGTTTAAGAGAAAATTGAATCAAAAAGTCCGGAATAAAAATTTGCACATTCACAGGTGAAATTGTACCATCTTTAGGTTACGTTAACCTTAGTTGTGAGTACCAAAATAGAAATTATAACATTAAATTTCACGTCTTACCCATGTCGTGCAAAACATTATTAGGTCTAGAAACATTGAAGGTCCTACAAGTAATTAAAGAAAACGATAATATTAATGCGTGTGCAAATAACTTAATATGTAATAAGATTGAAAACAGTGTAAATATTCCTAATTTTTTAGATAACTAGAAGGAAGTTTTTCAAGGTCTAGGATGTCTGAAGAGCGAATGTCATTTAGTCGTACAAAATAATGTACAGCCTATAGTCGAGCCGCCAAGAAAAGTCCCATTTGCATTAAGAGATGAACTAAAAGCGGAACTTGATCGGATGGAAAACCTGGAAGTGATTAAACGCGTCGAAGAACCTACCTCATGGGTAAGTTCTATTGTCCTTGTTAGAAAGCCTAACGGCCAATTACGTATATGTCTTGATCCCCGTAATCTAAATAATGTTATCCTACGTCCACACTTTCCTTTTCCTAATATGGATGAGATTAAATCAAAATTATCAGGAGCCAAATATTTTACGGCCCTGGATGCTAATGCGGGATTTTGGATGCTACCCTTAGATGACGAGTCTTCGAGACTCTCCACATTTAACACTCCCTTCGGGAGGTATCGTTTTATGCGTCTTCCATTTGAAATCAATGCAGCTCCAGAAACATTTCATGCTGAAATTGTAAAACATTTTTCAGATATTCCCAATGTAATTATTTACATCAACGACTTTTTGATATATTCTTCTACAAAAGAGGAACATCTTAGAAGTCTGGAGACAGTTCCCAAAAAAGCAAAAGAAATAGGTCTTAAATTCAATGAAAAGAAGTCCCAATTTTGTCAGAATGAAATCAAATTCATGGGTCATATTTTTAATGCATCGATGTCCGCCCTGATGCGTCAAAAATCGAAGCTATTTGCGCGTTGCCTCGCGAAGAATAGTCGGGTAACGACTTCGAAATGCACAACTGATACAAGGTGTCTCAAAAGTAAGTTCACATTTGCTTATCTTATTACGCGAAAGCAACTATTCTGAGGGGCGCGGGGGGTATGTCAGTCGGTAGTCTGGCTCTTGGGAATTTAGTCGCTATGGAGCGTTTCTCTGGTGCGGACCGTGCGTTGTGCGTACGTGAGTTTTACAAAAACGGTAATTCGGCGACTGTAGCGCGTAGAAAATTCTGCAGTATTCGACATATTCGTCACTGGGCGGCCAAGAACATCAAGAACAGCTGAAAACGTGGACAGTGTTACTCAGTCTATTCGAGATGATCCAAACCTCTCGATTCGGAAGCGTGCTGTTGCTTTAAATGTGCACAGATCTTCATTATGCCGCATTTTACACAAAGATTTAACTACTGCCGAGCTGTCATAGGCAATTTTAGTGCCCGACTAAATGAATGCCGAGAGCGCAACGGTTTACATTTGGACGATGTTATTTTTAAAAAATAAATTCCCAAACAGTGTACTTCAATATAAAATAAACATTTTTTCAATAAAGCTAAGACTTTTCTTTTAAAAAAAGATTTAAATGTGAACTTTCTTTTAAGACACCCTGTATAACGAAGCACACAAAAACTGCAATCCATCGCTTGTGCGTTTTGGAACCACGGCCTTTCAAAGTTTTCAACGTAATTGGACCAGCATAGTCTACACCGGTATGAAGAAAAGCACGTGAAGGCGTTATTCTTGGAGCGGCAGTTGCCCCATCAGCTGTTGAGTTCGTAACCCTCGGTGGGGAGTGCAAGTGACGCAGCGAAGAATGAATGATCGTACCGGTGCTCGACCACCAATAATCCAGTACGAACGTCTTAGATAAGCGAGTGTCAATTGAGTACCGCCATGTAGAGTGCGGTGATGAGTGTCAGCTATCCAGAGAGAAGTTAAAGGCGATTTTCGAGGAAAAATAGCGGGGTGCTTCTGTTCAGTATCAAGCAGCGAATGTTTCAAGCGTCCGCCAACTCGTAGTACACCTTAATGATCAAGGAATGGTGTCAGCTTGATTAGATGACTCGATTTAGCGAGCTGATTGCCTTTTGATAGCGTTCTCAACTCCTTAGCGAAAAAAGATTTTTGTGTTATCTTGACGATCAACACTCTAGCGGTTTCCAGGTCAGCGGTAGTCAGCGGTGTGGTCAGCGAAGAGTGTGGTACCTTTTGCAAGCGAGCGATGAAGCGTAAACAGATGGCTAACGTTCGTAGTAGGCGTGGCAGTGAAGAGTAGGGAGTAATAAGTTCCCAGAGAGGATGCTGATCTGTTTCTATAGCGGCATTGAAGAAAAGACCTGGTTTTTCTTCAAGGTGAGCGGTTGTTGTAGCGGGAGGATCAAATGTAGGCCATTCTTCACCAGGTTGTAATAGCCATGAAGGCCCATGCCACCAGAGTGATTGCTGCTTCAGTTTTAGAGTACAGAGTCCTCGAGAAACACAATCAGCGGGATTTTGCTTCCCAGCAATGAACCGCCACTTAGCTGAGGGTTGAAGGTCTTGAATTTTCTGTACTCGATTGCAGACGTACTCCTTCCAACGAGATGGATGACTTCTGATCCATGTAAGAGCGACAGCGGAGTCTGTCCAGAGAAAGGTGGGAACGTCACCAAGCTCAAGCGTGGTCTGGACGTAGCGAGTAAGCCTAGAGAGAATTACTGCAGCGTTGAGCTCTAATCTCGGAATAGTGAGATGCTTAAGTGGAGCAACTTGCGTTTTTGCGCACACAAACGAAGTCGTAGAGCTGCCATCAGGAGCGACGACTTTGAGGAAAACTACTGCAGCCATAGCGAGTTGCGAGGCGTCAGCGAAGCTGTGTATCTCGACGGTAGACGCGGAGGTTAAGTGCAGCCAGCGAGGTATCTCAAGCGATTCAATGTGCAGTAAGTCTTCCCTGAAGAGTTGCCATTTGTGTGAAAGAACAGGTGAAAGAGGCTCATCATAGCCGAGTTTCTCTAGTCACAGTTCTTGAAGCAGCATCTTGGCTCGTATCACTAGCGGAGCGAGGAATCCCAGTAGATCAAATAGTCGAGCAGTTTCGGAAAGAATGGATCGTTTGGTGACTGTCTTCTCAATAGATGATGAATAAGTAAACTTAAACTTATCTTGTGTTGGGTGCCAGGTCAGACCAAGCACCTTGATGGTAGATTCCTCGAAGCTGATAGGGTCGGCAGTTGTGAGAGCAGCTGGTGATACCTGAGCGGGAAGTTCAGCGGAGTTACTGGCCCACTTAGCAAGCGGAAAACATCCAGCGGAGCAAATAGCTGTGAGTTGTTGAGCAATCAAAGTAGCTTCGGGAATAGAATCAGCTCCTCCATAGATGTCGTCGACATAACGACCCTTGGTGAGCGGGTCCACAGCGAGTGGAAAGCGATGCCCTTCATCTTTGACTAGTTGGAGGAGGGTACGGACAGCTAGAAACGGAGCACAGCGGGTCCCATAGGTCACAGTAGTGAGTCGATATGGGGCGACCTGTTGGTGTTGGTCGACCCGGAGGATTCGCTGTAAATCCCAGTCGAGCGGGTGGACCTTGATCTGACGGAACATCTTAGTGATGTTCGAGACGAAGACGAAGCGATGACGGCGAGCCCAGAGGAGTACATCGGACAGATCAATCTGGATCTTGGGTCCAGGATGGAGGATGTCGTTGAGCGAAACCCCAGAAGAGGTTTTACTGGAGCCGTTGCAAGTAGCGAGTAAGACAGTCGGTTTAGAGAGATTACCTGTTATGCCATCAGATGCAGCGATAGCAGTGGTAGTAGCGACAGGACGAGTAGAGACTGCAGGTAGATCATCAGCGAATGTAACTCTCTTGAGCGAAAAACCATCACGTGCAGAGGTGGAGCATGTACATATGTCTCTTGTAAGTGAAACCAGCCGTAGTAGAGGTAGGACTCGTAGCGGAAGATGACGTAACGAGTCAGTGCTGAGGTTGTTTCTCTGGAGCGTCAGCAGCGGTTTGGGTAGCGGCAGAAGACATGGTTTAGCAATTTCACTTGCTCACAAGCGAAAAAAGTCAGATGATCTCCGTTGCAACACAACGTCCAGGGTGTTCCGCAATGCGACGGAATGAGATCATCAAGCGAAAAACCAAAAAACTGCACTTAATTATCTCTCACTTCTCACCTATCCGGCCTCGAAGGACCAATAAATGTTGCGTGAACTTAGTAAAAATGCCGGTTAGGTGAGAGAAGCAAACACTAGTAAGTCGAATAAACTTTTAATTCAAGAAAAACACAACTGTCTCGATTTAATTACAGAAGACGAATGATTTTTAAGGAACAAGAAACAAAAACTATTAAGCGACTGACATATTTTAAATTAGGAAACGGTTGCTGAGCTGATTTGTAGATTAATTGGAAGAACCGGTTGCTGAGCCAATTCTTTCCTTTTTTAGTCGAGCTGATTACTCAACACCTATGAACTGACGACGTTAAAAATGAATTTTCGGAGGGGCTTGTGCACTAAATATAAATTGAAATCTTGCATTAAAATATAAATTGAAATCTTTGATTTTCCAATGGCCAAAGGTACAAATTTAAAATTAAGTTAATTTTTTAATGCCATATTATCTATATTTTCTTTGTGTTTTTTCCACGCCGTCACTACTTGACTAACACAACATTTGTCTACACTAACACTACTCAGATTTTACTACGCTCCGAGAGTGATATCGCGCTTTCTTGGGCTTTATCTTCAAAGATCACGATTTGTCTTCTATTGCTTTCTTGGGCCAGATTGAGTTTGAGGTCTCCTCACCGATTTTGACAAAACTTTTTAGGAATGTTCATTTGGAGTCAAAACTGACAAGTATGCAAGGTTTTTCGGTCACTTGTATTTCCCTAGATATTTAGTTTTGAAATTTATAAAATTTATATTATGCCGCCACGATTTTTTTCATATTCCCACAAAATTTCCTTACGAATTGTATAAATACTTTCCACCGAAAGGGCTTTGCCTGAAATGTATGGGCAACTGGTGCCTTTTTCTTTTCATGGCACACTAACGCGACCTTGTTAGATGTGTAGAGTACTTCCATACAAACAATAGCTACTATGGCAGCTCAACTCTAAAGTGCACCCATCTCGAGTTATGCGCCCTAATTTATAACGCGTATTTACCCCCTTATGAATCGTGAGTCCAAAGAAAAAATTAATAGTAAAAAAACATTTTTAAAAACAATCTTTTATTTAAATGCTCTAAAAAGAAGAAAATAAAAATTAAATTGAATCAAACCCATCAATTTATTACATTACACAATTTATATGATATAAAAGCTTGTCGCGAGATTTACTTATGTAGATGTAGATCCTTTAGACTTACAACCCTTCAATTATTGTATTATTGTTTATCTACATAAGTAAATTTCGCGACAAGCTTTTATATCATATAAATTATGTAATGTAATAAATTGATGGGTTTGATTCAATTTAATTTTTATTTTCTTCTTTTTAGAGCATTTAAATAAAAGATTGTTTTTAAAAATGTTTTTTTACTATTAATTTATTTTTGAGACTAAAAAACGATGTCTTTATTAGTAAAAGAACGTCAAATTGTAATTTCAAAAAGGCGCTAGCATGACGCTGAGTAACTAGTGCGTGGTACCGTTTGAAGCTGAATCGTGCATTAGCATCTTGAAACTCTTCTTTTGAACTTATGCGTTATTATATTAGACGTCCGCCATATTGGATTTAGAATGACGTCACCTCACTTATTGTGTTTCGCTCATCAAGCCCTTTCATTTGATATCCATATCATAGGGGTAACTATGGATATTATAAATCGCCATTTTGTGACGTCCGCCATATTGGATTTAGAATAAAGTCACATTACTTATTGTATTTCGCTTATCAAGCCCTTTCATTTGATACCCATATCATAGGGGTTACTATGAAAATTATAAATCGCCATTTTGTGACTTCCGCCATATTGGATTCAGAACTGGCGTTACTCATTTTATCGTTTCCTACTCTTCAAGCTCTTTCATTTGATACCCATAGTAAGGAGGTCGACCAAAAATACACGGTCCGCCATCTTGGGCCGTCCGCCATATTGGATTTAGAATGACGTCACACAGCTTATCGTGTATTGTCATCCAAACTAAACGTGTATACAAAATTTCAGCTCAATCGGTTGAAGATATCTGCTTCAAAATTGAGTAGCAAGATTGCACCCGAACAAACATACATTGCAAGTTAAATAAAAGCTTGTAAAATGTGGCGAATCGCACGATTTGGTACTACGAATAGCGAGTCGCGAACATTTGATTCGCCTAAAAAGTCGAAATAAAATATTTGGTGACCATACAGGCGCACGTTTTGAATTTTGGAGGAGCCTATTACGATTGACGAATATTCGAATATTCCCGTAAGAAACACTAATATTTTCAGTTTTGTTAATATAATACTGTTGCAGTCCCTGCAATGTAGAAAAATGAATTATTTCTTTATTCGTGAAAAAGTATAATTTTACCTCTTGCAGGAAAGTTGTCCGAACATCTCCCCCTAGCGCCTGAGGAGAAAACCAGCGAGCAAGGTCAAGGCCGGAAGCTGAGCGCGGTCGAGGACCCGAGCCATCTTAGGTGTGACCGGCAAGATTGGTGGACGACCCGCGGCAAGTTTTTCTTTCCGTAGCTAAAAAAGGAAATCAGAGTCTCCATGAAAAAGATCATAAATTAAATTAAATTATAAACTGAAACAAAATAAAATTGTCAACCGACGCGACGTAGCGAAGCACATCGTCAGCTTGGTCGGAGTAATTGATTATTTGTGAATTGTGGAACGCGGGAAAAAATAAAAGAAGTGAACGAGTACGAGTGCGTTTTCCTCGAGCCCCGTCGCCCCAGTTTTGTTCGCAGCGAGCAGAGGACTCTACAATTGTGGGAATCGCCTCCGTGTTGGCTGATCCCACGGAACCACAGGTAAGTGCCGTGTCCCAGCCTAATTTCATTCTACGTCCCGCGAAAGGCCGGCGTGTAATTAATCCACGCGGCCGAATTAATCAAACTACCCAAATTCATAACCCGAAGCAAGTAATTAAAAATAAATAAACAAAGGCACGGGTGAGGAGCGCCGAAGTCAGCTGCTTGGCCTTCAGCAGGCTCAATTTCCACACTTTGCGAACTCTAATCTTAGGAAATAACACAAGCTTACCGAGAGCTGGGTGTCCCGCGGCGATCCGCCTCCTGCTGCCTCCCTGCCAAGTCACCTGCCTCGCCGTACCCCGTCGAGGAGCCGCCTCCGCCGTACCTGGAAAAGGTCACGAAAACATTACTCTTTTCACCCTGCCGCGATATCTCACCTGTCACGGCACTAAACACTGCACTCACCTAGCACGTTTACACCACCCGGCTGCTAAATAAATTGCGCACGGCTCGCCGGTCGAACCAAACAACACCGACGCCGAATATCAACAAGCCCGGAGGAAGTAAACAACGAGCCGCTCGCTTCCAGTGACCTCCAGTCCCCTGGGCAAGTGTGCGCCGCTCAGCGGGCCCCTCCGTGAGCAAGTTGCGCCGGCTTCGTGTGAGTGAGTGAGTGTAGTGGAAGTACGGCGGCGCCCGCAGCAAATACTATGGTACCTACGTTACAAAGACTGTTCACTCCTGCAATTTAGATTTTCAGTTTTTGTGACCTTGGTGCCGTTATTCCTCCCAACCCCACGATTTTGCTAGAAGTCGATAGGATGCTCAAGCATTGTGGTGGAAACGAGAAAAACAATGCAGAGGCGGGGCTTGGAATTTAGAGAAATTGGTACAGACCTACAGGGTGCCGACTGCCGTGCATTTAAAACTAAAAGAAAACGTGCATAAATAAATAAATAAAACTGTTTTATAATTGGTCCCTTATGCCAAAATATCAGTTTTAATGCACTATAAATTTCACCACAAAATATTATAATTTTAAAAATCACACTCGTAATTTCAAAAATTATAAAGAAATTCCCTTAAAACACAATCAGAATTAATCACCCTATCCTTTGAAGCAAACGGATTACCCATGCGCATCGGCATAAGGCCGTTCTCCAATGCGCGAACCACCCAACCACGAACCACCGAACGAAAATGCTGAATCCCGTGTAAAGTATAAGCCCTTGCCTGTAGTTGTGCCTGTCAGCTGCTAAAACACAATCGGGCAAATGTTAAATGTGGAAGTTTTTATCACTTTTTAAGCGGACAAACTTATGGATTTAACTTTTATTATTCTCCTGAAACTACCGTGCATATTTTTATAAGTGCTTCGTGTCATAATTAGTGCACTGATGTTTTGACAACCGGCGGAACAGCTGCGGCGATGTCACTATTCTGGTACAATATCGTTGCTGAATGGTCAACTAGTACTGTGTGGTTAACAGGCACCAAGAAAAAGTTAGCCATTATGACCAAAACACGAGCGAGTGGGAAGATGGCGCCACATTCATGTGGGACGAGATGGCGCGATTTTGGTTCGTTCGTGGTTGGGTGGTCCGTGCATTGGAGAACGGCCTATACAACCGCATTTGATTTAGCATTCGCCTTCGCATCGCATAAGGAAAACCCATTGTGAAAAAACGTAAACAATCTTGTTAGAATAGCGAAGTAGCGTAGGGAAAATTAATTGAAACCGCGTGGAATTAATTCAAATTCAAGCGCTTTTATTACACGATCTGATCTATACGAGGTTTGCACAAGAAGTAGACTTACAGTTGCTATACAGTTTTGAGTACAGACAGTGTTACATGGAAAGTGAGTAGCTCAGTAGTTACAGTCATAGGCAAAAACTGGAGATAAGTGTTATACAAAGATTGAGGATAAATTTCATACAATAATTTAGAGAAATTAATGAAGGCCGAATGATGCTGATGATGATGAGTTAGCTTCACTTTAAACAAATCTTATATGTGAACCCCTTCAATGTGTGAGGCAGGCATTCGAATTCCGGCATTTCCTATCCGAAAAGCACGGCCGCATCGCCACCAACACAATGACATAAAAAACCATTCGACTTCGCATCGCAAAGTAATAGGTGAACTCTTGTTTCATAGTGTTTGTCGGCATTTGTGACTGCTGCCGTCTTTCTTGCTTATTAGGCAATTTAAATGAGAATTTGGAACTGGAACAAGCTCTCTTTTCGACTAATGAGTAAATTTTTTGTTTTTTTTCTGAAAAGTGGCCATGGTGGGGGTAAATTGCGTCGCAGAATTAGAGTGAACATTCTTTGTAGCTAGGTTCCATATTCTTTGGCCTGCAGTTCAGGCGAAGGGGAAATAGGTGAACGCCGTGGGAAGCTAGCTGGCCGCGGTTGCCAGATTTCTTGAAGTTTTACTTGGGCAAAGAAGTTTGTCCGAGTCAACTAAAAATTCGAGTCCATTTCAAATAAAAGTCTCCCTCTCGGAATTCGATTCCTTCGGATGCCATAAGCCGCCCGAAGGCTAATCTGACAACAATTGGTGCCAGCTGTGGGGTGGGGGGGCCTTCCTCGTATTGATCTCACACTGGACGCTCTAGGAGACTCGAGATGGTTCAGTACGCTCGATCTGCAATCCGGTTACTGGTAGGTGGGGCTGGACGAGAAGGACAAGGACAAGACAGCATTCTCCATCGGCACCGTCCTCTACGAGTTCGTAGTGATGCCGTTTGGTCTGACGAATGCGCCCGCTACCTTCCAGCGATTGATGGACCGTGTCCTAGACGGCCTGCCCTACACAACTTGCCTGCTCTATCTTGACGACATAATCGTCCACGGCCAAGACATTTGACGATATGTTGAGGCACCTAGAACTCGTCTTTCAACGGCTACGATGGGCCAATTTAAAAGTGTCGCCCGACAAATGTCAGTTGTGTAGGGACACGGTCAAATTACCAGGGCACGTCGTCTCCAAAGAAGGCCTATCCACCGACCCAGAGAATATTGAGGCTGTGAAGGGCTGGCCTACACCCACTAATAAGAAAGAGGTGCAATTTTTTCTGGAACTGTGCGCGTACTACCGGCGATTTGTCAGAAATTTCTCGGAGGTCGCCAAACGTCTCACCGAGCTCACGGAGAAAAATAAAAAATTCATGTGGAACGAGCAGTGCGAGCAGGCTTTCCAGCACCTCAAAGAGAGGGTGACCACCGCCCCAATTCTGGCGCAGCCAAATGATCGAGACCGTTTCATCCTCGATACGGACGCCAGCAATCTGGCATGGGGCGCGGTGCTCTCTCCGGTCCAAGACGGGGAGTAAAAAGTGGTCGAGTACTATAGCAAGACCCTGAGCAAGCCTGAGAGGAATTACGGCACCACACGCAGGGAACTCCTTGGTGTAGTAAAGGCCCTGCACCACTTCCAGCCGTACCTCCTCGGAAAGCCTTTTCTCCTTCGCACGGACCACTCCTCGCTAAGGTGGCTCCATGAATTTTAAAGAACCCGAAGGACAAATCGCCCGGTGGCTGGAACAACTGCAGGCCTATATCTTCGAGACCCAACATCGCCCAGGACAGCAACATAAAAATGCCGATAGCCCTCTCTCGCCGCCCTTGCGCTGAGGACGACTGCGGGCATTGCTCCAGGCAGGAGGAGCAGAAAGTTGCAAGGGCGTGTATCGCTGTCGTGGCTGAAAACATAGCTGAGCTACAGGAACAGGATGCGGTGCTCAGCTTGGTGAAGCAATGGGTGAAAGACGGAGAAAGACCGGCGAAAGCTGAGATCAGCCCTCTTCATCCCACCGCCAAAGCCTACTGGGCTATATTCGATTGTCTATTCCTGGAGAATGACGTCCTGTATAGAACCTGCGAACAGAGCACCGACCGGTCGAAACAGCTGCTAATTCCTGCGCAGAAGCAGCAGGAAATCATCGCCCCCTACCACAGCAGCGCGGCAGGCGGTCATCTGGGGGTAGACAAGACGCTTAGCCATCGACATTCTGGGACCACTACCCCCCACGGCCACCGCTACGTCCTACTGTGCATCGACTATTTCTCGAAATGGCCGGAGGCGATGCCGCTTCGAGACTACTCCTTTAGTTATGTAGATAATCAATAATACAATAATTGAAGGGTTGTAAGTCTAAAGGATCTACATCTCTACATAAGTAAATCTCGCGACAAGCTTTTATATCATATAAATTGTGTAATGTAATAAATTGATGGGTTTGATTCAATTTAATTTTTATTTTCCTCTTTTTAGAGCATTTAAATAAAAGATTGTTTTTAAAAATGTTTTTTTACTATTAATTTTTTCACTTAATTGTAACTTATTTAATGTTCTCATTTTTTCTTTTACATCTCTGCACAGATTAAAATGTAGGTACCCTCATTCGCGGACAGCAACAGTACTAAGTTTCTTCTTTAACTAACATATTTATCGTAGGAGGGTCAAACACTTGATGGTCCAAAAATATTTTATTTAAATTGTGAAACAATTCACTGAGCAGCACTTTTCGCCTTACGAGAGCATCATCAGACTATCGAAGATGATGCCCTGGTTTGGCGGTGAATTTTTTCACAATTAAAATAAAATATTTTTGGAACATCAAGTGTTTGACTCTCTTACGAAAATGATAAAGTTCAAACAAGTGCCATCAAAATATTCTATTAATTAACATATTTATCTTACAAAACAATAAGTTGCCTATCATGTTTAACTAATAGAAAATCTTGTTTCAATTCATTAGTTAAACTTTTGCACTCGAACAAAGTAGTTTGTGAAATCCTATGGCACTGCCTATGTACGTCAAAGAAAAGCGTATTTAATAAACGCACTATTGCAAGTGCTCGTTGAGAAGAACAAAAACAAATTGCTTCTATTAAGCCAAAACGAGGGTATTCATTATTACTCTCAATTTGAATAATTTGCCCGATTTTTATTACGCCATTATTATATGATACTGAGGTCACAAATACATAATTTGAATATAGTGCTTTTAATGATTTAATATGTTCTTCAACATCTTCTTTAAATTCATTCATCTTTCTCCCAGGAATGAATTTTAAACTTGTTTCAAAAGAGCTATTAATTTGGTAACTTTGACTGAGCAACAATCTTTCAACAATTGTGTGGCAGATATTCTTTCGCGAAGTAGTAGAAGATGCTATCATTTTAAGTTGTCTGTGCTTCGACTCAAAGCGCATAGACCATAGCTGTTTCAAAGGACCCATCTTACGCATGATTCTTGAGTAATGGGTCATAAAATGGTGCTTCGGCCTAAGTGGCATTTGAAATGTGTCTATGAAAAGTTTATGGTGTTCAGAAATTAAATATTCAATACAAGAAATGTCTTCAGGAACTATTGAGTCGAGAAGAATTATATCTATTATTTGCTTCAGCAAAATAAATATATTCCAAAATATATTGTCATCCGGAACCCACTCACCAATAATTATTCCCAAAAATCTTGAAATCCAAAGCGTTTCAGAAGCAGAGTATCTTAGCTTCAAATGTTTTAAATGTTCTTCAGATATTTCGGGGGGCTTATTCATGTTATAATTACTACCGAAATCAGAAAAGTTAAGCCTGTTGTTCAACATTTCCAAAGTAAAAAATTTGTCTTGAAAAATAAACTGTTTTAAAATTAATGCAATTTCTAAATTAAGGACTCCTTCGAAAATATCGTGCATAATATCAACAGAGTAATTTTCCCATGTATTGAAGAATTTAAGTTGATTGGACAAGCAGACTGACCCTATTCCTGTTAATGATACGTTTTGTTTTTGCACGTCCTCGATGTAATTAGTTTCTGTTCTAAGTAAAGACTCTTTTTCTTGACACGATTTCTTTGACTCGTTTTTGTGCATTTTGCAAATTCTGCAATAAAAATTTGCTACAAAGCAGTCAGTAAAACCTAAAAGAGAATTTAAACCTTTGTTATCACCAACGCAAGTCGCAACCAAAACGAAAACTTTTTTATTTGAAACTTCAATTCCATTACATTCTAAATACCTTAATTCATCTATAATAGGTTGAAATATTATGTTTCCATATGAGCGCCTATCTAAACTATTGAAGAGCATTAAAAGAAATATATTATTCAACTTCGAACGCATCAGAGGTGGAATACAGGGTAGTGACATATAAACTGCCCCAAGATTTTGCAATCCTGCACGTGATCCCAACGGATTGTTTACTTCAAACTCATCGAAGTAAATCAATATTGGGAGAATAATATCAGTTTCGTCGTAAAAAGCAACATTTTTTGCCCAAAATTCCGTTTGCATTAAACTTGAAGTAAAATTTTGTTCAGATTTCAAGTATTTTTGATAATTCAAAATTTCTTGAAATATTCCATTTGAGTTAAGACATTGAATGAGAGTTTCTTTAACGGATATTAGTTTAGCTTTAACAGGTATCGTTTTTAATATTAAGTCGGTGCCTACACGTATAACATCAATCCTTTCACCAATATTCACTGAGGATGACGCAGTATATAAATTATTTCTTTCAAGCAATACATTTCTTTTATATTCTGTTGAAATGTTGTTAAATGAAGACGAAAATATAGAAAATAAATGAAATATCCTTTCTTTTACTAGTTCGTCCTCTTTTTTAACTAATTTACAAATGGAATCTCCCATGTTTTTGTGAATGCCCTCTAGTAAATATTCAGAAAATGTAATTATTGTGCTTTGGATAGTCTTTTTACAAACCGCTTTGTTCGAATACAGTTTTGTTACGAGGTCTATATTGGCTAAATCAACCAAATTTTCAAAAAGTTTATATATTTCGGTATAATTTGCATTGAAAAAATTATTTGAATTTCTAATATTTTCAATGAATGGAGAAACTATTGAATTAATATTTAAATTTTGGTCAGTTAAATCTGTGTGTTCTGGGTTTGTACTGAACTCTAAATCAAAATGTTGCTGTATATGTTTTCTAAATGAATTTTTTGATGTGAAGGACCTTTATTGTGGACAGCTTTTACAAAGCAAAACCTTTTCTAATTTATTTCTAATGTTGACATGTTTCATGAAAATTTTACAAGAGTTAAAACTTTTGTTACATTTAAAACATTTCATTTTATACGATATATCAAAAATTTAAAAATAATTCAGAACAAAATTCCGCGAGTGTTATTCAGACCTCCCACAGAATATGCATATAATATTGCACTTTAATATCTACTTATGCAGATAAGTGTGATCAATTACACGGCGTTCAAATCAGATTTCAAAGTTCCAAGCACGACAAGATTTACATCAAATTCTGTAAATGTTCCGTAAACCTCTTGTTGAATAAACGTCCATATGGGTAAGCAAGGCTCCGGATATTTGGCATTTAAGGACATAAATACCTTAGCACAGTTCAATAGCTGTTAAAATATTTTCGGCACTGTAGAGTACATGATCTATGGCCACATAGAAATACTTTGCGTCCTCCAAGGTTGGCCCAGCTGCTATCACTAAAGGTTGATATTAAAAATATTAGATCTAACTTACCAGGACATGTAGAATAAAAGAATTTAAAGGTGGGTCCACACTGAGCCGACGAAAGCAAACGAAAGCGAACGAGTCCACGTTGTTGTTGTTGTACAACAACAACAAATTTTTTGTAAACAACAACAACAACGTGGACTCGTTCGCTTTCGTTTGCTTTCGTCGGCTCAGTGTGGATCCACCTTAAGACTTCCTCTTTTGTAAATTTCATACGTTTTTGGTTTTCCCTCTTTTTCCCATATACTGCTGAGGACAAAAAATAAGTGAGAAGTTGAAGTCCACAAATATCTGACTCAGTTTTTAATAAATTATGTATGTAAATTGCAGCACGATTTTCCGGAGCTATGTGGGGTTGATTTATTTGGAGAATTATTTTCTATTTTTTTTTTTGATAAAGTAGAACATGTTCTTTGTATCGCTACTTTTATTAGTTTGTTTTTAATATCCGGCCATTTAAGAAATAGTGTATCGCTTAATCCAGGGTATTGAATGTTGAAGTCATCTGAAAGTAATAAGCCTCCTTGTGGACCTCGTAGTACAGGATAAAAACTTAAGTTATTGTGTATCTGAAGTACTTCGTTGCCTCCTTGCAATTGCCTCTTGCGGAACGCATACGTCTCCTTCCAGTAACCTCTTTTTTTTTACATGAGTCTTTAAAAATGATATTTTCCCTTCAATGTCTTCAATTTCGGAAATGGGCAAATTCGTTAAAGTTTTGTCATTTTCTGCAGTTTTAGTAATAATTTTTAAATTTTTCTTTAAACGATTATAACGTTCCCATAATTTTACCGATACTACACGCTTTGTGGCTTTATTGTATGGCACAAAATATATAAAATTATTTTCCGACGGAAATATTTTGGCTACTTCGCTTGCTAAAGCAATAAATCTTTCTGTTGTTATCTTAAATGATCCTTCGCCGATATTTTCATACTCTTTATTGATAATTAATGTAGCCAATAGGTTTCGCTGAGCGTTTTCTAGCTTTCCAAATTTATTAAAATGACCTTCGATGATTTTTCCGGTTGTAGAATTCAAATAATTTTTCACTGTTCCGCAGTCAGTTGGTGTTCTCAATGATGCAAACAGCTAAACGATAATATGGTACTTAACCGATTTAATAATTTAATTATTTAATTATACGTCATCAAATAGTCGACTTGGTGTTGCAGTTGACGAATCAATAAATTGGACTTCGGCTGGTTCTAATACAGACTCACTAGAGAATATTTTAGGTGACTCTTCCGGAACTGTGGTGTGTTGTCGATTTTGAGACAGAGGAAAACTTTTACTGGTTGAGGGAGTTGACCACCCTTCGACTGAAGGACTATACGAACTCTATTAATAAAAAGGAATCCAAAGTATAAATTAAATTACAATGAATCTATCCAACCTGTTGTATTCCAAAAAATTCTTTATATTTAACCCAAAAACTATTTATAGGCCCTGCTTTTGGTAAAATTTCTTTTAAAATATCTACGTTAAGGTGCTTAAATGATTCGTCGGTGAATTCTTCTTCTGCAAAACAATAACAAAATGGAATTTTTGACCTTGAGCTTTGGTTAAAAATTTTTTTTTAATTTTCATTTTACACCCGTACAAGATTAAGAATAAATTGATTAATCGGTCAAATCGAAAAATAGATAGATAATTGTACGGATAATACTCAGGAAAAATATCTCTAACCCAAAAGCAAGATTTCACTTAACAGGTACTTGACTATACCATAAACTGCTTAATTGAAAATTTTTCAAAAATATTTATTCATAACCATGCGAATGAACTACAGCTTCGGTGCAATAAAATCGGGGCCACCTTGCACATTTGCCTCTAGATACAAATTTTTCAGCTATGACTGCGTGTTAAGTAATCATTTAATATGTACATCTTTCTAAAGGTTATTTTCGACTAAATAAGCGAGTGCCATAAAGTTTAGGCGTGTTTTGAAGGTAATAAAATAACCTTTCGAAAGATGTATGTAGCTCATTAGTTAAAGTAAAAATTAGAGCACTTTTGTATTTTTGCTGTATACTTCACTTAATTTAGTTACAGTAAAATGCAATTAATTCCGAATTGATTCGCTGTATTACGCCACTCAGGTTTTTTCTGGTTTTTGTACCATTTTTAATGTTTGCATTCCTTTGAAGTGACTTAAGATACAAAAGGAATTATTTTATAATTTTTGGAGTAAATATTTGGTGGATTTATGCAATATTAGTCCATTTCTATATGTCAGTGCTTAGTACACAACACCTCAAAATGCACCAACATCACCATACACGAGCAAACACGCTGCCCGTTGCGCAAAAAAATTCAAACGCGTTTGAAATTCATCAAACAGTTGCGCAATATATCAAACTGCCCCATACATGGGAAAAATGTTTTCACAAGGGGCTGCGTTGCTCAAATTGTTCGCTCGTGTATGGGACCCTTAACACGCAGTCATATACCTGAATAATTTGTCTACAAAGTCAAATATTCACGGTGGACCGATTTTATTGCACCGAAGTGTAGTTCATTCGCAAGGTTATGATTAAATATTTTTGAACAATGTTGAAATTCACGAAAACTAAACCGTACTATTTTCCACTCACGCGTTCACCTTCACTAAATTCTATTGTACTTACCTATAAATTTCTCGTACAAATACGAAAATCCCATCGAAACTAAGCACGATTTAATATACTCGGACATAACTCACAAAAGGGAAAAACTGCAAGTTCGAACACGCTAGCGAATGCACAACCTTTTCCGCCGGGATCACTTTCATGACTAGCAAAGTTTTAAGTGTGTCCCGTCGCAATATAAAAAGGCACGATGTATACATATTTAAATGAGCCGCTGGCTCATGCGTTTCTTATTTTATATAAGAATGGGTAACATTACATTGCTCCTGCTCTCATATTAATAAGTATGGCCACAAATGTATATCATTCTCAGTGCTATGTGTTTAGATTTATTTCGGTATAGTTTCTTTAGACATATTCTTGGCAACTCAACTTATACATATAGCTTATAGTGGTTTAAAGTGTGTTTAAGCAGCATATTATTAAAATACATTCCACTTCGTTATAAATAATGCGGGCTCAGGATATAATTATAGCAAATGCAACAATACTCAGACATATTATAGTTTATAACTAGACGTCGAATATTCCATAGCACGATAGCGGTTTTTGGTTTTACGCAATATACCTATGATAATAGCAATTACACTTATAAATCGGTACTTATAGTCAATAGCGTTTTATGCTATTAGGATTTTTTTCAGTGATATGTAGCTCCCTAGTTTGATTCATAAGTCAAGCCACGAAGCCTCAAAACTATGCATTACACTGCTTCGCTTACTGAAAATCTAATCAAATCAATTAGGACCACATTTTTATAAATAAAAAACTAGCTGACCCGTGCCCACTTCGCAGGGCGTCAAACATTTTTACTTGTGATGAAATTATCTTGTGTGGTTCTTAGTACTGAGTATTTAGAATTTATTTTATGTTTATTTTATTTCTTGTTGGCTGCTAGTATGTATTGGGCGAGTATGTTAATTGTTTAAGACTTCTCTGAATACTATGTTTGATGTTGTGCTATTGTATGGTAGCAAATTGTATTGGTTTTCTGGAGTTCCAACTCGAGATAAGCCAACATATAACTGCCCATGGGAAAAACAATCCTTTTTCAAGTCAATGCCCACCAGAGAGAATGTTTGACCCTGGGACTTATTTATCGTGAGGGCAAATGAAACTTTGACTGGAAACTGCAGCCTTTTGAACGATATTGGCAAATCCGTCGGAATCATGGGTTCCGCGGAATATAAGCAAGTTGTCCCACTGCTGCTGTTTAAACTTAAAACCAAATTCGCGGGTCATCTTAGCATCTGACCAATTGTCCTTCACACCGACGTCATCGATACCGTAAGCAGAGGCTGTAGCTCGTTCTTATCACCGAAATGATCTCTCTTCTTGTTCAACCGTGCTAGCGATCGGTACTATCCGCAGCCGTGTATTAGCTAGTTTATATTAGAAGAAGACATCTAATAAACCACTTTTACTAATCAACGTCTTTGCGTTGTTATTCGCTTAACTCCCTAGCTAAACATTTTGGTGCCGAAACCCGGGAACTTTACGTTCCAACGAAACTCTTATAAAACATAAAAATCAGTGAATTCTCTGTGGGATTAATCTGATCAATTCGGACCGTTATTAGTGAACTCATAACTGATTTGGCTAGTGAGCTATAACTGACCGTGATAATAACTATTAGTGAGCCCTTGTGTGACAATTTATCGTACCTAAACTGTGAAACTGTACAATTTTAAGTGAGGTACAGGTAGTGGGTGGACTTCCAGAAAGATCTGTACAGCAGCATCATCACGTGGCCTCTTCACTGCACGGCTAGTTCTATGCATCGGTTTGCGGTTCCACTCTGATACTTGCAGGAGGATTAAGGTGAGCTCGTTCCTATTTTCTAATTTATTACATACGAAATGGAGAAATTACTGGAACAACAAATGCGATGTGCTGGTCTCATTCGGCGCTTTACGTCCAACGCTGAAAAAACAGCTAAAGATGCTCGCACGCAGGACTTTTGGGAGGTGAGGTTGCAGCTTTTGCAGACCTACTGGCAACAGTTTTTCCTGAACCATGAAAAGTTGCATAACACGGATGATGCGGAATTTCTCAAAGGGGAATATTTTAAGAAAGATACATATTCCGACATTGAGCAGGCTTATATTGAGACCATGTGCGTTATCCGAGGTCAATTACGCGAACTTAGATCAAACGTCTCTGAAGATACAAACACCACGATTATATCCGAACCATCGTCGGACGTTAAGGCGAAGCTCCCCAAAATATCGCTTCCAACCTTTAGCGGAAATTATTTAGAGTGGCTCACTTTTCGCGATCTGTTTTCGTACCTAATAGATCAAAACGACTCCATTGCAAATGTACAAAAGCTTCATTATTTGCAATCGAGTCTATCGGGCGATGCGCGTAATTTAATCAAGCATTTGCCGGGCACAGCGCATAATTACAAGGCAGCTTGGAAGATACTAAAGAATCGGTATGAGAATAAAAGAATTCTCACGAACGCGTTCCTATCTTCGCTGATGAGCCTCAAGGCTATGCATACCGAATCAGCCATCGATCTGAAACGTTTACGTTTACACCGCGGCGCAGGCTATTTCCTCCTTGGAAAGTTTAGGAAGGCCGGTCAAACAGTGGGATGATTGGCTGATATACCTGATAACCCAAAAACTAGATTCGCAAACCAGAAAGGATTGGGAAACGACATTAGAAGAAAAGGAAGACAATTCCGACTTTAATTCTCTCTTCACGTTTCTGGAAGGACGACTTCGTACCTTAGAGGTTATTAAATCATTCGCTAGTAACACGAGGGTGAAGTCAACCCAATTACGTTGCAATACGAGTTCACGGGCTCATACAGTTACAACTACAAAAAATTGTCACATCTGTGGGGACAAGCATTTTATAGTATTTTGTCCCACATTTCGCTCTAAAGGAGCCGAACAGCGCTACGACTTAGCAAAAAATAAGGCATTGTGCCTCAATTGCTTGAAACCCGGTCACACAGCACCTAATTGCCCGTCTACGTCACGCTGCAAGACTTGTAGTCAGCCCCATCATACCATGCTTCTCGCAACCTTGCAGTACCACAAGCCAATCCCGAAGCATTCCCAGCTCAACTGGCTCGGATGTACTTAATCAAAGGGCTAATGCAGGAACTGCAAGTCACGGCTTTAATGCAACTCTGTCCACTCAACCGCTAAAACGAAACGTTTTATTGGCAACTGCTAAAGCAATTCTTCTTTCAAAAAATGGCAGCTGCTTACAGGTCCGTGCCTTGCTGGACCAGGGTTCAGAATCCACATTTATTTCTGAGCATATCGTAAGAAAATTGCAACTACCTCAACACCGCGTTCAAGTACCCATATACGGAGTAGGTGATAACCAAACGTGCCTTGCCAAGGGAGCCGTCAAAATAACTATTCGACCGCGTAACAATAACGAATCCCTCACAGCTACAGCGCTTGTCCTATCAAACTTAACCGCTCTATTGCCGACAGCTCAAGTTAAGTATGGAATGTGGCCGCATATTGAAGATTTAGTATTAGCGGATGACGAGTTCGCTATGCAATCGCCAATTCATCTGATTATAGGAGTTGACTTATACTCCCAGTTAATTTTAAACGGCGTTAGACGTGGTCCCGCACACAGTCCTCTTGCCCAAAGGACAAAATTAGGATGGGTCCTATCCGGCCCTGTAGACTGTGACAGCGGCACTTCTGATGCTCGGGCTGTAACGACGTTACACATTAAAGTATCTGACGATCTTTCTCAAACTCTTCGTACTTTTTGGGAAGTTGAAGAGATACCGTTTAAAACTACACTATCAGCCGATGAGAGGGCTTGTGAAGAGATATATCAACGTACGACCACGAGAAATTCCGAAGGACGGTGCGTCGTAAAATTACCCCTAAAGGATTCTGCTAGTTCCTTAGGGTGTACGCGTGATATTGCGGTGACTTGCTTGCTGCGGTTAGAACGCAAACTCTCGAACGATTCCGAGTTGGGTTGCCTATATTCAAAATTCCTCAACGAATATCAGGAATTAGGTCATATGGTAGAGATTCCTGCTAACGAAATAGGTTTACCGCCGGAAAAAACATTCTATTTACCGCATCATGCGGTTCTCAAGCCGTGTAGCTCATCGACAAAGCTGCGAGTCGTCTTTAACGCCTCTCAAAAATCCTCAAATGGCGTTTCTCTTAACGATTGTTTGCATATTGGGCCAAAATTACGACAGGATCTGGCCACTATCGTCATGAGATGGCGATTTTACCCCTACGTCTACACTGCCGATATTGAAAAAATGTTTCGGCACATTATGATCGACCCAGCCGATGCTAATATGCAAAGAATTGTATGGCGTGAAAATCCTCATTCTCCAGTCAAGGATTTTAAATTAATCACGGTTACTTATGGCACAGCATCTGCCCCCTTTCTGGCCTGCAGGACATTACGTCAGTTAGCCTACGACTATCAAACTGAATATACTATAGGAGCACAAATCATGCTCAACAATTTTTACGTCGATGATGCACTCTTTGGTGCATACGACTGTAGCTCAGCCTCAAAATCTCGAAAGGAGCTTACTCAATTACTTGGGAAAGCTGGTTTTACGTTGCGAAAGTGGGCTGCTAATAATGAAACCTTACTGGAGGACATTCCTGATAAGGACAAGGAGCCTTCTGCAGCACTAAAAATGTTCTTCGATACTCACATTAAGACTCTCGGAATTCTATGGAAGCCCCACAGCGATTGCTTCCATTATGAGCTTAGCTTGCCGCCAAGACCAGCGGCTTACACTAAACGCAACATCTTATCTGATATTGGGAAGATATTTGATCCAGTCGGATGGTTAGCGCCGGTCGTAATTACCGCAAAAATATTCTTACAAAAGCTATGGCTAGCCAACTTAGATTGGGATGAGGAACTTCCTCTCGAATTATCGGTGCAGTGGACTGAGTACCGAATTAACTTAAAGGGAATAGGACAAGTCAGCATTCCGCGGTGGATTGGCATAACGAAACCGGACATACCCGTCGAGGTGCATGGATTTTGTGACGCATCTATGTGGGCCTACTCTGCGGTGGTATACCTACGCATCGTTCATGAAGATACCTCCTTTGAGGCTAACCTAATTGTCGCTAAAACGAAGGTAGCTCCCGTAAAAACTATTTCCGTTGCCAGACTTGAGCTATGTGGAGCTACATACATTACTGGCTCGTCTGATCTGCTCGGTCCAGGAAGCATTACAACTAAACTCGGTCCCTGTCTACGCATGGACTGATTCCTCCATTGTGCTTACATGGTTGAAATCGCACCCATCTAAATGGACAACCTTTGTAGCTAATAGGACTTCGATTATCCAGACGACTCTACCGAACAGCAAGTGGCGATATGTTCCTACTCGTGAGAACCCCGCTGATTGCGCGAGTCGAGGGTTAACCCCAGCCGAATTGGCTGACCATACTCTTTGGTGGCACGGTCCCGATTGGCTTCGTCAACACTCAGTCAAGTGGCCTGAAAATGTTTTGGATAAGCCTTCACCATGCAATTTGGAAGCAAGGGCATCTGCATCGTGTTACGCCACAATTAAGGCTGAGGAGCCATGGTCCTTGCTCTATAAATATTCTTCGTTGACTCGCTTGTTAAGAATCACGGCTTTATGTCAGCGCGCTAAGCATTATAGGACACAAAACAAAGCTAAAAGTACATCGTCTCTATCTGTTTCTGAGTTGGAATCTGCACTTATGTTTTGGATTAAACGTGTGCAATATTTCGAACTACACGACGAAATTCGTGCACTGGAACAAGGACAGCCCCTCCCGAGGAGGAGTAAACTACTTTCCTTACATCCGTTTTTGGACAAGGAACAAATTTTTCGAGCGGGCGGCAGGATAAGCAACACATATCTTTCCTACTCAGAATGTTATCCTATCATTCTACCTTCTGATAGCTACTTAAACTTAACTACTCTTCTCATATCCGAGGCCCACGAGAAGACGCTTCACGGAGGAGTGCAACTGTCTCTGCAATATCTGCGTACCAAATATTGGATCCTCAACGGTAGGAAAAGGGTACGATCCTACATTCACAAATGCATACGGTGCTTTCGATACCGCTCTACGCCACTTACCCAGCTAATGGGTGACCTGCTAGAAGCACGAGTCAGACCTTCAAAGCCCTTTGAATACACAGGACTAGACTATGCGGGACCGATATCCCTTACACCTATCAAACGTCGTGGTTCAAAGTCTCATAAGGCCTACATAGCACTCTTCGTATGCTTCTCGACTCGTGCTATACACCTGGGGCTCGTCGCAGACCTAACATCAGATGCCTTCATAGCAGCGTTGCGTCGCTTCATTTCTCGTCGCGGACGTTGTCGACATCTTTATAGCGACAATGCAACCACCTTCGTGGGTGCCAACACGATTTTGCGGAAACAATTGGAGGAAGCCCTTAGTCAAAACACCAGCTCATTGCACAAGGTATTAGCTGAAGAAGGCACTGAGTGGCATTTTATCCCTCCTATCTCCCCTCACGTTGGCGGCATATGGGAAGCCGGCGTAAAATCGCTAAAGTACCACTTGCGTCGCACTATTGGAAGTACCATCCTATGCATCGATGAGATGAACACCTTGTTAGCTCAGATAGAGGCTTGTTTGAATTCTAGGCCCATAGGCCCCTTACATGATGATCCTTCGGATACCAGTGCTCTAACGCCTGGACATTTCCTGATGGATTGCGCGCCATTAACAGTACCAGAGCCTATGCCACCGGACCCATCATCCATAAAATCTGGCCGAACGCGGTGGAATCATGTACAGAACATGTTACATCATTTTTGGGCATCTTGGCAGAAAGATTACGTTCAAAATCTACTACACAGGAGGAAATGGCAATTAAAACAACCCCAAATTAAAGAAGGTGACATCGTTCTTCTTAAGGATGAACGGTTGCCACTCTGTAAGTGGCCTTTGGCCAGGGTTGTTGAAGTATACCCTGGACAGGATGAATTGACCCGTGTAGTACTGCTAAAACTAGGCAGTGGCTACCTAAAACGACATATTAGAAATCTTCGAATCTTACCTATCTCCTAAAGCTATCTAATTATACCTTAACTACTTTTCATAGATTCTATACCTATCACCCAAGGGACTTCGATGGCGGGCGGTAGCTGCACCTACAGTCAACTTTCACCTTCGGCGAGGCGGGCGGAATGTTTAAACTTAAAACCAAATTCGCGGGTCATCTGAGCATCTGACCAATTGTCCTTCACACCGACGTCATCGATACCGTATGCAGAGGCTGTAGCTCGTTCTTGTCACCGAAATGATCTCTCTTCTTGTTCAACCGTGCTAGCGATCGGTACTATCCGCAGCCGTGTATTAGCTAGTTTATATTAGAAGAAGACATCTAATAAACCACTTTTACTAATCAACGTCTTTGCGTTGTTATTCGCTTAACTCCCTAACTAAACAGCTGCCCACAGTAGCCTTGTGCCATTACACATGTTGGGAGGGCTCAAGTTCCTTAACAGCATAATAGGAATGCCGACTTTTAACATAAGGTCGTGAGGTGGTAGGCCAGAAAGGCTCAAAGAATTTAAAAATTCTTGAGGATAGTGCACTGTATCCATCCTCAATATTGTACACCGTGTCAACTGACTTACATATACTGTTTGACTTGACCGGGGATTATCTGTAAAATCAGTTTATTTATTTCATTCACTGTTTGTTTCTGGGGTGACACTATTGCCTTTGAACAAAGCCAGTGATAATTTCTATCCAATCAATTTTCAAGACCGGGATATATTGCGTCTATTATATGTTCTAATTTATGGACTATGTGGCCCAATCTATCGTCAAGTTCAATTTCAGCGCTACTACTTTTAGTGTTAGGAGAGGTAATTTTTCCTTCCCTAAGTTTGAGCAGTTGTTGCGAAAAGTCGTTGTTGTAGTTGTCGCTCAAATGGGCTCTCATATTTGTTCGTAAATTGAGAGTTTTAACGGAACTTCATATGGAAGATGGTTTTAAGCATGCTCTGATGACATCGGCGCGTGTTCCTTTTGTTATTACAGGCAGTGTTGGCCGAAAATCTCCCGCTAACACAAAAGTAGCACCACCCATGACAGGACCTGAGTTTCTGAGGTCTTGGAGCGTTCGATTTACTACTTCAACATGAGCTCTATTACTCATGGTACATTCATCCCATATGATCAATGATGCATCTTGTAACAGTTTGCCAAGCGGTCCACTTTTACGTATGGAACATACTGACTGTTGTTCCAAAATCGGGGAACAAAACGCGAGCCCGCGAAGAATATGCGAAACGGCTTCACTCTTAACGTTCGCGCCCGTTGCGGCTTTCGTGCGCGATCCGCGGGCTAAGTGTAGAGCGGGCTTTACAGAGTAGTCCGATTTTGATGACTCTTTTTTTATTACAGGTCCCATTAAAATAAATTTGAAAACAAAATTCTACCCCTAGGGGTAAATAAAAACCTTTTGACAAAAAATTAAACCGACGAACAAAGAAACTGAAAAGTGAGAAATAAAAGCTTTTCAACAAAAAGTTAAACCGACAAAAAAAAACTGAAAAGTGAATAAATAAAGTAAACATTTTTAGTCTGAATAATTGAGCCCTAAACTAATGTAAGCCACTAATTTTGTGTTGGCACCAAAGGAAACATTTTTTATTTGTTTGGCGCCGATTAAAAATTAGTTACTTACATTAGTTTAGGTGCTCAGTTATTCAGACTAAAAGGGTTTGTTTTATTTTTCATTTTTCAGTTCCTTTTTTGTCGGTTTAATTTTTGGTTCAAAACTTTTATATACCTTTAAAAATGTTGAAATTAGAGGACGAACGAAATCTATCAAAATTACCTCGTTATTCTTCACTTGAGAGATTTACAATCTTGAAATCCTCGTGTATCAAATCAAAACTAAGTATCGCTAAAACCCAATGACTGATCGATGTAATTGTTTGCAAAATTTCGCTTCAACCAAATCTTACCTCAAAATCCACTATATTTTATGAAAATCAATTTTAAATTACAGGTCCACCTACTCTAAAACTACTCTTTTGAATTGAAATTCCGTGTAAAACTTCTGTCGTAAAATCATCTCAGTAAACTTTGACATACATTTTTTGCATGGAAAGTCTTAGTTTGACCACAGACTGTATAACTATCAGACTATTCGCGTGGCTGAAATCGAGAAAAATTTTCAAGTCCCAAAGATGCAAACATTGGGTTGTGCTTTCCAATGAGACTTCCACGCACAAGCAATCGGCGAACAGCGCGCTGCAGTCGCAGAGCCTGTGCTGTGGAATTGGAATTTGGAAAGGTTCCTTTTCCTTTCCCTTTTATCCCTTGCACTGCGTTGGGGCTTGTGCGGTTGCGCTGAGGTGAAACGTGAGGGGGATTCATTTGAATTTTTCTAGGAATCCTCTGAGTTGCGTGCTCTGCTCAACTCAATGAATGAAATCTTCAAGGGATTTTTGGTGGCTAGGTGTTTTTGACTAATTTTAAACAATTATTTAAAAAAAAAAAACTTTTAGGAATCGTTTTGGACGTAAGTTTGCAAAGGGTTTAATTTTTATTGGATTGAAAGAGTTAATTCAATTAATATAGGTTTTTATCAGCTTAAAGAATATATATGTTTAAAATTATATCTGCGAAAATTCGTGCATTGTGGTGAAACATATTTTTATACAAAGGAATAACATAAGTTAAACTTCTAAAGGGAGTCTGAAAACCTTAAATTATATTTAAAGTCGTCGTAGAATGTTTATGTGAGAATGTGTAGAATGTTTATGTGAGTTCAATCGAAAATATCTTTTAATTTTAACTTTTATTGCTTAAGAATACAATATTTTGAATTTGCGGAGTTCACAGATTTACTTTTGGCCAACCACGTACAGTTTTTCCTTAAAAGAACTAAGATTATAAAGTTCAATATCTGTATTTTATGTTGATACCAAGCATCGTGTTCCTGAAACCACTCGGGAAAATCTTTTTTAGTCCTCTATGCATTTGTCAATAATTGTTTTTTTTATATTTGAGATATGTATATGTGGCGGTTAACGGTTAATTTTGAACAATTCCAAATTAATTTATATGTATCTAGAGAACTTTACAAAATGAGGAAAATATTAAAAATCCAAGTAGCTTCAGATCAAAGTAGTTTCAGATCAGAGTAGTTTCAGGAAAAAGTTTAACTTTGTAATAGAAAATTTTTAATAATCAAGTTAGTTCGAAACAGATAGCCAGTCAGTTATTACAAAAAATTAAAAAAGGAAAAGGCTGTAAATAAAAATATAAAATAAAAACCAATTAAAAGAAACTACTGAATAAATTTATTACTAAACCAATAACCAATCGAAAAGGAATCGTTAAACAACTAAATTATAGCGCGATATCAAATTTACAATTCTGCGCTCAACAACATAATTAAGGAGGATTTTTTCACATCCCCGAAGATTACACCCCAGCATTTGTGTGGTGTCTTGTTGGGTTGAAAACAAGAAAGCCCCAACAACTGGTGACCCCGAAGTTCAAGAAGACGCACCTAAAAACGAAGAAAAATTAAACATCAAAAAAAAAAAAAAAAAAAAAGCAAAACAAAAATATTTCCTTCCCGACTGGTCCTAAGAAGCAGAACAACAAGACCTACAATAGTTTTAAAACAGAACAGCAAGAACTACAATAGTTTTAAAACTTTCAAGGGAGTACTTTTCAAATTCATTTCATTTTCATGTAAATTTTCCTCATTTAATTTCCTTTAAATCAAAAAAATATGAACCACAATATTGGTGATTCAATCGGAAGAGGAACCGAATCAACTCAAAATTCCGTTCCGTCCACTTCGTCTTCCATCGATTCCCTTTCAGTTACCGTGCCTTCATTTTGGAAAAGCGCTCCCCAATTTTGGTTCCAAAGACTGGAGACACAATTTCTTACAGCCAGAATAACAAGTGAAAACACAAAATTTAATCACGCCCTCTCAGCTTTGGATGAAGAGCTATTCCGCCTCATCAGTGATGTTCTTAGATCACCTGACCCGGTCCAGCCATATACGCAATTAAAAGAAACGTTGATCTCTCGCTTAACAGCTAGTGCTTCCGCGAAATTAAACCAACTTTTGGGTGATTTGAAGCTAGGTGACAGATCTCCGTCACAATTTCTTCGCGAGTTAAGAGAATTATCCAATGGCAGCCTCAACGATGATGTGCTCAAAACCATTTGGATGCAGAGGCTCCCTGATAACATGAAAGCAATCCTTTCTTGTAGTTCCGGAGACCTTAATGAACTCGCGAACTGTGCCGATAAAATTTTCGAAATTACTAACAAACCATCGGTGTGCGCTTATGCTCTTCCTCCCCCAGGGGAAAGTTTATTTGGCAATTTATCAGTCCAACTTCTAAACCTCACTAAGCAAGTTCAGGAACTTTCTGTTGAAGTTAAAGCCTTAAAACAACGAGACCGTTCATCCAGTCGTTCCTCTAATTGCCGTTTCGACCATTCCTCTAATCGTTCGGCCACCCCTTCTAGGTTTAGGAGGAGAAGCAGTTCTACTCACCATATTAATCCAAATTTTTGTTGGTACCACGACAAGTTCGGAGACAACGCTAATAAATGTATAAAGCCTTGCTCTTATGTCCCAACGGATACACCAAAAAAATAAATCGCTTTTCAGCTTTAGCGACGGTTGATAGAAGCGGATATTCAAGTCGCCTTCATATTTACGACAAGTCATCAAAACAATTTTATTTGGTCGATACCGGAGCAGATATTTCCGTTATACCCGCTCCTATTTCTAAATAATTAATTCCTTCCGGTTTATGTCTTTCAGCTGCAAATTCTTCACCGATAAATACTTACGGTACGAAAATTCTTTCTTTAGACCTAGGCCTGCGCAGAAATTTCCAGTGGCCCTTCTTAATAGCTGATGTAGCTAAGCCGATTCTCGGAGCAGATTTTTTATTTCATTTCGGTTTAATAGTGGATCTAGCCAAAAGAGTTTTAGTAGACCCTCTGACACATTTGACTTCATCTGGTATTCTCAGAAAAAGTCCACCCTCATCATTATCCGTACTAATCAAACCAACCGTTAACGAAAAAGTTCAAAAGCTACTACGTAAATTCCATAAGATCACGATTGATTCAGGCTTTACGAAACCAGTGAAACATTTAGTAACTCACCAAATTAAAACCACTGGCCCTCCTATATTTTCTAAAGTTCGCAGACTTTCGCCAGAAAAATTATTAGTTGCCAAGAAAGAATTTGAATTCTTACCCAATCAAGGCATTTGTAGGCCCTCTAACAGTAATTGGTCCTCTCCTCTACACATGGTTCCAAAGAAAAACGGTGAATGGAGACCTTGTGGAGACTATAGACGTCTCAACGCCATCACGGTCCCGGATTGTTATCCAATCCCCTTGATTCACGATTTTTCGTATCATCTCCAAAATGCTAAAGTATTCTCGACTTTAGATATGACTAAAGCCTATCACCAAATTCCGGTAGAACCTGAGGACATTCCGAAGACTGCCATATGTACACCTTTCGGACTCTTCGAGTTTACCCGTATGACCTTCGGTCTTTGCAACGCTGCTCAATCTTTCCAAAGATTTATTAATTCAATCCTTAGATTTAAAATTTTGTTTTGCTTATTTAGACGATGTCTTGGTCGCTTCAAAGACCAAAGAAGAACATTTAGATCATTTGGAACAAATTTTTCAACGATTTCTTGATCACGGTTTGATCATAAATGTAGAGAAATGTAACTTCATGATATCAGAAGTGAAATTTCTCGGACATTTTATCACTTCAGAAGGCATTCAACCATCACCTGAGAAGGTTGAAGTTATTTGCAATTTTAAACTCCCTTCTACCGTGAAAGAATTAAGACGTTTCCTAGGCATGGTAAATTTTTATCGCCCTTTCTTACCTCATGCAGCTGAACATCAGTCAGCCCTTAACAAATATCTTCGCGGTAGTAAAAAGGACGGTTCAAACTTAACAACCTCTTTCTTTATTTTTCAAATACACAAATCAACAATTCAACATTATTCTAATTTTTTACATTAACAATTCAACAAATATGTTCTAAGTCTTTATACAATTTATCCGTGAAAGGATTCTAAGTCTTTTTATAAACAGTTCAAAAATACTCTAAGTTTAATACAATTTATCTTTGAAAAGATTCTAAGTCTTTTTATAAACAGAAAATTAATTTGCCGAAGATTGTCCCGTATTAAGGCAGAAAGCATAAAGGAAGCCAATTCAACCTTGGGTCATATTCTTCCTACTTCACTTTCTTACCTTTAGGGTTTTGCTCTTTCGCATTTGCTGGTTCACGAAAGAGTGATTTTCAACTCCAGCGCTGCTTCTTTTATACCGTTTTCCTTGTTACCTTTGTCAAACATCCGTTTCCATGGTTTTCGGTTGGTTCTCCATGGTTTCCGGCTTGATTCGCCTTCCACACTCTGTGGCATCACTAATCAGTGGGTCCTGGAACATCTTCCACCTAGCGCTTTCTCCCTTGCGCATTTTGTGGTCTCTTTTCCCAACATGAATGTGGTTATGTTTATATAATTCATTATTTGCATACTTTTATGCTCTTTTATTAGCATAGACAACATCCGCAAGTCGCGAAAATGCAGATTGAGAAGCACTGATCTCGCAGAAAATGTTGGTTTGAGGGATATCGGTGACGGAAAGTTTGACAGTTCGTTCGGGTGTGATTAGTGGCAATTGCCGGTGAATTTAGATAAATAAGTGCGGTAAGTTGTGATTATGAGCATTTTACTCATACTATATATTGTAGTTACTGTATATTCAGTATAAAATCTAGTGTAGAAGTCCTTCGCGCAATGAACTTGCTCGCTGCAAATTGCATGTTTTTTTTGGTTATGCTAGGGACTTCTCTGGCCATGAATTAGGCCTTAAACTAGAGCTCTTTGGCTTTTTAAGCACACATATTGTGTGTATTTAAAATGTGGAGTACCAGTTAATAAGAATTCTTTCTTTTTCCTATCTTCAGGATGATCTCTGGTTCCGTAGTGATGACTGGACATCGTTGAAGGAGCACCAAGCTTGGTCCCCAAAGATAAGTATATAAATATAAATAACATGAAGTTATAGCTAACATTTTATTTTCCTTTTCAGGACATATGTTGACGAACATTCTCCCCCCCTTGAACTAACAAGTTCAAAGTTCTTTTTACAGCCTTTCTTGTTCCCCTCTTATGGTAATGGTGGAATATGACGGTTCCGTCCGGTTTGATGTTAAGTAGAGCCTGATGTTTCTCTGGTAAGTTGACGGTGAAGTCCCGCGTCATTTCCTTGATTTTATTGAAGTTCAACCTCTGCAGCACCTTCTTGGGGATGTAGAGTGTGTCTCCCTCCTTCGTGATGAAGCTCTGGATGTCGTTGCTGATTCTCATCTGGACCTCTTGGACGGTGGTGGATGGGCGAAGAACCTCCAGGGACATCACGCTTTTTCCGTTAATTTTCAGTGGGAATGAGATATCCTTTAGTGAGCCTCTGGGTGCTGAAGAACGAGTAGCGGTTGATGCTCTTGAAGGTGTTGTTGTCGTTTTTAGTGAGCCTCCGGGTATTGAAGAACGAGTGGCGGTTGATGATCCTGAAGGTGTCGCTATCGTCTGCTCCAGGTTGGGTTTCTTGGGTAGGCCGGTTAAGATGTCATACCCAGGTATCACGTAGTCAGCTGGATCAATAGGATCGAAGAGGTAATCTATAAGCATTTCTCCGTTGTACTCCATTGTCTAGAACAGGCAGACGTCAAGTGTGTCTGGATGCGTAAAATATTCAAGAATGTCATAACAAGAGAGAAAAAAAAAAAAAAAAAAAAAAAAAAAATGAAGACCCATGGTGAAATGACTTCTAATCAGTGTTTGCTTCAACAGGCAAACGGCAAAGTTTTGTTATAGGACGTAATAACACCGAATTTCTTGTTCGAAGTTTGACTACTCGAACTAAGCCATCCTTGCCCGGAAACAGTTCGATGATCAGACCCAGAGGCCATTGCGTTGGCGGTGTGTTCTCATCTCTTATGAGAACAATATCGTTAGTCTTCAGATTTTGCTGTGGTTTTAACCATTTGGGTCTCTGTTGCAATCTATGTAAGTACTCTTGTTTCCATTTCCTCCAGAATTCTTGAGTAAGTGATTGTACATATTTCCAGCGAAGAGATGGCAAGACATTTTCTTGTTCCGGTTCCGGGATCGCTGTTAGAGGTTGGCCCACGAGAAAATGTGCTGGAGTGAGAACTTGAAGATCTTCCACATTATTGTTGATTGGACAGAGCGGACGCGAATTGAGGCAAGCTTCGATTTGCGCAAGAATCGTAGCCAATTCTTCATAAGTACATGATGTGTTCATTAAAGTCCTACGCAAATGAAATTTTACGGATTTTACTCCTGCTTCCCATAAACCCCCAAAATGTGGTGACCCAGGTGGGTTGAAATGCCAATTTATTCCCTTTACCGCAAGCTCTTCGCCGATATTGTTGGCATATTGTTTAATAGCTAAAGATATCTCCTTGTCGAACTGATTTTTTCCGCCAATAAAATTGGTTCCGCAATCGGAATATATATCCAAGCATAGACCTCTTCTGGCTACAAATCGTCTTATTGCTGCCATAAATGCTGCAGTCGTTAAATCTGAAGTTGCTTCCAAGTGTATAGCTTTCGTGGCCATACAAACAAATATGCATATATACCCTTTGTACCGTTTGTTACATTTATGCGGAGATGTTTTTAATAATATAGGTCCGGCATAATCCAAACCGACATGTGTGAATGGTTTCGTAACATTTACACGCGCCGCTGGCAGGTTTCCCATCATCTGAACTTGTCCCTTGTTGCGATGCCGACAGCAATTGATACATTGATGTATACGTTTGGAGACAGCTCGTTTTCCATCAATTATCCAGTATTGATTTCGGGATATATTCAAAGTTAGCGTTGGGCCACCATGAAGCGATTCTATATGGTATTTGTCAATCACCAAATTCGTAACATGATTATTACGTGGTAGAATTATCGGGTATTTATTTGAATATGGAATCTTTGCATTAGTTAGTCGACCTCCTACCCGTATAAGTCCATCGGTGCTTAAGTAAGGATTTAAATTCAATACGGAACTTTTATTCGATACTGCTTGAGCCTTAGCAAGTTGTTTGTATTCCTCTGGAAATTCAACTTGTTGAATACATCGAATAACTACGTTCCTGGCGTTTTGTAATTCCTTTGTCGTCAACCAACTAGATTCCTCTATTTGTTTCTTTCTGACTCTGCTAATAAAACGTAATATTCTGGTAGAGCTACGAGCAGAGGCGTCAAACACAACTCTTAATTTTGTCGTAGTACTGTCCTTAAATACAGCGTGGTGCGGAATATAGTATTGTGGTTCCGCTTTTGTGGGTACTTTAACCCTTTCCATCTGTTGCATTCGGATGTATTCCTCTATGCACTTTGAATACTCCTCCTTCAGTTGAGGTTCTTTGTTGAATTTCCTTTGGAGGGAATTAAAACGTTGCAGCGCAAGAGTCCTAGATTCTCCTAGATCTGGTTGATCTCCGTTGAGGAATGGTAGTTTCATTTGATACTGTCCATTTTCCAGACGTTGCAGCGTAGTTTCATAGATTTTTTCGCAATCTGCTTCTTCATCAGTAAGCATTTGCTTTCTAGGAACTTCTTCCTGTTCCCAGAACCTTCTGAGTTGCATATCTAGATTTTCCTCTGGCTCTGTTTTAATTGTAAACGATAAGCTTTCGGAATGCGTTTGAGAAGGTATTGTATTTTTTCCCATAACAATCCATCCTAATGTAGTGTTCATTGCGATGGGATCAGTTGCTCGACCACGTTTTATGCCATCCTTAATTATGGTTGCAAATACGTCGGCGCCAAGCAGTATATGTACTGGACCTGCTTTCCAATATGTGGGATCCGCAAGTTCCAGATGTTCTAAATGACTCCAATTTATATGGTTCATAGTAGAGGCTGGCAATAGGTCTGTTATCCGTTTCAGAACCAGCATAGTCGCAGTTAAGACAGGTTGCTCATCTTTATGTGAGTATAGTTGTAGTCTTACTTCCTTTTTGGTATGTGCAGTCTTACTGACATTTATACCTTTGACCACTACCGAAGTGTGGCATGTTTGCAACTTCAATCTATTACAGACTTGCTCTGTAATAAATGATGATTGCGACCCTGGATCAACAAGACCTCTCAGGGTAGTTAAGTGCCCATTATGATCAGGTACCCTAATCAAGACTGTGGACAAGATTGCATTATAGCTTTCAGTCGCTAGAAAATTTCTAGTAAGGTCAGAATCCTTTTCCTTATTCTGACATGGTATTTGAACTCTACAATTATCAGAGTTATTATATGGTCCCTTATTCCTTGTGGGATAGTCTGACTCTTTCATTGTATGTGAACCGGTAGTTGAAGCATGCCTTGCTTCAGATGCATCTTCCGTCATGTGCAGCAACGTATGGTGACCCTTATGGCATTTGGAGCATGTTTGCTTACAGTCACGCTGTACATGCTTACTCGAGAAGCAGCTTAAACATCTTCCTGATGTTTTAATGACTCCTCTTCGTTCCAATGCACTGAGCTTAAGGAATTTAGAGCATTTCCCAACATAGTGCTTGTTAACACAGGCAGGACATCTAGAGTTGCTTAGAGCTGAATAAACCTGAGTAGAGTGTTTCTTCGGCAAATCTTTCGGTTTTGTAATTGTTCCAATGGAGTGCGCAATTGATTCTAACACCTTGTACCTAGTTTGAAGAAATTCTTTGAAAGCCTTTATCTTCGGAGTTGTTTGACTATCCTTTAGCTCTTCCTCCCATAGTTTCACCGTTTGAAGAGGTAATTTTTGTACTAACAGGTAGATGAGAATAGTCTCCCAAGCCGAAACATTCTCTCCTAATAATTTTAATTGTTGTAGGCTACTTTCAGTAGTATCTAACAACGTTTTCAAACTAATACTTGTTTCGGTAGTTATTTTAGATTGATCTATTAAGATCTTCAATTGCGTATTAATTAGTAATCTTTTATTGTCATACCGTGTGTTGTGGTCAGGGGAAAATTAGCATAACCGAGAACAAATTCTGAAAACCCAAAACATTTTTTTACGCCGCCTATGGCTGGCGAAACATTTTTCCATTCGGGGGCTTACCCAAAGATTCACGGCGGCTGTGGCAAACACCGCAAGATTAACCGTCCCTCGAGCGGCGAGCGTCGATTTTTGGAGCTAAAAATAGCACAAAAATCGACGGTCGCAGCTCGAGAAGCAAGTCAGGCGGAAAATAATTGCGGCGCGAGCAAGCAAACCAACTGAGATGGTGCACCACGGGCTCGATCGCGTATAAAAAAATTCTCGGGACCGAGATGCGTTGAGTCAGGCGAGTGCACGGTGCACTCAAATGCTTCGAAAATCGAGCTGCAGGCACGGCGAGCAGTGAAGCTCGATCCCGTTGCCGCCTGCTCACACACCGGCGGTGTGTGCTCGATGGGTTGTAGCTGCCGATGTGTGAGTGGCCGGCAGCGGGATCAGCAACGGCGGAGAATAACGCATCGGATGGCGTGGTCGACAGGCGGGGAGATCGCGCGAAAATTTAGGTCAGTCGGGAAAGAGTTTGCATTCAAGAAAGTCGTGGAACAGAGGTCAGAGAGTTCGGTCGTTGGTAAAAGTTAGAGTCGTTGAGAAGAAATTTTCTTGTAAAGTCGGAAAAAGTTTGGTTTAAGAATAAAGTCGGGAATTAGAAAAGTAAAGTCCGCGAAAGTCTTTCTTTTGAAATAATTAGAGAATTTAAAAGAATTGGCTCGGAAACAAAAAGGAAAGAAAAACCGCAAAATACAGAAGTTCGGTGCAAAAGCAAAATTAAAAAACCCGAAAACGGCCGGGCTCTGAAAAGAACGAAAGAGAAAAAAACAGGGAAAAGAAAAGAGAAGTGAAGTGAAAAGAAAAAAAAAAAAAACAAAAAAAAAAAGGAAAATTCCACGAAGATTTGAGACAAGTATTGTAAACAATTTGAGTGCCTCGAAAATTAATTTAAAAAACCCAATAAGTGCCTTCCCGCAAGATTTTTTTTTTTTGTTCCTTGGTGTGATGTGGACAGTACCGAAAATATAAGTTTAACGAAAAGTACCGAAAGAATAAATTTCAAAAAGGGAAGACATCAAATAAAAAGACCAGTTTGAGTATCCAATTTCTTTAAGTGACTTTATTGAGTAAAGTAATTATTTTTTTTTTTTGACTTGAATCTAAAAAAAAAAAGAAAAAAAAAAAAAAAGAATAAGTGTAGTTCCGTTACACGAATGGTCCCCACAACTAGTGGTCGAACGGTATTTACCGCTCTTGAAAACTTGATACTGTACAACCCTGAAAAAAAAAGATAAAGAATGAACAACTGTATTATTTAGAAAGGAAAAATTTTTTTTGTTAAGTGACTTACGTTTTGTGGTAGTTTTCCTGACATTTGTGAACCTGAAGGAAAAAGAAACGAAAAAAAAAAAAACAAAAAAACAAAACAATATGAAATTAGATTATATTAGGTTAAGTTCCTAAGTTAGTAAACTTATAAACCGACATTTAATTAAAAAGAACAATGAAATATTATTTAAATACAAATACGATCAGAATTAAAATATCAATAAATAAAATAAGCTACACAAATAATTGAAACATCCAGTGAATTGAATAAAACAAATGCATTAAAGATTAATAGATAAAAATAAACTAAACATATATTTGAACGATCCAGTAAATTTAATCAAGCGAATGAATCAAAGATTAATACATAAAATAAATTAAGCAAATGATAAAAAAATTCAATAAATTAAATAAATTAAATAAACAAAAATTGACCTGGTGGAGCTTCCTCCGGACACACCGGCACCTCTTCGGGGCCAGATATGAAGAGACAGGGTGCCGGGCGGCGGCATCAGCAGCAGTCATTCAGCAGCGGCCTCATCATTAGCAGCAAGGCGCCCAACGAAAAGATAAGTCTGTAAATTTTTGTATAATAAGAAAAAATTAGACAACATTAGAAAAATAATCAAAATAAAAGAATAATATGTTGAGATAAATTACCTTTTTGTTCTCTGGGTCTTCCTTCTCTCCTGATTTCAGCAAGGTAACTTTCTTTTTTTGCACTTCACTTTAAGGGACCTTCCCCTAAATTTGTTGACCGCGGGAAGGTCATAAGGGCGGTTGGGGAACTGGTCAAAGGGGGGCTCAATTCCACCCGAGCCTCCCCCTAAGATGGCATTCACGGGCAGGTGCAGGGGTTCGCCTCGCACTGTCCCTTTCCTTACCCCAGCGACTAGTTTCGTTCCGTGGCGAGAGATTTTGTTTTGTTTTCGTTTTTGGGGTAGTTCGCTCCAGCGGCAAAGAGCGGCATAACGGCACAACCCCCCCACACTCCCGCAAGCTAGCCTTCCAGCTCTCGCTGCCGCACACCGCTGGACCAGGGCGCTTAGCCGGGCTCCTGGAGGACTTCGCCCCAATTACAACATATGGCGCCCAACGTAGTGGGACTATCCCTATCCCTTCCTTTTTTTTTGGAGCCTAGGGCTCCCAGATTTTCACGTTCCTTCCAACTCTTCCTTTCCAGGCCCTATCGGCGACTCCCGTGGCTGGAGTTGACCCGAGGCCTCTCGAGAATACGGCGGTTGGCTTTTGTCGGCTAGCTAGCCGTCTCGAGGTCTCGGGGATACTTCATCCTAGGGAGAAGCTGATAGTGGGGGAATCTTCTCCGGCAGACCCTGTGGGTTCTGCGCGGCGGAGACAGCTGATGGCCTCCCTGGAATTACAGGGGTTGGCTGATGTTTGAGCCAGCCATCTGTCCGGGAGGATGCATCGGTTGCCTTCCGTCTCGCAGCCCCCACCGGTGAAACGGAGAAGGTTCCTTCCCTCAAAACCATCCTTTCGGTGGGGCGAAAGCTCGGTGGCCTGTGAATGGCTATCAAATCGTAAAGAAAAAAGAAAAATTTAAATACTTTCTCCGTGTGTTTAGCTGAAATTCGGAGGAGGGAGGAGCCAGAGATTTTTGTATGAGCCTATTTCTATATTGCTGAAAATATTACCAAATTGTTTAAGGAGATTAAGCGAATGCTAAGGATCTTTCCCTAAAAAGAAAAAAAAAAGAAAAAAATTCTAGAAGTATAAAAATCCTAAATTTCTAAAATTGTACAAGGTTATTACTATCTATTTTTTCATAATAATTGAATTACGAAAGCAAATCCTAGAGAAAAATTGAAAAGATAAATTTTGGGAAAAAAAAAAAAAAATACATTTTTTTTGAATGATTTAAGAAGAATAATTAAAAATAGAGAAATAACAGAAATTTTTCAGTTGAATGTTGATAAACTCTGAATTGTCTTGTTAAGCTTATCATATAAAAACAATTTTTTTTGAAATACGATAAATAGTAGTGTGGTAAGATTTTTTCTTGTAAAAGTTTTGTAAAGGGTTGGCACTGAGGGCGTTCGTTGATTGATTTTTATACCCTTTTGGTTCTAGTTCAACACAATCACTTCCTTGTTGTAATATTCAATTTCGTTCTGAATTGACCAAAAATGGCAGAAGCGAACCAAGGCGCGATCGGGAAAAGATATAATACGCGACAATTAGCGCGCGAAGGCATCGAAACACCTGCGACTGTTAGACCAAATCGCGATCGGGAAGTCGAATTCGAAAAATCACCGGAAGCAGGACAAGCGGGCGTCGATACCGAGGGGGTGAACCCAGAGGTATCCGGTCTCCGTGAGGCACTCGATACGAGCCTTAAATTTCGCGTGGCGGACTTGGTCCGTACCGAGTTAGCGATTATCGAACGTGAAAAGCAAAACCGGTTAGCCGAGATGGATACTCCGATAAATCGAGTCTCAACAGTCGTTCCTCCGGAACAGCCGCCACGGCCGCCGCGGGTCTCGAGGCAGCCAAATTTCGAGATGAGTCCCGTTTCTGCACCCCCAAACTATGGACAACCATTACCTGACTATGCACCCGAACCTTCGCCTCGTGTTCAGCACCCTCGCCAGTCCAGACCACAATTTCAAAACGAGCAGTGGCCCAGTAGCCCCCTGCGGCACTGGAAGATCCAGTATGACGGAGATAATTCCAAATTACATTTGGAAGAGTTCATTTTTCGTGTAGAAAATCTCACACGTGACACTCTTCGGAACCGTTTTGATCATTTGATCAGTAATTTCCACCTTCTGCTCGGAGATGCTGTGGGGAGCTGGTACTGGACTGTTCGGCGAAGTCAACAAAATTTAACCTGGCCTGATCTTAAATTAGCCCTGAGAGCTGACTGGGGAGAGCGTTCGAGGGATGTCGATTTAAAACGGCAAATGCTGAGCAGGCGTCAGCAGCCAAACGAATCGTTCACCTCGTATTACCTGGATCTCGTCTCATTACGCAACAGACTGTCGGTACCAATGCCAGAGAGCGAGTTTGTTGAAACGCTAAGAGCCAATTTGCTTCCATACATACAGGAGCAGATTTGCCTCCATCTTGTTTACTCGATTGCACATCTGCGCGACTTAGTGACCGAGATCCAGGTGACTCGACAGCGAACGAGGAGTACGCTGCCGTCGACCGCTCAACGTACCGCGAGAGTCGAAGAAAACTTCGCTTTTGAAGACCTGGCAGGAGCCCTGTCAGAACCTGAGAACATTGAGCCTGTCGACGCTCTCACTAAATTCTCTCCCTCAGCCATCAAATGCTGGAATTGTGACCAAAATGGGCACTACTATCAGGATTGCCCAACTGAACCCACCGGTTTTTTCTGTTATGGCTGCGGGCGAAAAGGGGTTGTTAAACCTCGCTGCCCAAATTGCTTGTCAAAAAATCAGCGTCGGGTCGGGAGCAGCAACATCAGCCCCCGATCACCTCAACGACCGCTGGCAATCACGGCAGGCGAGACGACAGCTGCCCCTTCTCGCCCCCAGACATAACTCCCTCCAAATGGGAGCAAAGTTCATCCGAATTGTCCAACTCGTATTCTTCACTCTCACCGTTAAATAATCACCTAATATTTTCCACATCTTCCACATCAGCTCAGTCAAAGTTTTTGAATTCCGATTCAACAAGTGAGTCAGAGCGCACCCCTGAACCTGAAATTTCAGTTACACAACTGGAGCAACCTCCGAGCGGAAAAATTACTGTACTTCAGAGACCAAAAGGTTCACAAACCCCGGTTCTCTTTCCCATTAAGCCTTACCACCTCAGGCTTAAAGAATATAAGGAAGCTCGGGAAAGAATTTTTGCTTCAACTGTTGAATATCCCAATGGTCAGGGGCCGCCTGCAGTTTGTAAAATTCCCAAGACTCGTCGTTCCACCTTACGTTTGCGTGCGTTTTGGAGACGCGTGAAAGAAAATCGTCGTAAATTATCCTCAGCTTTCGTCTCGGTTCCCAAGGATGTAAGGCCCTACGCCACAATCAAGCTCCTAGGCCAGAACATCACAGGTTTGCTAGATAGTGGCGCTAGCATTAGTATTTTGGGAAAAGGTTCCGAGAGTTTGCTGCAGGAGGCAGGAGTCAATTGGATACAATATAAATTTCGTTCTGCGATCGAGGTGGCCAACGGAGCTAGACAGGAGGTGCACGGGCACGCTGATTTAGAAGTTTCTTTCAAAGGCGAGACCAAAATTTTACGACTTTATGTCGTGCCTGGTCTCACTCAGGATCTATATCTGGGTATAGATTTTTGGAGGACCTTCGGATTGGCTCCGGACATTCTCGGTCTAGTCTCTTCGTTGGACACACCGATCGCAACGAAGTCCAACCCTGCAGAGCACGTCCTACCACCGGATCTTCAATCACGTTTAGAACGAACCAAAGCGCTATTTCCGTCCTACGCGAACATGGGTTTGGGGAAAACCCACCTGCTCGAACATGCTATTGACGTTGGGGACGCTACACCAATCAAACAGAGGTTCTATCCGGTTTCTCCGGCGGTGCAAAAATTGATGGACGCGGAGCTGAGCCGAATGCTATCGCTTGGTGTGATAGAGGAGAGCCAGAGTCCTTGGAGCTCTCCAGTTGTTCTGGTAAGGAAGCCGGGCAAGGTCCGACTGTGTTTTGACGCCCGGAAGGTGAACTCAGTCACCAAAAAGGATGCCTATCCGCTGCCGCAGGTAGATGGCATCCTAAGTCGCCTTCCGCCGGCAAAATACATTACCAGTCTGGACCTGAAGGACGCCTTTTGGCAGATCCCTCTGGAACAGAGCTCCAGGGAAAAGACCGCCTTTACGGTGCCTGGTCATCCCCTCTACCACTACACGGTGATGCCATTCGGGCTCTGCAACGCTCCACAGACCATGTGCCGGTTGATGGATAAAGCCATCCCATACGATCTCAGAGATAATGTATTGGTGTACCTTGACGATCTGTTAGTGCTATCTCAAGACTTTGATTCCCATCTGGCGCTCCTCGCTCGGGTGGCGGACTGTCTGAGGAGGGCGGGGTTGACCATCAACGTGGAAAAGAGCAAGTTTTGCTTAAGAGAGACGAAATACCTTGGCTTCATCATTGGAGAAGATGGAATGCGAATGGATCCCGGTAAGATTTCTGCAATTGTAGAGTATCCTACACCCAAAACCGTGAAGCAGGTACGTCGCTTCATGGGAATGGCAGGGTGGTACCGCCGATTCATCTCCAACTTCGCAGATCTTTCGGGTCCAATCACGGACACCTTAAAAAAATCAAGTAAATTCTCCTGGTCTGAAGAAGCTCAAGTCGCGTTTGAGAAACTTCAGCAACTTTTAACCTCTGCTCCCGTTTTGGTTACTCCCGACTTCTCCAAACCGTTCGTCATCCAGTGTGATGCGAGCACACAGGGTGTGGGTGGAGTTTTACTCCAGGTGGACGATGAGGGAAATGAACGACCGATTGCCTACGTGTCGCAGAAATTGAATTCGGCTCAAAGGAATTACTCGGTCACAGAATTGGAGTGTTTGGCAGCGATGATAAGTATGCAAAAATTTCGCCCATACATCGAACTTATGCCGTTCAAAATTATCACGGACCATGCAAGTTTAAAATGGCTAATGTCTCAAAAAGATTTAAGCGGCAGACTGGCGAGATGGAGTCTGAAGCTTCAACGCTTCGACTTCGCTATCGAGCACCGAAAGGGGAGCTTGAACGTGGTGCCAGATGCATTGTCAAGGGTGGAGTGCGACGCGCTGTCAGCTCTGGAAGACTACGGGCCTGAGGTCGATCTCAGCTCTCCACACTTCGCTTCGGCGGAGTATGTAGAGCTGGGACGACAAGCCGAAGAAAACCGGGCCAAATTTCCAGATCTGATGGTGCGCGACGGCTTCATTTATGTGCGTTCTGTCCTACGTTCAGGTGATCCGGTGCAAGAAGACGAAGCGTGGAAGCTTTGGATTCCTCCCGGCCTAGTCACAGATGTCATTTCTCGCGCTCATGACCCTCCACTATCTTCCCACGGTGGTGTGGGCAAAACGCTCGAGCGCATTCGCCGTTACTATTATTGGCCACGCATGGCAACCGACGTTAAATCATACGTTTTAGCCTGCGACACTTGCAAGGAAACCAAGGCTCCGAACACTATACTCCGACCTCCGATTCAAAAACAACCAATAGCCGAAAGACCGTGGCAAAGGGTTTACATAGATCTTCTAGGCCCATATCCTCGCACTAAGTCTGGACACGTTTGCATTCTAATAGCTTTAGATCACCTTTCGAAGTTCCCTCTTTTAAAACCCTTACGTAAGGCTACGACGGCTCAAATATGCTCTTTCGTCGAAGGAGAAATTTTCCATATGTTCGGGGTTCCCGAAACAATAGTTTCAGACAACGGTGTACAATTCCGTTCGGCGCAGTTCGCTAGACTCCTGGAGAGCTATGGAGTTCGACACATGCGAACCGCTCTTTACTCTCCTCAGGCTAACGCTTCGGAAAGGGTAAATAGATCTATTTTGGCCGGTATTCGCGCGTATATAAAAGACGAACACCAGAAGTGGGATGAGAACTTAAGCAGTATTGCCAGCTCACTTCGGAGCTCTATCCATCAGGCAACTGGCTTTCCTCCCTATCGTTTATTGTTCGGACTTAATATGGTTACACACGCTTCCAGTTACGAGCTGTTGCACCGCCTTCAGGGAATTGACGAACCCCTAAACATAGATACTTCCGACAAGCTTAAGCTTATTCGAGCGAAAGCTCAAGAGAATCTAAGGCCTTCGATCAAGGGGCAAAGTCATACAATTTGAGAGCAAAACCTGTAGATTTTAATGTAGGAGAAGAAGTATATCGACGTAATTTCCAGCAGAGTAACTTCGGAAAGCAGACGAGTGCGAAACTGGGACGAAAATTTTTGAAGTGTAGAATAAGGGCTCGAAAAGGCAATGCCCTCTATGACCTTGAAGACCTCCAGGGGAAACTAATCGGCACCTTCCACGCTAAAGACATTAAGAGGTGAGAGTGAGATCAGTGAAATTTCGGTTTTAACTCTATTCGTAACAACCTTCGTGGTTGCTAGATTTATTAGCTCTGTAACTTACAGTTATATGGTCGGATACCTTATGTTCTTTTTGATTAATCGATTTTATACAAAATCAAACTTCGGTAGCCCTAATAAGGCATCCGACCAGCTTATCTGGTATATGGTTATCCTAGAGCCGCCTCTGCTCGGGCATGCGGTGGACAAACCCTTGTATCTCCTTTCCCCTTCCTAGTTAGAGTTCCCATCCTTCACCTTATCCCATCCCACACCTGTCCTTTTCAATTTTTTCATTTTTAGCCCACCTTCGTCATTCGACGGGCCCTGCCTGTTGTTTTCTTGGTCGAGGTTGACTCGGGGCCTCTCGAGAATACAGCAGTTGGCTACATCAGCCAGCCAGCTGTCTCGAGGTCTCGAGCCCTCCTCTTCCTTGGGTGGAGCAGGTAGGGAGGGGCCTCTCCGTCTCGCTCGGCGGAACCAGCGCTTTGGAGACTACCGGGGAACTCCCTGGAAATACAGGAGTTGGCTGGTGGTTCGAGCCAGCTACCTGTCCGGGAGATCTCTCCGGTCGTCGTCCTTTCGCTTGGTTTCCGCGGAGGGAGTCAGGGCGGTTCCCTTTCCCTGAGGATCATATCTTCTTCCTACCCGGTGTCGCCGGAGCTAGTCCAGCTATCCCGTACGAAACTTAGAATCATTGTTCTTTGCTAGACATTCCCCCAGACATGACGGGCTCACCGTCATCGAATCAAATTAACTTCTCAAAACATTCAAAATTTCATATCGCAATTTTCTTTTGTCTCACCTGGGAGTTTATTCCAATGTTTCATATTGTATAGATGTATGTAGATAAGTCTTCACGATCGCACTCTCATCGCTTGAGGTTAGCAGCAAGGTAACGGAACCAGCGGGTTTCCGAGGCGTCCCTTTCACTCACAACAGTACCTAGTCAAGACTGATTTTTTTTTCCCTTTCCTTTTCCCATTATCCCATTTCTACCTCCCCATTTTGTCATCACCCCTATATTTTCGTAGAGTAACTGACTTGGAGTTCCTGTGCTTCAACTTATCCACCCCTAGTAAAGACTGCACGACAAGGCATCTGACAGGGGATGACCTTTCTGAAAATTTTCTTTTGCTTTGCGCAAAATTTCACGGCAACCCCCACCTCCAGACTCCCGTGAACAGCAGCGCCCTATCGTTGGAGTCTGGAGTGAGTCGGCTCCGAAGAGCGGAGGTTCATCCTGGGACTGGGATGACCGCGGGGGTTGTGTTACAGCCAATCCATGTAGACCTTTTTCTTTCATTATATATCATCGGCCCAGTGGCGACCTACGCTCAGGTCGGTCGAGATGAGAAGCAACTCCTTCTCACTGTCGGGGAGACTGGCCTCTCATTAGGGCCTGTTCGCTCCGCCAGTGGGAGAGAGTGGTGAAGTTCGTACCGGACCAACTCGACCTCTCATTAGGGTACGGGAAGGTCCTGTGCGAATGTTAGCCGGCTAGCTCAGTATCGGCGAACTTGGGTCGTGGGTCGGACCACATGTTGGGCACCCCTAACTAAGCCTGCCCATTCTTCAGCTCCGTTGTCCAGCGATGCGCGGCCATCGGACCTGTGGTGTTGTGGTCAGGGGAAAATTAGCATAACCGAGAACAAATTCTGAAAACCCAAAACATTTTTTTACGCCGCCTATGGCTGGCGAAACATTTTTCCATTCGGGGGCTTACCCAAAGATTCACGGCGGCTGTGGCAAACACCGCAAGATTAACCGTCCCTCGAGCGGCGAGCGTCGATTTTTGGAGCTAAAAATAGCACAAAAATCGACGGTCGCAGCTCGAGAAGCAAGTCAGGCGGAAAATAATTGCGGCGCGAGCAAGCAAACCAACTGAGATGGTGCACCACGGGCTCGATCGCGTATAAAAAAATTCTCGGGACCGAGATGCGTTGAGTCAGGCGAGTGCACGGTGCACTCAAATGCTTCGAAAATCGAGCTGCAGGCACGGCGAGCAGTGAAGCTCGATCCCGTTGCCGCCTGCTCACACACCGGCGGTGTGTGCTCGATGGGTTGTAGCTGCCGATGTGTGAGTGGCCGGCAGCGGGATCAGCAACGGCGGAGAATAACGCATCGGATGGCGTGGTCGACAGGCGGGGAGATCGCGCGAAAATTTAGGTCAGTCGGGAAAGAGTTTGCATTCAAGAAAGTCGTGGAACAGAGGTCAGAGAGTTCGGTCGTTGGTAAAAGTTAGAGTCGTTGAGAAGAAATTTTCTTGTAAAGTCGGAAAAAGTTTGGTTTAAGAATAAAGTCGGGAATTAGAAAAGTAAAGTCCGCGAAAGTCTTTCTTTTGAAATAATTAGAAAATTTAAAAGAATTGGCTCGGAAACAAAAAGGAAAGAAAAACCGCAAAATACAGAAGTTCGGTGCAAAAGCAAAATTAAAAAACCCGAAAACGGCCGGGCTCTGAAAAGAACGAAAGAGAAAAAAACAGGGAAAAGAAAAGAGAAGTGAAGTGAAAAGAAAAAAAAAAAAACAAAAAAAAAAAGGAAAATTCCACGAAGATTTGAGACAAGTATTGTAAACAATTTGAGTGCCTCGAAAATTAATTTAAAAAACCCAATAAGTGCCTTCCCGCAAGATTTTTTTTTGTTGTTCCTTGGTGTGATGTGGACAGTACCGAAAATATAAGTTTAACGAAAAGTACCGAAAGAATAAATTTCAAAAAGGGAAGACATCAAATAAAAAGACCAGTTTGAGTATCCAATTTCTTTAAGTGACTTTATTGAGTAAAGTAATTATTTTTTTTTTTTGACTTAAATCTAAAAAGAAAAAAAAAAAAAAAAAAAAAAAGAATAAGTGTAGTTCCGTTACACGAATGGTCCCCACAACTAGTGGTCGAACGGTATTTACCGCTCTTGAAAACTTGATACTGTACAACCCTGAAAAAAAAAGATAAAGAATGAACAACTGTATTATTTAGAAAGGAAAATTTTTTTTTGTTAAGTGACTTACGTTTTGTGGTAGTTTTCCTGACATTTGTGAACCTGAAGGAAAAAGAAACGAAAAAAAAAAAAAACAAAAAAACAAAACAATATGAAATTAGATTATATTAGGTTAAGTTCCTAAGTTAGTAAACTTATAAACCGACATTTAATTAAAAAGAACAATGAAATATTATTTAAATACAAATACGATCAGAATTAAAATATCAATAAATAAAATAAGCTACACAAATAATTGAAACATCCAGTGAATTGAATAAAACAAATGCATTAAAGATTAATAGATAAAAATAAACTAAACATATATTTGAACGATCCAGTAAATTTAATCAAGCGAATGAATCAAAGATTAATACATAAAATAAATTAAGCAAATGATAAAAAAATTCAATAAATTAAATAAATTAAATAAACAAAAATTTACCTGGTGGAGCTTCCTCCCGACACACCGGCACCTCTTCGGGGCCAGATATGAAGAGGCAGGGTGCCGGGCGGCGGCATCAGCAGCAGTCATTCAGCAGCGGCCTCATCATTAGCAGCAAGGCGCCCAACGAAAAGATAAGTCTGTAAATTTTTGTATAATAAGAAAAAATTAGACAACATTAGAAAAATAATCAAAATAAAAGAATAATATGTTGAGATAAATTACCTTTTTGTTCTCTGGGTCTTCCTTCTCTCCTGATTTCAGCAAGGTAACTTTCTTTTTTTGCACTTCACTTTAAGGGACCTTCCCCTAAATTTGTTGACCGCGGGAAGGTCATAAGGGCGGTTGGGGAACTGGTCAAAGGGGGGCTCAATTCCACCCGAGCCTCCCCCTAAGATGGCATTCACGGGCAGGTGCAGGGGTTCGCCTCGCACTGTCCCTTTCCTTACCCCAGCGACTAGTTTCGTTCCGTGGCGAGAGATTTTGTTTTGTTTTCGTTTTTGGGGTAGTTCGCTCCAGCGGCAAAGAGCGGCATAACGGCACAACCCCCCCACACTCCCGCAAGCTAGCCTGCCAGCTCTCGCTGCCGCACACCGCTGGACCAGGGCGCTTAGCCGGGCTCCTGGAGGACTTCGCCCCAATTACAACACGTGCTTTCAAACGCTCCCAAGCTAAGCTATAATTACTCTCGGTAATTGGAATGTTTTTTAATAAGCTGGCCGCTTCTCCAACCAAACATTCCTTTAAATAATGCAATTTGCGGACAGGTTGTAGTTGTGCATTATTATGTATGAGAGACATGAAATAATCATGAAATGACCTCCAGTCATTGTAATCTCCGTTGAATTTAGGAAGACTAATCCTAGGAAGAGGAGAGTCTGTATGTCCAGTATGTACAATTGTAGTTCCAGGTATCGCCATTTTGGTCTCGAATTGCGGAGTGCTCGTTATCATGGTGTCTACTAATTCTCCTAGATATTCCAATACTTCGGTGTGAACATCTGTGTAAACATCGTTGATTATGTACGGATCATCAGTTTGTTTTTTCGATGAAATTATGAGTTCTCTTATTTGATTGTCTCTGAAGTCAAATTCATCCCAACTCTTTTTTATCTGATCACTCATATTTTGCGAGAAGCCTGCAGTTCTTTTGTCCGGTTTAACCTTTCGTCCGGTCTTGATGGCATTTTTTAATTTCGTGGCAGCTAACTCCTGCTGAACTAGCAATTGTTCGAACTTTGATGGCATGATTACGTAATTTATATCCCGTTTAAATTTACCGATATGTACTGTCGCTACGTGCGTTCGCGTTCGTTGTATAAAGACTTAGAACCCGCAAATGTGTATTTTACAAATAATAATTACTTTTTATTACAGAATTTTATTTTCAAGAAATTCAAATAGTGCCCAGTGATTTTTTAGCCGCACCAACTAATATTCGGCTATTACTATCCGGCTCGAAGGACCAATGTTTTATATCCACTTAAGGGAATTAAGAAATATTACGGACAATAATCCAAATAAGAGGTTCGAAATCACTGAGTTAACTATAAAAATTTATTTTCAATTCAAATTCCTAATTACAAACAAAAAGATTACAATTTATCATTTAACACTAGGTGGAATACAAATTTCCACACGACAATTCAAACTTAACAATCTCTTTCTTTATTTTTCAAATACACAAATCAACAATTCAACATTATTCTAATTTTTTACATTAACAATTCAACAAATATGTTCTAAGTCTTTATACAATTTATCCGTGAAAGGATTCTAAGTCTTTTTATAAACAGTTCAAAAATACTCTAAGTTTAATACAATTTATCTTTGAAAGATTCTAAGTCTTTTTATAAACAGTTCAAAAATACTCTAAGTTTAATACAATTTATCTTTGAAAAGATTCTAAGTCTTTTTATAAACAGTTCAAAAATACTCTAAGTTTAATACAATTTATCTTTGAAAAGTTTCTAAGTCTTTTTATAAACAAAAAATTAATTTGCCGAAGATTGTCCCGTATTAAGGCAGAAAGCATAAAGGAAGTCAATTCAACCTTGGGTCATATTCTTCCTACTTCACTTTCTTACCTTTAGGGTCTTGCTCTTTCGCATTTGCTGGTTCACGAAAGAGTGATTTTCAACTCCAGCGCTGCTTCTTTTATACCGTTTTCCTTGTTACCTTTGTCAAACATCCGTTTCCATGGTTTTCGGTTGGTTCTCCATGGTTTCCGGCTTGATTCGCCTTCCACACTCTGTGGCATCACTAATCAGTGGGTCCTGGAACATCTTCCACCTAGCGCTTTCTCCCTTGCGCATTTTGTGGTCTCTTTTCCCAACATGAATGTGGTTATGTTTATATAATTCATTATTTGCATACTTTTATGCTCTTTTATTAGCATAGACAACATCCGCAAGTCGCGAAAATGCAGATTGAGAAGCACTGATCTCGCAGAAAATGTTGGTTTGAGGGATATCGGTGACGGAAAGTTTGACAGTTCGTTCGGGTGTGATTAGTGGCAATTGCCGGTGAATTTAGATAAATAAGTGCGGTAAGTTGTGATTATGAGCATTTTACTCATACTATATATTGTAGTTACTGTATATTCAGTATAAAATCTAGTGTAGAAGTCCTTCGCGCAATGAACTTGCTCGCTGCAAATTGCATGTTTTTTTGGTTATGCTAGGGACTTCTCTGGCCATGAATTAGGCCTTAAACTAGAGCTCTTTGGCTTTTTAAGCACACATATTGTGTGTATTTAAAATGTGGAGTACCAGTTAAAAAGAATTCTTTCTTTTTCCTATCTTCAGGATGATCTCTGGTTCCGTAGTGATGACTGGACATCGTTGAAGGAGCACCAAGCTTGGTCCCCAAAGATAAGTATATAAATATAAATAACATGAAGTTATAGCTAACATTTTATTTTCCTTTTCAGGACATATGTTGACGAACAAAGAAGGTTGACTGGAATCCGGATTCTGTTAAAGCTTTTGAGAACATTAAGACACAACTTTCTCAAGTAACCCTTTTAGCATTTCCAAATTTAAATACTGACCTTGGTTTATTTGTTGACGCTTCAGATTCAGCAATCGGTGCAGCATTAAACCAAAAAGTTAACAACAATTGGCAACCTTTAGGATTCTTTTCAACTCACACAATCTAAATACAGCGCTTATGATAGAGAATTATTCGCAGCGTATAAAGGAATCAAACATTTCCGTTATCATTTAGAGGGAAGAACTTTCACCCTATTTACAGATCATAACCCGTTAACTTTCGCTTTCAAGCAGAACCCTGATAAAGCTTCTCCGAGACAAGCTCGACATTTAGACTTCATTGGCCAATTCACTACAAACATCAAACATATTTCGGGAAAAGACAACTTGGTGGCAGATACCCTCTCACGCATAGAGGAATTACACCTACCAGCCGCTATTGACTTTGAAGCTATAGCTATCGCGCAGGAATCCGATAGCCAGCTCAAAGACTTACTGGAAAATGTTTCCTTAAAATTTTCCAAATTCCCCGTGTTAGGTAGTGACAAGCAAATCTACTGCGAAAATGCAACTTCACATGTTAGGCCCTACATTCCAGATAGTTTCCGTTTTCAAATATTCCGTTTAATTCACGATTTAGCTCATCCTAGCATTAGAACCACTAATAAAATGATCACTTCGAGGTAGTTTTGGCCTTCTATTAGTAAAGATATCACTAAATGGAGTCGCTGCTGTTTAGCATGTCAGAAAAATAAAATTTCCCGTCATGTTAAAACCCCTTTCGGCTCATTTCCTATTCCTTCCGAAAGATTCGAAACTATTCATCTCGATATTATTGGTCCTTTCCCTCCTTCAAAAGGGTTTAGATATTGCCTTACGATAATCGATCGTTATTCTCGATGGCCTGAGGCAATTCCGTTAACCAATATTTCAGCTGAAACATGCGCTGAAACCCTTTATCGGGAGTGGATTTCTCGCTATGGAGTACCCAAAATCATAATAACCGATCAAGGCAGGCAGTTCGAATCAACGCTTTTTAACGAACTTTCAAAATTTTTAGGATTTAAACACAACAGAACTACTTCTTATCATCCTCAATCAAATGGTTTTATCGAACGTTGGCATCGAACTTTAAAAGCAGCGATTAGAGCTTACGAACGAGATTCATGGTCCTATGTTTTACCTTCAGTTTTACTTGGTTTGCGAACGACATTTCGGGAAGATTTTATCGCCACCCCTGCCGAACTTTTATATGGCCAGCCCTTAAGACTTCCTGGTGATTTTATCCAACATCATCCTAATTCTCAAAATGTTTTGCAAAGCATCTAAGAAATTTATTCGATAACATTTCCCCTGCCCCGGCCTCCAATCACTTTAAAACTAAATTTTTCAAATTTAAAGATTTAAATACTTGCTCTCACGTTTTGGTTCGAAGTGTTTCATCTAAAGGTTCTTTCGAAAATTGTTATGAGGGACCTTTTCCTGTTGTAGCCAGAGATCAACATTATTATACTTTACAAATTAAGGGTAAAAATAGAAATATTTCCTTAAATCGTTTGAAACCTTGTTTTGTCGCATCCACTGGTGAGGCCGCCGAAGCTTCGATTTCAACGTTGTCACAGGGAGATGTTGATGTCGCCAAAGAAAATTTTGAGTGCAAGGATCAGCCAGCGACTGATCACTCCTTTAATCTAAATAATGAGCCAGTGCCTTTTAGTAACGGAGACACTCAAAATTTTCTCTATAAAAAACGAATAAGCTTTTCGATCACATAACGAGACTTTTAAAATAAAATCTAAATGACCACCTTTCTATTTATCTTTCTCGTTACACTGGAAGGGGGGTGTTGTGGCGGTTAACGGTTAATTTTGAACAATTCCAAATTAATTTATATGTATCTAAAGAACTTTACAAAATGAGGAAAATATTAAAAATCCAAGTAGCTTCAGATCAAAGTAGTTTCAGATCAGAGTAGTTTCAGGAAAAAGTTTAACTTTGTAATAGAAAATTTTTAATAATCAAGTTAGTTCGAAACAGATAGCCAGTCAGTTATTACAAAAAATTAAAAAAGGAAAAGGATGTAAATACAAATATAAAATAAAAACCAATTAAAAGAAACTACTGAATAAATTTATTACTAAACCAATAACCAATCGAAAAGGAATCGTTAAACAACTAAATTATAGCGCGATATCAAATTTACAATTCTGCGCTCAACAACATAATTAAGGAGGATTTTTTCACATCCCCGAAGATTACACCCCAGCATTTGTGTGGTGTCTTGTTGGGTTGAAAACAAGAAAGCCCCAACATATATATAAAAAAAAAGGATTGTGTGGTTTTTATGAAACCACGGTAAAAGTGAAACTTTTTTTCACATTATAGACATTTAACTAAAAATTTTCGGAATAATATTCCATTAAGGGTATAAAAATCGCTTCATCAATCTTAATTTTATACTTGGAAAATGGGAATGATAATGGGACTCACTAGCTGTGTCGTTGTTTACCAAAAGCAAATAAATAACAACATTTACATTAAACACTGACAAAAACAAACAAAATAGCGTGGAGCACTGGCACAAATGAGTAACAGCAGAGACAACAGAATCTATATAGATTCTGTTGTCTCTGGTAATATTCTATACACTACACGATCAGCTGATGCGAACTATAGGCGCCGCCATATTGGCCTCAGCTGCTCTGACGAGCGCCTTTCACTTTATCCCTACTCCGCGGCCGACCGTCACGCGACATGCAACACACAGACGAAAAAGTGTGAGACGATGTAATAAAAGTTTCACTTTAAAAATTATCTGTGGGTGGCTGAAGTGCACAAGTAAGAGTTTTACTTCCATAATCTTTACTTTATAATCATGAATTCTGAAGGTAATTCAAGTTTTTCTGAAGAATGCTTCACCATCTTTTGCTTACAAACTTCACAATTTAATTTTTTTCATGTTTTGAAAATAGCATAACCTAAAATGTATAGCTTCGCTGCATCGGAAACTCTAAATTTTTGTTGTAATTATCTATCCAGATTTACCTCAATCAATCAGTACCGTACCGTACCGTGGTACTGGACGGGGCTAGCCTGTGTTCGGACAGATCCGGACTCACGGCTATCGGCGCGGAGGTGGGCAACCTTACCATCAACGAACCGGGGTTCGTTAAGCTCACCAACGCGGAGCGCAAGAGGTTCAAGAGGGCGGTGGCAGAGGGCCTACCCAGAGCAAAGGCTCTGGAGGTTGCCAAGGCAACCCCTCCCAAACCGGACAAAAGAACCCGATCGGAAGACAAGACCCCCGATCTACCGGCTACCAAGAAGCCAAAGACCGCTCATGTGGGGCCGGTCAAAAAAAAAGCTGGCAGCGTGAGGCTAGGTATCACATCGGCTGACATGGTCAATCGTCCCCTGACAGCAGAGCAGATGGCTCTTCTACAGGAGGCGATTGTCGATGTCACGATCGAGCGCGCGGACGAGAGGGTTCGCCCGGAGTTCGAGGGGTGTATCTCTCGGGCCGGCTGGATCCTCCTTGTCTGCACCAACGTTCGGACAGCCGATTGGGTCAAGGGCAACTTTATGCACATTCGTGCCAAAAGCGCTCTTGACGTGGTCCTAGTTGAGGAGGGTAACTTCCCAAGGACGCACGTGGTCCGGGGTTACTTCCCTCAAAGCCTTTCCCTCACGAACGAGAAGGTTTTGGCCACAATTGGGGCACAAAACGCCCTCTCAACGGGGCAGTGGAAGGTGGTGAAGCGGCTGGTGCACGGAGACCTGCTCCACCTCATCTTCGCCATTGACGATAGGTCGATGACGTTGCTTGGGGAGATGAAAGGCAGGATAGCCTACCGCTTCACCCATGTCAAACTGATCCTTAAGAGCTCCGCTAAGGATCAGGACCCACCAGAGGGGAACCAACAACCCGAAGAGAGGGAGGTGGAGTCAAAGGACCTACCCCCCTCCAGGGTTGAGGCTAGCGGTAGTGTTGCCAAAGGGTCGTCGGTGGCTACACCCGCTGCTGGGCCCTCAACTAGTGCAGCCACTGGGCTACCTAGCAGGCCGGTCAGAGTCCCTTCGGCTCCAAGAGCTTTGGCCACTGGGCCGAAAGCCAGGAAGGCTGCAGTAGCAGCCGGTCAACAGCGGCCGCCACACAAGGGACAGCGGCCTCCTCCCAAGGGCAGGACTAAGGGACCCCGACAAGCCAAGGCAGCTAAGCTTGTCAAAAAGTCCCTTGCAAAGGAGGAGCACGGATGAGCACCATCAGGGTGCTCCAGGCGAACCTGCACCACGCCAAAGGGGCATCGGCCACACTGTGCAGGACTTTCGCCGAAGACCGAATAACCCTTGCGCTTATTCAGGAGCCCTGGGTTAATAGTGGCCAAGTCCGAGGACTCAGTATAAGCTCGTGTAAGTTGATATATAGCAGAGGAGAACTGGCGCCAAGGGCAGCACTCCTGCTTGACAAGAGTGTCAATCACTTACCCATGTATAATTTCATTTCCAGGGACCTCGTAGCGATCTTGGTAGAAATCCCCACCTTAGGCGGCGTCCGGGAAATTGTTCTGGCTTCCGCCTACTTCCCTGCCGAGAGCGCAATACCACCACCCGAGGTCCAGGAACTCGTCGCAGATTGCCAGCGCGCCAATCGCCAGCTGATTATAGGCTGCGACGCCAATGCACACCACTCAGTGTGGGGTAGCAGCGGCATCAACGAAAGAGGTGAGTCCCTTCTGAATTATCTTTCTAGCTGTAGTATAGATATAGTGAACAGAGGGTGCAAACCTACTTTCATCACTGCAGCCAGAAAAGAGGTGTTGGACCTCACTCTGGCCAGCAGAGCTCTGTCCGAGTTCATAGTGAACTGGCGAGTTTCTGATGAAGCGTCCCTGTCGGATCATCAGCACATAAGATTCGACATCCCCGGGCGCTCAGAACTCATAAGAAACACCCGCATTCCAAAGAAAACTGATTGGAATGCCTTTAGAGCATTAGTAAGCTCCAAAGCTGATATGCTGGTCACCAATATCAGTTCTACTAGTGAACTGGAACTGGCTGCGAACCAGCTCAATGAAGTTTTAATTACCTCCTACCACGACAGCAATGTGGTCGTTCCAATCCAAGCGGTACGCAAGGTGCCCTGGTGGAACGAGCGGCTATCTGCTATGCGGAGGCAGGTCAGGAGGTTATTTAACATTGCTAAGCGCACCAAGCAGTGGGACGGATACAGGTCTGCTCTCACTGATTATAATAAAGAACTGAGACGTTCTAAACGCGAGTCCTGGAGGAAGTGCTGTGAAGGTATAGAATCCTTACCGGCTGCAGCTCGCCTTCAGAAAGCACTGGCTAAGGACGCCACAAACGGTGTTGGGCTCCTGAAAAGACAGGATGGCACCTTCACCAATTCACAACGGGAAACCCTGGAATACCTACTACAGGTGCATTTTCCCGGTTCTATATTAGGGACAAATGAGCCCACTCCTGCGGTCCTCGATCATAGGGTCGAATTCGACCGCAGAGCTCTCAGTAGGTCCGGTGTCATTTTTGACAAGGACAAGGTTAGGTGGGCTGTGGCCTCCTTTCAACCCTTTAAAGCTCCTGGGGGCGATGGGATCTTTCCAGCACTGCTACAGAATAGTCTGGAAATAATCCTAGACTCTTTGGTAGCCTTATTTAGGGCCAGCTACAGATGGGGATATATACCACGCTCGTGGAGGAAAGTAGTGGTAGTTTTTATCCCCAAGCAAGGCAACAGGCCGCTAGAGCTCCCTAAATCTTATAGACCAATTAGTCTAACTTCCTTCCTCCTAAAAACTATGGAGAGATTGCTGGACCTCCACATCAGGCACTGTTTGGAGATGTCCACACCCCTCCATAGGACACAGTTTGCCTACTCGAAGGGCAAATCCACAGAGGCTGCCCTACACAGCCTCGTTGGCAAAATCGAAAAAGCTTTCCAATCCAAAGATGTGGCTCTGGGCGCATTTCTGGATATTGAAGGGGCTTTCGACAACACCGGATATGAATCAATCTCTAGGGCTCTCGTGAACAGGGGCATTGATTCCTATACGGTTGCATGGGTGGATGCCATGTTAAAAGAGCGTGACATTTCGTCCTCGTTGGGTGATACCTCGGTATGCATCAAAGCAATTAAGGGGTGCCCTCAAGGCGGGGTCCTGTCGCCATTGCTATGGTCTCTGGTTGTGGACGGTCTGCTAATCAAGCTACATGAGCTCGGTTATGAGGCTGTTGGATACGCGGATGACCTGGCAATCATAGTCGCAGGTAAATTCGACTCCACGGTTTCGGATTTGATGAGGTCCGCACTTCAAACAGTCACCGACTGGTGTGCCAGTGAGGACCTCTCTATAAATCCTTCCAAGGCTGTCCTTGTGCCTTTTACCAAACGGTATCGACTGGATCTTGATCCAATCTCCGTTCAAGGCACAGTTATTGGGTACTCGGATGAAGTCAAATATCTGGGTGTTATACTCGATAAACGACTCAACTGGAGTGCCCATCTCAACAACCCCTAAACAAGGCTACGAGAGCCTTGTGGGCGTGCAGGAGGCTCTTTGGCAGAACATGGGGTCTCAATCCAAAGATGATCCTCTGGTTATACAACACTGTTCTTAAACCAATAATCACCTACGCCGCCCTAGTATGGTGGCCTAAGATTCGGCAGAAGACAGCAATTGCAAATTGCAATAAGTTGCAACGGCTGGCATGCCTCTCCATAACTGGAGCCATGCGGACCTGCCCCACACTTGCCTTAGAGGCAATAGTAGGTCTTGCCCCCCTGCACATTTTCATTCTGAAAACAGCTGCAATCAGTGCTCTGAAAGTGCAGGTTACTTCAAACATGCCCTTGGCCGACGAAGGCCATATGAGCATTCTGAAGCAGATTCCAGACATCAGGGTCTGTCTCAAATCGGACCACATGACAAAGGAGCTTTGCTTCGGTAGGAGATTTAAGATCTTCATCCCTGAACGGACGGTTTGGATTGGCGTAGGTCCCAATCTAGGTCGGGATAGCCTTAGTTGGTACACCGATGGCTCGAAAACCGAGCTTGGTACTGGAGCAGGTGTCTATGGACCCAATACCATGGTCTCGATCGCAATGGGCGAATGGCCCAGTGTATTTCAGGCCGAAGTCCAGGCCATCAAAACCTGCGCCCAGATAAACCTTAATAAAGGACTTAAGGGCTCAATAATTAATATACTCTCTGACAGCCAAGCAGCGATTAGGGCGCTCTCCTCGTGGAGCTTTCGCTCAAGTCTCGTCAAAGAGTGCTTTGACTGCCTTCAACGCCTGGCTGCCACAAACAGAGTTACACTCGTCTGGGTACCGGGGCACTCTGGCGTTGATGGCAATGAGATCGCTGACAATTTGGCCAGAGAGGGATCCGCAACTAGGTACCAAGGCCCCGAACCCTACTGCAATATTGGCTGGTCTTCAGCCAAAACTGTGGTGGATAAATGGGCAAAATCAGTTCAAGTCTCATACTGGAACGATGCTTCAGGGTTACGACAGACTAAGACGTTTATCAAACCCTATGCTTATACCAACGCCACTGACCTGAGCAAATCGGATCTCAGGCTTCTGGTGGGTTACTTATCTGGCCATTATGGGGTCAGACATCACCTCAACAAGTTAGGTATGTCAATTGAGACAGAATGTAGACTTTGTCTAGAGGACGAAGAAACCACAGCTCACATACTGTGTGACTGTCCGGCATTGGCTCGGATTAGAAGTAGGACCTTTGGAAAAGGGTTTCTAAGCCCGGCTGAGGTCCGTAATTCTTCTGAGGGTGACCTTCTGGCTTTCCTTAGGGTAGCGGATCGTCTACTCCACTAACGGGGTTCCGGCACAAAAGACCGTCTGGTCGCAGTGCCCTCCGCTTGGGCGGCCCCACTAATAATAATAATAATAATAATAATAATACCTCAATCAATTTCTCTAGTATAATGACCTTCTCATTTTTTCATTTAGAGGTATTATTTCAAAATGTCCAATTTCACTGACTAAATCATTTTCGATTGAACACACAACATTTGTTTGTATTCACATCTAAGAGCATATCGTCATCATCCTCACAATTTTTTCCACTGCATTTCATTTTAGTAATTTTTGCAGACGTAAGCCTAGCTACCGATATGTTAAATATTGATGCAGACGGATTTCTATTGTTACCATTTTTAGCTCTGATAAGTGCAAAAAAGTTTTCAATGAGATCTTGGTTGAATCTTGAAGTGAAAATAAACGTTAACGAAGAATCCTCTTTGAAAATGGTTTCAGATAAAAGTATCCAAAACGATTCCTAAAAGTTATTTTTTTAAAATAATTGTTTAAAATTAGTCAAAAACACCTAGCCACCAAAAATCCCTTGAAGATTTCATTCATTGAGTTGAGCAGAGCACGCAACTCAGAGGATTCCTAGAAAAATTCAAATGAATCCCCCTCACGTTTCACCTCAGCGCAACCGCACAAGCCCCAACGAAGTGCAAGGGATAAAAGGGAAAGGAAAAGGAACCTTTCCAAATTCCAATTCCACAGCACAGGCTCTGCGACTGCAGCGCGCTGTTCGCCGATTGCTTGTGCGTGGAAGTCTCATTGGAAAGCACAACCCAATGTTTGCATCTTTGGGACTTGAAAATTTTTCTCGATTTCAGCCACGCGAATAGTCTGATAGTTATACAGTCTGTGGTTTGACTTAAATTTTTGGCACAGTTCTTTTAATTTACTCTGTGATTTTGGCGGGAAAAGAATTTTCCGGGGAATTTTTATGATTTTTCTCTCCATAAGAACCTTCCTTGTGCCTTAAGGAAAATATGAAAAAAAAAATTAGCTGAATTTGTCGAGCCGTTCTCGAGTTTTGTGCTTAGCAACACATTTGGCGATTCATTTTTATTAACACACTTTTATTAGCTTCACTTGTAACTATGTAAACAAATCTTGGAAATTAAATTTGACCCACTTTTCGGTTTCCGATTGCGCTGAAATTTTGCACACACGTTTAGTTTGGATGACAATGTATGATAAGCTAAGTGACGTCATACTAAGTCCAATATGGCGGACTGTGGAGCGCTTTTTAGTTATGTGTAAAGGAATCTTGGGAGTTAAATTTGACCCACTTCCCGGTTTCCGATTGAGCTGAAATTTTGCATACACGTTTAGTTTGGATGACAATGCATGATTAGCTAAGTGACGTCATTCTAAGTCCAATATGGCGGACTGTGGAGCGCTTTTTAGTTATGTGTAAAGGAATCTTGGGAGTTAAATTTGACCCACTTCGCGGTTTACGATTGAGCTGAAATTTTGCATACACGTTTAGTTTGGATGACAATGCCATGATTATCATGTTAAAGTCATTTTAAGACTGAAAAGTATAAAATAAAATATTATAATTTAAAAAAACTAAAAAACACACTTTTATCGCGCACTAAAAGGTATAAAATAATTAAATTAAATAAACTTTAATTTGTTACGATATATGCATGTTACCCTTCCCAATATTTTAACTTTATTGTAGGGTTAACGCAAACATATATTTTTTTATTCAATATGTGACGGATGATAGATATGCTAGGTAGTTATTAGTAAACTTATCACTTCTTTTATGTCCAATGAGTAATTCAAAAAGTGTGGAGCGCTTTTTGGTTATGTGTAATTAATTTAGACAAAGCGCTCCACACTTTTTGAATTACTCATTGGATATAAAAGAAGTGATAAGTTTACTAATAACTACCTAGCATATCTATCATCCGTCACATATTGAATAAAAAAATATATGTTTGCGTTAACCCTACAATAAAGTTAAAATATTGGGAAGGGTAACATGCATATATCGTAACAAATTAAAGTTAATTTAATTTAATTTAATTTAATTATTTTATACCTTTTAGTGCGCGATAAAAGTGTGTTTTTTAGTTTTTTTAAATTATAATATTTATTTATATAGATGTGCGAAATCCTTTTGGGCAATATAATTGCAAATCTACTAAAAACTGTACATTTTGCAAATACAATGCAAAGCAAGATAAGTAACTCCACCTAATGATGTATTCAATTCATAAATTGGTGTTAATGAGTGCGAAATTTCGAGGAAGGTGATAAATTGTTACCCGAAACTGAACGTATTCCCATTATGCTGTTTTTCGAAGTCTTCATCAAGGAGTATTGTACTTGAACGAGAAGGTTTTCAAGTTAAAGATCATGATAAAGTGAAAGGGGGTCGTAAAAAAGGTCACAAGCGAACTTGGGCAGACAAGTGAAAATACTCGGGAGTACGAGGAATCAAGATTTCACAAAATATAACATCAAGTGGTATAAGGGTTACCCCGTGGGCTTTCGTTTCCACTTTCTAAGAAAGATACTGAAAAAATTGTCCTGGCGTCCCCTTCCTAATTTCACCACTATTGTCAAAGAAATGGAAAAGGCCTCTCTCATTTCCTCCTGACCAACTTTTTGCTGACTCCGGCCTTTTTGATTTTCCTAGGACATTATGTAAGTGTACTAGTACAAGTGCCGGGACAAAACCCGGATCGCTTATTTGTCGGCTACTTGCTGAACTGCAGGACGTTTGGCACTGAGTCAAAATGACTTAGAAAGTGAATTCAGTGTTATTAAAAAGACGAATATACTAGCAAAGGGACTGAAAGTCCTTCAAAGAAATTTTATTTCCAGCGTAATCGGATTTTTAAATTTTATTTTTTCCGAGTTTTCTTTTCCGTCGGTGTTCATCTAGTTGTTATATATCTTCTATCTATATAAATAAAAGCGGCAAGTGCGAGTCGGACTCGCCCATGAAGGGTTCCGCAGCAGCAAGTAACACGGTTTATGCATAAGGTTTATGTTTATGAAATTAAATGTTTTTTTTTTATTTTTATATTTGAGTTGATTGAATGAAACGTAAATTGCGGTTTACGATTTATGACGTATTAAAAAAAACTACTTACTAGATCTCGTTCAAACCAATTTTCGGTGGAAGTTTGCATGGTAATGTACATCATATATTTTTTTTAGTTTTATCATTCTCTTATTTTAGAAGTTACAGGGGGGGGGGCCGGGGGGGGACACACATTTTACCACTTTGGAAGTGTCTCTCGCGCAAACTATTCAGTTTAGAAAAAAATGATATTAGAAACCTCAATATCATTTTTGAAGACCTATCCATAGATACCCCACACGTATGGGTTTGATGAAACAAAATTTTTGAGTTTCAGTTCTAAGTATGGGGAATCCCCAAAATTTATTGTTTTTTTTCCATTTTTGTGTGAAAATCTTAATGCGGTTCACAGAATACATCTACTTACCAAGTTTCAACAGAATAGTTCTTATAGTTTCGGAAAAAAGTGGCTGTGACATACGGACGGACAGACAGACAGACAGACAGACAGACATGGCGAATCCATAAAGGTTCCGTTTTTTGCCATTTGGCTACGGAACCCTAAAAATGAATCGCAAAATGTGTTGCTAAGCACAAAACTCGAGAACGGCTCCACCAATTCAGCTAATTTTTTTTTTCATATTTTCCTTAAGGCACAAGGAAGGTTCTTATGGAGAGAAAAATCATAAAAATTGCCCGGAAAATAGTAAAAACAACACTTTTCTTTTCCCGCCAAAATCACAGAGTAAATTAAAACAACTGTGCAAAAAATTTAAGTCAAACTAACACTTTCCATGCAAAAAATGTATGTCAAAGTTTACTGAGATGATTTTACGAAAGAAGTTTTACACGGAATTTCAATTCAAAAGAGTAGTTAGAGTAGGTGGACCTGTAATTACAAGCTTAGGCCTTAGCTGGAGTGTGCTTTCGCTGGAGTGTGCTTTCGCTGAGGCTCAGCGCAGATTGAGCCTGTTTCCAATGCGAGCGTAGCGTGAATTTCGAATTTCATTCATTTCGTTAATAAACTGCAACCAGCTGTTTATGAGGTTTCAGCATGTTCGACTCAGAATTTCGAATGCGCGAGCGCCACCTGTTTTTCTCAATATTTGAAAGGCATCTTCTATAATTCGTTTCGCGCAATTTCACGCCAAAAGTATATAGTAATTATAAAAATATATTTAAGTTTTTGAATTACTTCTTTTTGGCCAAAAATAAATGTTTTTTCAGAAAGGGAATTAGAAGAGCTTTAACAACTCCATCTAGTGAAAACTAGTCTAACCAAAAATTCGAACATTTTTCGAAGAGCTTGAATCTGAAGTAGGAATTGTTCTACTCCAGATTGGAATTCAAACGTCCCCAGCGTGGATTAGAGGGAGACATGTATATGTAAAAGTGAACAAGTGGGAAAGGGAGCACAGATCCACGCTACGCTACGCTAGCATTGGAAACGTAGCCTAAATAAACTTCACCGTGTGTCCTGGAATTTTGCAATCAATATTTCACCCACTTCCAATGAAGCTATAGGGCTGAAATTTTGCATACACCTTTAGTTCTGGTGACAATGCAATATGCAATACTCAAAATTGCAATATCTTTAAAACAGCCGCCGCCACAAGATGGTGGACCATGTATTTTTGGTCGAACCCCTTAATATGGGTATCAAATGAAAGAGCTTGAAGAGTAGGAAACGATAAAATGAGTAACGCCAGTTCTGAATCCAATATGGCGGAAGTCACAAAATGGCGATTTATAATTTTCATAGTAACCCCTATGATATGGGTATCAAATGAAAGGGCTTGATAAGCGAAATACAATAAGTAATGTGACGTTATTCTAAATCCAATATGGCGGACGTCTAATATAATAACGCATAAGTTCAAAAGAAGAGTTTCAAGATGCTAATGCACGATTCAGCTTCAAACGGTACCACGCACTAGTTACTCAGCGTCTTGCTAACGCCTTTTTGACATTTCAATTTGACGTTCTTTTACTAATAAAGACATCGTTTTTTAGTCTAAAAAAAAAATTAAATAAAAAAATATTTTTTGAAGACAAGCTTTTATTTAACAATGAAATATAAAAAATATACTAAAAAGGAAAAAATAAGTTTTTGCTAAAATTTATCAATTTTGGGCCTAATATATATTTCAACCAAATATACCTTTAACGTATTTCTTCACGGTATTTCTGTATTTGTATGACTATAAATAAAAGCTTGGGCGCTCTCATTACAAGCGAAATTATGCTGAAATTACACAATATTTCGCTTCGTTTCACTACTGCTATTGTTTATAATTTTAATATCTAATGAGCGCCCAAGCTTTTATTTATAGTCATACAAATACAGAAATACCGTGAAGAAATACGTTAAAGGTATATTTGGTTGAAATATATATTAGGCCCAAAATTGATAAATTTTAGCAAAAACTTATTTTTTCCTTTTTAGTATATTTTTTATATTTCATTGTTAAATAAAAGCTTGTCTTTAAAAAATATTTTTTATTTAATTTTTTTTTGAGACTAAAATTTAAAATTATAATATTTTGTGGTGAAATTTATAGTGCATTAAAACTGATATTTTGGCATAAGGGACCAATTATAAAACAGGTTTATTTATTTATTTATGCACGTTTTCTTTTAGTTTTAAATGCACGGCAGTCGGCACCCTGTAGGTCTGTACCAATTTCTCTAAATTCCAAGCCCCGCCTCTGCATTGTTTTTCTCGTTCCCACCACAATGCTTGAGCATCCTATCGACTTCTAGCAAAATCGTGGGGTTGGGAGGAATAACGGCACCAAGGTCACAAAAACTGAAAATCTAAATTGCAGGAGTGAACAGTCTTTGTAACAAAGGTACCATAGTATTTGCTGCGGGCGCCGCCGTACTTCCACTACACTCACTCACTCACACGAAGCCGGCGCAACTTGCTCACGGAGGGGCCCGCTGAGCGGCGCACACTTGCCCAGGGGACTGGAAGTCACTGGAAGCGAGCGGCTCGTTGTTTACTTCCTCCGGGCTTGTTGATATTCGGCGTCGGTGTTGTTTGGCTCGACCGGCGAGCCGTGCGCAATTTATTTAGCAGCCGGGTGGTGTAAACGTGCTAGGTGAGTGCAGTGTTTAGTGCCGTGACAGGTGAGATATCGCGGCAGGGTGAAAAGAGTAATGTTTTCGTGACCTCTTGCAGGTACGGCGGAGGCGGCTCCTCGACGTGGTACGGCGAGGCAGGTGACTTGGCAGGGAGGCAGCAGGAGGCGGATCGCCGCGGGACACCCAGCTCTCGGTAAGCTTGTGTTATTTCCTAAGATTAGAGTTCGCAAAGTGTGGAAATTGAGCCTGTTGAAGGCCAAGCAGCTGACTTCGGCGCTCCTCACCCGTGCCTTTGTTTATTTGTTTTTAATTACTTGCTTCGGGTTATGAATTTGGGTAGTTTGATTAATTCGGCCGCGTGGATTAATTACGCGCCGGCCTTTCACGGGACGTAGAATGAAATTAGGCTGGGACACGGCACTTACCTGTGGTTCCGTGGGATCAGCCAACACGGAGGCGATTCCCACAATTGTAGAGTCCTCTGCTCACTGCGAACAAAACTGCGGCGACGGGGCTCGAGGAAAACGCACTAGTACTCGTTCACTTCTTTTATTTTTTCCCGCGTTCCACAATTCGCAAATAATCAATTACTCCGACTGAGCTGACGATGTGCTTCGCTACGTCGTTTGGCAATTTTATTTTGTTTCAGTTTATAATTTAATTTAATTTATGATCTTTTTCACGGAGACTCTGATTTCCTTATTTAGCTACGCAAAGAAAAACTTGCCGCGGGTCGTCCACCAATATTGGCGGTCACACCTAAGATGGCTCGGGTCCTCGACCGCGCTCAGCTTCCGGCCTTGACCTTGCTCCCTGGTTTTCTCCTCAGGCGTTAGGGGGAGATGTTCGGACAACTTTCCTGCAAGAGGTAAAATTATAATTATTCACGAATAAAGAAATAATTCATTTTTCTACATTGCAGGGACTGCAACAGTATTATATTAACAAAACTGAAAATATTAGTGTTTCTTACGGGAATATTCGAATATTCGTCAATCGTAATAGGCTCCTCCAAAATTCAAGCAGAAATTAGCTTCAGGAGCACACATTTCAACTAAGCAACGAACTCCAACGCTCCTGGGTAAACATCTTTAGTTGCCTGTTGTGGTCAGGGCAAATATCAGAGGCTGCAAACGAAACCCAGAATTCAAAACATATTTCCACGCCGCCCATGGCTGGCGTCAATTTTCTATTGCCCTAAAATTCACGGCGACTGTGGCAAGCACAGCTAAATTGTACCGTCCCTCGAACTGCGGACGGCGAGATTCGTAGCTAAAAATAGCACAAAACTCGCCGGCCGCAGCTCGAGGGACAACCCAAGCGGAAAATAATTGCGGCGCGAAGCAAATGAACAGGCAAAGTGGTGCACCACGGGCTCGGCCGCCTGCGAAAACATCTCGCGACCGAAAATGCATAAGCCCGGAGAGTTCACGGTGCACCAAAAATGCTTCAAATCTAGCGACGGGCATGGCGAGCAGTGAAGCTCGATCCCGTTGCCGTCTGCTTGCACACCGGCGGTGTGCGTCCGATCCGCTGTTGTTGCCGATGTGTGAGAGGACGGCAGCGGGATCAGCAACGGTCGGGCTGACTCATCGGGTGGCGTGGTCGATGGACGGTAGGAAAAAAGGCGAAAAAAGAGATTCATTCGATATCTGGCGGCGGAAGGAACAAGATCTCGGCGATTAGAGTTTGTTAGTTTTTGCGAATCTCCTCAAAAGTATAATTTGGTCGTCATCGAATTAAAAATAATAGTGAATATTAGAACGGTTTTAACTGAGGAGTGCTTTAAAAGTGCAAATTTTACGAGAGTTTCCGCAGTTGTTACACGCCGAAAAACAATTGAGTCGGTGAAAAGCTCGGTCGGCAGATTTCCCTGTTCCGCGTTTAGGGGAAAAGAAAAAAAAAGGAACAGAGAAAAAAAAAAAAAAAAGGGGAAAAGTGAAAATATAAGTGCTGAAAAAGAAATTGATTTCGCAAAAAAATTAAAAGACGAAAACGTAGTTTGAGTGCCGAAAGAGCCTCGGCGATGCGGGGCTCCATTTTTCTTTTCGCTTCGAGACGAAAATTATCGAGTTCGATTCCGTGCTGTACCATTCGTGCCTCCATTCGTGGGTAAGACTTGCAATCCTGAAAACAAGAAAAACAAAGAAAGAGTAAATAATCAAATTAACTTCAAATGAGTTCGCAAAATGTAGTAATTCTATAACGAAAGTGTCCAAAATTTTTGTAAGTGGACCAGACTTAGGAAAAAGAAAAAAAAAGAAAACACATAAACTAAAAATGTAAAAATTAAAACAAACAGTTGGAAAGACAGTGAATTTGACAAATGTTATGGGTAGTTCTATCAAACAGAAAATATTTTTTTTAATAAACAGAATTAATGGACGTGAGAACGATTATAAATTAACTTTGGGACAAAATTAGTGCTAATTAGATTGTATCAGGAAGAAATATAAAAATAAAAAGAAAACTGTAAGATTTAGAATAAAAATTTCAAAGAAAGAGTGAATTCAATGTTTTGGTGTATATTTCGAAAAGAGTTTGTAAAATAAATTTTACTAAAATTAAGATAAAAACAGCAAGAATATATACGAGGTAGAACTGATTAATTGTTAAATCAAACCCGAATATAAAGACTACTCAAAGAAAAAAAAAAAAAAACTATTACAAGCAGGAAAAATTTGTGATGCAGAAACAAACTTTGGTGTATACTTAGTGTTCGTAGTATTAAAGAACAGAAAAATTTTTGGGAAAAATTAATGTGGTGGAACTAAAATCTAAGTGAATAACGAAACGAACTAAAAGTTAATTTAATACAGAAAATAGTGAAACGTTAAAATCGAAATAAGAATATATCTCCGGCGGAGAACAAACAAACCGTGACCTTATAGGTATATAAGCAGACAATTGAACTAAACAATTTTTTTTTTTTGACACTCAAATTAAAAACCGAACAAAGACAAATTTTATAAAATAAATACAATACCTAGCATCAAGTGAAAGCAGACATTAAATACGAAATAAATACAAAATGAAGATAATAAGCGTGTAGTGCGTACGCGAACTTTCCCGACCAAGTGTATATAGACATGAACCAAAACATTTAACCGACAAAAAAAAAGAATAAACAAGGGGAAGAAAATAAATCGACCAAATTTAATGTGCACCTAAAATTTAGCCAAAAGTAAGGAGTAATGGAAATTTAAATTAACCAGTGTTTAACAAAATTAGATACCTACAAGACAAGTAAATAAACCGAAATAAATAAAGATTCGATAACACATCAAAATAACTAAAATAAATAAAAAAATACGGACCTTGTGGATGACTTCTGGGGACACACCGGCACCACGTCGGGGCCACCTGAAGAGGCCGGGTGCCGGGCGGCGGCATCAGCATCAGCATCGGCAGCAGGGTCATCATCCAGCAGCGGCTCAGCATCAACAGCGCTTCAACATCAATCAACATTCGTCACCGACTCTACAAGGCGCCCACCGATTTTTTTTTTGAAGTATTATTTGGTATGTACATAACCCCTTTTGTTTATAAATTACACTTGTAAGTAAAAATAGAAGATAAAACTGAAAAAAACAAAAGAAAAAAAAAAAAGAAAAAAAGAAAATACACAGAAGAGAAGAATTAAATAAATAGATATGCCACTGTAATTCAGCTTGTTTTCTCCGCGTTTCACCCCTCCACTCTCAATTTCAGCGTGGGAAATGTTTTCTAATTCGGTTGTAATGAGATGATTTGAAATTTAAGTTTTTTCAAGGGACCTCCCCATACTTTTTGTTGGCCAAGGGGAGGTCACAGGGCGGCTGGGGAAATCGGCCAGGGGGGGTTCATTCCACCCGAACCCCCCCCTGAGAGTCATTCACGGGCAGGTACAGGGGTCCGTCCCGCCTTGTCCCTTCCGTACCCCTTGCGATTCTTTTCGTTCCGTGGCGAGAGATTAGTTTTCGTTTTGGTGCTGATCCGTTCTCGCGGCTAAGGGCGGCATACCGGCACAACCCCCCCACACTACCGCATGCTAGCCTGCCAGCTCTCGCGGCCGCACACCGCGGGACAAGGGTGCTTTAGCCGGGCTCCTTGAGGAACAGCAACCATAACAAATATGGCGCCCAACGGGGGGCTATCCCTATCCCTTCCTTTTTTTGGAGCCTAGGGCTCCCAAGTTTTTTTCACTTCCTTTTCTCTTCTTCCTTTCGAGGCCCTATCGGTGACTCCCGTGGCTGTGGTCGACTCGAAGCCTCTCGAGAATTACGGCAGTTGGCTACCTTAGCCAGCCAGCCGTCTCGAGGTCTCGGGGATACCCCATCCTAGGGAGAAGCTGGTAGTGGGGGAATCTTCTTCGTCGGATCCTGTGGGGTCTGCGCGGCGGAGACGTCTAAGGGCCTCCCTGGAATTACAGGGGTTGGTTTTTTTGGTGTGCCAGCCACCTGTCCGGGAGGATACCCTGGTCGGCCTCCGTCTCGCAGCCCTCACCGGTGAAGTGAAGAAGGTTCCCTCCCTCAAAACCATCCCGTCGGCGGGCCGAATGCTCGGTGGCCCGGGGAGTGGCTCTCAGGTTACAGTAAATTATGAAACTATTCTTCTCAGCTGAATGGAGAGGTGAGGAGGAGAGGTGAACCGGAGATCTTATTAGTAGAAAATATTCAAACAAAAAGAAAAATTAAATAAAACGCAATTGTATCTTCCCAAAAAAAATTTTAAAATTTTAAAAAAAGAAAAAATTTAAATAAAAAGAAATTGTAACTTCCTTTTGACTGCTAAGATTTTTTGTAGAGGTAAATTATAACATTTAAATATTTTTGGCAAATTTTGTATGCATGTTGCATGCATATGTTTATATGAATAAGACTCAGAAGTCAGGTTTTCGATTGAATTCGGTAGTTGAGATTTGAGAATTGAAAGAGGGAAAAATTTTGTAAACTTTTGCGAACACATTGGCACTTGTTCGGGGAACAATTTTTCTTCCTTCTTTATTACATATTGTTTCGAATTATTCAAGTATTTCCCGTTTCTCTTCATTGAGAGATTTCTGACTTACCCTTCGAAATGGCAGAATCTAGCACGGGCGCGATCGCAAAAAAATATAGGACACGGCAAACGGCGCGAGATATGGAATCCGAAACCCCGGCTACGGTCAGACCCGCGCGGGAGCCTGACAACGCGAGCGAAAATACCCCGACGGTTCAACGGGAACCGGATATGGCGGCGGGCGAGGATCGGTCTTCTCTTCGCGAGGCCTTTGACACTGGCTTTAACTTTCGTGTCAAAGATTTAATACGGGCAGAGATCGCGAACATTAGAAGAGAAATCCGCGAGCAAACGTTGCTTGAAACGCCAAAGACTCCTGGACCCAGGCATAGAGAAGCGGCTTCGGCACATAGGCCTAGTCCTTTACCGCGCATGCCAAGACAGCCTGATTTTAATGTCAGCCCATTTCAAGACCCAAATAACAGACCTTTTGTGCCTCCGCATGGTTCAGGACCCCATCGTAATTGGCCAAACCCGAATCCATACCAGTTCGACCAGTCGGTGTCAGACAGACAGTATAGCAATCCCATTCGGCACTGGAAATTTCAGTACGATGGCAACAATACCCGCTTGCATGTTGAAGAATTTATTTTCAGGGTAGAAAGTATGACCCATGGTACCCTTCGAGGGGACTTCACGCAGCTTATCAATAATTTCCATCTTTTGCTCAGTGAGACCGTGGCAAACTGGTACTGGACCATAAGGCGTAGTAATCCCAATATTCCGTGGGTAGACTTGAAAGCAGCGTTGCGTGCTGACTGGGGAGAGCGCTCTCGCGATGTCGATATTAAGCGGCGGATGCTGGGCAGGCGACAGCAGCCTGGCGAAACTTTCACAACGTATTATATGGACTTGGTGGGATTGAGGAATTGGCTTTCCATTCCAATGCAGGAGATGGAATTCGTGGAAACGGTGAGAGCGAATCTGCTTCCGTATATACAGGAGCAGATTTGCCTTCACCGGGTCTACACGATTGCCCATTTACGAGATCTAGTTACCGAGGTCCAGGTGACACGCCAGAGAACGAGAAGCTCGCTGCTGTCGGGTGCCCAGCGTCCCGCTCGAGTCGATGAAACCTTTGCTATTGATAACCTGATCGACCCTGTTTCCGAAGAGCCTATAGAGGCTGTGGACGCTCTAACAAAGTTTTCTCCTACGTCCATAAAATGTTGGAACTGCGACCAAACGGGTCATTATTATCAAGATTGCTCGTTGGAGCCCACAGGATTTTTCTGCTATGGCTGCGGCCGAAAGGGGGTGGTCAAACCAAGATGCCCAAATTGTTCTGAAAAAAACCGGAAACGGTTCGGAAGCAACAACACCAGCTTCCGACCGCAAAGAACACCAGCGATCATGGCGGGAGAGGCGGAGACCTCACCCTCTCGACCGCAGACATAGAGACCCACCAGAACCAACACCCAAACAATAAATTTTCTTCCCAGCCCTTTTCATCGTTTGAGAAATTTCCATTCGTAGAGTCAGAACAAGATCTGTCAAAGCCACAGCCAAATAATGTAGATCCCGAGGAAATTCCGAGTCAGCCAGTCTCAATACTTCGTCGATCCGATTCAGATCGAAAACCGAAGTTATTCCCTATCAAGTCTTACCATCGGCGACTCAAGGAGTACCAAGCGGCTCGCGAAAGAATTTTCTCCTCGGCTGTAGACTATCCCATTTTAGAATTGAGTGAAATCTCTAAGCCCCGACGCGCTACAATTCGACTACGAGCCTTTTGGAGACGTGTATTAGACAATCGGCGAAAGTTAGCCACAGCGTTTGTCTCTGTCCCGAAAGATATAAGACCTTATGCCACAGTAAAAATGTTAGGACAGAATGTTGTAGGCTTGCTTGATAGTGGCGCAAGTATTAGTATATTAGGGAAAGGTTCAGAATTGTTTTTGCAGAAGGCGGGTAGTGATTGGGTCAAGTATCGATCCACGATCGAGGTGGCCAATGGGGCCAGACCAGAAGTGCACGGGCACGTTGAGTTGGAGGTTGCGTTTCGAGGAGAGACAAAAAAGCTACGGCTTTACGTCATACCTAGTCTCACTCAAGAACTATATCTCGGAATCGACTTTTGGCGCACCTTCAAGTTGGCTCCGGACATCACTGGTCTGGTTTCCTCATTGGACACCCCGATCGCGGCGACGACCAACCCCGCAGAGCATACCTTATCGCCCGAATTACAACGTCGGTTAGAACAAACCAAGGCACTTTTTCCATCCTACTCCAATCGAGGTTTAGGTAAAACCCATCTGCTCGAACATACCATAGACGTCGGCGAGGCAAAGCCCATTAAACAGAGATTTTACCCAGTTTCCCCGGCAGTTCAATCATTGATGGACGCTGAGCTGAACCGAGTGCTCTCGCTTGGGGTGATAGAGGAGAGCCAGAGCCCTTGGAGCTCTCCAGTTGTTCTAGTACGGAAGCCAGGCAAGGTCCGACTGTGTTTTGACGCCCGGAAGGTGAATGCAGTGACGAAAAAGGATGCCTATCCGCTGCCTCAGATTGACGGCATCCTGAGTCGCCTTCCGCCGGCAAAGTATATAACCAGTTTGGACCTGAAAGATGCCTTTTGGCAGATTCCGCTAGAAAAGAGCTCCAGGGAGAAGACCGCCTTCACCGTTCCTGGTCATCCCCTCTATCACTACACAGTGATGCCATTCGGTTTATGCAACGCTCCACAAACTATGTGCCGGCTAATGGACAAGGCAATACCTTACGATCTCCGTGAAAATGTTCTGGTATATCTCGACGATTTGCTGGTCTTATCTGAGGACTTTGACTCTCATCTTGCCCTTCTCGCACGGGTTGCGGAGTGTCTGCGGAGGGCGGGCCTCACCATAAATGTGGAGAAGAGTAAATTCTGCTTGAAAGAAACAAAATACCTCGGATTTATCATCGGTGAAGAAGGAATGCGTACAGACCCTGGGAAAGTTTCCGCGATTATAGAGTACCCCACTCCCAAGACCGTACGTCAGGTACGTAGGTTTATGGGAATGGCAGGTTGGTACCGGAGATTTATACCAAATTTTGCTAACCTTTCCGGTCCGATAACGGACACGCTTAAGAAATCGTCTAAATTTACGTGGACAGGCGAGGCCCAAAGCGCGTTTGAAAAACTCAAGCAACATTTAACTTCTGCTCCGGTTTTGGTGAGCCCCGACTTCTCCAGACCATTCGTGATTCAGTGTGATGCGAGCACACAAGGAATTGGTGGGGTCCTACTGCAGGTCGACAAGGACGGCAATGAGCGACCCATAGCTTACGTGTCTCAAAAACTAAACTCAGCGCAACGAAATTATTCGGTAACGGAACTAGAGTGTTTGGCTGCTATGATAAGTGTGCAAAAATTTCGCCCTTACATCGAGTTAATGCCCTTTAAAATTATCACTGACCACGCGAGCCTGAAATGGCTAATGTCGCAGAAAGATCTGAGCGGCAGACTGGCCCGGTGGAGTCTGAAGCTTCAACGCTTCGACTTTACCATTGAACATCGGAAGGGAAGCCTGAACGTGGTGCCGGATGCGTTGTCGCGGATGGAGTGTGACGCATTGTCAGGGCTGGAGGACCTTGGGCCTGAGGTCGACCTCAGCTCTCCACACTTTGCCTCGGCAGAGTATGTGGAGCTGGGGCGACAAGCCGAAGAAAACCGGGCCAAGTTTCCGGACCTGACAGTGCGTGACGGCTATCTTTATGTCCGCACCTGCCCACGTTCCGGGGACCCTGTCCAGGAGGCCGAGGCGTGGAAGCTTTGGATTCCCCCTGGTCTAGTCCCCGACATCATCTCACGAGCTCACGATTCTCCGGTATCCTCCCATGGTGGAGTAGGAAAAACGCTAGAGCGAATTCGTCGTCATTTCTACTGGCCGCGCATGGCATCGGATGTCAGATCGTACGTCCTTGCGTGTGACACTTGTAAGGAGACCAAAGCACCAAACACTACACTTCGACCACCAATAAAAACCCAACCGATAGCTGAGAGACCGTGGCAACGGGTGTATATGGATTTATTAGGCCCGTATCCCCGCACTAAGTCTGGGCATTGATTGCTCTTGACCATCTTTCTAAATTTCCTCTGTTGAAACCCTTACGGAATGCCACAACGGCACAGATATGCACTTTTGTCGAGGAAGGAATCTTTCATATGTTCGGGGTTCCAGAAACCATCGTCACCGACAACGGCACTCAATTCCGCTCGGCACAGCTCGCAAAATTACTCGAACGCTATGGAGTCCGACATATGCGCACTGGCGTTTATTCCCCACAAGCTAACGCTTCTGAGCGAGTAAATCGCTCTATACTAGCTGGGATCCGTGCGTATATCAAGGACGATCATCGGGAATGGGACGAAAATTTGAGCAGTGTTGCCAGCTCCCTTCGGAGTTCTGTCCACCAGGCAACCGGTTTTCCCCCATACCGGATGTTATTCGGGCTTCACATGATTACTCACGCGTCGAGCTACGAGCTATTGCGCCGCCTACAAGGAATTGACGAACCATTGACACCTCCGACAAGCTTAAACTTATTCGAGCTAAGGCTCAAGAAAATCTCAAAAAGGCGTTTGAGCAAGGTGCAAAAACGTATAACTTAAGAACCAAGCCCGTAGATTTCAAGGTAGGCGAGGAAGTATATCGCCGAAACTTCCAACAGAGCAATTTTGACAAACAGACTAGTGCTAAACTCGGACGCAAATTTTTAAAATGCAGGATTAGAGCAAAGAAAGGAAATGTTCTTTACGAACTTGAAAACTTACAAGGTAAATTAATCGGTACATTTCACGCCAAGGATATTAAAAGGTGAAGAGAGACAGTCACACACTTCGGCTTTTCAATTCTAATTTTCTTCAAGTCTCTTCGAGGCAACCCTCAAGAGATCGTGTGTGCTAGTAAATTTCAAACTTGATCGGATTCCTTATGTTAGGTCAACCTTTTGAGCTCAGCTCACTCAATATTATTCGGTAGCCCTAATAAGGCATCCGACCAGCCTCACTGGAAATACTCGGGGGTCCTAAGCCGCCTCTGCACGGGTACGCGGTGGACACACTCCTTTGTTATACCTTTTTATCCTTCCTAGTTAGAGTTCCCATTCCCGAACCCCAAATTCCCATCCATCACCATTCCCAATTCTTGGTAGTTTCTTCAATTTTCCCTCCTTCTTCGTTCCGAGGGGCCCTGCGGTTGTTCTCGTGGTCGAGGTCGACTCGAGACCTCTTGAGAACTACGATGGTTGGCTTCGACAGCCACCCTCTCGTCTCGAGGTCTCGGGGCTTCCTCTCCCTCGGGAACGGCAGGCAGGGAGGAGCCCCGCGGGTTCACTCGGCGGGGTCGGCGCTCGGAGACGGCCGGAGTTCTCCCCGGAATTACAGGGGTTGGTTGTTTGGTGTGCCAGCCACCTGTCCGGGAGATTTCTTCGGTCGTCGTCCGGCCGCCTGACTTCCGTAGAGTGAATTGGCTCGGCTCCTTTCCCACGAGGAATTTTGATTTCCTTTTATATTCGGTGTCACGAGAGCCCCGACTCTCGTCATTCCGCAGTCATCAAAATTTAAAGTTTTTCGTCCTTTCAACGTTAATATCGGATTTACCAAATCGTTTGATTATACTTCTTGGAAGCCTCCCTTTCGCATAGATTAAATTTTTTCGGGTATCAACCCATCTCTGCATTGTAAAGCTCTCTTCACCTCAACAGGTCTTCAGGCACCTTTCTCGTATATGTAAAATTATCACCACGGCTACTGTCTGCAACGTTGACGATCCTCGCCGATCTGCAGTGGGGTCTTACCATCCTTACTTACCATCCAATACCACGGACCGACAGCGTTCTCTCCAGTAGCAACTGCACAGCGAATCATCCTCGTAGTCAACAAAACAATTTTTCTTCTCCAGCCACAAATTTTTTGTTCGAAACATCTGAATGGCCGTCCCCCCCCACGATCTTGGCTGGTCCGGGGTGAGTTGGCAGCTCCCCTTCCCCGCCAGGGAACCCAGCCTCTCATTAAGGCTGGTTTTTCTCTGTCGGTGGAGGAGAGTGGTTAAGTCGGCACTGGACCAACTGACCCCTCATTAGTCTCAGGGAAGTCCAGTGCAGATTTTAGCCGGCTAGCTCAATCTCGGACTAGACTCGGGTCGTGGGTCGGACCACATGTTGGGCACCCTTAACTGAGCCTGACCATTTTTTCAGCTCCGTTATCCTGCGATGCACGGCCAACGGACCTGTGGGTGTTGTGGTCAGGGCAAATATCAGAGGCTGCAAACGAAACCCAGAATTCAAAACATATTTCCACGCCGCCCATGGCTGGCGTCAATTTTCTATTGCCCTAAAATTCACGGCGACTGTGGCAAGCACAGCTAAATTGTACCGTCCCTCGAACTGCGGACGGCGAGATTCGTAGCTAAAAATAGCACAAAACTCGCCGGCCGCAGCTCGAGGGACAACCCAAGCGGAAAATAATTGCGGCGCGAAGCAAATGAACAGGCAAAGTGGTGCACCACGGGCTCGGCCGCCTGCGAAAACATCTCGCGACCGAAAATGCATAAGCCCGGAGAGTTCACGGTGCACCAAAAATGCTTCAAATCTAGCGACGGGCATGGCGAGCAGTGAAGCTCGATCCCGTTGCCGTCTGCTTGCACACCGGCGGTGTGCGTCCGATCCGCTGTCGTTGCCGATGTGTGAGAGGACGGCAGCGGGATCAGCAACGGTCGGGCTGACTCATCGGGTGGCGTGGTCGATGGACGGTAGGAAAAAAGGCGAAAAAAGAGATTCATTCGATATCTGGCGGCGGAAGGAACAAGATCTCGGCGATTAGAGTTTGTTAGTTTTTGCGAATCTCCTCAAAAGTATAATTTGGTCGTCATCGAATTAAAAATAATAGTGAATATTAGAACGGTTTTAACTGAGGAGTGCTTTAAAAGTGCAAATTTTACGAGAGTTTCCGCAGTTGTTACACGCCGAAAAACAATTGAGTCGGTGAAAAGCTCGGTCGGCAGATTTCCCTGTTCCGCGTTTAGGGGAAAAGAAAAAAAAAGGAACAGAGAAAAAAAAAAAAAAGGGGAAAAGTGAAAATATAAGTGCTGAAAAAGAAATTTATTTCGCAAAAAAATTAAAAGACGAAAACGTAGTTTGAGTGCCGAAAGAGCCTCGGCGATGCGGGGCTCCATTTTTCTTTTCGCTTCGAGACGAAAATTATCGAGTTCGATTCCGTGCTGTACCATTCGTGCCTCCATTCGTGGGTAAGACTTGCAATCCTGAAAACAAGAAAAACAAAGAAAGAGTAAATAATCAAATTAACTTCAAATGAGTTCGCAAAATGTAGTAATTCTATAACGAAAGTGTCCAAAATTTTTGTAAGTGGACCAGACTTAGGAAAAAGAAAAAAAAAGAAAACACATAAACTAAAAATGTAAAAATTAAAACAAACAGTTGGAAAGACAGTGAATTTGACAAATGTTATGGGTAGTTCTATCAAACAGAAAATATTTTTTTTAATAAACAGAATTAATGGACGTGAGAACGATTATAAATTAACTTTGGGACAAAATTAGTGCTAATTAGATTGTATCAGGAAGAAATATAAAAATAAAAAGAAAACTGTAAGATTTAGAATAAAAATTTCAAAGAAAGAGTGAATTCAATGTTTTGGTGTATATTTCGAAAAGAGTTTGTAAAATAAATTTTACTAAAATTAAGATAAAAACAGCAAGAATATATACGAGGTAGAACTGATTAATTGTTAAATCAAACCCGAATATAAAGACTACTCAAAGAAAAAAAAAAAAACTATTACAAGCAGGAAAAATTTGTGATGCAGAAACAAACTTTGGTGTATACTTAGTGTTCGTAGTATTAAAGAACAGAAAAATTTTTGGGAAAAATTAATGTGGTGGAACTAAAATCTAAGTGAATAACGAAACGAACTAAAATTTAATTTAATACAGAAAATAGTGAAACGTTAAAATCGAAAAAAGAATATATCTCCGGCGGAGAACAAACAAACCGTGACCTTATAGGTATATAAGCAGACAATTGAACTAAACAATTTTTTTTTTTGACACTCAAATTAAAAACCGAACAAAGACAAATTTTATAAAATAAATACAATACCTAGCATCAAGTGAAAGCAGACATTAAATACGAAATAAATACAAAATGAAGATAATAAGCGTGTAGTGCGTACGCGAACTTTCCCGACCAAGTGTATATAGACATGAACCAAAACATTTAACCGAAATAGAAAAAGAATAAACAAGGGGAAGAAAATAAATCGACCAAATTTAATGTGCACCTAAAATTTAGCCAAAAGTAAGGAGTAATGGAAATTTAAATTAACCAGTGTTTAACAAAATTAGATACCTACAAGACAAGTAAATAAACCGAAATAAATAAAGATTCGATAACACATCAAAATAACTAAAATAAATAAAAAAATACGGACCTTGTGGATGACTTCTGGGGACACACCGGCACCACGTCGGGGCCACCTGAAGAGGCCGGGTGCCGGGCGGCGGCATCAGCATCAGCATCGGCAGCAGGGTCATCATCCAGCAGCGGCTCAGCATCAACAGCGCTTCAACATCAATCAACATTCGTCACCGACTCTACAAGGCGCCCACCGATTTTTTTTTTGAAGTATTATTTGGTATGTACATAACCCCTTTTGTTTATAAATTACACTTGTAAGTAAAAATAGAAGATAAAACTGAAAAAAACAAAAGAAAAAAAAAAAAAGAAAAAAAGAAAATACACAGAAGAGAAGAATTAAATAAATAGATATGCCACTGTAATTCAGCTTGTTTTCTCCGCGTTTCACCCCTCCACTCTCAATTTCAGCGTGGGAAATGTTTTCTAATTCGGTTGTAATGAGATGATTTGAAATTTAAGTTTTTTCAAGGGACCTCCCCATACTTTTTGTTGGCCAAGGGGAGGTCACAGGGCGGCTGGGGAAATCGGCCAGGGGGGTTCATTCCACCCGAACCCCCCCCTGAGAGTCATTCACGGGCAGGTACAGGGGTCCGTCCCGCCTTGTCCCTTCCGTACCCCTTGCGATTCTTTTCGTTCCGTGGCGAGAGATTAGTTTTCGTTTTGGTGCTGATCCGTTCTCGCGGCTAAGGGCGGCATACCGGCACAACCCCCCCACACTACCGCATGCTAGCCTGCCAGCTCTCGCGGCCGCACACCGCGGGACAAGGGTGCTTTAGCCGGGCTCCTTGAGGAACAGCAACCATAACATGCCTCTGCTCCAGGCGAGCAAGCAATTACCCGGAATTAAAGGTATACTCAACTTTAATTGCCTCTGCTCCAGGCGAGCACGCAAGTACCTGATTTACTGAGAAAAATGCACCAAAGCGGGATCTAGATCCAAACAGTACTGCACTCTTCAACATCAAGTGAATGCCAGGCGAAGATCCAACTACTGGCGCGGGAGACGAGCCCCAAAGACCAGAGACATCCTCCGGACCAAATCCAGCGGACTCCAGCGAAGACTCTGTAACAAATCAAGCGCCGACGGAGCAACTCAACGACCCATCGCAGCCGGAAATCTCAACGCAGCCGCCGAGGGAACCATCAACGCCGAAACCGCAGCAAAGAGCGTCGCAGGACGCCCCCAGCACCTCCACACCTCATCCGCTACAGGGATTGAAACTAAGGAGCGGGACGATCATCCCCCGCGGAGCAGCGACTACAAATAATATAACTGTGTAAGTCTAAAAAATCATTTAAGTAAAGTTTTAGAAAAAGCACGAATATCGGGGGGACTCTCCATTGCGCAAATTGACGAGCTTAGTGATCAAATTCACCAAACAGGTGAACTAAGACAAGCTCAGATTAAAAAATTCAAGGAAGATACCGAGAGGTTTCAAGAGTCCCTAAGAAATTTCAAGGGATATTCGTGCTCTTTCCTTGATAAAGGGCAAAGTAAAAAAGATTTAAGTGGTGCAAGTGTAAACGGCGCGAGTGAATCTGCGGTAAACGCGACTCTAATAAATTGGTTAAACGCGTCTTTCTCCAGTACAGACAATTTGAGTGAGTTAAATCAATCTCAAACTCCCCAGAAATTTGTACTTCCGAAAATCAAAATTAAAATGGCAAACTATACTGAAGTCACCCGAAATTTTTACTCAGATAGTACCAATATTTTCTGGAGAGCCAGGTCCCAACCTAAGCAATGAGCTCCAAGCCTTTTTGGGCTGCTGCCGGCGGTGCTTAGAATGCCTGCCAGATGGTGACAGACCCACTTTCATAAAAATGATCCCGACGAGACTCCGGGGCGAGGCATACCAGCTCTTGGCCGCAGAGGAACCAATTTAGCGAATTAATACACGGCACTTTAATTAGAATGTTTTATATATTTTGCCAGTTAATGAACACCGCTAATACTAATAATAAAACTCGTGACTGCAATGGCTGCTGTTCCGAGAATATTGAAAAATACTAATAGCTGCTTCCTTCTCATGAAAATCGTTTTAGCCCGGCTACTGTGATTTCTACTGCTACTACTCCGATTGCTGAATTCAACCTAGTTGCGAAATCACAGTAGCAGGCCAACTGTGGCTAACTTCTGACGCCACAAACCTACTACCTTCAAAGAAATTGAAGAAAAATCAAATGTAGCGTTCCTACCTCGTGAGTCCCATCAAACACTTGTAAATAAATTAATAGCTATGGGGGACTAGCCTCCATTTAAATTTTATTTAAATTAAAATAATTTACTATTTTTATTTTGTATTTTATTTTCACTTGTATTATTATTTACAATTTGTTTATTTTAAATGTTTATTAATTTTTGAGTTTATTTTATTATTAATTTTTAATTTAAATCTTTACCGGCCGGAGTCAATTACCAAACTGATATTTTCAATTTTATAAAACAAAAACTTCATCTCGTGGCCTGCTACGATTTCCACTTTTATTTCACAGATTGCTTTGTTGCAACCGCCACATAACCATGCGCCAAACACCGTATGAAGATCTTACACGGTTCATCTCGCGCATTAGAAAAGCTTTGTCGCAATGCAAAGAGGCGGCAGAGGACAAGTGTGGTACTGCAGCAGCAGCAACCGTTAACTACCAATTGGTAATGATCGAGTTGGCGCCGATGATGTTAGTTTAAATAACAAACGAAGTGTTACATTTGGCTATACTGAAGTATAGTTCCCAATGCTCGGATTTCAATGAAATTGAGCAGGTGCCTTCGACTAGGGCTAAAACCGTAGGATCTGAAATAATTTTGGAGTGGCAACCTTTAGTTTCGGAAATTTTTCAACTTTTAATTTTGACATTTCGTCAAGATTCAAGTTGAAAAATTGCGCCGCAAACTCAGATTTCCCGTGCACAATTTCACAATTCACAACACTTTATGTGATATACTCCACAAATGCGTGCTTGTCTCCGTGCGGAAAAAAATTATTGTTTTTCCCAAATGTGAAAATATATTTTTTATGTGATATACTCCACAAATGCGTGCTTGCCTCCGCCATATGAAAAACGTGAAGATGTCATGGCGGTTTTTAATAAACAAAACATGTCGGGTCGGATCAGGTCGTCAGGTCGCGAATTGTGTTTTAAAGTGCGATACGCGTGTTGTGAATTGTGAAATTGTGCTAAAAATGTCCAGCGGGAATCAGTGAAACAGTGCTACGAGTCCCCAAAAACGGATTTCATGGAAATTTTGCACGGGAAATCTGAGTTTGCGGCGGAATTTTTCAACTTGAATCTTGACGAAATGTCAAAATTAAAAGTTGAAAAATTTCCGAAACTAAAGGTTCCACTCCAAAATTATTTCAGATCCTACGGTTTTAGCCCTAGTCGAAGGCACCTGCTCAATTTCATTGAAATCCGAGCATTGGGAACTATACTTCAGGAGCTCCTTACATTTATTTGTGATATGTACTTGTCTTACTTTTTGACAAGTCAACAACAATGTGATACGTTTCGAAGCTGATTAATTTGGTAATGATCGAGTTGGCGCCGATGATGTTAGTTTAAATAACAAACGAAGTGTTACATTAATTTGTGATATTTACAACAAGTCAACTCCAACTACAAGGTAAGTCAACTTTGTTTTTTGTGATATTTACAACAAGTCAACTTCAACTACAAGGTAAGTCAACTTTGTTTACTATTGCAGATTTGCACTAGGAACCAATACACGTTTACTTTAGAATGGGTAAACCTGAAACTGCAACGCAACGCAATCAAGATGCAATCCAAAGAGCATTAAGGAATGAGAGTGAGGCAAATTTTGAAAAATCAATCGATGTCTATGCAGAACGAAGATTGGAAAAAGCGAGACAGCGATATAAAGATAAACGTGATAGGGAAACTGCAAGTCAAAGAGAGGCCCGCCTCGAAAAGCAGCGAAACGCGCGCAGACGTCAACGTGCACAAGAAGTATCGGAGATCCGCAGTGAAAGATTATTCCGAAGGAGAACACAAGATGCAATCCAAAGAGCATTAAGGAATGAGAGTGAGGCAAATTTTGTGGAAAAAGCGAGACAGCTATATAAAGATAAACGTGATAGGGAAACTGCAAGTCAAAGAGAGGCCCGCCTCGAAAAGCAGCGAAACGCGCGCAGACGTCAACGTGCACAAGAAATATCGGAGATCCGCAGTGAAAGATTATTCCGAAGGAGAACACAAGATGCAATCCAAAGAGCATTAAGGAATGAGAGTGAGGCAAATTTTGTGGAAAAGGCGAGACTGCGATATAAAGATAAACGTGATAGGGAAACTGCAAGTCAAAGAGAGGCCCGCCTCGAAAAGCAGCGAAACGCGCGCAGACGTCAACGTGCACAAGAAGTATCGGAGATTCGCAGTGAAAGATTATTCCGAAGGAGAACACAAGATGCAATCCAAAGAGCATTAAGGAATGAGAGTGAGGCAAATTTTGAAAAATCAATCGATGTCTATGCAGAAAAAGTGTGTGAAGTTTGTACGAAGAAATGTTACCCAAAGCAAGTGCAGTTTTTTCGATTGCGAAACCCGCCGGATTACCTACCTCCGGAATTAGTTGCTAATAAAGAAGCGCTTACATTGTGTCATCGATGCAAGACACACATTTCAAGCAAAAAAAAAACGAATCCGCCTGCTAAATCTTATTGGAACCATCTCGATCCAGGACCAATCCCTCCAGAATTAGAAGTCTTGTCTCAATCGGAACAGCGATTGCTCGCCAGAATAAACCCTTTCTTGAAAATCATAAAATTTTCAGGATTGTATGGCCAGTATGGTTTTAAGGGTCAAGCTGTACTGTTTGCAACTGACATTTTTGAAGTTGTTGAAAAATTACCGACGTTCTTACCAAGATCAACTTCTAACTCCGACATCATTGTGGTCACTGAACACCTGGAAAACATTAACATCACAAGAGATTACTCTGTTTCGAAAGAAAAACTAATTGCTGCACTTGAGTGGCTAAAACTAAATAATCCCTTATATAGAGATGTTACTATTGATGGAAACGTGCATCTTGATGAACGCGACATCATTCGACTATCAAATGTAAACAATAACGAAGTGTCCAACGCAGAAGAGGAAGATGTTTCTCCCTGAAAATCGATTGGAGACAAATCTCGCATAATTCGTGCTTCATGGCATCAAGGTGATTCGGTAAGCGTCCATAATGATAATAGTAATAACAATCATAATTATAATAATAATTATAATAATAGTTATACCTAATAATAATAATCTTTTGCAGAGAATATTCAACCCCGTATACGCTGGTCTTCAATGCTGCGCAATGGCTCTTACTTTTGTTGTGCGGTCTTCAATCCTAGATGTTGGTCAATGGAATACAAACATGTTGAATGAAAATATGATTGAAGGTGACAGTTTGTATTCTCGTATAAGAACAACGATTGCGCAAAATAACAACGAAGATGAAATAGCAGAAAGCGAGTACCTCAATGTCGTCGACTTCAATATTATAAAAGATGATATTCACATGTTCTACGAGAATTTCAGAATCGAGTATGATGGAGATACTGACATTTACGGAAGTTTAAGCGATCGAGCTAATCACGGCAACATAGGATACAAATTGAAGGATGGAATTCTGAAGTTGTTCGAACAACATGAAGCAGGAATATTGATCGCAAACGGCAAATCATTTGCTCTCATCAAATCAATTGATCGATATTATTTTGTCGATTCTCACTCCTGCGGGGCAAAAGGGTCTACAGCAAGTGATGGGAAAGCTTGTGCTATACAATGTGATGATATTACCGAATTGCATCGTATATGTAAGAGAGCTACGGGATCAAGGAACGTTGATTACACAATCAACTACATAATAGTGATCCACATTCCTGCAAACAATGAAAATGAAAGTGTTAATGTCAATTTTAATAACAACGACAGGAGCTTGCATCTATTGGAACCTAGTCTTCCGGTAAATTTATTCACCAAGCTGTAACAAAAATAACCTTCAGTAATTGTTTATTATAGATGGAAGAAGATTCTTTAGCGATCAATCATTTATCATTGCAAACATCACTAATGAGACCAATTGATTGCATCCAACCAGATATCGAAGAAGAAATCAATGTTTCAACACGACTGAACGAGATAGTTCGAAAAACGACGAATAATATTGTAAACGAAAGCGACGAATTGAAAGCAGAAGAGTTTGCTTGGTACCATTTCTTTCCTTATGGGATCAATGGTTTAAAAGAAAGAAGACAAGTGAAAATATCACCCCTAGATTACTACCAATTCAGAATCCTCGGTAATGACTCTAGATTCCAAAGGAATGATTATCTTTTCTATGCCCTGTCCATGTTTGAATATTATCGTGCCAAGTTAACCATCGCTGTATGTGGAAAAAAAATTCAGGGACAGGATGGAATGATAAGTGACGTCCACCTTTACATAAAAAATTTGAGAGGATCAGCTGCATACTGGAACACAGCTCTCACTGAACTTCTTGCACAAATTCGATGTCTAGGACCCCCTCATTTCTTCTTTACATCGAGTAGCAACGACCTGCATTGGATTGATATGAGCAAAGCTCTTTTGATTGCGGATGGCCGTGATGCAGTTGATCCAGACTCTCTGACTGTCCAAGAAACTCAAATGTTGATTGAAAAATTCCCAACTGTTGTCACTCGTCAATTCATGATCAGAGTATCGGCTCTGTTGGTACTTTTGAAGAACAACCAAGACATTTTCGGAGCTAAAGTGAAAGATTTTTGGTGGAGAATTGAATTTCAGAATCGTGGAAGCCCACATCTACATATGGTTCTGTGGTTAGAGGAATCTCCTGGATTTGACACACCAGAGGGATTGCAGCTAATAGATAAAGTCTGTTCTTGTGAATTGCCATCTGAAGAAGATCCCGATCTAAGAAGCTTAGTTACTAAATGTCAAACTCACAGACATACAGCGACTTGCCAGAAAAATTCAACGGCATCATGTCGGTTCGGATTCCCTCGGCAAGAATGCCAACAAACTAAATTAGTATCTCATTCCTCAGAAGAATTTGTTCGTAGTGGTGGAAGAATTGTTTTGTTGAAAAGACGAGAAGAAGAGAAATGGATCAATAATTACAACCCTACACTTTTGAAATTATGGAAAGGAAATATGGACATACAACCATGCGGCACCAACGATGCAATCGCGTACTACATAGCCAAGTACATATCGAAAAATGAACCTACAGGAGTTGATCCTGCCGTCGCTAGGGCTATACAAGAAATTCGTCGAGAAGACTCTGATATTTCCACGAAATTGTTTAAAAGCTGCATGCGGATTTTGAAAGAAAGACAAGTGTCAGCGTGCGAATGTGTGTTTCGTTTATGCCACTTGAAAATGCGCGATGGTTCTCGACGTTGTATTTTCTTAAATACACGTAAGCCAGAACAAAGGTACAAGGTCTTGAAGTTCGATGAAACTGGCTCTGCTGTCGGGTATCATACAAACATTTTCGAGAGATATGAGAAGCGCCCTCTTAACCACCCAGATTACGATTTCGAAAATATGTCTCTCATGGAATTTGCTATGTTGTTTGAAACACATTATCCGAAAAAGGTTGAAGACGATGTTGATGTTGATAAAGATGCTTATGAAGAGATAGCTTTGGAACGAATCGATCATTTCATCAAGTTGACTGATAATTCCAAAATGCGGAAAATAACCGTACCTGCAACGATTAGAGTGCCACATTTCAAAGCAGCAACAGATCCAGAAAACTTTTATTATAGTTTGCTTCTTCAGTACACGCCTTTCAGAAATGAAAACGAAGTAATGGCAAATTTTGATTCTGCAAAAGAAGATCTAAAAGCCAAATCAGCGTACATGGAAACTTACAGACAGCGTGACAAAGAATTAGAAAACGCACTAGTTCAAGTCCATGCTTTCCAAGTTTTAGAAGAGCACGAACCTCTTGAAATAGACGATGAAGTGGAATATGAGAGCGACTATCAGATGAATGACCAGGAGTTTGATACAGCGCGAAATGCCATGAATGTAGAACAACGAAATCTGTTTAATAGACTCACAACTTCTATTCAAAACCAACTTCAAGGTTCGCCTGACCGAGAATACATCTTTATCACCGGTGGGGCTGGAACAGGAAAATCTTTTACCCTGAAAGTACTGAGAAGTCCAATTAATCGTTGTTATGGTAATGTTGTTAGCTACACATAAATTATATATTAACGTTTTCTAAAAAACAACGTTTCTTACAGGTAACATGCAATCAGTTAAGATCTGTGCTTTAACTGGCGTCGCTGCACGTTTGATAAACGGGACTACATTACACAGTGCTTTGAAGCTGCCGTGCCATACGAAATGTTGTGTATGATAGATAATCGATTGAAACAACTGAAAAATAACGAAGAAGTGTTTGGCGGAATCAATGTGATAGTCTTCGGTGACCTGTTTCAACTACCTCCAGTTCGAGGACATCAAGTTTTCGACCAGCCTCCACATTTGAAACCAGCAGTACATCTTTGGAAATTTTTCTCCTTATGCGAGCTGAACGAAAACATGCGTCAAAAAGGTGACAATACGTTCATCAATATTTTGAATGCCTTGAGGATTGGAGAAATTGAAGCTGAACATATCAGAATTTTGATGCAAAAAGTATCAAAAGAAGCAGATGGTGAATTTTCCATTGAAAAAGCGCTGAGAATTTATCCGACGAACAAACAAGTACACGACCACAATGAGCTGGTGCTCAAAAAATTCGAAAGAAACAACGCGCGAATTTACACTGTTAAGGCACAAGATAGAATCATCGATTCCACGAGGAACATAGAGGACGTTGAGTTAGAAAGAATCATACCATCTGATGTCAACAAAACTGGGGGACTTCCAGCAGAGTTAAAGATATTCACAGGAGCTAAGGTAATGCTTCATTCAAACGTCGATGTTTCCAAAGGACTTGTAAATGGCGCCATTGGATTTATTGAAGAAATCATCTGGCCAAATTTCCGACGTGCACAAATGTATGAAAACGACGTGCCTTCAGTGAGAGTAAATTTCGGTCAAATTGGCGTTCACCAAATATCGCCCATTGCAGTTCAATTTCCGGCAAAATACAGTTACGGAACAGCCGAACGGAGGATGCTACCGCTAGTGTTATCCTGGGCTTCGACCGCACATAAAATGCAAGGATCAACCGTCGACTATGCAGTTGTGTACTTGGGACCAAAAATATTTCAACAAGGACAAGCATACGTTGCTTTAAGTAGAGTTCGCTCATTGGAAGGTCTAAGGATCGAAGAATTAGACTTTTCAGTTTTGATAGGCAAAAAACCTTGCAACATACTAGCACTGGACGAAATGAATAGATTGAGGACACTTTAACTTAAATTAATTGATTTCCTTTTAATTGGAATTGTATATTATGTTTGTAAATAGTTGTAAATAAATAAAAAAAAATTGATTATTTGGAAATGATACATATGTAATTAATTAAAAAGACTAAAAAGTAAAAAATAAAAATAAAAAAAAAGTTTTCAAAAAAATTCTTTTATTTAACTTAAAATGATAGAAACAGTAATAACGTACTAAAAAGTAAAAAATAAAAAATATTAACCAAATAAAATAAATAAAATATGTAAACACTATAACAACAAAATAAAATTCTTACTTATCTTAAACAGTTAAATAAAAGAATGACGCATTTTTTACACTTCGTCATATTGGCCGTTATGTATTCTTTAAGATAATGCTTCCTATATTTAAAGTATAATAAAATATTGTCTGATCGAATCTCCAGCATTACAGTTACCAATGATCTGATGATCTTGCAATTTATAGAAACTATAATTCCAGAGTTTAATGTTCATTTAAATATAGGAATCATTATCTTAAAGAATACATAACGGCCAATATGACGAAGTGATAAAAATGCGTCATTCTTTTATTTAACTGTTTAAGATAAGTAGGAATTTTATTTTGTTGTTATAGTGTTTACATATTTTATTTATTTTATTTGGTTAATATTTTTTATTTTTTACTTTTTAGTACGTTATTACTGTTTCTATCATTTTAAGTTAAATAAAAGAATTTTTTTAAAAACTTTTTTTTTTATTTTCTGTTGGAGCTGCTGATTCAATGTGCCGATTTGCAGTAGAACAAATAAGTGAGTGTCGATTTGCCGAAGGAACCGTCCAATGGATCCATCTGCGGATTTATAGGGCTATTGGGGGTACATTGAGGTGCAAAAGTTCCTACAAACCTTAGCCTTTCCATCAGTATTTGCAAAGATGCTGCGGTCGATTTACCAAAACAAGGGAAAAAGTCACTTTTTTTTAACACACTTTTATTAGCTTCACCTGTAACTATGTAAACAAATGCAAGTTAAATTTGACCCACTTCTCGGTTTCCGATTGAGCTGAAATTTTGCATACACGGTTAGTTTGGATGACAATGCATGATAAGCTAAGTGGCGTCATTCTAAGTCCAATATGGCGGACTGTGGAGCGCTTTTTGGTTATGTGTAAAGGAATCTTGGAAGTTACATTTGACCCACTTTTCGGTTTCCGATTGAGCTGAAATTTTGCACACACGTTTATTTTGGATGACAATGCATGATTAGCTAAGTGACGTCCTTCTAAGTCCAATATGGTGGACTGTGAAGCCCTTTTTTGGTTATTTTTGGTTATGTGTAAACAAATCTTGGAAGTTAAATTTGACCCACTTCCCGGTTTCCGATTGAGCTGAAATTTTGCATACACGTTTAGTTTGGATGACAATGCATGATAACCAAAGTGGCGTCATTCTAAGTCCACTATGGCGGACTCCCAAAGATGGCGCTCCACACTTTTTGAATTACTCATTGGACATAAAAGAAGTGATAAGTTTACTAATCTACCTAGCATATCTATCATCCGTCACACATTGAATAAAAAAATACATATTTGCGTTAACCCTACAATAAAGTTAAAATATTAGCAAGGGTAACATTCATATATCGTAACAAAATAAAGTTTATTTAATTTAATTATTTTATACCTTTTAGTGCGCGATAAAAGTGTTTTTTAGTTTTTTTAAATTATAATATTTTTGTTGCTTTTGTAAAATTGAAGTTATGGATAAAAAAACAACGGGTGGTACTCCGGGAGTGCCGACAGAAGTGAAAACTTGAACATTAACGTTGTGCATTTTTGAATATTTTGGAATGGTTAGGGAATAATTTCGCACGAATTGCTTTATTTATCAGTATAAAAGTACTATCATTTATGTGGTAAAATACAATATTCATTTATTGCGCTATCGTACACAAACATGACAATTTATATTACATAAAAAATTTAACACTTCAGAACTATTACAATTATTTTACATTAAAAAGTTTATCTCTCAGAAAAATCAACTTTCATCCATAATTTCAACGACTCTTTCACCATCATAGCATCATCATCGCCAATCTCTAAAACTGATGCAATAGGTTTATGGTAGCTGAAGTAAGAAACGAATAATTTTGATTCGAATCTATTTAAATGTCTAATAAAGACCGCATCAATAGTAGTTTTGTATTTCGTTGTGCGCTTAGCAGGCTGTGTACAAACACACACGCACACTCGCGCAAGCGCCCTGTCCGTCTTACGAATTTTCGATCAGGGTCACGTGTCCTGACGCGAATTTTACATTTTTTACCCATCCCAAAAAAGTGCACAACGCCGCTAAAGCAGTTTTCACTTCAAAAAATCTTGTTTTATATCTTGACGGATTCTTTTAGAGAATTTATTCCAGTTTCCGAAACTGCCCTTAAATTTTCCGTACGATCATTGGTTGCTGAGATATCGATGGTTGAATGCAAAAGTGTCCTTTTTCGTTTAATTTCGGATACCTCCGCGACAAATCGACGTAGCAAGGATTTGAGAAAAGAAAACTAAATCTGAATTAACAGGCAATCTGGTCCATAGGGTGGTCAAATAACAAAAATTTTTTCCGAGTCCGTGGACCGAAAAAAAAGACTAAAAATGTGGAAAAATTTTGTTTGCGCTATTCCTTTGGATTGCGTGAGAACCGTGGCCTTTAAAAGTTTTTGGCTTAAATTTCCAAAAACTAGAGTTTTAGAGCTTTAAGAAGCTTTTTTTAGATCCTCGATACGATCATTTCTCGCTAAGATACAGCCTGTCAAAAATCACTCAAAAATTTAGATTTTTTTTGTTCCCTTAATTTTTTGGAGTAGTATATGTATGTATTTCTTTTGTTAATTATAGTTCTCTTAACCCATACAAAAATTAAATTTCCCTTTTGGCTTAAATAAAAAAACATCAATTATTAACTATTGAATAAGGTTATTTCCTCCCTTAATAGTTGTTTTTGTTTATAGCCTTTAAAATCTTGCATGCGAAAACAGCTCAACCGCAAGACTTTGGCAGCTCTACTCTTAGATGGTTGCAAATAATTCTGGCTAAATATATTTCTTCTTAATTTTAAGAATCTGCTCATTCGTATTGGCTTATCAGAACTTGGTTCAGAAACCTTTCGCGATGATGGGTCGGCGTACCTAGATTGCAGCATCTCACCTAACTGCGAATTGATGGACTCAATATCTGTTGCTGTTTGCTCCCAGATGCTGCCCTACATACAATATTTCCAACACTTTATTATATTCTGTCGACATTGAAGATTCTGCTTAAGTTTTGAATGTGCTCCAAAAATGTATGATCTACATAAGTGTCGACATTAATAGAAACAAGGCAATTATCTTACTTTTCATATACAGAGCGACAATCCTCTGAAAGGTTTATATTTCTGGAGTTTCACTTTGTTTTCGTCATATACTCGCTATTTAATGCAAGGACCTTATTATTATTATTATTTTTTTTTTTATATTGTGTCTATCCTTAGGGGAATACCACTTTGAGGGATTGAAAAAACTCCTTTTTCGTGAATTTATTATGGCAACTGGATTATTTATGAAGGATTTGGGAAGAGTTGTATTATTGAGAATATATTGAACTTATGTTATTATTCAACAAAATTCAAAGCTAACATGATTTGCATAAGTATAGTACTGCCAGAGATAACGAATAAGTAGATGTGAACTCGCAATGTAAATCGGTGCGAACGAAACTTTAGATCACAACGAGCTGATGGCCTCCTGATAGAAAGCTGTTTACCAGCAACACCTAGCAACATTTCCACTGGCATTAAGTTGCACTTAATTGTTTCGCAATTTCGTGTCTAGTCACATTTATTGAATCAAATCGCCAACCCACTGTTGTTATATGTACGGCCGGCTGCGAAATATTTCGTATAAAATAGACAGGGATTAAGGATGTATGGGTATGAGCAAACGATTAAATGAATTAGCAATGTTTTCTTCTGTCAGGCTTCGTTATTATTTTTCAGAACGTGGCGTGGCGGCGATATATCTCTTCCTCTTCTCTCGAGTTTTAGCGGTCCGTCAGCTGTTGTTCTGCGCAAGGAGCTTGTGGGACTGCCCTAACGTGAGGCGCGAGGGAGTTGAGTTTTTCTAGGAATCCTCTGAGTTGCGTGCTCTGCTCAATCAATGAATGCAATATTCAAGGGAAAAAGACACACGGAGAAATTCATGAGGTTTGAATTATCTAATGAAATTCCGATTTTTCGTTTTTTGGGTGTTAAAAACTTAACTTAAAAAAACAAAATTAAAAATATTGAAAAAACCCACGACGGATGTAAACGTTGTATTAGAAAAAGGATTAAATAAAATGTTAAAACCCCCCGACTAACAGGAGGTAAGTATCCAAAGAAAATTCGTCGGGGGATGCCATTCCCTGCCCTAAATTAAGAATAGGAGAATATCAATTAAAGACTACATGCAATATTTTAGTTCATTTCAGGGCGGGGAATGGCATCCCCCGACGAATTTTCTTTGGATACTTACCTCCTGTTAGTCGGGGGGTTTTAACATTTTATTTAATCCTTTTTCTAATACAACGTTTACATCCGTCGTGCGTTTTTTCAAAATTTTTAATTTTGTTTTTTATTTGAAACTTTTTAGAGATTTCTTACAAAATATTTTTTTTATATCTAATGTGGCCGATGAATCACAAACCCTTTACAAAAAACCGTATCTAAATCTGTCAAACCGTTTTGGAGATACTTGGAAACATTCGTTTTCGCAGCGCCCCTGGCGGGTTAACAGCTACCTAATAACAATCGGCGATGATTCACAAACCCTTTACAGGAAACCGTATCTAAATCGGTCAAACCGTTTTTAAGATACTTGGCAACATTCGTTTTCGCAGTTTTCGCAGCGCCCCTGGTGGGTTAACACCTACCTAAGAGCAATCGCCGAAAATCGCATAAACTTATGGGGTAAATGGGGAACAGCCAATGGAGGCTTATCATTACTCCATATTATTTTTTTATAATGATGAAATATTGAAATCATTTTATTATTTTTTTATTATATTTTATTCACGGGTTTATCTATGCCCGATATTGAACTTGATTATTAATAGTTGTTAATAATTTATAAAATGTAATATATCTTTTTTTATTAATATATTTTAGACTTTATTCTCTAATATCTTTCTTCTTACTAAACTTTTTTTTATTTTTTTATGAAAATCAAAAATTACAATTTTATTTTTACCTACTTGATCATTATCCAATTTTCCACAGGTCAGTAAAATAAAAATTTAAAAATTATAATTCAAAGTGTTTATTTCAAAACCTGACAACAAGTGCGACGATGCCGCTACAAACTTTAAAAAATGACAGTCCGCCATCTTGAATTCGTAAAGTCTGACAGCTGATTTGAAATCGGTGACCCCGAAAACACCCAAATACCTAATTTAGTGCAAATCCTATAAACTTTAAAATTTGAGAATCCGCCATCTTGAATTCATAAATGTTCACAGTTGGTTTGAGATCGGCGACCCCAAAAACCCCCAAATATCGAATTTGGTCCAAATCGCATAACCTTTGAAATTTGACGGTCCGCCATTTTGAATTCGTAAATTTTGATAGCTGATCTGAAATTGGTGACCCCGAAAACATCCAAATACCAAATTTGGTGCAAATCGCATAAACTTTAAAATTTGACAGTCCGCCATTTTGAATTCGTAAATTTTGACAGTTGAATTGAAATCAGCGACCCCGAAAGCCCCCACATACCAAGTTTGGTGCAAATCGCATAAACTTTAAAATTTGACAGTCTGCCATCTTGAATTTTGCAGCAAGTTAACACCGTAACACATACCGTGGTGGCCACGAATTTAGCACACCTCATACTGGTCTTCTTGTTTTTAAATTTCTTCACCTTTTGCTTTGTAATTAACAGTGTAATTCTCTGTAACCGATGACGCCATACAAGCAAAATATATTCCGTTACTCCGACGATTCATTATTGCCTTTGTCGATAAAGCAGCGCGATTTGTTATCAGTCGAGTCCGTTTGGTCCTGGACACGAAGTTAGCACACTTCTTATTTTCAGCTCTCTTTATAGTTTTCCCATAAAAATTTATTTACATTTCGAGGTAATTCAATTCTCAGAAATACTTAGCCTACCTTTAATCAATAAAACATGAAATTAGGTATGGCTAAAGGACAGTGGTGCTCTGAAGAAAAAAGAGCACTAATTTTGCAATTAAAAGCAAATGGACGGACCGTTGCAGAAATTTCACAGATGTTAGAATGCTCGAGAAAGCTGGTGTACAACGAAATTAAGCATTTTGAGTGTTATGGAGTAACACAAAATGTAAAACAAGATCCTCGAGCACGGAAAACAACACCTAGAGAAGACCAAATAATTTTTCGTATTTCGGCTATAGACCCCTTTAAGAGCTCCAATGAGATTAAAACCGAATTATCGTCAGAATATGGTGTTGATGTGTCCTCAAGAACCATAACGCGTCGCCTTAATGAAAAAAATTTACGTGGTTGCATTGCGCAAAGAAAACCACTTGTGTCAAAAAAAAATCTTAAGGCAAGACTACAATTTGCCAAAGAGCACCTAAACAAACCGGTAAATTTCTGAAAAAATGTACTTTGGAGTGACGAGTCTAAGTTTTGTAGATTCGGTTCAGATGGAAAACGTTATGTATGCCGTCCTCAAAACCAGGAACATAACCCAAAGTACACTATCAAAACGGTCAAGCATGGAGGAGGCTGGAAAGGTTGTGCTAAATTCGTGGCCACCACTGTATCTAAGAACAATTGCCGATGAATCACAAACTTTTTACAAAAAACCCCATCTAAATCGGTCAAACCGTTTTGGAGAAAAATGGTAACATTCGTTTGCACACACAAACAAACAACCTCTCACCCTACCTTCTCCGTTCCGTCGTGGGTAAAAATTCTTTTAAAACAATAGTTTCTAAATATTTCTTTTTGTTTTTAATTTCAATCTACTAAAGATACATTTTGGATTGATTAAAAGGAATTAGTTAAATTTATTACTTGTTTACAAGCTTGAAGTACAGCAATCCTTCAGGAGTACAAAATATAAAGTAGATATGAAAAACTAAAATTGTATAAGAAGCTGTCAATTTCGCATTGTTGATTGACGCCTACAATTTGCCTCCACTTGATCCATCAAGTGTAAGGGCCGGTGCATCGCAATCGAAATTCTTTTTCAAATAATTCTTTAAAACAATGAAAATCACCTAAAACATAAAATTCGAGTTTCACTAGATAGTTCAAATCTCACGGAACAATGTCCTTTGTTCATTGAGCAGAGCACGCAACTCAGAGGATTCCTAGAAATATTCAACTCCCTCACGCTTCACGTTAGGGCAGTCCCACAAGCCCCTTGCGAAGAACAAAAGAAAATTGTTGCATTGGCTCAGTAGCTTCGAACACAAGATTGACGCAACAAAAGCCCTGAAACATTAGGAAAGATATCAGATGCGTTTCAGAAAGTTCATTCACTGAGCTTTAAAAAGTTGTGCCGCGCTTTGATGGGTCGCTTCACATCTACTTATTCGTTATCTCTGGTATTGCCATGTACGTAGCTATTTTCTTAACCGACGAAAAAACGGAGGAGGTTCTCAATTCGACTGTATGTTTTTTTTTTTGTATGTCGTTACGCGATAATTCCCCCAATTATGAATTGACTTTGATAATTCTTTTTTTGTTTGGTAGGTCATACTTCAGAGGTGGTCCCATATAAATTTTATCGAAATTGATTCAGCGCTTTTTGAGAAAATCAACAAAAAACAAAATATATACAAAGTGTTTTCAGGATAAAATTGTATTGTTGAATAGCCGGGAGGGTGAGGGTGGTAAGATTCCTGCGGGAGCTCGGGAATATGAAGAAAAATTACTTCGAGTACTTCTGGAGTTGCACAGCACTAATTTATTTGACTTGTTCTGGGTACAAAGTATTGTGTATCGCTCGGCTGCTGCTGGACAAGTGACGATCGTCCGCGGTAAGTGGTGTCTCTCTCCTCAGCAAAGAGATCTCCAGCTGCTACATCTCTGAGTGCTCTGGTCTCGGCCGGGCAAGTAGTGGACGATGCGTGGTGAGATGATCGCTGCTGACAATGTGTGTTCCGTGTAGATAAGAGATGCTGTGGTGATAAGAGAGCTCTTATCCGTTAGTGAGTCTCCTTCCCCTCTATGCCTTGTAGCAGGGGACAGTGATGACAACATCTTTCGCTGGTGTCAGGTTTAAGTTTGAACATCCTCCCCGCCTTGAAATCCTTGGGTTTCAATAATTATGCTGGCTGTGGAGTGGGACATCTTCTTTGGGTGAAGCTTGAATAGCCTTTTTAACTTGTCAGAAATAGCATTTATGATATTGAGCAATTATTGTGCAATTGTGCAAGGGAAAGGGAAAGGTTAGTTTGGGAATTCATGTTTAATTCAAATTAGTAAAATCCTGCACATTTGTATTTTATTCATATAAATATAAGGAAAACATTCGCATAGTCCGTAAAAGCGCAAACTTTCGCACTCCCACTCAAATTCAATCGCGACAAAATTCATGGTTTCTTTTACTCGTCTACATTTATCGGTAGTACGGAAAGTTTGGTAATTGGACGTTTCTTTTCACCGTTTTGAGTTAATAGATCAACAACTCTGACAATGCCGTCACTTCCAGGGTAAGTTCTTATGACTCGTCCAAGAGCCCATTTACAACATGCTAAATTTTCATCCTTCAGCAGAACGAGATCGCCAAGTTTTAAATTTTTTGAATTATGGAGCCATTTAGGGCGCTGTTGCAACCGAGATAAATATTCTTTGCTCCATATCTTCCAAAAATTTTGCGTCATCCTTTGAACCCACTTCCATCGATTTAAAGACGTTACCTTAGCAGCAGTTAAGTCTTCTTCAGGAGGTGATAAAAGAGAATCGCCAATCAAAAAATGGCCAGGTGTGAGCACCCCAAAATCACCTACATCATCGCTAAGGGGACAGAGGGGCCTCGAGTTAAGACAAGCTTCCACCTGGGCTACGAATGTGGACATTTCCTCAAACGTTAACTTAGATTCTCCTACAATACGTTTCAAATGGTATTTCACCGATTTCTTAAAACATGTGATACATTTTCTAAGGATTTTCTTGACCGTAGTGCGACCATGAATGATCCACACCGTTTTCCGCAGAAGTGCGAGCGTCAATGTGGGTCCCCCATGAAGGCACACAACATGAGTGTGTCTAACGAGAAGCTCAGTGAAGTGACTGTGACTATCTAGAATTATAGGATGTTGTTGACTAAAAGGGATTGAAGCATTTTGCAATCGACCTCCTACACGTACTATCCCAGACTCATCCAAAAAAGGGTTAAGCGGGAGGAGCTTACTGGTTTTGGATATAGGGGTTTTGGTCTGCAAGCACCTAATCTCCTTAGGGAAGGCTTTAGCTTGCTCATGCTTAAGCCAAAATTCCTGTGCTAGTTTGAATTCCTCTGGAGTAGTATATGCAGAAAGTTGAAGATTTTTATTTCTGCCTTTCTCAGCAATTCTTTTAAGAATAACAGTCACCTTTAATAACCGTGGTAAGGATGAAAATCTTTGTAAAATATACGAAGCGTCTGTGTTAATATTATCAAGAGCAAGAAAATTTTTTGATGATTTTAGTTCAAACTCATCAGGTTTGGTTTTAGGGTCTATTAAAGTGGTAAATCGAGATGGCCAACATGATTGGGGTTGTGACAGCCACTCGGGTCCTTGCCACCACAATTTCAACTCTGCCAATTTTCCTTTCTGCAGACCACGGCTTGCTACGTCTGTAGGATTATTTGAAGAAGAAACGTGACTCCATTTTACAGCACTCACATTCGCTATTATTTCAGAAATCCGATTACTAACGAAGGGTTTAAAAGAATTAGGGTGTTGATTAAGCCAAGAGAGGACGATAGTCGAATCTGTCCACAGAAAAATGTTTCCTTCAGTGCATGGAAGAGAGGGTTGAAATTTCTTCACAAGTTTGGAAAGTAATACTGCTCCACAAAGTTCGAGGCGAGGGAGGCTTATTGAATTTAAAGGGGCGACCTTTGTCTTTGCAGTGACGAGGAAAGTTGACACAGAGCTATTAATCTCACAACGAATGTACAATGCTGCAGCGTATGCTCGTTCTGACGCGTCACAGAACCCATGTATCTGGATATCGCTACAAGATTTGGTGCCTAGAAATCGTGGAATGGAGATGTCCCTTATCTGAAAGAGAATTTCCATAGAATTCAGCCATTTTGCTGCTAAATCTGTCGGAAGCGGTTCATCCCAATCTAATTGCCTTTGCCACAAAGTTTGTAAGAAGATTTTCGATGTGACAGTGATAGGAGACAACCATCCCAGGGGGTCATAGACATGTGCAATCGTTGACAAAACCTTCCGTTTTGTGAATGGGGTTAAATGAATCTTCAAGTTAATATTATACGAAAATGAGTCATTACTTGGCTTCCAAATTATTCCGAGTGTCTTGACGGTATTGTCAAAATTAACAGATGGTGCTCTAAGTAAATTTGATTCAGCAATACCTTCAAGCAATTGTGGATTATTCGACGCCCATTTTCGCAGCTCAAATTTTCCAGCCTTTAAGATCTTATCAATTTGATTTCGTATTTCGATAACTTCTTCCAACGTATTACCACCAGATAACACATCGTCTACATAGAGATCTGTTAGCAACGCCTTGGCCCCCAAAGGAAATTTTTGTGCTTCATCTTGGGCCAGTTGTTGAATTGTACGAATGGCTAGAAAAGGGGAGCTTCGAACTCCAAATGTAACCGTCAACAGTTTAAAATCTTGCACAGGGTCTTGAGGAGAAGGTCGCCAAAGAATTCTCTGGAAATCGCATTCATCTGGGTGAAGAAGTATCTGCCTATACATTCGGGCTATATCTGCTGTGAACACAAATTTTCGTTGGCGCCATTCACACAAAAGAAGGGATATATCTCGCTGAAGAGCTGGGCCTGGCAACAACAGATCATTTAGGGACTGATTATTCGATGCTCTGCAACTAGCATCGAACACTACTCTTGTCTTTGTTGTAAGGCTGTCGGATTTAAAAACCGCATGATGAGGGATATAATAAGTTTCAGGCATCATTTTTGAAACTTCTGAAGGAGGTACAATTTTCATCTGGTTCTCATCCAAGTATTCCTGAAGACATTCGTTATAATCTGTCATTAACTGACAATTTGATTCAAGACGTTTTTCAAGGGACTGATATCGTTTGAGAGCAATATCACGAGACTGGGTAAACTTAATTGTTTTGCATGCGGGATTGAACGGAAGCCGTACTATATATCGCCCATCAGAACAGCGACTATGAGTTTTCATAAAATGTTCTTCACAATACTCGTCATCTGGTGACCGCGACTCAGGAAAGCTCACCTCTTCAAGTTCCCAAAATCGCTTTAGAGTGTCATCTGAAACATCCTTTACTTGACTACACAACGCTACGGACGACGTTTCAACTCTTTCAGACTGGAAATTAAGGGGTTGCACAGGGATTTCTCCAAACACGATCCAACCGAAAGACGTGTTTTGAGCTACAGGCATACCATGTTCTCCTCTCACTATACCATTTTGAATAATTTTTGCATAAGTTGCCGCATCAAGAATCATGTCAATCTTTCCGGATTGACGAAAAGAAGGATCTGCAAGAGGCAAGCCTTTAAGATGCGCCCATTCTTTTTCGCAGAGGTCTGTAGCTGGCAGTGAGTCAGTAAGTGAGTTGAGAATACTCGCCTTTATATCAAGAATTGGGCTATCGTTAGCATAAGGCTGAATTTTGAGGAAGACTGCTCCTTGGGATTTTGCAGTAACCACATTACCTAGACCAGTGATATGTGTTACATCTTTAAAGGGTTTTAGGCCCAGGCCTTTCACTACCTTATTAGTGACAAATGCGGCTTCTGATCCAAGATCTACCAATGCTCGAAATACGTGCGAGTCGCCTCCCTTTGTTAAGACCTTAACTAACACAGTAGCAAGTAAAACCTTTCTTCGCTTGACAGAGAAATACGTTTTTACATGAGAGGGGTCTTCTTGACTAGAATTCTCACTATGAGATGTGGGTGGAAGAGTAGGAGACTTTACCCTTGCTGGACTGGCTGAAGTTGGCATGCTTGCTAACGAGGACTTGGTTGATGATGGATCGCTTTGAGGGGAGGGTTTGTGCAGAAGGGTATTATGTTTTTTCTGGCAAACTCGGCATGTTTGACCCGAAGCACAATTACCCACGGTGTGCGACTGGGCCAAACAATTGAAGCACAGCTTGTTCGATATGACAACTTGCCATCTTTCTTGTGGAGCCATTTTTCTAAATTTCGAGCAGTCCTTTAGTGCATGGGAATCTTTACAAAGTGGGCATCTAAACTTGGTGGTGTGATAAGAATTGGCTTTACTTGTAGAGGAACGAGACGTCCTTTGAAGTTTTGAGGGAAGAGCTTCAAGTGACCTGAATCTAGCTTCGAGAAATTCTAACAACTCTGATAATTCTGGAAGGTTTGTTTTGAAGCCCTGCTTTTGTTCCCACAGCTGACGTGTCTCATCTGGCAGCCTATCGACCATTAAATATAGAATTATAGGATCCCACTCTTTGGTATTTATGCCTAAATTATTAAGAGAAGCCAAGCATTCATTCGTTCGGTCAAGTAAGTTACGAATGTGAACACTCGATTCCGTTTGCACATGTGGCTGAGAGAAAAGAATCTTTAAGGTGGTATTGACTAGCACGCGAGTATTTTGGAACCTTTTGCACAAAATGTTCCATGCAACTTGGTAATTGTCCTGAGTGATGGTCAAATGTCTCGTAAGCTGTTCAGCTTCACCAGCTAAGCAAGACTTTAAATAATGCATTTTTTGGACCGGTAATAATTTTTCGTTTTCGTGGATCATACATTTAAATAAATCGTAAAAGGACGGCCAAGACGAATAATCACCAGAGAATTTAGGGATAATTATTTGGGGCAATTTGATTTCCTTTCGTAGAGAAGAATTGTTCAACATACTAGCATCAAGGTGTGAGGGACTTGAAGCATTGAGATCTGAGCTTGCATTGACTGCGACTGAATTTGATTGTTCAGTGGTCCCAGAGTTCAATTGTTCAGCGTTATTACCTAAATCTTGATTGGCTGTACTTGCCGTTGTTTGTTGAGGGGCGAGAGGTGATGTGAGACTATCGTAAAGATCATTGAGATTTCCCATATTCTCATAATAAAGATCCGCAAATTCATCACAAGTACTGGCAAAATAAGAATTTGTTTCTTCACTATCGGTACCTAAAGCACGTATTTGCAAATCATTAGCCTTAAATTCATTCCCGATCGTGGTCAAAACCGTTATTCTGCCCTGTACATGTCCAGGCCTCGCTAATCTGTCTTTAGGGGTCTTTTTAAAATTCTTAACAAAATCTTTGAGCTGTCCCAATATAGCATTTTGAATCTTTATCAGATCTTCTTCGGTACTCATATTTTACCTGGGTTGAAATGTGTATATGGGACAAATTAATTCGCAATGAAAATTCGCGAGGTCTCAATTTTACGATAACGCAAATGATCTTCAGGTGCTCACACCGGCAGGTTTGATTATATTTCAGAACCTCTTGATTTAACGTGAAGAATATTTCAAATTAAAACAACGCAAAACTGATCAAATCAAATGATCAAACCGTCAATGTTCCGCTCAAGAAGCAAAATTTATGTCGAACTTTATTTATTGAGAACAATAATAATTTGATTATATATCTTACGCACAACGTAAGCGAAAGAAAATTAAATTATTTAACTCAACCACCGTAGAAGAAATGGCATGTGTATAGATATTTTTACTGCACATGCATTACAGTGCACATAACTGTTGTAAATATATAGCGGGATAATCTTGCCGTACTACCGTTAACTGCGGAACCTTCCAGATTTTTAATTCGCACTGGGTTTTTTCACAAAAGAATACGCACAACGCGAATTTGATTACGATTGCGTGAGATTACGCTTTGTTAGCACTATGCACTCGATTGCACTCCGAATACTGTGGAGCTATTAAATTAATTGCACCACGTGCAACAAATTGGTTAGGGAAAAAAATGTGCAGAATCTTACTCACCAGAATAATGCCTGGATAATCCGGTACGAAGGACCAAATGTTGAATAGCCGGGAGGGTGAGGGTGGTAAGATTCCTGCGGGAGCTCGGGAATATGAAGAAAAATTACTTCGAGTACTTCTGGAGTTGCACAGCACTAATTTATTTGACTTGTTCTGGGTACAAAGTATTGTGTATCGCTCGGCTGCTGCTGGACAAGTGACGATCGTCCGCGGTAAGTGGTGTCTCTCTCCTCAGCAAAGAGATCTCCAGCTGCTACATCTCTGAGTGCTCTGGTCTCGGCCGGGCAAGTAGTGGACGATGCGTGGTGAGATGATCGCTGCTGACAATGTGTGTTCCGTGTAGATAAGAGATGCTGTGGTGATAAGAGAGCTCTTATCCGTTAGTGAGTCTCCTTCCCCTCTATGCCTTGTAGCAGGGGACAGTGATGACAACATCTTTCGCTGGTGTCAGGTTTAAGTTTGAACATGTATAGAATTGTTGCTTAAAAGACATACGTAAAAGTCGCTATTGTAAAGGCGAAAGGAATTTTTTTCTTTTAAATAAAAACATTTTTATTTTTTAACAAAACTCTTTGGTTGTGAATCTTTCCTAAAAAAACTACCTCCCTTAATTCTGCATATGCGCACGAGTATTTTGTTTTAATTTTGCTCGGGTCGCTTTCCTAATGAGGGTGCGCATTCGCACCTCGACCCTTTTTTATGACTTGCGCAGCGAAGATTCCGTTTTTGAGGAAACTGGTCGCCAGCGGTGCATGTTCGGGAAGAATTTTGCCCAGATGCGCTGGGGCTTATGCGTATCCATACACTTGTGTAAGCAAGGATATGGAAGTTTTTATGAGGGTCAGACCTTGATATTAATGCAATATTGTTTGGGGGCATTTCTTTTAAAGAAGAGAATGCGTCACACTGTTAACCAAAAATCTGACTAGGCAGAGAATTGATTTTCAGTCTAGTGATAGATTTCTAAAGGTGCAGGTCAAGTTTTCAGGGAGTTTTGTTTAAAAGAGAGTTGTGTGTATTTACTGGTTGATAAGTGAAGAGGAAGTCTAATTGGGTGAGTGAATTTCACTTACGGAGTTTGCGGGTATTTCAGAAGATGTGTTTTTTTTATTCTTATTATTTTGTCTTTGTTTGTTTTTAAATGTATTTTAGTTATTATCTTTTGTATTAATTGGGAGTGCACTCTACATGTTATTTTTTCAATGAACCGGGAAATTTGCAATTGTTTTGGTAAAATTATTATATTAGTGAAATACATAGATGGGGAGCTTTTTGCCGGAGTCAGGCCAAGCGATGGCCTGGACTCATACTGAAGGCTGGGCTTGTGATTATGATTGATAGGCGCTCGTGAGTGAGCCCTTGCGCCTAGGCCAGTACTCGTGAGTTCGCCCTTGTACTGTGCCGTTGCCTGCCCCAGTAATGGCGAATTCTAAGTGCTCGTGAGTTAGCCCTTGCACTTAGATTTTTAAGGTGTTCAGCACCTACTTTTCTGGGGGTGTTCGTGAGTTCGCCCTTACACCCCATTTTGGATAATCAGTACGTGTGACGTGTCTGCCTCCGCGTACTACTCGTATCTGTTTGCTCCTCTATCTATGTGAGTTGTATTAAAGTATTTGGATAAAATATTTGAAAGTACGGTTCATTGATTGAGGTCATCATTATGTTGATTTCAGTTTAAATATGATTTGCATGTTTTGTTTTACCCGGGACTCATGTATTGTTTTTTTTCCTTTTAAAGGGTGAGAGCTGCTGACGTGATTGTGCCCAACGCCGAATCCTGACGAACCAATATGTAATTACATTACAGTTAGTTTCAGTTTTCATTATATTTTTTTAAAAGACCCCAATTTTATTTTGGGGTCTTACATATCAGAAGTGGGATAGAGCACAATCATGGTCAGTCAGTTTTTATTTTGACATATACTGTCTCTTGTCGATTTAAAATGAATACACAAATAAAACGAGTTGCGTAATTTATAAAAAAAAAAAAAAAAAAAAAAAAAAAATTTAATTTGAAAAAGTTTGGGTTATAAGAGGTATACTGATTTTGTGTTTTCCTTTTGCTTTCGCTCTAGTTTTGAAAGAATGGGGAAAGTATCAGAAAGGAAGCAGTCCCATAGCCGTTCTGCGCATAAGCGTAAACGTTCGTACTCGACAGATGAAGAAAATGATGGTCGCCGCGATCGACGACATTCATCCCGTTCGCAAACTAGCGAATCGTTAGACAAGTTTACGGACGCGATAAAGTCTGTACTGGATAGGTCAAACACAGTGGCAGCGATTGGTGCCCCTTTTAATGGTCGAAACATTCCTCAATTTGACCCTGAGGATCGAAATCAATCGGTTGAAATTTGGTGCAAAAAAATTGACGAGCTTAAAAGCGTATATAAATGGACCGAAGAAGCGACAATTTATTTTGCTGTCTCAAGATTGCGCGGTATGGCTGAAGTATGGTATAAGGGATTAGGTTTAGTTAGATATTCTTGGGAGGAGTGGAAAGTCAAGCTTCAAGAGGCTTTTCCATATAAAAAGGAATATTATGACCTCCTTACGGAGATGATGCGTCGAAGGAAAAGAAGTGATGAATCCTATACCAGATATTATTATGAAAAAATGGCTCTTCTCAACGCTTGCAAAATTAATGGTACGGATGCGGTTTCATGCATTATAGGCGGAATTGAAGATAACATAATTAAAACAGGTGCCAAAGCTGGTCAACACAAAACTCCTGAATCACTGTTTCAATACTTGAGTACTTTTAACCATAACGTGCCTTCAACTTCCCGTCAATTCAGTCGTACGCGTGACAGCCATCAGGAAAAATATTTGCGCCATGATATCAAAAGGGATTCTAAGAAACCTGATAAAATTATTTCATGTTTCCGGTGCGGTAAAAAGGGACATTACGCTAACAATTGCACTGGTACTACTGGGGTTACTAGATGTAACTTATGTAGAAATGTTGGACACGATGAAAAGCACTGCAAGAATAAAACTTTACCAAATGAACCAGTCGCATGACTCAAGGTGTCACCTGAAAATTCGGATAAAAAAAAAAAAAAAAAAAATATTTCAAGCAAATAAAAATTAATTAAGTGCTGAAGATGGAATCGTTCTTTCGGAAGACGCGGACCTGTAACTCGGGACGAGTTATTTGTCGGATGGCCGAATGTAAAGGCGAAAGGAATTTTTTTCTTTTAAATAAAAACATTTTTATTTTTTAACAAAACTCTTTGGTTGTGAATCTTTCCTAAAAAAACTACCTCCCTTAATTCTGCATATGCGCACGAGTATTTTGTTTTAATTTTGCTCGGGTCGCTTTCCTAATGAGGGTGCGCATTCGCACCTCGACCCTTTTTTATGACTTGCGCAGCGAAGATTCCGTTTTTGAGGAAACTGGTCGCCAGCGGTGCATGTTCGGGAAGAATTTTGCCCAGATGCGCTGGGGCTTATGCGTATCCATACACTTGTGTAAGCAAGGATATGGAAGTTTTTATGAGGGTCAGACCTTGATATTAATGCAATATTGTTTGGGGGCATTTCTTTTAAAGAAGAGAATGCGTCACACTGTTAACCAAAAATCTGACTAGGCAGAGAATTGATTTTCAGTCTAGTGATAGATTTCTAAAGGTGCAGGTCAAGTTTTCAGGGAGTTTTGTTTAAAAGAGAGTTGTGTGTATTTACTGGTTGATAAGTGAAGAGGAAGTCTAATTGGGTGAGTGAATTTCACTTACGGAGTTTGCGGGTATTTCAGAAGATGTGTTTTTTTTATTCTTATTATTTTGTCTTTGTTTGTTTTTAAATGTATTTTAGTTATTATCTTTTGTATTAATTGGGAGTGCACTCTACATGTTATTTTTTCAATGAACCGGGAAATTTGCAATTGTTTTGGTAAAATTATTATATTAGTGAAATACATAGATGGGGAGCTTTTTGCCGGAGTCAGGCCAAGCGATGGCCTGGACTCATACTGAAGGCTGGGCTTGTGATTATGATTGATAGGCGCTCGTGAGTGAGCCCTTGCGCCTAGGCCAGTACTCGTGAGTTCGCCCTTGTACTGTGCCGTTGCCTGCCCCAGTAATGGCGAATTCTAAGTGCTCGTGAGTTAGCCCTTGCACTTAGATTTTTAAGGTGTTCAGCACCTACTTTTCTGGGGGTGTTCGTGAGTTCGCCCTTACACCCCATTTTGGATAATCAGTACGTGTGACGTGTCTGCCTCCGCGTACTACTCGTATCTGTTTGCTCCTCTATCTATGTGAGTTGTATTAAAGTATTTGGATAAAATATTTGAAAGTACGGTTCATTGATTGAGGTCATCATTATGTTGATTTCAGTTTAAATATGATTTGCATGTTTTGTTTTACCCGGGACTCATGTATTGTTTTTTTTCCTTTTAAAGGGTGAGAGCTGCTGACGTGATTGTGCCCAACGCCGAATCCTGACGAACCAATATGTAATTACATTACAGTTAGTTTCAGTTTTCATTATATTTTTTTAAAAGACCCCAATTTTATTTTGGGGTCTTACACTATTTACTATATCTACAGGCATTTTTATATTTTAAAGCCTAACCCAAGCTACGTCTGGTACACTCGAACTTCGCTCTTTTTTACCTTTTAAGCGTTCACTTTGCCGCAGTCCTTTTTTCACTGGGAATGAAAGCTCGTATTGGCCTGGATTTATTAGTGATGGCCTTAATATAGGCTGTTTAGTCGGTGGCTTCTCTTTGGGAGCGTCTTGTTCTAACTCCTCTATAAAACTAGCAACTTCATCAACACTCATATCCGTAGGCACAGTATACTGGGTTATACCGTCAGTACCAGTTATTACTTTATAGTCTTTATCTTGCATTTTCGGCACTTTCGCAGGGGGTTTAAGACTTTTTGCTATCCCACTAGCTGATAAACGTCGTTTAGCAGCTGGGGATAAAGACCTCCTTGGCGGTGTTTTTTCACGCGGCTCCTCAAAAATAAATTGTTCGATCTCAAAAGGTGTATTTTCAATCCTTGGCGGTGTTTTTTCGCGCGGCTCCTCAAAAATAAATTCTTCGGCCTCAAAAGGCGTCTTTTCAAATATATTCTCTTTTATCGGTGAGGTTTGCGACGATTTATTCTTTTTTAAAATAATTTTTGTTTGCGTAGAACTATCTCTCAAACTCTTATGTTTAACCGGTAAATGTTCTTGAATGGGGGTTTTAATTTGTCTCTTTTCGAAAACTTGTGTCTTTTTACGTTTCACATTCAAAAACTTTATTAATTCATTCCTATAATTATACCATTTTTCTTTGTCAGACAGATTTTGACTTTTTAATATTTTATCCATTGATTTATCAAATAATGACAAATTTGTAGATTGCTCAATTTCACCCTTTAAATTATTATACACTTCCGGCGAAAGAAGCAGCATTTTGTTAAGGCTATTAGCTTTATGCATATTTTTCAATTAGCGATCCTATTACACCCGATAGCACACTTCCTAATAAAACTGGTAAAAATCCTCCTCGCTGTATTAGTAGTTTACGTTGTCTTGCTACAGATCTTTTCGCGTCAGCTAATTTTCGCATATCCCTTTTATACTTACATAGCGAATTATATATCTTGCCATGGGGCATATGATTTCCTTTTAGTGTGTTAAGTGTGATTTCACAAAGTGTTTTTATAACTTCGGGATCCGCATTTTTAATAATAGCATTTCTTAAGTTAGGTTTAGATTTTTGAAGTACATAAAGCATATGCTTGTTGTCCTTTAACCGTTTCACTCTTGACACCATTTTTATTATTCAAAGAACTTTGCGGGCAAAAACAGGTTGCGAAATCTTTATTAAATATATCTGTTCGGAATCTTAACGTGTCGTTAATCTCCTGAGTAAGATCTATTAGTAAGCATCCCTAAGGCTCCTGAGTAGCCTCTTTATATATTTTTAGAAGTTCTAAACTATCTCCCGCATAAATTTGTCTTGCTAAATGTACGAATTGACTTTTATCTCGGGGATTTTTAAAAACGACAAGGTGCTTACAGTTTAGCGATATATCTCTGCAGAACTTCCCCTGATGAAATACGTTCTGTGTTACTAGAATCACTGAAAAATTACGATGATGTGATCCTTTAGTAAAAAGCTCACAGACTTGTTTACTGAAAGCATTTAACATCATATCATCTATAACAATTAGCGTGGGTTTATTTGTGCGATTTATAAACTCATCGGGTACACTGTCTATATACTCTATATTTTCGGGTGCGATATCTACTGGCAGAGCTTCAGGTTCGGCATTACACCATATAATCCTAGTAATTTCCGGCTGTATTAACGATACATCATTCATAAGATTTTTAATAAACGTAGTCTTTCCGCATCCAGAAGGCCCTGCCACGATCATTGTAAATGGGTGTTTGAATGATATCATTTTTGCTGCAAAAACAAAAACTCTTGACAACAAGCTTTTTTGTATATAAACCTCACATCTTGCAAAAAGTACTTATATACTCTTTCAAGAATGAGCAGAAGGCAAATTATTAACGAACTACATAGACCCGCCCGCAAAAACTTTAAACGTCGTCGTGTTACAATTAAAGGCAAAGATGACCTGTGGCAGGCAGACTTAGTTGATATGAGTTCATATGCGAAAGAAAATCAAAGCTTTCATTTTTTGCTAACTGTCATTGATACATTTTCTAAATATGCATGGGCTTTACCAATTAAAAACAAAAGTGGGATAGAAGTCACAAAAGCAATGCAATTAATTTTTAATCAGGGCCGCATTCCAAGAAATTTGCAAACAGATGATGGAAAAGAGTTCTACAACAAGACATTCAAGCGTTTGATGGAAAAATATGATGTTAATCATTACTCTACTTATAGTTCGCTAAAGGCGTCAATTGTAGAAAGATTTAATAGAACGTTGAAAAATATTATGTGGAAGGAATTTAGTATGAATGGAAATTACCATTGGCTGAGTATGCTGAGCAACTTAACAGACAAATATAACAGAACAAAACATCGAACTATTAAAATGAGACCTATAGATGTAGGCCCTGCTAATGAGCTTCGTTTATTGCTAACGGCGTATAAAAAACCAAAATCAAAATCAAACCCTAAGTACAAAATAGGAGACTTTGTTCGTGTAAGTAGATATAAACATGTTTTTGAAAAAGGCTACACCCCAAACTGGTCTACTGAAATTTTCAAAATAAAAGAGGTAAAAAACACTTATCCGGTAACTTACATTCTTGAAGACTATCAAGGAAATATAATACAAGGTGCTTTTTACCAGCTAGAACTAGCTCCCGTCAGATATCCCGAGGTTTACCTTGTAGAAAAAGTTTTAAAACGACGAGGGGGTAAAGTATATGTTAAATGGCTTGGATTTCCACAAAAACATAACACATGGATTAGTATAAAAGACGTTTTGTAAACAGTCTTTATTGCAGTCACAATGCTGATCTTAAAGCGTGAATCTGATCGACTAAAGACCTTTAAGAATCTAACTTTGGATGACAGGAAAGCATGCAAGTTAGCAAGGAGTGGATTCTTTTACACCAACTTGAAAGACATAGCAAAATGCTATTTTTGCTGTATGCAAATGAGTGCCTTAAATTGCCCTGAAGATGTTGAGGCCGAACATCTTCGACGTTCACCTGACTGTATCTATGCCAACGGTAAGGATGAGTGTGGACCGTATAATAGCCTACCACCACCATCAAAACGCACGAGGTGGGCTTTAAATACTTACAAAATTTTAGCCGGGACGTTCATTTTGTTTGGCTTATGTTGTGAAATTTATTATTTTTACGAACTATATACGCGCAAAATAAGATAAGCTACGACAATTCTAGCACAAAATCCCATGTATTTTTAAAGGGGATCCTCTGAATTCTCAAAAGTGTGTATAAAATTGATAGAAATTTTACGTACAATACATAGAAATAAAATTTACTATGAAAGACAAAAAAAAAATCTTGTTTTATTTCCCAACCCAACTCCTTCATTTTATTTCTATACACAGCTGTTTTGAGTGCATGCGGTTCATGTAGCGTCATGTTATCTTCATGCCCATGGAATAATTTTCAAGATCATTTGTTACTTAATCGGCCGCTCTATTTACCCACGTACTGCTGAAAGGCACATGTCCAGCATCTTATCTACCCACGCTTATCATTTGATGCACAAGCAACGTCTTCCAGATCGAATCCAAATTTAGCCTTCTTATCATCTTTGTCCGGATCTTCCCCAAGTCAAGCGTACAGCTCTTTGCTTTATCGCATGTGTTGCTTCTGCTCTTCTTGCGCATGTATACACAAATTAAATAATAACAACCAAAAGCCTTCATAGCCCAGTGGCTAGCATACAGGCCTCTTAAAACTGCAGATCCCCTGTTCAAATCCCGGAGCCAACTTGCTTTTTTAATACGGCAAATATCCTGCGTTACCAAATTCTCGCGACAGATGGCGCTATCAAGCCACGACGTCTTACCGCCCAAGATCCAACAACTACGTTGACAGAGAGAGAGAGAGCCAGAGAGAAAGACAGAGACAGAGATGTCTAAATTATCAGTCATCTGTGCTTGAATGGGAATCCCCTATGACGTCACTATTTCCAACATACACACTACTGATAAGAAAGGGCATCCAAAGGTCAACAAACTACTGATAAAAACTACTGATAAGAAAACCGTTTTCAAGGGCAAGTCGGGCCTGGCTGTCCTATAACCTACTGGCATTGTCGAAGGCCCGCTCAATGTCAACAAAAACCCCGAGAGCGTAGAGCCCCTCGTCCGAAGCACTTTCTATCTTAGAGACTAGATCGTGCAATGCGGACTCACAGGATCTGCCGCTCCTATAGGCATGCTGGTGCTAATTTAGGGGATGCCGTCTCAGCGTTTCTCCTCTAATGTATTTTTCTACCAGACGTTCCAGACATTTCAGCAGGAACGATGTCAAGCTGATTGGTCTGAATCTTTTCGCCAGAGCATAGTCTTCCTTGCCTGGTTTTGGAATGAAAACTACTCTGACCTTTCGCCATGCAGTTGGAATATATCCCCAGGTTAAACAGGCCCTAAATATTTTCTTTAGTGCTGAAACTAGGGAATGGCCTCCTGCTTTTAGCATAGCCGGGTATATACCATCCAGACCTGGGGTCTTATAGTTTTCGAAGGAGGACATAGCATATTCGATCTTCTCCTCCGTCACAACTTTGGATGCTACATATCTGTCCTGTCTAGTAATGGTTACCCTTTCTGGATACCTTTCTAAACTTTGATTCGTTTGAATCTTGTGACTGCCTGGAAAGTGGGTTTGAACCAGGATCTCAAAGGCTTCCTGTTTGGAACCCGTATATCCGCCGTCAGGTTTGCGGAGGGAATTCAGTTTGGCTGTGTCGTCCTTCTGAAAGACTTTAAATAACCTAGCTGTTTCTCTCATTCCTACCAGTTCCTCACAGTATCTTCTATAAGATGAGACCTTGGAAGTTCTTATCTCGTACATATATTCGCGCTGTAGGGTTCGATAGGCCGTCCAGTCATCTTCTTTTTGAGTTTTTAGTGCCCTATTCAGAAGCTTCCTGGTATTCTTCCTGAGCCTCGAAAGATTGCTGTTCCACCAGGGGACGCTCTTGCCACATCGGCTCTTTCTAACGGGACAAGCACTCTCAAAAGAATCTATCAAGGTCCGACTCAATTTCTCAGTCTCATCCTCAATGTCTTTTGTTGATCGGAGCTTGGGTACATATATTTCTTTCTCCGAAAGAATTTGTTTGTACCTTTCATAGTCAGTTTTCCTTGGATTACGTCCAGCCGGGATGTAAACGTCATCAATGGCTATTCTGTAATTTAGGTATCTGTGGTCCGAGAGAGATTCCTCATCTAGAACTCGCCAGTTAGTAATAAGGTTGGACATCTTCCTATTAGTAAGTGTCAGGTCTATTACCTCCTGTCGCCTACTCGTGACAAAGGTTGGATCATTGCCCACATTGTTAACCACGAGATCGTGCGACAGAATGAAGTCTGATAATTTTTCTCCTCTAGGGTTGCATTTACTGCTACCCCATATGGTGTGCTGGGCATTGGCATCGCATCCAATCACCAGACCTAAATTATTAGATTCTGTGTATCTTACAATTTCCATAAGTTCCCGTGAAGGAGGTGGACTGATGGAGTCATAGGGTAAATAGGCTGAGACAATAATGATCCCATGCCTGGCCCCCGCAATCTTGTAGGATACTTTCACCGCAACGACGTCTTGACTGCAAAATTGTCTTAACATCGTGGCCTCAATTGTGTTCGATACAAACACGCAGGCTCGCGGTCGTTCCGTCCTTTCGTAATGAAAGAGTTGCCCCCAGTTGACCATACCGAAACCGCAGATACGTTTTCTGCATATCCATGGTTCCTGTATTAGTGTTATTTGGGGGAATGTCCGCAGTTTACTTAACCTTCCACTGAGAATAGCAGTGGCCGATTTACTATGCTGCAGGTTGATTTGAGTGATATTCAAGTCAGTGGACATAACAATCGACTGCTCCGCAATACACTCGTTGTCCGCATTTATTTCCCGGAAACGTGAAATTTCACCCTCCCGAAACCTAAATGGGGACGAAGTCCGTAAACAGACTCCAGGACCTTCAGCGACTCCGTGTCAATGCCCAGCGCAAGAGTGGAGCCTTCGGGATCACCGGGGTTCTTCCTCTTGCTACTGAACGCACGTATCCGCCAGTACTTAGTGTCCAGTCCTGGGTTCTGGTTACGGAGGCGGGCAAGTATCTCCCCAGGTGCCTTGCGAGGGCCTGGGATCCAAACAACTGCCCGAACCAGCTTAGGCATGTCGCTACCTTTTGTAGCAGAAAATTTAATGCCGTCAAGAGCTGGAAAATTTCCCACATTTGTAAGCAGCCACTTGAGGGAATGTTCATTCGTGCATTGAACTTTCAGGGTTCCGTCACGAAAGACCATTCCCTCAAATCTGGGAGCCTCTTTGGTTTCACCCAGGAGCTTCCAAATGTGGTCCTCCACAAAGGTTACGTGTCGTTGTGACATTTCCCTTTGTGGATTGTCGGCCTCAATTACAACGACCAGGGCTTGGGAAGCAGCCTCAGCGAAGCTTTTTCCCACCCCCCCGGCCGTCGCACTTGAGCCCGACGGAGCCGCACCCTCTGACGACCCGGTACGAGGATCGGGTTTCCCCTTTACCTCGTCCGGTGAGCTTTGTCCCGGGAGAACGGTCTTAGCGACTTTCCTCCGTTTGTTTTTGCTCAAGGGAGAGAGAGCCAGAGAGAAAGACAGAGACAGAGATGTCTAAATTATCAGTCATCTGTGCTTGAATGGGAATCCCCTATGACGTCACTATTTCCAACATACACACTACTGATAAGAAAGGGCATCCAAAGGTCAACAAACTACTGATAAAAACTACTGATAAGAAAACCGTTTTCAAGGGCAAGTCGGGCCTGGCTGTCCTATAACCTACTGGCATTGTCGAAGGCCCGCTCAATGTCAACAAAAACCCCGAGAGCGTAGAGCCCCTCGTCCGAAGCACTTTCTATCTTAGAGACTAGATCGTGCAATGCGGACTCACAGGATCTGCCGCTCCTATAGGCATGCTGGTGCTAATTTAGGGGATGCCGTCTCAGCGTTTCTCCTCTAATGTATTTTTCTACCAGACGTTCCAGACATTTCAGCAGGAACGATGTCAAGCTGATTGGTCTGAATCTTTTCGCCAGAGCATAGTCTTCCTTGCCTGGTTTTGGAATGAAAACTACTCTGACCTTTCGCCATGCAGTTGGAATATATCCCCAGGTTAAACAGGCCCTAAATATTTTCTTTAGTGCTGAAACTAGGGAATGGCCTCCTGCTTTTAGCATAGCCGGGTATATACCATCCAGACCTGGGGTCTTATAGTTTTCGAAGGAGGACATAGCATATTCGATCTTCTCCTCCGTCACAACTTTGGATGCTACATATCTGTCCTGTCTAGTAATGGTTACCCTTTCTGGATACCTTTCTAAACTTTGATTCGTTTGAATCTTGTGACTGCCTGGAAAGTGGGTTTGAACCAGGATCTCAAAGGCTTCCTGTTTGGAACCCGTATATCCGCCGTCAGGTTTGCGGAGGGAATTCAGTTTGGCTGTGTCGTCCTTCTGAAAGACTTTAAATAACCTAGCTGTTTCTCTCATTCCTACCAGTTCCTCACAGTATCTTCTATAAGATGAGACCTTGGAAGTTCTTATCTCGTACATATATTCGCGCTGTAGGGTTCGATAGGCCGTCCAGTCATCTTCTTTTTGAGTTTTTAGTGCCCTATTCAGAAGCTTCCTGGTATTCTTCCTGAGCCTCGAAAGATTGCTGTTCCACCAGGGGACGCTCTTGCCACATCGGCTCTTTCTAACGGGACAAGCACTCTCAAAAGAATCTATCAAGGTCCGACTCAATTTCTCAGTCTCATCCTCAATGTCTTTTGTTGATCGGAGCTTGGGTACATATATTTCTTTCTCCGAAAGAATTTGTTTGTACCTTTCATAGTCAGTTTTCCTTGGATTACGTCCAGCCGGGATGTAAACGTCATCAATGGCTATTCTGTAATTTAGGTATCTGTGGTCCGAGAGAGATTCCTCATCTAGAACTCGCCAGTTAGTAATAAGGTTGGACATCTTCCTATTAGTAAGTGTCAGGTCTATTACCTCCTGTCGCCTACTCGTGACAAAGGTTGGATCATTGCCCACATTGTTAACCACGAGATCGTGCGACAGAATGAAGTCTGATAATTTTTCTCCTCTAGGGTTGCATTTACTGCTACCCCATATGGTGTGCTGGGCATTGGCATCGCATCCAATCACCAGACCTAAATTATTAGATTCTGTGTATCTTACAATTTCCATAAGTTCCCGTGAAGGAGGTGGACTGATGGAGTCATAGGGTAAATAGGCTGAGACAATAATGATCCCATGCCTGGCCCCCGCAATCTTGTAGGATACTTTCACCGCAACGACGTCTTGACTGCAAAATTGTCTTAACATCGTGGCCTCAATTGTGTTCGATACAAACACGCAGGCTCGCGGTCGTTCCGTCCTTTCGTAATGAAAGAGTTGCCCCCAGTTGACCATACCGAAACCGCAGATACGTTTTCTGCATATCCATGGTTCCTGTATTAGTGTTATTTGGGGGAATGTCCGCAGTTTACTTAACCTTCCACTGAGAATAGCAGTGGCCGATTTACTATGCTGCAGGTTGATTTGAGTGATATTCAAGTCAGTGGACATAACAATCGACTGCTCCGCAATACACTCGTTGTCCGCATTTATTTCCCGGAAACGTGAAATTTCACCCTCCCGAAACCTAAATGGGGACGAAGTCCGTAAACAGACTCCAGGACCTTCAGCGACTCCGTGTCAATGCCCAGCGCAAGAGTGGAGCCTTCGGGATCACCGGGGTTCTTCCTCTTGCTACTGAACGCACGTATCCGCCAGTACTTAGTGTCCAGTCCTGGGTTCTGGTTACGGAGGCGGGCAAGTATCTCCCCAGGTGCCTTGCGAGGGCCTGGGATCCAAACAACTGCCCGAACCAGCTTAGGCATGTCGCTACCTTTTGTAGCAGAAAATTTAATGCCGTCAAGAGCTGGAAAATTTCCCACATTTGTAAGCAGCCACTTGAGGGAATGTTCATTCGTGCATTGAACTTTCAGGGTTCCGTCACGAAAGACCATTCCCTCAAATCTGGGAGCCTCTTTGGTTTCACCCAGGAGCTTCCAAATGTGGTCCTCCACAAAGGTTACGTGTCGTTGTGACATTTCCCTTTGTGGATTGTCGGCCTCAATTACAACGACCAGGGCTTGGGAAGCAGCCTCAGCGAAGCTTTTTCCCACCCCCCCGGCCGTCGCACTTGAGCCCGACGGAGCCGCACCCTCTGACGACCCGGTACGAGGATCGGGTTTCCCCTTTACCTCGTCCGGTGAGCTTTGTCCCGGGAGAACGGTCTTAGCGACTTTCCTCCGTTTGTTTTTGCTCAAGGGCTGCGTAGATGGTTTTTCCTTGGCTGCTCCAGTGCAATCCGCACCAGTCGAGGTGCTCGGAGTGGACGAGTCCACCTCCGACCTACCTCTCTTGGTGGCTGTTGGCACGGGAGTTGAGGAGGAAGGAACAGAGCTCTTGACAAAGTCGGCTTTCGCTTCCTCTGCCTTAGCCCTGTTCTTCTTGCTCCTCAGCCGTCGCAGCTGTCATTTGGACAACCCCTCCTTTTTCTCGGTGTTGGTTGGAGGGGGGGGGGGGGGGGGGTGATCTTGTCCGTAGTGGGAGCAGGATTTACCGTAGTAACAGCAGGCTGCTTTCCGGTCCTTTCCTGTTCCAAAAGAAGGCTCTCCATTGACTGTGTCAATGTGCCAATCGATGATACTCCGTCTTGCGACATTCTATCATCGGAGTCCAGAAGGGAACTTCCTCCTTGGCCTGGACTCACCACCTCGGCAGTACATGGAAGTGGGACCTGCACATTCCTAGTCCCGGCCGCTTGTAAAGCGGGAGGATTCCCAGCAACAGGCTGCAGGCAGTATTATTGTCTACTAAGTAATAAGTTAGTATTTAAGAAGATGAATGAATAAAGAAGAATCAGTTAGTCTTTCTTAACCATCGCGTTCTTATTCTACACTCCCATCAATTCTTTAACGGATATAGCGGTACCAAGAGCCGTTGTATCACCAACAGTTAGCCAGGGTGCACTTGCCTTGACTTTACCTTTCCCTTTTTCATTAAGATCAAAATAGGTCTTAACATTTGGTGACCCCGACGTGATTTAAGTGTAGCATTTAAATCACATTTGATTGATTACGCGCAGTGGAGAACGTACCGCCAGAGGATTGTTCCAGACCAAGCAGAGGGATTCACGGACCCCGGGTTTTAAGACATTCACCGCCAGAGGATTGTTCCAGCAGAGGCATTCACGGAAACCAGATTGTTTGACACAAAGGGAAGATGGCACTCAAAACCATGGATGACTTAGCAGCAGAACAAGTTTTCTACGGCCAAGAATTACGGAAGGTAATCGCCAACTATAAGAAGGACTCACAAGAGCGAAAGACTTCAGCCGAATACTACAAGGAGAGACTGAGACGATTGGAAGCGGCTTGGGGTTTTTTCGAGATCACAGACCAGACCATAAGAGAGCTTTCCTCACCACCATTAGATCACGTGTACTTCGTTGAGGATCAATACAACGAAACACTGGCTATGTTTAGAGAGTACGCGACGTACTTCAAGGGGAAGATACAGCAACTAAGTAATGTAAGGCCTACCGAATCCACAAGTCATGGAAATGGTCAGGAAGGCTCGACGTCAGTAGACAGAACTGCCACCAGGGCCGCGTCAACATCATCGGCTGACAACTCCAGGAGTTCCCAGCAGCTCCAACAGAACCAAGATGTCATTAAGGTATTGCGAAAGCAGAAGGTAGTGATTCAGTCACTGCTAAGAGTATTCGAAGGCATTGATGGACTGAAGGAAAGACAGCCGAGGGCTTTCTACGAAGTAAAATTGCAAACTATCACCCGCTACTTGGCCCAGATAGAAGAATACCACAACCAACTATGGGAAATTAGTGAAGAGCCGGCCAGCGAAGGCTACGATGAATCTGAGTACATCCAGATAGAGGAGAAGGTACAGCATTATTTGGTACTACTTTCAACTCATCTGGAACAGCCAAAACCCGCACAAGCAGCAGCAACGCTAACTTCGCCGCAATCAGTGCTCAACTTGCCAAAAATTACCCTCCCTAAGTTCGATGGAGACTATGGCAAATGGCGTCAATTTCATGATTTGTTCTCACAAATGATCCACAATCAACCGATGAGTAACTGCCAAAAAATGTGGTATCTTAAAACGAACTTAGTTGGAGAAGCCGAAAAGCTACTAAGGCATTTTGCAGTATCGGATGAAAATTATACTACCGCCTGGAAATTGCTGAAGGAAAGATATGAGAACACACGTCTTCTAGTGGCATCTCTTGTTAACAAATTACTAAACCAGCCTACTCATGCCGTGGAGGCCCCATCTGCTACAGCCATAAAAGCAATGCATGACACCACCCAAGAATGTCTGCTTGGCTTAGAAAACTTAGAGGTGTCCACCACGAATTGGGACCCTCTACTTCTGAATATTTTGCTAAAAAAGATTGATAGAAGCACTCATACATTGTATGAGCAATCACTAACAAATCCCAAGGCGCTTCAGACATTGAAGGGATTTTTAAGTTTTTTGGAGACAAGATTCCAATCCCTTGAAGCACTTGGAACCAGGACCAAAAAACCTGAGGATCACTCTAAGAAAATTGGAGCAACGAAGCCATCTTCAACGCTGACCTCCGTTGTCGCATCAACCCACAAGTGTGTGAGCTGTAATGAGAATCATCCAATTTTTCGATGTCAAAACTTTCTTAAGTTGGCACCCGCAGCCCGCGGGAGTCTCGTGAAGACACTTCATGTTGATTCCACATCATCAGTTCCAGACCATGCTAAACCTGAATCTAGCTTGTTAGTACAAGGAACGCAGTCCAGCATGGCAGTTAAAGAGGCAAGTGATCAACCGTTGACGAATGCCGCTCTGACTAATCAACGTCATAAGGGATCTGTGATTCTGGGAACAGCTCGAGTAAAGGTCGCAACTGCCAGTGGTAACGAAATCGAATGCAGAGCAATTCTAGATTCAGGTTCTCAAATCAACCTAATCATCGAAAGAACAATTAAAAAACTAGGCATCATACCGTCTAATGCATCCATGTTTATACAAGGCATAGGCAATGGCAGGCAGCAAACTCAGCGAAGAGTCAACGTCTGCCTGAAATCAAGAACAACAGGCTACTCTGCTAGACTGGAGGCCTTTGTTCTCGACAACATCATAACACCACAACCCAGCCAAATTTTGGATATTTCTGACTGGAATATACCAAGCAATATTCAACTAGCGGACCCTACCTTCTATCAACCAGATAAAATCGATCTTTTGCTTGGCGCCGAATTCTTCTTCCAATTGCTCTCTATAGGACAAATTATGTAAGTTGGGAGAAAAATTGCCCATCATACAGAACACAGTTTTCGGATGGGTAATTGCCGGTGAAACAAGCCAAGAATTAAGGCAAACAGCAGCCTGCGGCATTTGTTCTGACGAAGAAGACATTGGAAGGGCCATTGAGAGGTTCTGGAAGGTGGAGGAAGCAGAAGAGGTCCGAGGAAAAGCTCTTACACTGGCGGAGAAGCGTTGCGAGACATATTTCACCCAAACAACGCAAAGAGATAAGAGCGGGAGATTTGTTGTGAGTCTACCTTTATCCAGTGACCCGCGAGAGTTGGGGCTGTTATGTATGCTGGGTATGCGTACAATAAAAATTGAGATTTTATTCCGTTGCGGGAATAAAATCTCTTGTTGTTCGATGTTGCTCCTGGGTCTGGTCTCGCTGGTGCTCGGCTCGATGATATCTCGGTCAGGCTGAACGGGGAGGGGAGTAGCCGTTATGTTCACACTCCCTAACACGCGTATTGTCTTTGAATGTCTGTTATATTTGGTATCACTTAGTACACCGTGCTTAACTAATTGTCTGTACCACTTATGCCGGACTCCCGACTCCCGCGTAACAATGCTTAAGTCTTTCCGGGGGAACTTAAGCACTTTTTTAACTATCGGACTTAACTCTCGCGTTCGCGCTGCTAGCTTAAGGCCGGCTAAAATTCTGACTTAAGTCGGCTCCACGAGACTTCTCGAAGATTAATACTGCACTCAACTCCACGAAGGTTAATACTGATCTGACTGAAGATTATTACTGTACTGCACACCTCCTCCTCGACCGATCGGGTATTTATCGACTCCCGGTCGGGCCTTGGAATTTTCCAAAGTTCCAATCACCTTGACCGCGCGCGTCGGTACATTTCCAGTGCACATGTTCTGTGTCAGCATAATTGCCGTCTGCATGTGCCTGGGCCGGTGCACGCGCGGGTGGTCGCCCAATCACCGATCGAGGGGTCATATTTTTCCGACTTTCAGTTATTGCGAAATACCTCAAATTTCGTACATGTTATGTCTAGACTTTTGAGGGGTATTTCGCAATTTATGAAACTAATTTTGTTAATGCGATGCACCTAAAATCTAGATGAGATTTTGGTACATAATATTCCTTCCCCCTTTGAAAAAGAGGGTTATTCTTTGAAGAGGAATAATTCTCGCGGTTTGAAGGCCTGTCCAAAAAATTAGTTTAAACTGGATTGTTTACGGAAAGAGAAAAAAAATTTTTTGTCGAATTCTACGTTATGTTGGTAATTGCTATCCCTTCCCCCTTTGAAAATAGAGAATTATTCTTTGAAAAGGAATAATTCTTGGGGTGGAAGTCTGACTATTCTTGGAAAAAGCGTTATTGAGAAAAAAAAAAAACTAATTTTGCGATTTGCTGAGGGAGTGTCGAGTCCGTTCACAAAGTTGCTTACTATCTAGTATACATTCATTAGTAACTATTCTAGGTTACATTAGGGAAAACTTCCCTTTGCTCGCTACGTTTTCCATGCCCTTTGTTAAATATATTCTGAATTATAATTATTATTATATTTTTTTTGTTTTTTACTAGACATTACATTTATATTGATATTTCTATCATACGTAGAAATGCTATTCACTGCGGTTACTGCCGCATATGGGGCACCGAAGCCGTCGGTGTCGCTATGCAATCGGAGTTCTCGCCCGAACCTGGCAGAGAGACGGTCGTGTATCCTCCTGCACGGACGATGCAGCGAGCCGGGGAGGGGGCGTAGCTGGAGGTTGAGGTGAACGTCTGCCTGCGGGATTCGGGATCCAACACGCCTCTTTGCTGCGCTCGTAGCCCCGAGGAGCTGTGGCCCTAGGGAGTAGCACACCCTAGGTCTAGGGAGAACACCCGCTCTGATCCTTAGGTCAGACGGGAGGTGCAGGGCGGTGTTCCTCGGAAAGCCTACGGAACCCTCGGAGGCAGGTCGCTGGTGATTCGGAGCCTGTTCAAAGAGGGGAAAGAACGGTCGGAAGGGGAGGGCCCTCCTATAGGTACCGGGGGAGCGGGAGGCGAAATTCTGGCGATTGCCTCGGCTATGGTCCGAGAACGCGAACCCGGGCCCGAATTATTTTTGTTATTTGTATCATGGATAGTAACAAAAATCAATCGGGGGGGGGGGGGGGAATTAGTGGGGGATGGCGAAGGGAGCGGCGGCACGCCCTCCAATCCCTTCGCGAGGAGGTCGCGAGTGCTGCGATCGCCGGTGTTACAAAAACCGGTGGACCGGGTACGGTTGCGGGAGTCCTCAGCGGGAGACACCGCGCGCCCGCCAGCGACCGGGGAAGCCCGGACCGTGTCGACGACACCCAACCCGGAGGGCAGGGTGGCGACGGCGGAAGAGCGCTTGGAGAAGGTGTACGTACACATGAGGAAACTCATTAAGGAAATGATGGCTGCCCTAAAAAAGCAGCCAAATATTTCCAAAGTCGTCCAGGCGCTTGACGACCTTAGCATGACGCGTAGGGAGGAAGCGGACGCCCGCCGCGGCCTCCCTATGAGGAGATCCTTCGGCACGCAAACTGCTCCGGTTGGTGCTGCGAGCGCGGGGGCCTCGCCGGCGAAGAGGCTTCACACAGGAAGCCCAGCTGTGAGGTCCCTGGGCATGCAAACTTTGCCGGCCGGAGCGGTGAGCGTGGACGCTTCGCCTACGGTGGGCAAGAGAGGGGCTTCCAGCCCTCCACTTTTACCGGAGGGGGAGGAGAGAGGGAAGAAGAGGAAGGAGGACCCAGCCCCATCATGGACCGAGGTGGTCAGGAAGGGCAGATGGACTAAGGCCGAACAAAGGACTGAAGAGAAGTTAAAAGGGCCTGGAAAGAAGAGGAAGAAGAAGAAGAAAACGAAGGAAGAAACCGGAACAAAGGCTGGGGCAAAAGCTTCGGCTCCGGTGCCAACTCCTGCGCCCAGTCGACCAGCGGCTCCCACCGGGAAGACCAAGCCGGAGGCCATCCTGCTCAGACCCGCAGCGGGGAAGACCTTCGCGGAAGTGCTTAGCACTGCCCGCAGGGCGGTCAACCCCGAGAGCTATGGGGTGAGTGTGAAGGCCGTCCGGCAGACCAGGTCTGGCGAGGTGCTGCTTGAATTCGGGCAGTGCACCCCGGGAACCCGGGCAGCCTTCTCGGACGCTCTAAAGGGAGCGGTCGGGTCGGCGAGCACCGTCAAGCAACTGGTCCCCAGAGCCACTCTGGAGATCAGGGAACTTGACGCCTGCACGACCAAGGAGGAGGTCTTAGAAGCCCTCAGTAGGGATCTGGGGGAATATAATGGTCACCTCCAGGTCGCGCTGACCCGCCCAAATGGCCGCGGCCAGTGCCTGGCCATTATAGAAGTGGACGAGACGGCTGCGGCGAAGTTGCTGCGGGCTGCCCGAATCAAGGTCGGCTGGGTCAACGCAAGGATCCGTAGGCGGGTGATCGTGCCCAGGTGCTTCAAGTGCCTGGGCTACGGGCACCAGAGTCGAACCTGCAAGGGACCGGACCGGAGCAAGCTCTGCTTCCGGTGCGGCGGGGACGGCCACAGGGCCAAAAACTGCACCGCAAGCCCGTTATGCTTCCTCTGCCCTGAAGAGGCCGCGAAGCCTGGCTTGCGGCGTCACATGGCGGGCTCGGGCGGGTGCGGGGTCTTCCGCAAGGCCCTAGAGGAGGCCTCCAGGCCTTGTCCTCCAGGGCAACTTGAGAAGGAGTAGGACGGCTCACGATCTGTTGGCTCAGATCCGTCTCGAGAAAGACGCTGACGTTGTTCTAGTCAGCGAATAATATCGGGACGGGTCTGAGCCGACGTGGTATCGCGATACCCTCGGCACGGCGGCAATCTGGGTTCCGGATCTGCGACGTTTTGGCGTCGCGGACCATGGGGCGGGCGCTGGCTTCGTTTGGGTGAAGAGCAAGGACGTCACTTACGTCAGTTGCTACTTCACTCCGAACGAGCCAATAGCGGACTTCCAGGCCAAGTTAGATGGCCTGGAGGACGCGGTCCGCGACATGGATGGGGATCTGGTTGTGGCTGGAGACTTCAACGCGAAGGCTTTGGAGTGGTGCGAGCCTGTGCCCGACTCGCGCGTGGGACGTGTCCTGGACTTCGCCTCCAGGACCGGGCTGGTGGTCCTAAACACCGGCTCGACGTCCACCTTCCGACGTCCTGGATACAGGGAGACGATTATTGACGTCTCCCTGGCGACAGAAAACCTGGCTGCACGAGTGCAGGACTGGCGGGTGATTGAGGACTACACAGCCAGCGATCACCAATATATCACGTTCCGCGTGCGGGATATAGCGCCAGTGCGGGCCCGGCGCGTGCAGGGCCCGCCCAGATGGGATGTCTCTCGGATGGACGTTGAAAGGCTGTCCCTAGCCATCACACGCGGCCAGCGAACCATTGCCGGGATCCCAGAGGACTTGCCACCTCTCGAGCGGGCTGCTCAGGTGGTGGACTCCACAATGAGTCTAATCCACCGGGCCTGACGAGAGGCCGTGCCGAGGAAGAAAGGTGGCAGGGAGGGGCGCCGTCCTGCGTATTGGTGGACGGACGAAATCGCGGACCTGAGGCGGACATGTCTCCGTCTCAGGCGGTTGGCTCAACGAGCTGACCGGCGTGATCCCGATGCAGCCCGTAGATCCGCCGAACACAAGGCGGCGAAGAAAAACCTTCGTAGGGCCAGAAGAGTAAGCGCCGATGCTGGCAGCGGCTGGGAGAGGACCTCAACGAGGACCCTTGGGGACTAGGGTATGAGATCGTCCTCCGCAAGTTGGGGGCATTCAAACCGAATGCTCCCCTCGACGCGGGGACGGTCCGATCCATAGTGGATGCTCTTTTCCCCACCCACCCGCTGGAGCCTCATTACGCGGCCCGCGAGGGACTCGCTCCTCCTCCATTCACGATGGAGGAGCTCACGAGGGCCTCGCAAAGCCTTCAAAACAAGAAGGCGCCAGGGCCCGACGGACTCCCAGCAGAGGTGCTGAAGGCGTTGACGTCGAGCCATCCAGAGCTCTTGCTCGAGATGTACAATGCCTGCCTGAAGGCGGGAGTTTTCCCCTCCCGCTGGAAGGTAGCTAGGCTTGTGCTGATCAGCAAGGGCAAGGGGCCAGTGGGGTCCCCTGGGTCGTACAGACCGCTGTGTATGCTCGACACGGCCGGCAAGCTCCTGGAGAAGCTCCTGAAGCCTCGCCTCCAAGCAGCCGTTGAGGCTGCTGGAGACCTTTCCGAGAGGCAATATGGCTTTCGGAACGGGAGGTCGACGGTTCACGCTATCCAGGAGGTAGTTGACGCGGCCTGGGCCACCGAATGCGGGAATCATTATTCTCGCCCGGTGTGCCTGCTGGTCACGCTGGATGTGCGCAACGCCTTCAACTCGGTGAGGTGGGGAGGCGCGCTCAATGCGCTCGAGCGTGACTTCAGGGTCCCTCAGTATCTATTGCAGATGATGAGGGATTACCTGAACGATCGCACCCTCACCTTCGAGACGGAAGACGGCCCGGAGACGAAGGTTCTTTCGGCGGGGGCGGCCCAGGGCTCCATACTGGGTCCCGACATATGGAATTACACATATGACGGGATCCTTCGTATGGAGATCCCAGAAGGGTCTTTCCTGGTTGGGTACGCCGACGACATCGCAGCGGTTATTACCGCCAGAGATGTCGACAAGGCTCAAATGAGGCTCAACCAGTTTTTGCGTCGGGTGACTTCCTGGCTGAGCGACCACGGGCTGGAGTTGGCACTCGCCAAGACCGAGATCGTCCTTCTTACAAAGAAGCGCATCGATCTGTTGAGGGAGATGCGGGTAGGAGACATGACGGTCCGGACCCGGCACGTGGTTAAGTACCTGGGGGTAAGCCTCGATTGCAGGCTTGCCTTCTGGGACGAAATCAGGGGCCGGGCCGACAAGGCGGCTGCGGTAACGGCGGCGCTGAGTAGGGTCATGGCCAACATTGGTGGTCCCAGACCCTGCAAATGGCGTCTGTTGCTCCGCACCGCCGAGGCTATAATGCTCTACGGAGCAGAAGTCTGGGCCGACGCGATGCGGTGGGAAAAGTACCGCAAGCGCATGCTTGCGGTGCAATGCCGCGCGGCGCTCCGCATCGCGTGTTCCTACCGCACGGTCTCGGAGCCGGCGGTGCTGGTGGTCGCGGGGGTCATCCCAATTGACCTCCTAGCCAGGGAGCTGCAGTCCGTCCACCGGGAGAAGTCTGCCCTGGGGAGGAAAGAGGCCGCGAGGGTGGCCCGTGCCAGGACCTTGGCGTCATGGCAGGATAGGTGGGATGGGGAGTCGCGGGGCCGGTGGACAGCTCGGTTGATCCCCCAGCTGGACACCTGGCTGAACCGTCAGCATGGTGAGGTGGATTACTACCTCACCCAAATGCTGACGGGGCACGGGCATTTCCGGGCCTTTCTCTACCGTATGGGAAAGGTGCCGAGCCCGGGCTGCTCGTACTGCGACTCCTCATCGGACTCCGCTCTCCACACATTCTTCGAATGTGCCCGTTGGGGAGCGGAGAGGGCCGATCTGGAGGCGGCGACGGGCAGCGTGACCCCGGACAATATAGTCGGGGTTATGCTGCAGAGTGACGATTTCTGGCGGAGGGTCACCTCTTTCGTGAGAGGGATCCTTCGTCAGAAAGAACATGACAACAACAGGGGCTTGTAAGGATCCTCTGTTGGCTTATGAGTGTTATTTATGTACTGGTGTGGAAATATTTATTATTTATTATTGGGGAAGCTGACAAAAGCGGGTGCCCGGCACCGGAGCACCGGCTGGCTAGGGACGGGGTACACAGACAAAAACAGGGCTCCCGTGAGGAGTCCGTGTTGGCTGCGTGTGTGAGGACGGACGGATGTGTCTGAGTGTGTGGTGTGCGCCCGCTGCGGGCGGATGTATAGGACTCCACCCTGAAGTAATGTCCACTAGACGGTTCCGGGGTGGAGTTCCTGGAGGTGGGGAGTGGGGTTTTAGCCGGTAGGCCTGGCATTGTGGCCAGGGAGTCCGGCACACTGGTGGCTTCGGTCACGTAGGTGCGTAACGACATTTCCCCACTCACATAAAAAAAAAAAAAATAAAAAAAAAATAAAAAAAATAAAAAAAGAAATGCTATTCACTATTGTTAGATACAGTACTTATCATTGCTTATTATTTAAAAGAATTTTTTCTTTTGTTGTGTTTTTGAATGCTTAATTGTATTTATTTATTCTAACTTAAGAATTACCTGACCTATCCTAAGAATGGTTTTCATTCATTACTTACAAGGTCGGGAGTATCTTTTAAATGCTTAACTTGCGTTTATTTATTCTAAACTATGAATTATCTGACCTATCTTACGAATTCATTTCTTACAAGGCCAAAAGTATCTATTCTAGATTTATGCTAGCATCTTATTACCTAAGAGGGCATTTATGCTTATGAAAACGTCAGCGGGCGAGCGAATCTGAGTCTTGTGCTGTTTTAGTTGTTTAATACGTGTCGTTTTACAATGTCTTCGCGTGTACGACATTTCGCGGACAATGTTATGAACACATTTTTTTGTGTTTCCTATCTGCACTTGCCCGAGTACCCTTTGGGTTGGACGCGTGGGAAGAATTATTATTATTTGTCGTGTTGTTTTAATCTGTAAATTTTTCGAGACAGGTGTTTCCGTTACGGTTTTTCGGGGTAGCTGTTTTTCGTGATTCTAGCTATTGTCGTTTTTAATTTCGCTGGCGGTGTTAAAATTTCGCCGTTTAAATAGTTTCTCTCTTTGAATGAATCCATTAGTGTTCATTCAGTCCGTGATTGTGGTTGCTAAACGTTTTGTTCGAAATGAGTTTCTTTATCCTGCGCGGTGTTTCGTCCGTTACCGTTGCTCTTACCGTGGACTTTACTGTGACCGGCGTGGTCGTAACCCACGTCTCTTCGTGGTGGCGCGGCCCCGTTCGGCTTCTATGGCAGGATTACCATGATGCTCCGGTGGACTGCATTTGGCTCGATGCCTACGGCCGCCAGGGGCATTATGTAGTTAACCTGGATCTTCCCTACGGTGGCTTTTTACGCTTCCTCGGTAAGTGTTTTTGTATTATTATTTTTGTTTATGTTTTTGTGTTTTTGGTGTTATTGTAATAAAAAAAGAATTTTTTTTCTTTTTGTTTTGTGCATAGGCGGGCGTGTCAACTTGGTGGGCACCGTGGTCTACCCGGCCGACCCGGAAGATGCCGACGCTGAGGACCCCGATGCTGAGGACCTCGAGGGAGACGCCGAGACGGATGTCTTCGTTTTGGCCCGGCGCGCGCCAGGGATAATTTTATGGCAAACAATTTTTTGTGAAAGAAACTTGTATTTCTTTTTCATAATAAATGAGTATTTTAACTGAATATTTTGTGGGTTTGGTTTTTTTTTTTTTTTTTTTTAACAGCTTTATTTTCTTTGCCGAGATTTTAAAAAGAGATGGGTTTGGTAGGGTTTTATTGAACGGTCGATATGGATTTTTTTTTGTGTGTTTTTTTTTTTTTTTTGTACTGGAGTGATCATTGGGATTACTCGTTTGGTATTGGTAGAAATGTTCGGCTTTTGGGGAGGGTTCTGGCCCTTTGTAGCGGTTGCGGGGCGATTTCTATGTCGCCGGAGGCTTTCGAGTTCTGGTTTTCCCTATTCTGTTGTGGGGCTAGCTCTGCGTCGGCTAGCTGTTTTTGTTTTTGTTGGGTCTTTTTAAATTTTTTAGGTAGGAATTTTGCCACTATTGCTGTTAATAGCAATAGCACAAATGCGGTTGTCATCGTAATCGATGATATTGTTAGTTTATGGTATGTTTGCAGCTTGAGTTGTGGTTGTAATTTGTTTATTTCTCTTTCCAATTCCTCGAGGGATTGGCTTGTTTCCTTTATGATTGGATGAAACATTTCTTTTCGACTAATTAAAAATTGCTTATTGATTAGGGCTGACACAATTACTCGAAATACGGTTTCAAGCGATTGTTGTGTGTTACTTTTCTTCGTTTTCTGATTTTAATTTCCGTATTTACTGGGGATTTTACTGCTGTGACTACAAATGGTCCTTCCCACCTTTCTGAGAGTTTATGTTTTTGATTTTCACTCTTCAGAAGTACTTTGTCGCCTATGTGGAATGATATTGACTTCGCATTTTTATCATAATATTCTTTTGACTTTTGCTTACCGGCTAAAATATTTTTTCTCGCGGTAGCATATGTTTTCTGCAGCTTATAGCGGAGCATGTGATAATAGCTCTCGTTATTATAAAGGGGTTCTGGTTCCCTTTTTAAATTTGATGGGACATCCGCCGTGAAACCGAATAAACAGTCCATGGGCGTGAGCTTTGTCCCTTCGTGGACACTATTGTTGTACACGAATGCTGCCGTGCGTAGGAATTGATCCCAGCTTCTAGAATTTTCGTCTACGATGGTACGTAAATATTCGATCAGGGGCCTATGTGCTCTCTCTAGTGCCCCGTTTGATTGCGGGTGATAAGCAGAGGTCTGTAACTTTTTCACTTTTAATAATTTACAGACTTGTTTGAAAAGATCGCTTAGGAAATTTGTTCCTTGATCAGTGACAATTTTCTTTGGAATGCGGTAGCGCGTGACGATTTCGTCGAAGAAAATTTGCGCTATTGTTTCCGCTTCCGCGTTAGGTATCGCATACCAGTCCACGAATTTTGTCAGGTTATCCTGGAATGTTAGGATGTATTTGTTCCCTGATGTGGACTCTTCTAGTGGCCCTACAATATCAAGATAAACCTTGTCAAAAGGCTGTTCGGCTGTCAGTGATGACCATAGGCATTTTATATTGCGGAGATGCCTTTAATTTTTGGCATTTCGGACACTTTTTCACATACCGCTTGATATCACGCAGCATGTGTTTCCATTGGTACTTACGTTTGATTCTTTTGTAAGTTTTTATTACTCCCTGGTGACCTCCGAAGGGTGAATCGTGATAGTCTTTCAAAATAATTTTAATTTCTTCGGGGCTCGAAATTAATTCAGGGGTCCTGTGTTGTGATTCCGCGGTTGGAGAATTCTCATTTCTCGTAATTTGTGATGGGTCGTGAAGACCTTCGTTTTCGCCAGGTTTTGATTCCTGAGAAAAGAATTCTGCCGGGATTATTTGTTGATCGATATCTTCGGCTTTTGGGTCTGAGTCTTGCTTAGATTTTAATTCTTGTGGCTTTTTGTCTGCCCGTTTTATTTTTTTGGGCTGTTTTTCTGTCTGAGTTGCTTCTGTTGTGTGCTCATTATTTTGGGCGTTTCGCTTTTGAGCTCGAGTTACTGCGCTTACTTTGGCAAAGTTATTTTTTTCTGCCTCAGAATCCATGCCGTAATGGATTTGAGCCTTTACCGTGCAGGTGTGGCTTTCATTTGCACTATTTTCTTCCCTAGGAATGCGACTGAGTGCGTCAGCATTCGTATTGTATTTTCCGGGTTTGTATTCGATTGTGTAATCGAATTCCGAAAGTTTATGATGGAATCTCACTAAGCGGGAAGTGGAGTCTTTTACATTGAATACTACTTTTAGAGGTTTATGGTCTGTATAGACCGTGAATTTTCTACCTTGAAGGTAGCACCTGAAATTTCGTGTCGCCCAGACGATGGCTAGTAGCTCCTTTTCAATCGTGGAGTAATTGCGTTCAGCTTTGTTCAGAGTGCGACTAGCATAGGCTATAGGCTGATCTTTTCCTACTTCTCCTTGGGAGAGGACTGCGCCTAGGGCCTCATTGCTCGCATCTGTTATTAAATTGAAAGGTTTATTGAAATTAGGATAAATGAGAAGTGGAGGTGAAACTAAAGAATTTTTAATATTTAAGAATGCTTCTTGGCATTTTTCAGTCCAATTAAACTTTACATCCTTGCGGAGCAAGTTTGTTATAGGCCGAACTATTTTAGAGAAATTAGGAATAAATTTCCTATAATAATTTGCAAGACCTAAAAATGATTGGGAACAGGAAAACCTTGAACGCAGGCCGTTTTACTGGGGTCGGGCAGTGCTCCTTCGCTGGAACATTTATGTCCCAGGTAGATTACCTCTTTGCGGAGAAATTGGATTTTCTCCGGTTGTAACTTTAAGTTATTTTCTCGCAATCTGTCAAATACTTTGCGCAATTTGGTATTATGATCATTTAGATTTTTGCCGTAGATGACAATATCATCTAGGTATACAAAACATTCGAGTCCCTGCAGGCCTGTTAGAACGTAATTCATGAGGCGCTGAAAGGTGGCAGGGGTTCCTTTTAGTCCGAAGGGCATTCGTTTGAATTCGTAATGCCCGTAATTTGTACTAAACGCCGTTTTTGGGCGATCTTGTGGCTCAACCAGCACTTGGTGATAACCACTGGCTAGATCGAGGGTAGAGAAATACCTCGAATGGCCTAATTGGTCCAGAATATCCTCGATGCGAGGTAGGGGAAAGGCATCGCCGACGGTTTTTTCGTTTAATTTACGGAAATCTACGACTACTCTCCATTTTTTTTCACCGTTTGGTCCCGGCTTTTTGGGGACTACGAGAAGGGGTGAGTTCCACGGACTTTTGCTAGGTTGTACTATGTCGTTTTCGAGCATTTCTTGTAGCTGCTCGTTTATTATGTTACGTTGTGTTTCAGGTAACCTGTACATCTTTTGGTTAATAGGTGCTTGATCCTGCATTGTTGGAATTAGATGCGTAATAGCGTCTGTTTGCGTGAGGTAGTCACCTTTCAAGTGGAATATGTCGTTGTATTCTCGACATAGTTCCAAAATTTCATTTTTTTCTGTTTTATTAAAAAGTGGGCTCAGATTGAGCTCTTCCTCTAATCTGGCTATGCGCTCTTGGGCGGCTGGGTTAGTGTGTACGGTGTTTCCGGGCGATTTTAAATTATTATATGCGCTCTCGGACCGTGTAACACTAGTTTTATTTATGTTTTTATTTTCTTTAGTTAATTGTACCTGGGCCAGGGCTGGATTTATTGTGCCGCTTGGGTCCAGGAATTTTCCCTGTGCAATTTCTTTTGGCTGTTGCATATTTTGTTGGGGATACAAAGGGACTAATGTGTAGTCATTCACCGGAGCCAATTGTAAATTAAGGGCGGTGAGCGCTACCTTGGTGTCCTTCGCGTTGAGAATCCCAATCAGAACTTCTTTTTCTTCATTAGAGGAAATTATACTGTTTGCCAAGAAAACTCCTTCGCCTATCTCCTGAGATAGACAGAGCATTTCTTCTGGCAAGTTCAGGGGAATTCTAGCCACTATCTGTGATCTCGCAGGTACGCATATGGGCCTGGCCAGTACCACACTATGCCGCCTGATTTCTGTGATCGCAAATGTGTTCGCCGGAATTTCCTTCTAGTTCTCCCGCGGCTTGTCTTTAGCCGAACATCCCCCATCATACGATGGTTCGAAAACATGGCAAGTAGACAGCTTAACCCCTTCGGGTTCCATCCGTTTTGCCTGGTTTTCCGTTTCAGATGTTTTTCGGGAGCCATTTTCCTTCGTCTCGAGAAAAATGGGGTACCAGAATTCCTCTAAATTGGTTTCCATGCGAGGAAACCGAAGTTCTCGAGTTGGGCCCTCAACGTTGCAATTTTGGGCGAGGAAATCGTTGCCTAATAGGCCGTCGTGAGAGAGGTCTGAAGTATTTTCTATTACCTGGAAAGTGCAGGGTGTTTTCACTATCATGCCTTTATTTAATTTTGTAACAAGATTTCCCTGACAGCTTCCCAGGGTGTATCCCAAAAGGAGTTTGCAGGGTAAGAATCCTCTCGGTATTTATTAGTTCGGAAGATTTCAAAGCTTGTTCTTTAATTAAGCTTATCTCAGCGCCCGTGTCCACCACTAGTTGAGTTTTTTCTTTCAGCCCAAAGTCTAGGGGGAGCTCTACTACGGGAGTACTAGGTTCGGGCGGCTGAGAGTACCCTGAATTTTTATTATAAGTCTTTACTGTCGAGCCGGGGATTTCGGGCTCGACTCGTTGTCGTTTCCCGATTTCCTGCTTTGGTATTCTTTTTTCTTTTGGCATGCGTTTTCATCATGCCCACGGCGGCCGCACCAGTCGCATTTTGCCCGCACATTAAAAACGCGGCGCGCCCCATTGTTATTGTTTGCGGGGGCCGATTGTGCGTTCCTGCGTGGTGGACCATTACTATTATTGCGACACGTTTTAATGTCGTGTCCCATTTTATTGCATTTTATGCACACTGGAGGGTTTTTGCGTTTATAACACTCGTCATAGGTATGCCCTCGTTTGGAGCAAAAGCTACACACAATGTTGGCTGGGGGCTTAGATGCTCCTCCAGCGGCCAAATTGTGTGACTTCGGCAATGTATTGTTCGTTGGATTCGCGGGATTAACTTGCGGAAACTGCGCGGAATTCGGCATCTGTCCGGTGGCTGCGTGGGGATATCCAAATACCGCATTTGAGTATGCAGCTGCCGCGGTATCATTCATCGGATATCCTCGCAGATCGCCGTAACCCGGAAGCGCCTGGTAATAGGAATTATTAGGGACAATTTCTTGCGGAGGCGCGAGAGTATTTCCGGAAAAATGGAAAGCCCCTTGCTGAAGCTTCTCCATGTCCAACGCTTTTTTAGCCAACTCTTCTAGGTCGGGCTCATTTAGTGTCAGTAGATACTGACGAAGATAGGGACTTAGAGCGCCGTTTCGCAAAGTATTTTTCGCGAAATCTTCCAATTGGTGGTTAACAGAGGCTGCTGCTGCAGTACCATACTTGTCCTCTGCCGCCTCTTTGCATTGCGACAAAGCTTTTCTAACGCGTGAGATGAACCGTGTAAGATCTTCATACGGTGTTTGGCGCATGGCTATTAATTTATTTACAAGTGTTTGATGGGACTCACGAGGTAGGAACGCTACATTTAATTTATCTTCAATTTCTGTGAAGGTAGTAGGTTCCTCTGTGGCCAAGAGCTGGTATGCCTCTCCCCGGAGTCTCGTCGGGATCATTTTTATGAAAGTGGGTCTGTCACCATCTGGCAGGCATTCTAAGCACCGCCGGCAGCAGCCCAAAAAGGCTTGGAGCTCATTGCTCAGGTTGGGACCTGGCTCTCCAGAAAATATTGGTACTATCTGAGTCAAATTTTTGGTGACTTCAGTATAGTTTGCCATTTCAATTTTGATTTTCGGAAGTACAAATTTCTGGGGAGTTTGAGAGTGATTTAGCTCACTCGAATTGTCTGTACTCGAGAAAGACGCGTTTAACCAATTTATTAATGTCGCGTTTACCGCAGATTCACTCGCGCCGTTTACACTTGCACCACTTAAATCTAATTCACTGCTTAAGTTTAGTTGAGGCTCAGATTTACTTTGCCCTTTATCTAGGAAAGAGCACGAATATCCCTTGAAATTTCTTAAGGATTCTTGAAACCTCTCGGTATCTTCCTTGAATTTTTTAATCTGAGCTTGTCGTATTTCACCTGTTTGGTGAATTTGACTGTTAAGCTCGTCAATTTGTGCAAGGGAGAGTCCCCCCGATATTCGTGCTTTTTCTAAAACTTTACTTAAATGATCTTTGAGACTTACAACTGTATTTTTTGTAGACGCTGCTCCGCTGGGGATGATCGTCCCGCTTCTTAGTTTTAGTCCCTGTAGCGGATGAGGTGTGGAGGTGCTGGGGGCGTCCCGCGACGCTCTTTGCTGCGGTTTCGGCGTTGATGGTTCCCTCGGCGGCTGCGTTGAAATTCCCGGCTGCGATGGGGCGATGTGTTGCTCCCTCGGCGGTTGATTTGTTGTAGAGTCTTCGCTGGAGTCCGCTGGATTTGGTCCGGAGGGTGTCTCTGGTCTTATACCCCAGACAGACGGGCACGAACGAATGAACGTTCTTGAAGAATGATCATTGGCGTGTCGTCTGTCACCAAGAATGAAGTTTGAATGAACATTCGTAACTACATTCTCGTTCTCATCAATGAAGTTCCGGAAACTTCATTCGCAGAGAACGAGCATGGAAATCCTGGAAGAATCAGCTGATTTCCAGTGTCAAAGTGTGAATTGACAACTGCCAGCCAGCCAGTTGAGTTTTAATTCTGTGATCATGGAGGTGGGGAAGGAGCAGGAAGAGTTGCAATACGTTTAGTAGCTTGCGAACGTTTTCGTAAAGTTGCTATTAATTTCACCGATTCACTCGTGCGCATTTTAAACTCAAAAATTCTCGACTCGAATGAAGTTGGCCGTCTGTCATGCATATAACGAATGAAGATTCGAGAGAACGATCATTCATCGAACGTTCATTCGTCCGTGCCCGTCTGTCTGGGGTATTAGGGGCTCGTCTCCCGCGCCAGTAGTTGGTTCTTCGCCTGGCATTCACTTGATGTTGAAGAGTGCAGTACTGTTCGGATCTGGATCCCGCTTTGGTGCCTTTTTTCTCAGTAAATCAGGTACTTGCGTGCTCGCCTGGAGCAGAGGCAATTAAAGTTGAATACCTTTAATTCCGGGTAATTGCTTGCTCGCCTGGAGCAGAGGCAACTAAAGATGTTTACCCGGGAGCGTTGGAGTTCGTTGCTTAGTTGAAATGTGTGCTCCTGAAGCTAATTTCTGCTTCAGGTTCTGGGCAAAAATGTTTTACCCTGCACTTAAGCAAATTTGTCGAAGTCTTGTTCGAGGATCAAGGCTTTTCAAGCTCTTACGGTTTTTATGGCTGTTAAAAAATCAGGCTTCCCTGATCCTACCGGCTGCGCCAAATTGTTATGTATGCTGGGTATGCGTACAATAACAATTGAGATTTTATTCCGTTGCGGGAATAAAATCTCTTGTTGTTCGATGTTGCTCCTGGGTCTGGTCTCGCTGGTGCTCGGCTCGATGATATCTCGGTCAGGCTGAACGGGGAGTAGCCGTTATGTTCACACTCCCTAACCGGGGAATCACAATTAAAACACGGGTATTGTCTTTGAATGTCTGTTATATTTGGTATCACTTAGTACACCGTGCTTAACTAATTGTCTGTACCACTTATGCCGGACTCCCGACTCCCGCGTAACAATGCTTAAGTCTTTCCGGGGGAACTTAAGCACTTTTTTAACTTTCGGACTTAACTCTCGCGTTCGCGCTGCTAGCTTAAGGCCGGCCAAAATTCTGACTTAAGTCGGCTCCACGAGACTTCTCGAAGATTAATACTGCACTCAACTCCACGAAGGTTAATACTGATCTGACTGAAGATTATTACTGTACTGCACACCTCCTCCTCGACCGATCGGGTATTTATCGACTCCCGGTCGGGCCTTGGAATTTTCCAAAGTACCAATCACCTTGACCGCGCGCGTCGGTACATTTCCAGTGCACATGTTCTGTGTCAGCATAATTGCCGTCTGCATGTGCCTGGGCCGGTGCACGCGCGGGTGGTCGCCCAATCACCGATCGAGGGGTCATATTTTTCCGACTTTCAGTTATTGCGAAATACCTCAAATTTCGTACATGTTATGTCTAGACTTTTGAGGGGTATTTCGCAATTTATGAAACTAATTTTGTTAATGCGATGCACCTAAAATCTAGATGAGATTTTGGTACATAACAGGGCAGTCAAAGGATATTGCCTTGCGAAGATTCCTGTCCCTCGAGCGAAGGTTGTCCATACAGGATGAGGTACGACAGCAATATCTTGCCTTCATGGACGAGTATCTCCAACTGGGACACATGCAGGAGATCAATGTTGAGTCAATACCAACGCCGCATTACTTTCTTCCTCATCATTGTGTGCTGAAGCCAGATAGCAGCACGACAAAACTAAGAGTAGTCTTCGACGCCTCAGCGAAAAGCTCGACGAATTTATCATTGAACGACATCCTGCATGCGGGCCCAACGCTACAAGAGGACTTGTTTGCTATACTTTTACGCTTTCGTCTGCCCCGATTTGTATTTACGGCAGACATACAAAAAATGTATAGACAAATCCTACATCGAGAGGAAGTCCGGAGATACCAACTGATATGGTGGCGGAATCATTCATCGGAACCCCTAAAATGCTATCAATTAAACACCGTCACATATGGCACAACATCCGCTCCATATTTGGCGATTAAGTGTCTTCAGAAACTCGCCGCGGACGAGGAAGGCAAGTACCCAATAGGAGCGGAGATAATCCGAACAAATTTTTACGTAGACGACGTTATGACAGGAGCTAACAGCCTCATCGTAGCTCGTGATATGCAAACACAACTAATTGCAATTTTAAAAGAGGCAGGATTCATACTGCGAAAATGGTGTGCAAATCATCCTCAGCTACTCCGAGACATACCGCCAACGGATCAGGAAGTACAACTAGACTTCACAGATGAGAAAGATTCATCCATCAAGACTTTAGGCTTAATATGGCTGCCAAAGTCTGATCATTTCTGCATTAAGGTTAATCCAGTCATCGGCAACAAAATAACAAAGAGGACGGTAACATCAGACATAGCTCGGTTGTTTGACCCTCTTGGAATTTTAGCGCCCGTTGTAGTTACCGCTAAAATATTTTTGCAAAAACTCTGGGAACTGAGGTTAGACTGGGATGCTGCGCTCCCTGCGGAACGGTACACAAAATGGATAAATTTCCGGAGTGAGCTGCCCGGCTTAGCCAATATTCAATTTCCAAGACATGTTTTTGCGAGCGAAACACCAAAGGTATTTCAACTGCACGCATTTGCTGATGCTTCCGAGAAAGCTTACGGCGCAGCGATCTATATGCGATCCTTGGAAGAGTCATAGTTCGTCTTCTGTGCTCGAAATCAAAGGTAGCACCCACCAAAAAATTAACTCTACCCAGGTTAGAACCATGTGCGGCAAAACTCGCAGCGGAACTAGTCAACCGAGTAAGACAAATTTTAAAAGCCAAGGAGGCGCCTATTTATCTCTGGAAGGACTCCGAAATTGTCCTAGCTTGGATCAATTCCACGTCCACAGACTACCAGACCTTCGTGGGAAACCGTATATCATCTATTCAAGGATGCTCTATTCCACAACAATGGAGACATGTCCGATCACAGGACAATCCTGCGGACCCACTATCCAGGGGGTTATCGCCAGAAAAGCTAGGGTCCTGCAATATTTGGTTCAATGGCCCATTATTTTTACACGGAAATGAAGACCTGTGGCCAGCGCCTTACACTAAGGTTAACAGATGTGACACAGAAATAAAGCGAGCCGCATTATCAACCACCATAGCAACGGGTCAACAAGGTATAGATTTTGTGGGCAGAATTCAACACAATAACTCTTTCCGGCGACTCCAGCAAGTAGTTGGCTATGTTTTGAGATTCATCAAGAAGGCTCGTAATGCACACTGGGAACCGTCAAGGAAAGGAATCCTTTCGGCTCTAGAACAGGACGAAGCACTCTTTGTGATCATAAAATATATGCAGAAAGAAACCTTTAAGGAGGATATAAACAATTTGTCACGAAGCCAAGAAATTGCCAAATCAAGCTCATTGTCTACACTCTCACCATTTTTAGACGCCAAGGGAGTTCTCCGGGTCGGCGGACGACCAGAAGCAGCCAATGTATCGTACGACTCAAAGCATCCTATGTTAATTCCGCATGCCAATGAGTTAACTGCTGATGACAAGAATACATAAGGAAAACAATCATATAGGACCTCAAGGATTTCTTGCCATCACTCGACAACCCTTCTGGCCTATCAAGGGGAAAAGCATAGCTCGATCAATAGTACAGCATTGCGTAAGATGTAATAAGGCCAAGCCGAAACTGTTAACACAGATAATGGGGCACCTTCCAGCAACAAGGGTACAACCAGCACGACCATTTATAAATACCGGTGTCGATTTCTGCGGACCCCTATGGGTCCACTACAAGACCAGAGGCAAGAAGCCGCAAAAGGCATATGTATCTGTGTTCTGTTGCTTCGCCACTAAAGCTGTGCATCTAGAAATCGTTAGCGACCTTACCACGGAAGCCTTCCTCGGGGCATTAAAACGTTTCATCGGGCGTCGAGGACATTGTCGGAATCTTTACTGTGATAATGCGACGAATTTTGTTGGCGCCAAAAATCAACTGCAGGAATTGCATCAAGCAGTATTCTCAAATGATGGACAGGAAGAGATCGCCAGTATCTGTAGTCAAAAGGGAATTGACTTCCACTTCATCCCACCACGAGCTCCTCACTTCGGAGGCCTGTGGGAGGCTGCTGTAAAATCAGCAAAACATCTCTTGACGCGGACCGTCTCAGCAGCATCACTCACATATGAAGAATTGGAAACAGTTATTGTCGGAATAGAGGCTATTCTTAATTCTATACCATTAACATCAATGTTTTCTGATCCGAACGATTTATCCGTGCTCACTCCAGCTCATTTTCTAATAGGCGAACCTCTTACTAATCCAGTCGACAGCCAGGCCGAGCCCGTGAGGGCAACTCTCCTAACGAGATGGAAGTTGGTGTCTCACATAAAACAGGAATTCTGGAAACGGTGGTCATCAGAGTACCTACACGAACTGCAGTATCGATACAAATGGAGACACGCAACTCAAAATATCAAACCAGGCACGATTGTTGTAATTAAAGAAGACAACGTCCCAATTATGAAATGGCCTTTGGGAAGAATAGTGGAAGTATATAAGGGTGAAGATGGGCTAGTGCGAGTAGTAGATGTACGCACTGCCACTGGCATCTTCAAGAGGCCAATACATAGATTGGCGCCGTTGCCATGCGAGGAGGAGATCGACAGGGATCTTTGCCCAAAAGAGGAGCCACAAAACCAGAATGAAGTACAATGCCAAACCAAACGTTCCACTGATAATTCTGACGCTCCAGAATCAGCAGATGTGAGACCTAGAAAAAGGATTAAAACTTCAGTAGGATCAACTATACTCACAGTGCTGTTAACGTGCATTATACCTTGGACACACAACCCCGTAATTATGACGGCAACCATCATAATTACGAATATCAAAATTACGGTATGACACATTAGCTGAGCGTAATTTTGGATGGTAGTTGCCATGGTTTTTTCATAAACAGAATTTTGAATAAGTATTTTTCCGGTTTGTGTGTTTGCTAAAAATACATTTCGGGGAGCATTTTGCGCATGCTTGTTGGTTTTTGCGTAAAAGAAACCGCAACCAAACAGAAAATAGCGCATAAAATCTGCCTGACAGCAAAAAATCAATTAAAATTAAAAACTCCTGACGGAATCGTATACGAAGAGCTTTCAAAAATCTCTTTATCTATTTGAGCCCAGATGCCGCTGAAGGCGGTGAAGACCGTAATTTTGTACAAAATTACGGTGCAAGACCATCATTTGGAAACCATCATAATCACGGGTTTGAGGCGTAATAATGATGGTTGCCGTAATAATTACGGGTAGTGTGTCCAAGGTATTATACTCCCACTTACGAAAAGCGAAGAAATCGAAATTACTCGATTTCCACCCGAACTTGGAATTCATTTTGAGGACCTTGGGGTTACGAACTTGATCACAACAGAGTGGAATGTGATCGTGTTCTATGATCTACGGCCATATTGGATGGAAATGGACACCTACAAAAATGGGACCAGGACTCTGCAACATCTGTATAATCTAGCCACGCATCAGAGTACATGTAACCAGACAATCTCACAACTGGAGCACCTGCAAGATGAATTGACAGTCGGGCACGAGCTACTCTCAACAGAAAAACTATATCACCGAGAAAAGAGGGGTTTGATCAACATAGTGGGAAATGCAGCAAACGCACTGTTTGGTATTCTTGACGAAAACTATGCAAAGGAAATGTCAGAAACTATAAAAACTGTGCAAGAGAATGAAAATCAACTCACAGCTTTGTTGAAAAATCAAACATCAATCGTTGATTCGACCATAAACATTATCAGGAAGGACAATGCAGCAATTAAGAACAAATTTCAGAGTATAGACAAGGACATCACAAAAATAAAGGATCGTCTAAACGGCATAGGTGATCAGTTTCAGCAGACCGAGCTTCAACAACAGTTCAACTCGCTGGCATTGTAAATGGCGCTAACAAAAAGTAATTTACAGAGGATTCAAACCACAATTATTGATGTTATTACAGACACAAATCACGGGCGAATAAGTCCCTTGTTACTATCGTTTCACCAATTAAGAACGCAGATGTCCACCATTCAGGCCCACTTACCCTCAACTCTTAGACTACCAATAAGTATGAAGGAGGCAAGCGAGATATATAAATTAATGACCACCCAGAGCAGGATCATCGAGAACTATGTCATGTTTCGAATAAAGATACCGCTAGTGCTTGGAACTAGTTTTGACCTCTTTAGAGTAATTCCGATTCCCATGTGGGTCAATAACTCACTTGTTAATATTCAACCATGTTCACAGTTTATGGCTGTCACCCCGCATAGAGATTACTACTATCCCATTGAAAACCAAGAATTAACAACTGCATGTAAGACAATCTCGGGAACAACATACTTATGCAATCAGCTACGACCAATATACCAAAGGGGTGCTAATATCTGTGCGTGCGAAATTAATCTGCTCAGCACTGCAAGAACAGAAGGTTGTAAGGTAGTTCACCGTAAGGATCAGTCAACTTGGATTCAGCTGTCGCATCCCAATCAATGGATCTTCGCCTGTAACACAAACATGACACTGAACGTGGTGTGTAATCAGAAGGCCTTCCCAACAATTCTGCATGGTTCTGGGATTCTAAAACTCCAACCGAGCTGCATCATTAAGGAGGAATTTGCCGTCATCCACGGACATCAAATGGTCACCACTCAGGCACGAGCATCATTTACAAAACTAGGTTTATCAACAGCTAACCTATCTACGACTATACTACATCATGAGGCCTCAAGTGATTCAGCTGACACGTTCCAACTACACCTGGAAGAGCTCAAGAATCTACAAGACCAGCTTACCTCACTAGATACCTCACAATTGTCAAACAAGGCACACAACACCACTGTCCACCACTTCATCCTGAGCTACCTAGCTCTCGCAGCAATTATACTTATCATCATTTGGATAATATGGCGACTTCGCGCATCAAGGTCCAACCCCCAAGTGCAGGAAGTGAAATTAGAAGCTCTTCCACGGCACCGATCAATGGCGAATCACGTAGTTCACATATAAGACATTTTAAGAGAATTACTAGTACTAATATTATGTGCATGTATTGATCAATTATGAAGCAATAATATTTAATTAGATATTTGTACTGTTATATTGTATTTTGGCCCTACACAGTTGAACACAGTTCAACGCGGGGGAGAATGTTCAACCCGTTGCATTCCAAGGCCTCACAATCGCCGCAAAAATCAGCTGGAATGCATCGGGTTCAAGGTAAAAACACTTAGTCAAGTTAGCATGATTAGTCACCTACTTTAATTGTGCCAGATCCAATTTAAAACATTGTTTACATCGCACCGCTTTGCAATAAGACACTAGCAAAACAACGTGCCGGGAAAAAACGCTGAACAACAAAATAATGTTACGCGAGGCGTACCGCTGAACTACTTTCGGCACGCGAGTGAAGTGCAAAATTGCAACATGATCTTGCACAATTAATCCAGGTGACCATATTAAAATATTTTGTAATTATTATTGTCTACTAAGTAATAAGTTAGTATTTAAGAAGATGAATGAATAAAGAAGAATCAGTTAGTCTTTGTTAACCTTATTATTATTCTTATTCTACACTCCCATCAATTCTTTAACGGATATAGCGGTACCAAGAGCCGTTGTATCACCAACAATTAGCCAGGGTGCACTTGCCTTGACTTTACTTTTCCCTTTTTCATTAAGATCAAAATAGGTCTTAACAAAGCCCTTTCATTTGATACCCATATCATAGGGGTTACCATGAAAATTATAAATCGTCATTTTGTGACGTCCGCCATATTGGGTTTAGAAATGGGGTTACTATCGTTTCCTACTCTTCAAGCTCTTTCATTTGATATCCATATTAAGGGGGTCGACCAAAAATACATGGTCCACCATCTTGTGGCGGCGGCTATTTTAAAGATATTGCAATGTTGAGTATTGCATATTGCATTGTCACCAGGACTAAAGGTGTATTCAAAATTTCAGCCCGATAGCTTCATTGGAAGTGGGTGAAATATTGATTGCAAAATGCCAAGACACACGGTGAAACTTAATAAAAGCTTTTAATATAAAAATGAAATGAATTAAACATTTATGTACAACAAAATCTGTTGTTTACATTTTATATGGTAAGTGAAACCTTTGCACAAATCAGACTGCGCACTGACTTCGTCAACCACTTGAACTGAACAAGCTACCTCAACATGAAATTTTTCAGCTTACTACAAATTAAATAATGTTAAGCCTACCTGAGCCACTTAAAAATTAATTAGCACTTCACTTCACAAAAACAACACTACAAACGTCAAACTGACACTATTGAAGTCGGACGATCCTTTATGTCTATCGTTACAGCGGTTACCTTTTCTAACTAATTCGGCAACGCTGAAAATTTCTAACACAATTCAGAATTGGAAAAAGCTATTACTAATAAATTTAATAAAAATAACCAATGTTTTCACGGGTGAAAGAGAAAAAGATGAAGAGAAAAGGAAAGATCATGCTTGGAAAATTACAATTGTCACTGCCGAGTATTGCCAACCCAAAAACATAGACATTTGCAGAAAGGGCTCTAGTTAGTGACGTCAAATATGAAGTGGGGTGAGAATTAAAAGATTAAGTTATGCTCATGGTAACAGCAGAAGATAAATAATAATGTTCCTTTGAAGAATGAGTCCGGAAATACATATTAAGAATTCGATAATTCTTAATTGAAGATTGTGGAACGTGTTGCGAAATCACATCCCACAATTATTCTCAAATGGCAAGGCGCTAAAAACTGTAAAAGAACCCTATATAAGCGGATGCAGACTACGATTCATGCTGCTTTTTTTGTGATTCGAGGCTGAGGATATATGCAACAGGAGTGTGCGAGTTTAAGGAACGTGAAACACCAGAAAAGTGAAACTGTAAGTCACATGATCATATGACTGAAAGACTTACGGTGCTTAGCTGGTGAAGGATTTGTTTGGTCGCGAATGAAATTAGATTTAATTTGTATTATTATTTATTTATTTATTTATTGGTGGGGACCGCCCAAGCGGAAGGCACTGCGACCACACGGTCTTTTGTGCCAAAACCCCATTAGTGGAGTAGACGATCCGCTACCCTAAGGAAAGCCAGAAGGTCACCCTCAGAAGAATTACGGACCTCAGCCAGGCTTAGAAACCCTTTACCGAAGGTCCTACTTCTAATCCGAGCCAGTGCCGGACAGTCACACAATATGTGAGCTGTGGTTTCTTCGTCCTCTAGACAAAGTCTACATTCTGTCTCAATTGACATACCTAACTTGTTGAGGTGATGTCTGACCCCATAGTGGCCAGATAAGTAACCCACCAGCAGCCTGAGATCCGATTTGCTCAGGTCAGTAGCGTTGGTATACGCATAGGGTTTGATAAACTTCTTAGTCTGTCGTAACCCTGAAGCATCGTTCCAGTACGAGACTTGAAATGATTTTGCCCATTTATCCACCACAGTTTTGGCTGAAAACCAGCCAATGTTGCAGTAGGGTTCGGGGCCTTGGTACCTAGTTGAGGATCCCTCTCTGGCCAAATTGTCAGCGATCTCATTACCATCAACGCCGGAGTGCCCCGGTACCCAGACGAGTGTAACTCTGTTTGTGGCAGCCAGGCGTTGGAGGCAGTCAAAGCACTCTTTGACGAGACTTGAGCGAAAGCTCCACGAGGAGAGCGCCCTAATCGCCGCTTGGCTGTCAGAGAGTATATTAATTGTAGAGCCCTTAAGTCCTTTATTAAGGTTTATCTGGGCACAGGTTTTGATGGCCTGGACTTTGGCCTGAAATACACTGGGCCATTCGCCCATTGCGATCGAGACCGTGGTATTGGGTCCATAGACACCTGCTCCAGTACCAAGCTCGGTTTTCGAGCCATCGGTGTACCAGTTAAGGCTATCCCGACCTAGATTGGGACCTTCGCCAATCCAATCCGTCCGTTCAGGGATGGAGATCTTAAATCTCCTACCGAAGCAAAGCTCCTTAATCATGTGGTCCGATTTGAGACAGACCCTGATGTCTGGAATCTGCTTCAGAATGCTCATATGGCCTTCGTCGGCCAAGGGCATGTTTGAAGTAACCTGCACCTTCAGAGCACTAATAGCAGCTGTTTTCATAACGAAAATGTGCAGGGGGGCAAGACCTACTATTGCCTCAATGGCAAGTGTGGGGCAGGTCCGCATGGCTCCTGTTATGGAGAGGCATGCCAGCCGTTGCAACTTATTGCATTTTGCAATTGCTGTCTTCTGCCGAATCTTAGGCCACCATACGAGGGCGGCATAGGTGATTATGGGTTTAACAACAGCGTTGTGTAACCAGAGGATAATCTTTTGATTGAGACCCCAGGTTCTACCAAAGAGCCTCCTGCACGCCCACAGGGCTCTCGTTGCCTTGTTTAGGGTGTTGTTGAGATGGGCACTCCAGTTTAGTCGTTTATCGAGTGTAACACCCAGATATTTGACTTCATCCAAGTACCCAATGACTGTGCCTTGAACGGAGATTGGATCAAGATCCAGTCGATACCGTTTGGTAAAAGGCACAAGGACAGCCTTGGAAGGATTTATAGAAAGGTTCTCACCGGCACACCAGTCAGTGACTGTTTGAAGTGCAGACCTCATTAAATCCGAAACCGTGGAGTCGAATTTCCCTACGACTATGATTGCCAGGTCATCCGCGTAACCAACAGCCTCATAACCGAGCTCATGTAGCTTGATTAGCAGACCGTCCACAACCAGAGACCATAGCAATGGCGACAGGACCCCGCCTTGAGGGCACCCCTTAATTGCTTTGATGCATACCGAGGTATCACCCAACGAGGACGAAATGTCACGCTCTTTTAACATGGCATCCACCCATGCCACCGTATAGGAATCAATGCCCCTGTTCACGAGAGCCCTAGAGATTGATTCATATCCGGTGTTGTCGAAAGCCCCTTCAATGTCCAGAAATGCGCACAGAGCCACATCTTTGGATTGGAAAGCTTTTTCGATCTTGCCAACGAGGCTGTGTAGGGCAGCCTCTGTGGATTTGCCTTTAGAGTAGGCAAACTGTGTCCTATGGAGGGGTGTGGACATCTCCAAACAGTGTCTGATGTGGAGGTCCAGCAATCTCTCCATTGTTTTTAGGAGGAAAGAAGTTAGACTGATTGGTCTGTAAGATTTAGGGAGCTCAAGCGGCCTGTTGCCTTGCTTGGGGATAAAGACTACCACTACCTTCCTCCACGAGTATGGTATATATCCCCAACTGTAGCTGGCCCTAAATAAGGCTACCAAAGAGTCTAGGATGGATTCCAGACTGTTCTGTAGAAGAGCTGGAAAAATCCCATCGCCCCCAGGCGCTTTAAAGGGTTGGAAGGAGGCCACTGCCCACCTAACCTTGTCCTTGTCAAAAATGACACCAGACCTACTGAGGGCCCTGCGGTCAGGTACGAACCTTTGCTCGAGGACCGCAGGGGTGGGCTCACTTGTCCCTATAGTAGAACCGGGAAAATGCACCTGTAGTAGATACTCCAGAGTTTCCCGTTGTGAATCGGTGAAGCTCCCATCTTGCTTTTTCAGGAGCCCAACACCATTTGTGGCATCTTTTGCCAGCGCTTTCTGAAGGCGAGCTGCGACCGGTAAATATTCTATACCCTCACAGTACTTCCTCCAGGACTCGCGTTTAGAACGTCTTAGTTCTTTGTTGTAATCAGTGAGAGCGGACCTATATACGTCCCACTGCTTAGTACGCTTCGCGTTGTTAAATAACCTCCTGACGTGCCTACGCATGTCAGATAGCCGCTCGTTCCACCAGGGCACCTTGCGTACCGCTTGGATTGGAACGGCCACGTTACTATCGTGGTAAGAGGTAATTAACACTTCATTGAGCTGGTTCGCAGCCAAATCCAGTTCACTAGTAGAACTGATATTGGTAACCAGCATGTCAGCCTTGGAGCTAACTAATGCTCTGAAGGCATTCCAATTGGTTCTCTTTGGAACATGGATACTTTTTATGAGTTCTGAACGTCCCGGGATGTCGAATCTTATGTGTTGATGATCCGACAGGGACGCTTCGTCAGAGACTCGCCAGTTCACTATGAATTCGGACAAAGCTCTGCTGACCAGAGTGAGGTCTAGCACCTCTTCTCTGACTGCAGTGATGAAGGTCGGTTTGCACCCTCTATTCATTACATCTATGCTACAGCTAGACAGATAATTTAAAAGGGACTCACCTCTTTCATTTATGCCGCTGCTACCCCACACTGTGTGGTGTGCATTGGCGTCGCAGCCCACAATCAGCTGCCGATTGTCACGCTGGCAGTATGCGACGAGTTCCTGGACCTCGGGTGGCGGTATTCCGCTCTCGGCAGGGAAGTAGGCGGAAGCCAGAACAATTTCCCGCACGCCGCCTAGGGTAGGGATCTCCACCAAGATCGCTACTAGGTCCCTGGAAATGAAGTTGGTCATGGGTAAATGGTTGAAACTTTTGTCAACCAGGAGTGCCGCTCTAGGCGTCAGTTCTCCTCTGCTGTAGATCAACTTACCTGAGCTGGTGTTGAGTCCACGGATTTGGCCACTGATAACCCAGGGCTCCTGAATGAGCGCAAGGGTTATTTGTTCATCGGCGACGGTCCTGCAGAGTGTGGCCGATGCCCCTTTGGCATGGTGCAGGTTCGCCTGGAGCACCCTTATGGTGCTCATTTGAAGTCCTCCTTCTTAAGGGACTTTGCGACAAGCCTAGCAGCCTTGGCTTGTCGGGGTCCCTTTGCCCTGCCTTTAGGAGGAGGCCGCTGTCCCTTAGGAGGCGGCTTTTGTGGTTCGGCCGATTTCCTACCCTTCGTTGCTGTTGGCCCGGTGGCCAGAGCTTTGGGAGCCGGGGAAGCCTTCACCACGCTAGTTTGCCCAGTGGCGCAACTAGTTGAGGGCCCAGCAGTGGATGCAACATCCATTGGCACTGCTGTCACGGCCCTTCCTTCAGCCAACTCCTCCATGGGAAGGTCCTCTGCCCTTGCCTTCTTCTTTGCAGGCTGTTTGTTCTTCTCACGTTTAGCTTGGTCCTCATTGGTTGGACCTTTGAGGATCAGCCTGACGTGAGTGAAGCGGTAGGCTATCCTGCCCTTCAACTCCGCTAACTTTGCCATCGACCTGCTGTCTATGGCAACGATGAGGTGAAGCAGGTCCCCATGGTTGATCCTCTTCACCACCTTCCACTGCGCCGTCGAGAGGGCATTTTGCGCACCAATTGTGGCCAGCACCTTCTCGTTTGTGAGGGAAAGACTCTGAGGGAAGTAACCCCGGACCATGTGCGTCCTAGGAAGGTCACCCCCCTCGACTAGGTCAACGTCAAGAGCGCTTTTGGCACGAATGTGCACAAGTTGCTCCTGACCCACTCGGCTGTCTGAGCGTTGGTGCAGACAAGAAGGATCCAGCCGGCCCGAGGAATACAACCCTCAAACTCCGGCCGGGCCCCCTCGTCCGCGCACTCGATCGTGACATCGACGATCGCCTCCTGCAGAAGAGCCATCTGCTCCGCTGTCAGGGGACGATTGACCATGTCAGCCGACGTGATGCCTAGCCTCACACTGCCAGCCACCTGGCTGTAGGTGGCTTTTTTGACCGGCCCCACATGGGCGGTCTTTGGCTTTTTGGTAGCCGGAAGGTCGGGGGTCTTATCCTCCGATCGGATTCGCTTAGGAACCGATTTAGGAGGTGTTGCCTTGGCAATCTCCAGGGCCTTAGCTCTGGGGAGGCCCTCTGCTACCGCCCTCCTAAATCGCTTGCGCTCCGCGTTGGTGAGCTTAACGAACCCCGGTTCGTTGATGGTAAGGTTGCCCACCTCCGCGCCGATAGCCGTGAGTCCGGATCTGTCCGAACACAGGCTAGCCCCGTCCAGTACCACGGTGCTGACGGATTCTGCGTCAGAGGTCTCTTCCTCTGACGGGACTGTTGACAGAGTAGGGGCACTCGTGCTCGCCTTCTCTGCTAGTGCTTCTGCAGTGTGCCCAATGGCTCCACTGCAGGAGCTGGAAGTAGCTTGAGGCCCACTGGCCAGCAAGCTCCCTGCCGGTGACGCTAAGCGTACATCGGCTGATGCAGTATGACCTGCATCGGGTCTCGGGTTGTTCATACTATCCATATGTTGATCCCACGAGATTTCGGGTCCATAAGTCACCCGCACGAGCCCGATATGCGGGAAGTCTAAATTGAAACTGGAGGGCGACTGGTATCCAGAGTCCGCATACTAGCGACCAAGCTCCCTCCTGGCCATGCATCCTTCGGCGTATGCTGTTCCACCTTGGATTAGTGTATTTTATTTAAGAGAGTATCCTTTTCTCCGCCCGACTACAATTAGCCAGCGCTCCCAGCAGAGACATGACCGTACTGGTAGCCTGTTTCCAGCCGCCCCCACGGGGAGGGTATAGTCGCAGTACCAGCAGTGTACACAGTTACGGCATGCGTGCACAGTTACGGCACGTACACCAGAGTGTTACATGTTATCCCCTTGTGCACGCATGGAGTCCCCCTGTGTAACTGTTGGCTGACGGCCATTTAATTTGTAAATCAATAATAAATAAATAAAGACGATTGAAGTTAATTTGCAGAGTAATAATCTATATATATAAAAATGAATCCCTATTTCCCTTGGTCATGGCATCACGCGTGAACGGCTGGACCCAGTTCGCTAATTCTTTTTTTGTTGTGTTTGTTATTGTCAGGAGAAGGATCTTATGAAAGAAAAAATTAAGAAAATTGCGCGGAAAATTGGAAAATTTCAGAAAACTGTTAAGGAGCTCAGTCGATTCGGTAGAGCGTTGGACTTTTAATCCAACGGTCCGGGGTTCAAATCCTGCTCGGGCAGAATCACTTTTTTTCAATTTTTACACCGGGTAATATAACTTGAGAACGACTTTACCGATTTCATTTATCTTTTTTTTTTTTAGTTTTCTAATACTTTAAATGATTGTGTAGTATTTGCACTTCTTTTCTCCCGATCGGGCCCACCGACGCACTCGGAAAACTTGAGGCACTTCAGCTTGAATGCGGTAAGGAATTATTTCATTAATTTCAGCATTTTTTATTTCTTTTTCTTCGCTTTCCGCTGGTGCCGATGAATCTGGATTGGTTTTGACCTCTGGACTTACTGTAGGAGCTCCAGTAGATCCAGCACGAGAGCTTCCTGTGGGAGCCTCTGTTGGCGCCGATGTAGGTTCTGATGTTGGAGGTGTCGTAGGGGGCTGTGTTGGCGCCCCGGTGGGAATAGATGAAGGAGGAGTTGTGGGGGTGTCCGTGGGAGTAAATGAAGGAGGAGTTGAGGGGGTGTCCGTGGGAGTAGATGAAGGAGGAGTTGAGGGGGTGTCCGTGGGAGTAGCTGAAGGAGGAGTTGTGGGGGTGTCCGTGGGAGAAGATGAAGGAGGAGTTGAGGGAATGTCCGTGGGAGAAGATGAAGGAGGAGTTGAGGGGATGTCCGTGGGAGTAGATGAAGGAGGAGTTGTGGGGGTGGCCGTGGGAGAACATGAAGGAGGAGTTGAGGGGGTGCCCGTGGGAGTAGATGAAGGAGGAGTTGTGGGGGTGTCCGTGGGAGTAGATGAAGGAGGAGTTGTGGGGGTGTCCGTGGGAGTAGATGAAGGAGGAGTTGTGGGGGTGTCCGTGGGAGTAGATGAAGGAGGAGTTGAGGGGGTGTCCGTGGGAGTAGATGAAGGAGGAGTTGAGGGGGTGCCCGTGGGAGTAGATGAAGGAGGTGTTGTGGGGGTGTCCGTGGGAGTAGATGAAGGAGGAGTTGTGGGGGTGTCCGTGGGAGTATATGAAGGAGGAGTTGTGGGGGTGTCCGTGGGAGTAGATGAAGGAATAGTTGAGGGGGTGTCCGTGGGAGAAGATGAAGGAGGAGTTGAGGGGGTGTCCGTGGGAGTAGATGAAGGAGGAGTTGAAGGGGTGTCCGTGGGAATAGATGAAGGAGGAGTTGAGGGGGTGTCCGTGGGAGTAGATGAAGGAGGAGTTGAGGGGGTGTCCGTGGGAGTAGATGAAGGAGGAGTTGAGGGGGTGTCCGTGGGAGTAGATGAAGGAGGAGTTGAGGGGATGTCCGTGGGAGTTGATGAAGGAGGAGTTGAGGGGGTGTCCGTGGGAGAAGATGAAGGAGGAATTGAGGGGGTGCCCGAGGGAGTAGATGAAGGAGGTGTTGTGGGGGTGTCCGTGGGAGTAGATGAAGGAGGAGTTGTGAGGGTGTCCGTGGGAGTAGATGAAGGAGGAGTTGAGGGGGTGTCCGTGGGAGTAGATGAAGGAGGAGTTGTGGGGGTGTCCGTGGGAGTAGATGAGGAGGAGTTGAGGGGGTGTTCGTGGGAGTAGATGAAGGAGGAGTTGAGGGGGTGTCCGTGGGAGTAGATGAAGGAGGAGTTGAGGGGGTGTCCGTGGGAGAAGATCAAGGAGGAGTTGAGGGGATGTCCGTGGGAGTAGATGAAGGAGGAGTTGAGGGGGTGTCCGTGGGAGTAGATGAAGGAGGAGTTGAGGGGGTGTCCATGGGAGTTGATGAAGGAGGAGTTGAGGGTGTGTCCGTGGGAGTAGATGAAGGAGGAGTTGAGGGGGTGTCCGTGGGAGTAGATGAAGGAGGAGTTGTGGGGGTGTCCGTGGGAGTAGCTGAAGGAGGAGTTGAGGGGGTGTCCGTGGGAGTAGATGAAGGAGGAGTTGAGGGGGTGTCCGTGGGAGTAGATGAAGGAGGAGTTGAGGGGGTGTCCGTGGGAGAAGATGAAGGAGGAGCTGAGGGGGTTTCCGTGGTGTATATTCCGACTTTTCCACGCGTGAACGGCTGGACCGATTTCGCTAATTATTTTTTTGTTGTGTTTGTTATTGTCAGGAGAAGGTTCTTATGAAAGAAAAAATTAAGAAAATTGCGCGGAAAATTGGTCCAGGGTTCAACTCTTACCCGAGCATTTTGTACACCGGGTAACATAACTTGAGAACGACTTTACCGATTTCATTCATCTTTTTTTTTAAGTTTTCTAATTCTTTGTAGAAGGTTCTTAGGAAAGAAAAGTGAAGCAATAAAATAAACATAAAATAAATCCTAAATACTCAGTACTAAGAACTACACAAGATAATTTCATCACAAGTAAAAATGTTTTACGCCCTGCGAAGTGGGCACGGGTCAGCTAGTAAATAATAAGGTTGAATTGAATTGTTAGATTTAATTTAGTTATAAGCTTGTAAATGAATTGAGTTGAATAAATTTTAGCAATTAAGTCGAATGAAACTTTTTTTAATTAGCATTCCAAAACCACCTACATAAACACTGGGGATGATCCGTCTGAACCAATTTTAGAAATATCATAGGAAAATGTTGAGCGATTGATAAGCCTGCACTATATTTTAAAATATCTCTTAATACTCATTCGCGTGATGATTTTCAAATTTCCATAAAATTGACTAAAGAGGATCCCTTTTATTGCGCTCCTCGAAGGCACACACAAATTATAACTACGGAAAATTCTGGACGGTTTACTCCAGAGAGGGATTATTCGTGAAAGTAGTTCCCCTTTTGCTTCTCCGATTGTCGTGGTGGGTAAAAAGAATGGAGAATTGCGGTTATGCGTTGATTATAGGGAACTCAACAAGGTAACGGTGTCAGGGATAATTTTCCCTTCGCTCTTATCGAGGATTATTTGGATTACCCCAGAGGTAAGAGGTTTTTCACCACGCTAGACCTAAAAAACGGTTTTCATCATGTGAAAATTGAAGAGAACTCCACCAGGTTTATATCATTTGTGACACCCCTGGGTCAATTTGAATACACCGGAATGCCTTTTGGCCTCAAGAATGCTCCGTCTGTTTTCGAGAAGTACATAAAGCGAATCTTCGGGAAGCTAATTTCTGATGGGAAAATAGGTACATTTATCGATGACATTCTTATACCAACTGAAATAGTCGAGCAAAGTTTAGAAATACTTGAGGAAGTTATTCAGATTGTAAAAGAAAACAATCTACACCTTCGACTGAACAAATGCAAACTACAGGAAGGTGTGGTGTATTTAGGCTATAAATGCTCAGGGCATACGGCCAAATGGAGACAACCTTAAAGCTGTAAAGGATTTTCCGGTACCTAAAAGTACGCGGGAGGTTCATGCATTTATTGGTCTTTGCTCATACTTCCGTAAGTTAATAAAAAACTTTGCCACTTTAGCCCGTCCCTTATACGATCTTCTTAAGAAGGATGTTCAGTTTAGATTTGGTCACCTGGAATATGAGACTTTTGAAAATTTGAAAAAACAGCTGGCAGAGTCTCCGGTATTGGCGATTTAAGGCTGTTCTCCAATGCATCGACCAGCCAACGAAAATGCTGAATCCCGTGTAAAGTATAAGCCCTTGCCTGTAGTTGTGTCTGCCCGCTATCAAAACATTCTCGGGTAAATGTTTGATCTGGAGGAATTTTTACCACTTTTGAGCGGAGGAATTGTTCAATATTACTTTTAGTGCTGGGCTGGAAGTACCGCACACAATTTTATAAGTGCTTTATGTTATAATTAGTGCAATGGTCTTTTGACAATCGGTAAGGGAGTTGCGTTTGAACAGTGGAAGAGAGAGGTCGTTTGCTGAGGACTCGTGGCTAAAAGGGCAAGTACAAGTTGTTGCCCAGCCATGTTTCCCAAAGAAATGCAGAGTACACGTCTGCCTGCGGAACACAAGTGTTTGGATTTCAACATTTACAAGGCTCCGAAAGGAAGGATGGAAGAAGAAACAGGAATACCAGCGCAACTCCAGTGTCAAAGCAACGACAACGGGAACAAGAGAGAACCGTATTAAAGGGATCACGTGGTGGAAGGACCATGCACCAGGAATTCGACCGTTCGGTGGATATCAATTTTAGTGCAGTTTCTAGGTCTGTTCCATGACAAAGTCGGTAAAAAAAACCTGGGGCGACCCAGGGCGCTCCAAGTACTGTCAAAAAAACCCAGGGCTACCCAGGGCGCCCTGGGTTTTGGTTTCTCATGGAACGGCTTCAGAGCGAAAAAGATGAACAAGAGTGGTTGTCAGTTGCGTTTGTGACCTTGCGCAGAGTTTAGTCGAAGTGAAGTGTTTTTAAAGAAATTAAAGTGTTTTTTGTTAGAATTAGTGAAGAGTTTTAACATCAGGCTTCACCCGCTCGTCGTCGATTCGCAAAGTTGCCGCTGTGTCTGTTCGTTACATTTCAAACTTAACAGCTCTCTTTCGCTCCTGCATAAAACCCAGGGCTAGTTGGGGCGCTCCAGGTCGCCCTGGGTTTGCTGTCAAATACTGTTTTATATCCACTTAAGGGAATCAAGAAATATTACGGACAATAATCCAAATAAGAGGTTCGAAATCACTGAGTTAACTATAAAAATTTATTTTCAATTCAAATTCCTTATTACAAACAAAAAGATTACAATTTATCATTTAACACTAGGTGGAATACAAATTTCCACACGACAATTCAAACTTAACAATCTCTTTCTTTATTTTTCAAATACACAAATCAACAATTCAACATTATTCTAATTTTTTACATTAACAATTCAACAAAATATGTTCTTAGTCTTTATACAATTTATCCGTGAAAGGATTCTAAGTCTTTTTATAAACAGTTCAAAAATACTCTAAGTTTAATACAATTTATCTTTGAAAAGATTCTAAGTCTTTTTACAAACAGTTCAAAAATACTCTAAGTTTAATACAATTTATCTTTGAAAAGATTCTAAGTCTTTTTATAAACAGTTCAAAAATACTCTAAGTTTAATACAATTTATCTTTGAAAAGATTCTAAGTCCCTTTATAAACAAAAAATTAATTTGCCGAAGATTGTCCCGTATTAAGGCAGAAAGCATAAAGGAAGTGAAATCAACCTTGGGTCATAGTCTTCCTACTTCACTTTCTTACCTTTAGGGTTTTGGTCTTTCGCATTTGCTGGTTCACGAAAGAGTGATTTTCAACTCCAGCGCTGCTTCTTTTATACCGTCTTCCTTGTTACTTTTGTCAAACATCCGTTTCCATGGTTTTCGGTTGGTTCTCCATGGTTTCCGGCTTAATTCGCCTTCCACACTCTGTGGCATCACTAATCAGTGGGTCCTGGAACATCTTCCACCTAGCGCTTTCTCCCTTGCGCATTTTGTGGTCTCTTTTCCACAACATGAATGTGGTTATGTTTATATAATTCATTATTTGCATACTTTTATGCTCTTTTATTAGCATAGACAAAATCCGCAAGTCGCGAAAATGTAGATTGAGAAGCACTGATCTCGCAGAAAATGTTGGTTTGAAGGATACCGGTGACGGAAAGTTTGACAGTTCGTTCGGGTGTGATTAGTGACAATTGCCGGTGAATTTAGATAAATAAGTGCGGTAAGTTGTGATTATGAGCAGTTTACTCATACTATATATTGTAGTTAATGTATATTCAGTATAAAATCTAGTGTAGAAGTCCTTCGCGCAATGAACTTGCTCGCTGCAAATTGCATGTTTTTTTGGTTATGCTAGGGACTTCTCTGGCCATGAATTAGGCCTTAAACTAGAGCTCTTTGGCTCTTTAAGCACACATATTGTGTGTATTTGAAATGTGGAGTAACAGTTAATAAGAATTCTTTCTTTTTCCTATCTTCAGGATGATCTCTGGTTCCGTAGTAATGACTGGACATCGTTGAAGGAGCACCAAGCTTGGTCCCCAAAGGTAAGTATATAAATATCACATGAAGTTATAGCTAAAATTTTAGTTTCCTTTTCAGGACATATGTTGACGAACATTCTCCCCCCGTTGAACTAACAAGTTCAAAGTTCTTTTTACAGCCTTTCTTGTTCCCCTCTTATGATAATGGTGGAATATGATGGTTCCGTCCGGTTTGATGTTAAGAGCCTGATGTTTCTCTGGTAAGTTGACGGTGAAGTCCCGCGTCATGTCCTTGATTTTATTGAAGTTCAACCTCTGCAGCACCTTCTTGGGGATGTAGAGTGTGTCTCCCTCCTTCGTGATGAAGCTCTGGATGTCGTTGCTGATTCTCATCTGGACCTATTGGACGGTGGTGGATGGGCGAAGAACCTCCAGGGACATCACGCTTTTTCCGTTAATTTTCAGTGGGAATGAGATATCCTTTAGTGAGCCTCTGGGTGCTGAAGAACGAGTAGCGGTTGATGCTCTTGAAGGTGTTGTTGTCTTTAGTGAGCCTCCGGGTATTGAAGAACGAGTGGCGGTTGATGATCCTGAAGGTGTTGCTATCGTCTACTTCAGGTTGGGTTTCTTGGGTAGGCCGGTTAAGATGTCATACCCAGGTATCACGTAGTCAGCTGGATCAATGGGATCGAAGAGGTAATCTATAAGCATTTCTCCGTTGTACTCCATTGTCTGGAACAGGCAAACGTCAAGTGTGTCTGAATGCGTAAAATATTCAAGAATGTCATAACAAAAGAAAAAACAAAAAAACAAAAAAAAAAAAACAAAAACAAAAGAAAAATGAAGACCCGTGGTGAAATGACTTCTAATCAGTGTTTGCTTCAACAGGCAAACGGCAAAGTTTTGTTATAGGACGTAATAACACCGAATTTCTTGTTCGAAGTTTGACTACTCGAACTAAGCCATCCTTGCCCGGAAACAGTTCGATGATCAGACCCAGAGGCCATTGCGTTGGCGGTGTGTTCTCATCTCTTATGAGAACAATATCGTTAGTCTTCAGATTTTGCTGTGGTTTTAACCATTTGGGTCTCTGTTGCAATCTATGTAAGTACTCTTGTTTCCATTTTTTCCAAAATTCTTGAGTAAGTGATTGTACATATTTCCAGTGGAGTGAAGGCAAGACATTTTCTTCTTCCGGTTCCGGGATCGCTGTTAGAGGTTGGCCCACGAGAAAATGTGCTGGAGTGAGAACTTGAAGATCTTCCACATTATTGTTGATTGGACAGAGTGGACGCGAATTGAGGCAAGCTTCGATTTGCGCAAGAATCGTAGCCAATTCTTCATAAGTACATGATGTGTTCATTAAAGTCCTACGCAAATGAAATTTTACGGATTTTACTCCTGCTTCCCATAAACCCCCAAAATGTGGTGACCCAGGTGGGTTGAAATGCCAATTTATTCCCTTTACCGCAAGCTCTTCGCCGATATTGTTGGCATATTGTTTAATAGCTAAAGATATCTCCTTGTCGAACTGATTTTTTCCGCCAATAAAATTGGTTCCGTAATCGGAATATATATCCAAGCATAGACCTCTTCTGGCTACAAATCGTCTTATTGCTGCCATAAATGCTGCAGTCGTTAAATCTGAAGTTGCTTCTAAGTGTATAGCTTTCGTGGCCATACAAACAAATATGCATATACCCTTTGTACCGTTTGTTACATTTATGCGGAGATGTTTTTAATAATATAGGTCCGGCATAATTCAAACCGACATGTGTGAATGGTTTTGTAACATTTACACGCGCTGCTGGCAGGTTTCCCATCATCTGAACTTGTCCCTTGTTGCGATGCCGACAGCAATTGATACATTGATGTATACGTTCGGAGACAGCTCGTTTTCCATCAATTATCCAGTATTCATTTCGGGATATATTCAAAGTTAGCGTTGGGCCACCATGAAGCGATTCTACATGGTATTTGTCAATCACCAAATTCGTAACATGATTATTACGTGGTAGAATTATCGGGTATTTATTTGAATATGGAATCTTTGCATTAGTTAGTCGACCTCCTACCCGTATAAGTCCATCGGTGCTTAAGTAAGGATTTAAATTCAATACGGAACTTTTATTCGATACTGCTTGACCCTTAGCAAGTTGTTTGTATTCCTCTGGAAATTCAACTTGTTGAATACATCGAATAACTACGTTCCTGGCGTTTTGTAATTCCTTTGTCGTCAACCAACTAGATTCCTCTATTCGTTTCTTTCTGACTCTGCTAATAAAGCGTAATATTCTGGCCATTATTCGCAGCAACTTGTCGAATGAAGAATATTTCTGGATGAAATCATTATCCATTGTCGCTATATTAACATGTGTTAATTGTTGCCGTGATTCCAAAGTCGTTTTGGGTACTGGAATCGGTATTTTTGGCCAATTTTCCATATGATGCGATAACCATACTGGACCATTCCACCATAAACTGCATTGTCTTAATTTTTCGGCATCACATCCACGCGAAGCTATGTCTGCTGGATTATCCTTTGTGCTAATATGGTTCCAACAACTTGGCGGTATCGTATCTTGTATTTCAGATACACAATTTGCTACGAACGTTTTCCATCGCGTCGGATGATCCTGAATCCATTGCAGTGTTATCATGGAATCCGTCCATGCAAACATAGAAACTCCATCCAGTTTCATATCCTTTACAGTAGCCTGCATAAGTCGAGCCAAGAGAAGGGCTCCATTCAGCTCCAATCTTGGTAAAGTTATGGGTTTTATGGGGGCAACCTTGGTCTTAGCTGTAAGAAGATGACAGGATATGTTTCCGTCTTTATCTTCTACGCGAAGGTACACTGATGCAGCATAAGCTCGAATTGATGCATCACTAAAGCCATGTACTTGAACACTGGCGGCATCATTTGTCCATTGAACCCATCGTGGTATGTGCAATGATTCTATATCCATTATAGATGACCTGAAGTTATTCCAACTTTCTAGAATGGGTTCATTCACAACAGTATCCCATTCTATAGCTGCCATCCATAACGTTTGTATAAGAATTTTTCCTACTATCAAAACTGGTGCTAACCAGCCTAAAGGATCGTACAATGAGGCAATCGCTGACAACATTGTGCGTTTAGTAACCCTTTCATTTTTGAACGGACTTGTAACAGAGAATGTAAAACGATCTAACTCTTGCTGCCATTTTATGCCAATAGTTTTAATTGCCTCGGTCTCTGCTACATTCAACGCGGTGTTCAATTCCCTTTGCTCTTCTGGCAGGTCCATTAATAGTTCTCGATGGTTACTTGCCCATTTCCGTAGGTTAAAATGTCCAGATTTCAACATCTCAATTAATTCGTCACGTAATATTTTAGCTTCGTTGACAGAGTTAGCTCCAGTTAGCACGTCGTCAACGTAGAAATCCATACGCGCAACCTCTGCTGCAATGGGCCACCTATCCTTATGGTCATTGGCCATTTGTTGAAGAGTCCGTATTGCTAAATATGATGCTGATGATATTCCAAATGTGACGGTTTTTAGTTGATAATCCTGAATTTCACCTGTTGTTGAGTCTTGCCAAAGGATTCGTTGGTAAGTCCGATGATCAGGGTGAACTAGTATCATTCTGTACATTTTCTCCACATCACCAGTTAGTGCAACCTTGTGCTTACGCCATTTGAGCAATGTGGAGAATAATCTTGGTTGTAAGGTTGGTCCAACCAACAGTTGATCATTTAAAGATTTCCCGTTAGAGCTACGAGCAGAGGCGTCAAACACAACTCTTAATTTTGTCGTAGTACTGTCTTTAAATACAGCGTGATGCGGAATATAGTATTGTGGTTCCGCTTTTGTGGGTACTTTAACCCTTTCCATCTGTTGCATTCGGATGTATTCCTCTATGCACTTTGAATACTCCTCCTTCAGTTGAGGTTCTTTGTTGAATTTCCTTTGGAGGGAATTAAAACGTTGCAGCGCAAGAGTCCTAGATTCTCCTAGATCTGGTTGATCTCCGTTGAGGAGTGGTAGTTTCATTTGATACTGTCCATTTTCCAGACGTTGCAGCGTAGTTTCATAGATTTTTTCGCAATCTTCTTCTTCATCAGTAAGCATTTGCTTTCTAGGAACTTCTTCCTGTTCCCAGAACCTTCTGAGTTGCATATCTAGATTTTCCTCTGGCTCTGTTTTAATTGTAAACGATAAGCTTTCGGAATGCGTTTGAGAAGGTATTGTATTTTTTCCCATAACAATCCATCCTAATGTAGTGTTCATTGCGATGGGATCAGTTGCTCGACCACGTTTTATGCCATCCTTAATTATGGTTGCAAATACGTCGGCGCCAAGCAGTATATGTACTGGACCTGCTTTCCAATATGTGGGATCCGCAAGTTCCAGATGTTCTAAATGACTCCAATTTATATGGTTCATAGTAGAGGCTGGCAATAGGTCTGTAATCCGTTTCAGAACCAGCATAGTCGCAGTTAAGACAGGTTGCTCATCTTTATGTGAGTATAGTTGTAGTCTTACTTGCTTTTTGGTATGTGCAGTCTTACTGACATTTATACCTTTGGCCACTACCGAAGTGTGGCATGTTTGCAACTTCAATCTATTACAGACTTGCTCTGTAATAAATGATGATTGCGACCCTGGATCAACAAGACCTCTCAGGGTAGTTAAGTGCCCATTATGATCAGGTACCCTAATCAAAACTGTGGACAAGATTGCATTATAGCTTTCAGTCGCTAGAAAATTTCTAGTAAGGTCAGAATCCTTTTCCTTATTCTGACATGGTATTTGAACTCTACAATTAGCAGAGTTATTATATGGTCCCTTATTCCTTGTGGGATAGTCTGACTCTTTCATTGGATGTGAACCGGTAGTTGAAGCATGCCTTGCTTCAGATGCATCTTCCGTCATGTGCAGCAACGTATGGTGACCCTTGGCATTTGGAGCATGTTTGCTTACAGTCACGCTGTACATGCTTACTCGAGAAGCAGCTTAAACATCTTCCTGATGTTTTAATGACTCCTCTTCGTTCCAATGCACTGAGCTTAAGGAATTTAGAGCATTTCCCAACATAGTGCTTGTTATCACAGGCAGGACATCTAGAGTTGCTTAGAGCTGAATAAACCTGAGTAGAGTGTTTCTTCGGCAAATCTTTCGGTTTTGTAATTGTTCCAATGGAGTGCGCAATTGATTCTAACACCTTGTACCTAGTTTGAAGAAATTCTTTGAAAGCCTTTATCTTCGGAGTTGTTTGACTATCCTTTAGCTCTTCCTCCCATAGTTTCACCGTTTGAAGAGGTAATTTTTGTACTAACAGGTAGATGAGAATAGTCTCCCAAGCCGAAACATTCTCTCCTAATAATTCTAATTGTTGTAGGCTACTTTCAGTAGTATCTAACAACGTTTTCAAACTAATACTTGTTTCGGTAGTTATTTTAGATTGATCTATTAAGATCTTCAATTGCGTATTAATTAGTAATCTTTTATTGTCATACCGTGCTTTCAAACGCTCCCAAGCTAAGCTATAATTACTCTCGGTAATTGGAATGTTTTTTAATAAGCTGGCCGCTTCTCAAACCAAACATTCCTTTAAATAATGCAATTTGCGGACAGGTTGTAGTTGTGCATTATTATGTATGAGAGACATGAAATAATCATGAAATGACCTCCAGTCATTGTAATCTCCGTTGAATTTAGGAAGACTAATCCTAGGAAGAGGAGAGTCTGTATGTCCAGTATGTACAATTGTAGTTCCAGGTATCGCCATTTTGGTCTCGAATTGCGGAGTGCTCGTTATGATGGTGTCTACTAATTCTCCTAGATATTCCAATACTTCGGTGTGAGCATATGTGTAAACATCGTTGATTATGTACGGATCATCAGTTTGTTTTTTCGATGAAATTATGAGTTCTCTTATTTGATTGTCTCTGAAGTCAAATTCATCCCAACTCTTTTTTATCTGATCACTCATATTTTGCGAGAAGCCTGCAGTTCTTTTGTACGGTTTAACCTTTCGTCCGGTCTTGATGGCATTTTTTAATTTCGTGGCAGCTAACTCCTGCTGAACTAGCAATTGTTCGAACTTTGAAGGCATGATTACGTAATTTATATCCCGTTTAAATGTACCGATATGTACTGTCGCTACATGCGTTCGCGTTCGTTGTATAAAGACTTAGAACCCGCAAATGTGTATTTTACAAATAATAATTAATTTTTATTACAGAATTTTATTTTCAAGAAATTCAAATAGTGCCCAGTGATTTTTTAGCCGCACCAACTAATATTCGGCTATTACTATCCGGCTCGAAGGACCAATGTTTTATATCCACTTAAGGGAATCAAGAAATATTACGGACAATAATCCAAATAAGAGGTTCGAAATCACTGAGTTAACTATAAAAATTTATTTTCAATTCAAATTCCTAATTACAAACAAAGAGATTACAATTTATCATTTAACACTAGGTGGAATACAAATTTCCACACGACAATTCAAACTTAACAATCTCTTTCTTTATTTTTCAAATACACAAATCAACAATTCAACATTATTCTAATTTTTTACATTAACAATTCAACAAAATATGTTCTAAGTCTTTATACAATTTATCCGTGAAAGGATTCTAAGTCTTTTTATAAACAGTTCAAAAATACTCTAAGTTTAATACAATTTATCTTTGAAAAGATTCTAAGTCTTTTTATAAACAGTTCAAAAATACTCTAAGTTTAATACAATTTATCTTTGAAAAGATTCTAAGTCCCTTTATAAACAAAAAATTAATTTGCCGAAGATTGTCCCGTATTAAGGCAGAAAGCATAAAGGAAGTCAATTCAACCTTGGGTCATATTCTTCCTACTTCACTTTCTTACCTTTAGGGTTTTGGTCTTTCGCATTTGCTGGTTCACGAAAGAGTGATTTTCAACTCCAGCGCTGCTTCTTTTATACCGTCTTCCTTGTTACTTTTGTCAAACATCCGTTTCCATGGTTTTCGGTTGGTTCTCCATGGTTTCCGGCTTAATTCGCCTTCCACACTCTGTGGCATCACTAATCAGTGGGTCCTGGAACATCTTCCACCTAGCGCTTTCTCCCTTGCGCATTTTGTGGTCTCTTTTCCACAACATGAATGTGGTTATGTTTATATAATTCATTATTTGTATACTTTTATGCTCTTTTATTAGCATAGACAAAATCCGCAAGTCGCGAAAATGTAGATTGAGAAGCACTGATCTCGCAGAAAATGTTGGTTTGAAGGATATCGGTGACGGAAAGTTTGACAGTTCGTTCGGGTGTGATTAGTGACAATTGCCGGTGAATTTAGATAAATAAGTGCGGTAAGTTGTGATTATGAGCATTTTACTCATACTATATATTGTAGTTAATGTATATTCAGTATAAAATCTAGTGTAGAAGTCCTTCGCGCAATGAACTTGCTCGCTGCAAATTGCATGTTTTTTTGGTTATGCTAGGGACTTCTCTGGCCATGAATTAGGCCTTAAACTAGAGCTCTTTGGCTCTTTAAGCACACATATTGTGTGTATTTGAAATGTGGAGTAACAGTTAATAAGAATTCTTTCTTTTTCCTATCTTCAGGATGATCTCTGGTTCCGTAGTGATGACTGGACATCGTTGAAGGAGCACCAAGCTTGGTCCCCAAAGATAAGTATATAAATATCACATGAAGTTATAGCTAAAATTTTATTTTCCTTTTCAGGACATATGTTGACGAACAAATACTCATGGAACAGCGAGCAAAAAACCCAGGGCGCCCTGGGTCGCCCCAGGTTTGCTGTCAAAATTCTCATGGAACGCTTTCAGTGCAACCTGGGGCGCCCTGGGTCGCCCTGGGTTTTGTCATGGAACAGACCTTCTCTATATATTAGATTTCAATATTCAAAATTTTAAATGTAGTAATATTGTAAATATTCTCATCTTTTGACCTTTGGAGTCCAGTCCATGAACAAACACGCCGGTCGCAAGCGTGTAATATGTATAAAGCTTACCTTTTATAACCAGGTCTCGTCTGCATGAAAATATGTAATATCTATTTCAATGTTAGTGAGCCAAACGAAATAGCTCATAAATGTTTAGATGTATTAACACTTTCAAAGAATAGTATAAATCGATGTACATGTACACTAAGCCGAATAAAGATTGAATCTGAATCTGAATCTGTAAGACAGCTGTGAAGCTGTCACTTGTTCTAGTACAAACAGCTGCTGAATGGGCGACTAGTACTATTTTTCGAAGCGGGCTACCGAAATTGAAAGTAGATATCATAGTTATGAGTTGGAGACATTGGCCATTATATGCGCTTTACGAAGATTTCATGTCTAATTGATGGGTATAGATTTTAAAGTTGTCACCGATTGCCAGTCGCTGTGACCTTGACACTTAATAAGAAATTCCTCAATCCTAGAATCTCTAGGTGGGCTATGGAGTTGCAGACCTACAAGTATACGGTGGAACACCGCGAGGGCGATAAAATGCCCCATGCCAACGCCCTGAGTAGATCTATCAAACTTTTGCAGCCGAATGACGAGTCTTTCGAATTCGTATTCGCAGCCGCACAACGACAAGATCCGGAAATAATTCGGGTAGCTCAGGGACTTGAAAAGGCTGAAAGTCCGAAGTACGAAATGATAGATGGGTTAATTTATAGAAAACACCAGGGACAGGTACTATTTTGTGTACCAGCACACGTGGAGATTCAAGTCATTCGTACCCACCATGAGGCTTAATGTCACGTAGGTGTTGATAAGTGTTTTGAGTACCTCAGCCTTTGATATTGGTTCCCTGCAATGAAAAGCAAAATTAGGGAGTATGTAAAAACTTACCTCAAATGTATTTTCTTTTCTCCAGACTCAGGGAAGGCCGAGGGTTCACTCCACAATATCCCTAAGGGCGACCTGCCCTTTGATACGCTGCACATCGATCACTTTGGCCCCTTAAGGCCCCTTTACACTATCTAACAATGTCAAATGACAAGTCGGTTTCATTTTGTCAAAGTTGTCATCTGACTCGCATTTGTCACTTTGAGATAATTTTCGCGTTTACACCTACGTAGCAAAATCATCTGACTTGAAAGTTAAATTGAAATGTTTTAAATTAAAATGTAAAATTAAAATGTTTTTATTAAAGAAATTTCTTTCGCCTTTACCTAATATACATATATAAAAACTTCCATCAGTTACCTTTTCCGATATGAATGCGCCTGAAAATGAAAATTCCATCTGACTTGTCAGAACGAATAGCCCCGGTTCTAATCACAAATTTTCAAGCTGACTTGTCAAATGACATGTCAAATGAGAACTTTGAATGTGTTTACACCGCATGACCGGCCATCTGACAAGGTTGAAATGACAAGTCATCTGACAAAGTCAGATAGTGTAAAGGCACCTTTAGCAAACTCTCAATCGAAGAAGAAACATGTATTCCTGGTTATTGATGGCTTCTCTAAGTTTCTTAAATTATATTGATTATATTCAGTTAAAACTACTAAAAGTTTAGAAGCTATAAAGTGTTTGCAATCTTCTTTCGATAATTATTCAAGGCCGAATAGAATTGTTTCTGACTGAGGGTCATGTTTCACATCTAAAGAATTCCTCGACTTTGTAAATTCAAACAACGTGCAGCACATAAAAATCGGCTCTCAATGAGTGGGTTTACATGCACGCCACTTTGGACTGACTAAACCAGGCACCCGTGTCCTATTCTGGATAGGCAACGTTTCTTGTGTACTTAAGGTGCCTTTACACTATCTGACTTTGTCAGATGACATGTCACCTAAGACTTCGCATCTGACATGTCATTTAGTGTAGATGCTTTAAAAGTTGTCAGCTGACAGGTCTGCCGACAAGTCATCTTGAAAATTTGTGATTAGAACCGGGGCTATTCGTTCTAACAAGATGGCATTTTCATTTTCAGGCGCATTGATATCGGAAAAGGTAACTGATGGAAGTTTTTATATATATTATGTAAAGGCGAAAAAAATTTCTGTAATAAAAACATTTTAATTTAACATTTTAATTTAAAACATTTCAATTTAACATTCAAGTCAGATGACCTTCATAGGTGTAAGCGCGAAAATTATTTCAAAGTGACAAATGCGAGTCAGTTGACAAATTTGACAAATCTGAAACCGACTTGTCATCTGACATTGTCAGATAGTGTAAAAGCACCTTTACCCATGTATGTCAAAATTGAAATGTCATGTCCTTTGACAAATAAGAAGTCATGGAGATGGAGGACGAGCTACTTAAAACTATCTTAGTTTTGTGCCAATATGTGAATGAAAATACTTTTTAAATACAGAAAATAAAATAAATTCTGTATTTATTATTTCGTAAAATTTTTTTTTCGCCACTTCAGTCAGAAATTGAAAGTTCTCTTGCTGTTTTGGGTATAAAAATAGGTAGGCAGTGTTTACATGCAGAATTTGGCATGCCTGATTTGGCTGGCCACTCTTTCTGAGGGCTGCCAGCCTAAAATGGGTAGGAAGAGTTTACATGGAATATTTGGGCAGCCCAGCCAATTTAGGTTGCCCATATGTGTGCATGTAAACCCACTCAATGTCCACAAGCCAATGGGCAAATTGAACGATTGAACCGCATTCTAACGCCCATGTTGGCGAAGGAATGTGACTCGGAAACAACAGCTGACTGGGATAACTACTTGGCGAAAAATGGATTTTCTTTCAATACTACTGTTAACAGAAGTACGGGGTTTACCCCAAGCATGCTAATGTTTGGGACAAATCAAAAAGGGGAGATATTTGATCGCCTTAAAGAAAATTTGGAAAGGGGCATAGGTTTAAAGTTAAATGAACCGGAGGAAAGGAAGCAGGCTATTCAGAATATTGAGAAGAACCAATGTTACAAAAAACTAAATTATGACAAACGTCATAAAAAGCCCATAGTATATAAAAAGGGAGACTATGTTATGGTAAGGAACTACGCGAGCACCCCAGGCGTCAATACAAAATTATTCGCTTAATACCGCGGTCCGTATATTGTTGATCGTCTATTGCCGAATGACCGGTATTTAATAAAGGACATAGACGGAACGCAATTAAAGGCCTACCCTAAATGGGACGTAACGTAACGTAAGAAACGTCAACGTAACGTGCGAACGTGTGTTAAGTAATGGGGATACCCTAAATAGACGTAAGAAAACTTGACGAAGGTTCGTCAAATCTGGAAATGTCACTTTAGCCTACGTAAAGGTGCCGTAAGAATCGCACAACGTAAACAAACTTCAAAAGTTTCAGAGGTTGAATTGTGTGAAAATTAAATCTGCCGCGGCGTAACTTTACGTTTCTATTTCGGGCGAAATGTCCGTTTTGACGTCCGTAAGCCTGCCTCGTTAAATTCTTACGTTACGTTTACGTTGCGTTACGTTTCTATTTAGGGTAGGCCTTAACGCGAATTCCGTATCGAGGAGTATGCGCTCCAATTAATATCAGGCCATTTAGTTTAGAATGACGATATTTGAACGGAACAAGTTTCAGTTTTTACTTCGGCTTGGTTTTATTTTAATAAATAAATAAATTGTTCAATTATTTTCAACTTATTTGTTTAAGTAATCTCGAAAAATGCCTGTTTTGAGTTTCGATTTTATCGTTTTGAAAAGGAAATAAAATAGACACATTTCGAAGTTACTTTCTCTTAAGTAAACTCAATGATTCAATGTCATTTTTTTAGGGTTTTATCAAGACCTATCGATTGAATGAATGATACATAATTACCTCGAATGAAATGTTTAGCTGTTATAAATATATGTATCTGGGGGCACGACAGTGCCCCCGCCAAGTCGAGCAAAACAGCAAAAGAAAATCATTATAGTAAATGAAAAATACATCAAAGCATCTGAGAAAAATCAATAGAGACAGGGAGTGGGCTTTATGAAAATCAGTAGCTAACGGACAAGATATATAACCCGGGAAAAAAGAAAGGAGGATGACCTAACAAAAAGAAATGAGATCCCATCAAAAACATAAAATGTAAAAAAATGCCAAGTCTCGCAACGCAGTTCTTCTGCCGTAAAAAGTTGTGAGATCTTATGTAAAACCAAGTCAGTTATATTAGAAAGTGTCTATGGAAACATCTATTCAACAACTTTGTTATAAATTGTTATCTAATCAATTACCTATCAACATTTATAGTGACCGTATCAATATTAGACATCTTTATTTCTATAATAATTATAATTACTTGGCATTAATAATTAATAATTATAATTACTTGGCCGTGCAGTATTTTAATTAGTAGAATATGTTACCGTGCAATTGCCAAGTAATTATAATTATTATAGAAATAAAGATGTCTAATATTGTTACGGTCGAGGTGCCGAGCCCGGGGTGCTCGTACTGCGACTCCTCATCGGACTCCGCTCTCCACACATTCTTCGAATGTGCCCGTTGGGGACCAGAGAGGGCCGATCTGAAGGCGGCGACGGGCAGCGTAACCCCGGACAATATAGTCGGGGTTATGCTGCAGAGTGACGATTTCTGGCGGAGGGTTACCTCTTTCGTGAGAGGGATCCTTCGTCAGAAAGAACAAGACAACAACAGGATGTCCTAGGGGAGCTCCTGTTGGCTGGGGGAGGGTAGACGGGTTGGTGTCGGCCGGCGGGGCGGGCGGAGGGTGCCTCGTGGAAGCTGCCATACAGGACTCCACCCTGAAGTAATGTCCCCTAGACGGTCCCGGGGTGGAGCTCCTGGAGACGGGGAGCGGGGTTCTAGCCGGTAGGCCTGGCCATTCGACCAGGGAGTCCGGCACACGGGTGGCTGCAGTCACCTAGGTGCGTAACTGCATTTCCCCACTCCAACAAAAAAAAAAAAAAAATATATTGATACGGTCACTATAAATGTTGATAGGTAATTGATTAGATAACAATTTATAACAAAGCTGTTGAATAGGTGTTTCCATAGACACTAACTAATATAACAGACTTGGTTTTACATAAGATCTCACAACTTTTTACAGCAGAAGAACTGCGTTGCGAGACTTGGCATTTTTTTACATTTTATGTTTTTGATGGGATACAGTTTTACAGAAGTGAAGGTCAAATTGTTATATATGCTCGATAATTCTTGAGATGATTTTTTTTAGATTCTATTTAGTTCTATCGAATAATATTTTATGTAATCGGGTCGATTACGAGTTCAGAATGGCCGAACTGTAGGCACTCAGAATATTTAAATGTACCCTACACTCTGTAACCGTAAGACCCCATGTACACTAAGGCATGAGCCAGTTTCACGTTCGCTTTCTGTCCTGAAAATCAGCGTTGCATTTACACTGTCATGGCCATTATTCAATTCTGAGCTGCCTGCCTGCCTGCCATTTACATCTTACACACACACACACTCTTAATTTTCGTCCCGGGCATGCATTAAGCAGCCTCAGAGACGGTTGACTGCCTCATCCCCTGCCTCTCCTTCGTTTCTTCAAATTGTGACTTCACGCGCATGAAACTGGCTCATGCCTGTGCTAGTGTAAATGGGGTCTAATGATTAAGCCCTGACAAAGCCTATGGAAGCTACGCTAGAAAGACTGTTCACTCCTGCAATTTAGATCTTATCATTTTTTTGACCTTGGTACCGTTATTCCTCCTAACCCCACAATTTTGCTAGATTATGATACACTGCTTAAGCACTTTGGTCGAAGAGAGAAGAAAAATTCAGAGGCGGGGCTTGGAATCTGAATAAATCGGTACAGTGTTACAGGGTGTCAGGAATTGCAGAGGAAATATGAGAATCCAATCAAAAAGAACCACTCTGTCAAACCGATCGCAAGAGCGCCTCACCATACAAGCGCATTTGCTTCCCGTGCTGAGTATATTAGAAAACCTGTTCAGAAAAAACGTAAACAAACCGAATCCGTGTACCCCTTCAATGTGTGGGTCCGGCATTTTCGTTTTGCCTGTTCCTATTCGAAAAGAACGTGCGCCCTCGCACCAACACAGTCTCACAAAATGTAATGCTTGAGCAGGAGCGCACCGTAATATGTAGGTGAACTCTCGTTTCTTTGACTTCTCCCTATTGCGGTCCTTGTTCATTATTAGGCGATTTAAATGGGGATTGGGGCTTGGAACAAACCCGGCGAATTTTTCTTTTCGGTTAATGGGGCATTTTGTTGTTGTAATTTTTTGAAAAAAGGCAGTGGAGGGGTAGTTGCGTCGCAGAATTAGAGTGAACATTCTTTGTAACAAGGTTCCATATTCTTTGGCCCTTAAGGCAGTCTCTCTTGGGCCTTCAAATAAAACAGACGCAACACGTAATGTACTTTTAGTGATCACTGCCCTCACCAGTCCCTAAAATAGCGAATTATCAGCGATAAGCAACCGATTTTTAAAAGCATTTATTTAACTTCACCGTTAGTGTCCTGGAATTTTGCAATCAATATTTCACCCAGTTCCACTGAAGCTATCGGGCTGAAATTTTGCATACTCCTTTAGTTCTGGTGACAATACAATACTCAATACTCAGTATTGCAATATATTTAAAATGGCCGCCGCCACAAGATGGTGTACCATGTATTTTTGGTGGACCCCCTTAATATGGATAACAAATGAAAGAGCTTGAAGAGTAGGAAACGATAAAATGTGTAACGCCACTTCCTAATCCAATATGGCGGACGTCACAAAATAGCGATTTATAATTTGCATAGTAACCCCTATAATATGGGTATCAAATGAAAGGCCTTGATAAACGAAACACAATAAGTAATGTGACGTTATTCTAAATCCAATATGGTGGACGTCACAAAATGGCGATTTATTCCATAGTTACGCCTATGATATGGATGCCAAATGAAAGGGCTTGATGAGCGAAACGCAATAAGTGAGGTGACATCATTGTAAATCCAATATGGCGGACGCCTAATATGATAATGCATAAGTTCAAAATCAGAGTTTCAAGATGCTAATGCGCGATTCAGCTTCAAACGCTACCACGCTGAATTGTGCACTAGTAACTCAGCGTCATGCTTACGCCTTTTTGAAATTTCAATTTGACGTTCTTTTACTATTAAAGACATAGTTTTTAGTCTTAAAAAAAACTACATAATAAAAAAATATTTTTTAAAAAAGCATTTTCCAATTTTCCGCGCAATTTTCTTTATTTTTTCTTTCATAAGATCCTTCTCCTGACAATTACAAACACAACAAAAAAAGAATTAGCGAACTCGGTCCAGCCGTTCACGCGTGATGCCATGACCAAGGGAAATAGGGATTCATTTTTATATTATATAGATTTTATAGAAATACTATTTTCAGCCTAAATTAATTTTAGCAAAAACTTATTTTTTCCTTTTTAGTGTATTTATATTTTTAACCGACTTCAAAAAAGGAGGAGGTTCTCTATTCATCGGAATCTTTTTTTTTTATGTACGTTCGCCGATTTCTCCGTCAATTGTGGACCGATTTTAATAATTCTATTTTTAATGGATAGGTTATGCTTCACGGGTGGTCCCATTTAAATTTCATTAAAATATTCCACTTCTAAGGGTGGAAAATTAGGGGATGACTTAATTTATTGATTTTCACTCACTTCATGACGCGATAACTTCAACAATTATGGATCGATTTTGAAGATTATTTTTCTGACAGGATATGTATCATTACTTTTAGTGAAATGTAAAAAAAAATTAAAAAAAAAAATAGAACCGACTCCAAAAAATCCCAAGCCCTAAAAAGTATAAAATAATTATATTAAAAGCCCTCTGCTACTACTTTCAACATTAAATACCAAGACTTTCCTAAACTTTTGAAGGCGGTGTGAAAACCTGACTGATATTAATCCAATACTAACTAAATAATTAATGCAATCAGTTTGTCTGGATTAATTGGATTAATATCAGTCAGTTTTTTACACCGCCTTCAAAAGTTTAGGAAAGTCTTGGTATTTAATGTTGAAAGTAGTAGCAGAGGACTTTTAATATAATTATTTTATACTTTTTAGGGCTTGGGATTTTTTGGAGTCGGTTCTATTTTTTTTTTAAAAATTTTATTGTTATATGAAAGCTTTTTTAAAAAATATTTTTTTATTATGTACATAATTTTTCATGCAGTAGAGGCTAAAAATCTGGTGTGTTTGATTGAGGTCAACAACATACTGGGACGACAGCTAAACTTACGTTGAAATTCTCGATGAGTAGCGAAGATTAATTGAAGCGTAAGTCTGTGATTTTAAAATGCATATCTTTTTATGAGTTGGTATGCATTAGATAAAAATTGCCTGTATCCCAGAGTGTGCAAACGAGATATGTGTCTCCGTCTCCCAAGTATTTCCCATGTTTCTCAGGGAAACGCGATGATAGATGCTTGAATAGACGCTACAGCACTTCTGTATGAGAGATGCTAGGCACTTTATGGAAGACGCTAATATTCTAAACAGAGATTTTGATTTATGGGTGGGTCTCTGTATGAGCTAACTATCCTTGTAGCAGAAAAATATTCCGCGAAATACAAATAGGAAACCCTTCCGGGAAACAGAAACATAAAACAAGAAAAGCAAATTTGAAACAAGAGAAGCGAGCATTTTCCTCTCCGAGATAAAACAGCTAATTGCCACTCTATCTAAAGCAGCTGGACAACTACTGCTGGAATTTAGACATCTTCCGTCAGGAGCAAATTTACATTGCGTTTATCTGTTTGGACTTAACCGAAGGCAGTTCACCTGTTTCTTGTATTTCAGCATACATTCTGAGAGGAATTCATAAAATAATGTTTGTGGGTTCCTGATGGATGCACATCTGTAGCACATGAGATGGTTGTTCACGTGCAAATAACGACCAAGTTGAGCTTTATATAACGCTCAAAGAGAGGATTTTGTGGTCATCTTAGTTAGGATGTCGACAGGTGATTTAAATGCGGAAATAACTCAATCACAGTTCAGCGAATATAATCTCCGGATCTTGAATGCCTTGTTTGTCTCTTTATTTATTCTTGATACTTGCGTAAATGCAAAGATATAGTCGCTATTGTGTGTCCATAACTTGGCTATGTAGCCTGACGCAAATGCTATTCATACATAGAAGGATGCTGTTCTTGACTTTAGGGCTAACCCCTTGCAGTACATATGTATATACACTACACATGCTAAGCCGTAAACAACTATTTCTTGATGATAAATAGAATTTGGCTACATTTCCTGACGTTGTGGTTAAGGTGTTAATTCAGCGGTTTTAATAGGATGTGGTTTTCTGACAATATCTTGCTAAAATATGCACCTTTTATTTTATAAGCTGAAATATGACAATAAAAATAGTCATACTATCACCTTTTTTGTTTTCTTTTTTATAGTGGGACCCTGAAAGTCGTATCGACTCTTTTAGTTGATAGCTTGTTACAAACCTGAGCCTGGCGGCGACCCAATCCGTGAGCAAACAAACGTAAGATGCCGCTTTATATTGACCCACAATAACGATTTAAAACCCAAAAATTGATTGGCCCTTTATTCTGCTGATTTTCTATGTGGGAGGATCAACTTTTTTTTTTTTGGAAAAGAGGCTTTCATTTGGTGTCGCACTCGAACACGATGACGTGTTCTGAAGTTATTGTGCTAGCGTGGCTCAGCACCATGGTGATCTTATAGTCGAGCTTCAAAACAGTATTAAAGTAGTTGATATTATTTACTCAATAAATTGAGGGTAAATTTCTTTCAGAAAATTCTACGCTTTAGTAAAAAAAAATCAAATTGAAATAATGGGGCCTTGTTCGAAATTTCCTACGAAAACCAATTGAGGTGTAAAAGAATTATTTGTGTCGTGAAAGTTGAACAGAATTAAAGCATAAGAACTACATAGATGTCGTACGCCATACAAAATCGAGTATACACTTAATTCGTGTGAAGATACACCGCCTCACCAACCGCTATCGGTAAGTAGTAATTTTTTATTGTGAAATGTTTTAATTACAAATCAGGCCATTGTTTAGATCAGAAAAAAGAAAAGTTGGACCGTCTGGAGGATTTCCGTCCGACTAGCCCCTATACACAGCAGTAAAAGAAATAATTGGCGGCTTCAAAATAAATAATATTGAATGTCTGGCTGAAGATGGCATTGCGGCCGGTAAAAGAAAAATGTCAAAGTGGTTTTCGTACTTCATTTTTAATTATTTGTATCGACTTATGTAATAATTTAATAAACACAAAAATACAATTGGAATTTCACGCGTTTTGTTATAGCTCTAACTTGAATTCCAATTTGTCTTTGTCTTTTCGCCGTCTGGTCTCGCTCCAAAAAATTCTGCCCGGTCCAGCCAGCCTCCGCTGCGATCGTCCCGTTAAGCCTTGAGTTGCTCTCGCTGTTATCACTAATGATAATAGTGGAGGTGCTATTTACACGAGCTGGTGGTACAGCCCTCCTCTCCTCTGAGTCAGTGCCGCTGATTTTGGTATGATGAGGTTCGATCACAAATCCGATTCCGCATATTTACCTTTTTGCTCGAACATTAACATTAACTTTTAATGCACAGCACGCAAACTTTTTGAAAATAATTAAAATATAACACTTGAAATATCAAATGTCCAATGAAATCGCGCTATCAGATGGAAACACTATTAAATCGCTTATTCTAAATCTCGAGATTTCCGGAAGATGGAAACATGGTAATAAAAATCGGTCGAGCCGTTTCGGAGGAGTGCGACCACAAACACCGTGATACGAGATTTTTATATATGTATGTGGGAGTTCGACTCCGAATAACCCTGAAAATAAATAAAAATTCGAATTAGTCCAAACTTTGCAACAAATGTCCAAAATCTCAAACTCTCACCGTTAAGCTGTACAGTTTGCACCGCCGCCGATCGCCGCTGCCCCCAAGAGAATCGCCGCCGTCGAGTTAGTTGGAGTTACATCACAGTTGCAGTTGCATCGAAGGATCACGCTGAAGTTCCACGCTGGTTACGCTGAGCTTCTACGTTGTCTACGCTGAGGAGAAAAGAAAGTTTTTTTAATTCTACGCTGATCAATCGCGCTGTGTAATTTACTTACCGCTCTTACTACGCTGATTTTTGTGCATCGGGACATATTCCTGAAAATGAAATAACAACACTGTGAAACGATTGTGAAAAGTTATTTTTATTATAACGGAGCTCGCCTTGAACTCTACATGGACTTTATTGGATTAATGAATACACTTTAATTGAATTAAGTACTTACCTCTTTTAAATTATCCCGAGCTTTCCTAAACTATCCCACACAGTTTTTGGAGGCTCAACCGGGATAGACCTAAATAACCGGGAAAAGTGGGAGTTATCAGTGAACAGTTAGACACGTGTTGGTGGTGAACCGTTAACTTGAACCAAAGACCATATAATTTATATGATATGTTTATATGTTTATATGATCTTTGCTTGAACAGAACGCTGAGTGCAACCTGTAAATCAAAGTTATTACGAAAAAATAATTCGTGCTGCGGAGAAGAAAAAATAATTCACAAGCCCATGGCACATTAAGGTCAGATCTTTCTTTATTTTAATTTATTGCCTGAATGAAAAGAGTTTTGATGCTGACGACATATTTTGGTATTTTGGCCTAAATTATTTGATAAAATAATAAAATATTAAAATTGAATTTACAAAAAAGAATTTTTCGGCGAAATTAAAACAAAAAAAAAAGCGTTGATCGACGTCATAATATAATGGAACGTTATCCGAAAACTGAAGTGATCGCATTTTACAAGAGTGTTTTGGGTCCCGCCCAAAACGGGGCTGCGTAACCAACGGACTTTTCACGACATAAAGACCTGAAAAAAATAAAATGATTTGAGAGGACAATTAAACTTTTGGGACAATATTTTTGGGACAATCTTTCCTAATTAATTGTTTCGGACAAATAGTTTCGGAAGTTAAGGCGATAAAAGAACCAATTAAAACCGCGTAAAGCTTGTGATGAATTATTTGCATGGAACAGTTATATCAGAAATTTACAGTTAGCGTACTGCAAGATATTTGTCGCGAACGTGGTCTGTCGGTGAGCTATAGAAAGAAGACGGATTTAACCCTAAACAGCCCACAAGTGTCTCCTGGACACACTTTTGCGTTCTTATCCTTATAAAAACAAAAGTATTTATTTTTATGACTTCATCTTTTATCTAATCTACCCCTAGTAAGTTATGAATCTAAATGTACAATGAAAATATTTGTAACATAAATAAATTAATATTTATTGTTAATAAACTAAAATAGTAACTCAACAACCCACAAGTGTCTCGTGGACACATTTTTGCGTTCTTATCCTTATAAAAACAAAAGTATTTATTTTTATGACTTCACCTTTTATCTAATCTACCCCTAGTATGTTATGAATCTAAATGTACATTGAAAATATTTGTAACATAAATAAATTAATATTTATTGTTAATAAACTAAAATAGAAATTCAACAACTCACATGTGTTCAATAGACACAATGACATTTTGTTTGATTTGGATATGAAGGTGGATTACTTATTTACATTTACTAATAGTGCTTATAGTCTTATCGTGTCTACTCGCCTCATAGTGTACTATGTATATGTGCATTCACATTATCTTTGTTTTCAATCATATGCCCTAGAATAAGGTGATGTGTCTCTTGGACACTACTGGTCAGTTACGTTACAAAAGCATACTGGGCTGTTAAGGGTTAATAGAAAGAATTTTGAGGGTCGGGGAGGAGATAGAGGAAGACGGTGATTTCGAGAACGACGTTTCGAATATTCCTGAAGGCGAGTTTTCTGAAGCGAGTATTTATTTTGAAGATCCAGGGGTTTCCAAGGAAGATAGTGTTGACGAATTAGCGGTTGCAAACTTGTTTAACGAAGAAGAGGGTAACGAAATGGTGGAGCCGAAACAAGCATTAGGTAGCAATTTCGTCTTTAAGGACGTAGAAGAATCCCTTGAGACTTTTAATGGGGAATCACGCAAAAGCGTCAGTGTGTGGCTGAAAGATTTTAAAGATATTGCCACTGTATGCCAGTGGAATGATATCCAAAAATATTTGTATGCAAGAAGGCTTTTACGTGGAGCTGCAAAGCTCGCGATAGAATCGGCATCGGGTATCCATAGTAGGGAATTGTGAGAGGCGGCATTAGAGAAGGAGTTTGAAGATCCCCCCACAAGTTTAAGAATTCACCGGTCGTTAGAGAGTAGAAAAAAAACATCTGCTGAAACGTTTCTTGAGTATACATATGTACACGATGAGGCACATAGCAAGCCGAGGCACAATTGATGACGAGTCGCTCATAGCGTACATTATCGCTGGGATTGGTGATGATGTGCAAAATAAATCGGTGTTGTATGGGGCAAGAACCTTAGACGAATTCAAATAAAAAATAAAAGCTTATGAAACCATGAAAGTTTCTCAAAAGCAAAGTAGTTCGCATAGGCGTAGTCAGGAGAAAGGAAACCAGTCCAGCTCAAAGGCCCAACGAGATTCAAAACGCTGTTACCACTGTGGGTCTAAGTATCATCTAACTGCTAGTTGTCCTGATAAAAATAAAGGCGCTCGATGTTTTAATTGTGCCAACTATGGACATCTATCTGCAAGTTGTTCTAAGTCTAAAACACCTAAGCCCGGTACGAGTAAGGGTGATGGGAAAAAGAGCTCTATCAGTACGATTTCAGTGCCCGATTTGAGCGTGTCTGTTAAATTAGGCGAAGCAGAATACAAAGCTTTGGTAGATACAGGAAGCGGCGTGACTTTAGCTCGGAAAAGTATCGTTGATAAGAGTAATGTCCTTCCTAAAGCAGAGGGCCCTAGTATATCACTTACCGGTTTCGGGCAAAACCTCAAACGTACGCTTGGGTCGATTCAAACAGATCTATTAATAAATGGCGATACCTATATACATATATTGTTCCGGATAATTGGATCACAAGCGATATGTTGGTCGGGATGAATGTTATCAAGCTAGGTAGCTTGAGGGTCGAAGGTGGCAGAATAAGTTTAACCAAGGCGAAAACAACAACCGAGTTATCTGAGCCTAAATTTTTAGAAAGGATAGATGTCGTGCAACTAGTGGAAGAGTGCGATTACGACAATTTATCTGAAATTAACAACGCTGAAGACAGACAAAAAATAAGCCAGCTTATATCCGAGTATTCCCCGAAAAAGCTAGAAGATTCCTGTATTAAAATGAAAATTCATTTAGAAGATGGGACGAAGCCTGTTTATTGTAGACCACGCAGACTAGCACCGAAAGAGGAAGAAGAAACTAGTAAGCAGACAGAAAAGTGGCTTGAAGATGGTATCGTGCGGCCGAGTCATTCCGACTTCGCTAGCCCTGTTGTCCTTGCTAGGAAAAAGGATGGGTCGTACAGGTTGTGTATGGATTACAGAAAGCTGAATCGACATATCGTGAAAGATCGATATCCATTGCCGGTCATGGAAGATGTTTTGGAAGACCTTCATTCTGCCCTAGATTTCTCAACACTTTATTTACGTAACGGCTTCTTTCACGTAGATATAGAAGAGAATAGTAAGAAATTTACTCCATTTTTAACAAACGACGGACACTTCGAGTTTAACAAGGTACCTTATGGACTCTGCAATTCACCCGCAGTATTCCAAAGAATAATTAATATGATATTTCGGCCGCTGATTTTGGAAACGATAGTTTTGCTTTATATGGACGATATTATTATCCCAGCCATGAACGAGGGTGAGGGAATAAAAAAATTAGAGAGGACTTTGAAAGTAGCTGCTGATACCAGGCTACTCAATGATAGCAAGGCCTTTGACAGACTTAATTAAAAAAGATGTAGTCTTTCAGTTTGGCCAAAAAGTAAGGGAAGCATTCAATATTTTGAAAGAAAAATTATGTGCCAAACCTGTTCTAAAGCTGTTCAATCCTGAGCTCGAAACAGAACTACAAACAGATGCTACCAAAGCTGGACTTGGCGCAGTTTTCTTGCAGAAGGACCCCAATACGAAAAAATTTCACCCGGTATTTTTTATAAGCTTTAAGACTACTGAGGCTGAGCAACGATACTCGAGTTATGAGCTTGAAGCATTAGCCATTGTAAAGTCTCTACAAAAGCTCCGTCACTACCTGTTAGGGCTTAGATTCACGGTGTACAGCGACTGCAAAGCATTTGAGCTTACGATGAGAAGAAGAGAAATTAATAGTCGCGTTGCCAGATAGGCTCTTCTGTTGGAGGAATTTAATTGCAAGGTGCTTCACCGATCTGGAACAAATATGCGCCACGTTGACGCCCTCCGTAGGCATCCGCAGACTTTCGTAATAGAGTCTGAGATCCTTCAACAAATTAAACGTGCCCAGAAAAACGACGATTTCTGCCAGCTTATTAAAAAATGTCTGGAGCATGGCGAATATGAACACTATGTTCTGCGTAACGATCTGCTTTATAAATTCGTTGATGGTACCCAATTACTCGTTTTGCCGAAGTCCCTACAAAAAGCAATAATTATTCAAAAAGGTCCAGGAGGAAAACCGCCGTTATTCCAGAAGAAGGAGAAAACCAGCTATAGGCCAGTCAATAAAGCCTGTGAAGCTCGATAATTAGTGGTACTTTGATTTTTTGATATGATGTTGGGGAGGTTGAAAAGTAAACCTATAAAATTTTTCAACCCTCTGGGGTGACCGCTAAGGGATGAAAAGGGTTAAAAAGTTTTTTTTTGTATAACTTTGAATAAAAAAGTTGGAAGGGGTTGAAATTTTGAAGGATCATACAGGGTGTTTTGCTAAGGTCTGAACAGGGGTATGCCAATCGATTCCAAATGGTCTCCTGATCAACGTTTGTTCGGACACCCCCCCCCTAAAATCGGTCCTTCCCCCTCAAAAACACGATTGAAAATTTGGAGGAGGTTAACCTAGAAAATACATTATAAGTTCTTTCGGAGACATCCTACGATACTGGCTGACAACGCATTAGAAAGCTAAGCCTTCAAGCTTTCCAACGATACCACCCGCGACCCGATACGCCCACAAACAAGCGGGAGAGACCGCGTCAAACTTCGAAAATGGTAATTTCAAAGCCCAAAATTTGGCCTTAACCCTTCATTTCGCCGATTTTTTGCATGGGAAGATCGAAACTTTTTTTGAGAAAAAGCTTCCCTGTCATGTGGCCTTTCTCAAGAAAAAGACCGCACTGGAATCCGACGGCGTGTTCCGAAGTTATTCGTGTTATAATAATTAATAAAACAGCAACACCCACTATCCGCAATGAAATCCAATTGGAATGTGACGTCACTTTCCAATTGAACTTCATTGCGGGTAGTGGGTTTTGTTGTTGTACTAATTATTATAACACGAATAACTTCGGAACGCGCCGTCAGATTCGAGTGCGGTTTTTTTCTTGAGAAAGGCCACATGACGGGGAAGCTTTTTCTCAAAAAAAGTTTCGATCTTCCCATTCAAGAAATCGGCGAAATGAAGGGTTAAGGCCAAATTTTGGGCTTTGAAATTACCATTTTCGAAGTTTGACGTGGTCTCTCCCGCTTGTTTGTGGGCAGATCGGGTCGTGGGTGGTATCGTTGGAATGCTTGAAGGCTTAGCTTTCTAATGCGTTGTCAACCAGTATCGTAGGATGTCTCTGAAAGAACTTATAACGCATTTTCTAGGTTAACCTCCTCCAAATTTTCAATCGCGATTTTGAGGGGGAAGGACCGATTTTAGGGGGGGGGTGTCCGAACAAACGTTGATCAGGAGACCATTTGGAATCGATTGGCATACCCCTGTTCAGACCTTAGCAAAACACCCTGTATAATAAATAATTATCCATCTTGTATTAAAGTTTCAACCTTTTTTTGTTTAGTGCAAAATGAAAAGCAATTTTTCCGCATCGCGCTAAGTAAAATTCCAAACGAAAAGGTCGTGTGGAGGCATTTAGGGCAGACGGTTGCGGGGATCGATACGATCCATTTTACCCCTGACGGCGCGCGCCTCTCGGCGATTCCCTTCCACGCAATTCGAGCATCACCCTCGACCCCTCGCAACCAAAAACCCCCGCGCCCACAAGCGCTCGCTGGCTGCCTCGCACGAATTCTCGCTCACCGCCCGCCGTCCCCGCAACCGTCTGCCCTAAATGCCTCCACACGACCTTTTCGTCTGGAGTTTTACTTAGCGCGATGCGGGAAAATTGCTTTTCATTTTGCACTAAACAAAAAAGATTGAAGCTTTAATACAAGATGGATAATTATTTATTATATGATCCTTCAAAATTTCAACCCCTTCCGACTTTTTTATTCAACGTTATAAATAAAAAACCTTTTTAACCCTTTTCATCCCTTAGCGGTCACCCCAGAGGGTTGAAAAATTTTATAGGTTTACTTTTCAACCTCCCCAACATCATATCAAAAAATCAAACTACCGGTAATTATCGAGCTTCACAGGCTTTATTGACTGGCCTATTCAGATTTAATGTTTTTTTATAAATGGTAAAAAACGGCCTGCTCACTTTTTCACTTTTTTACCATTTTTTTCTGAAAACGGAAGAAAATAGAGTATTTTTCTTTTCGAATTCGTAATCTACGGAAAAAATCATATAGAAATGACCTACTATTTATTCGGGTGCAAATTTGGTGTTGGCCTGTGTAATCAGAAGTTTTAATTCATTCACGCAATCTCAGCACCCACCCACCCCACAGATAAATTCGAAGCGCCGCGCAGCTAATTCACAAACAATTTTCAGCTGAGTTCAATCCCCGTTCTCCCCCTTTGCTTTTTTTTCATGGAAGTAGTAGTAGTAGTTTCATGGAGTAGTAGTTCAGATGTCAACTAGGTAGCACGCTTTTGCCGGGCAGTCGCGAAGTTTCCTCTGGTACATCGTTCCCATAAAGTATTTAGCATTAAAATTGAATTATCTGCCTCCGCTACTGATCGCAAGTGCAGTACCTACTAATTTAATATCAATTGGGTTCAACGTACAACTTTTCTTCTCAACTTTATATCATGGGAAAGAAAGAGGTATCAAACCCGGCCCCGCAAGTAGCTGATCAGGATTCCAATACACCTATGATGACGAGAGGAGCAGGGAAGCAAAGATTATCCACAATAAGATGCGACACTCCTATACTAAGCAAAACCACTATCCCATATGCATTTCCGAAAACTTGGGGAAAATAAAATTTCGCCTTAGATAAGGCAGCAAAGGGAACATGTCAAGTTTACAACAACCTAACGGATTTTATTAAAACTTTTTATAAACATTGAGTTCCTTCTGAAAGTGATAAATATGCAAAAAATTTTCCACGGAAATGATTATTTTCCGAGAAATTACATTTTTCATTTTTGAAATCGCAAGCCATACAAGCCTGCCATTCTTGCATATTTATCACTTCTTTTTCACTTATTTCACTCTCGTTAGGTTGCACTACACTTAACTTATGTCCTATGCGGCATAATTACCTTTGAACCTGCAAATGAAATAATTTATTATGATTTTAAATTCATAATTTAAAATATTTACCTTTTTCCTAGTCTAACAGGTCAGTCAAATCAGTCACACTGACATTTGAGATTTTCTGCATTCGTCAAATTTCGCTGCGGGTGCGTTCCAAAAATGAACACGAATTCGTCAAAAAACTTAAATGGATTTAATCAACAAAGAAAAAATTAACTTTTAAGATTTTAAGAAATTAATAAGTTTTCTGTTAAAATAAAAATTTTCAGCAATTCTTGGTATATATGTAAATAAAGTATTTTTCTTAAAAATCAATAAATACAAAATACTCATAAACTATTCTTTTCTTTAAAAACTTAACGAAACTATTTCACAGAAAATGCTCATTAGCGGTAAATAACGGTGAATTCTTTCTTGGTTTGTAAACGTGCAGTGAGCAAGTCAATTTTGTTGTTCTTTCAAGTGAAAAAGTGAATTTACTTATATTAAAACAACGTGCTAACTTTAAAATGGTATGTATTGCATTTTCCTGTTTTCATATTTTATCTATATATAAAAATAAGTGCATTTTGTCATCTAAAACAACTAATAAACCATCAATATTATTACAAAAAATCTGCCTATGTGCAATAGCTATGTTTATTTCACATTTGTTCCGGTTCGAGGTTTAACACGAAATTTTGCTCTGAATTGAAATTTATGAGTAGTTATACATAACAAAAAATTTTTACTTGGCAAATATAAAATCAAGTTGCCTGCATTCTATACCCATTTTACATCAAATACCAATCCAAAAATTTATCTGGTTGAATGTAAAAAAAACACACCTAATATTATTGTTCTCGTCTAATCAATATTGAAAGGCTGTACAATATATGTATATATTCTTAAAATTAAAACTAAAAAACAAATTTGAAATATGTAATAATCAAACTAATAAAATTAATATTAAATTGAAATAAAATTATAATTAAATTTATCAAATCAAAATTAAATTAATAATTCAAATTAAAATATCTATTTCTATAAGGAAAATTCCCCCTAAACAAATACTCTTTATAAGGACAATTCTCAGTAAAACAACAGTTTGCTTAAGAAAAATTCTTCCTAAAACAAAAGTTTGAATAAAAAAATCCTCTCTTAAAAAACAGTTTGTATAAAGAAAATTATCCCTTATACAAACACTTCGTATAAGGGAAATTCTCCCTTAAAAAACTTTTGTATAAGGGAAATTCTCCCTTATACGAACTCTTTTTGAACGGAAATTCTCCCTTATAAAACAGTTTGTATAAGGAAAATTATCCCTTATACAAACAGTTTGTATAAGGGAAATTCTCCCTTAAAAAACTTTTTGTATAAGGGAAATTCTCCCTTATACCAAGAGTTTGTATAAGGGAAATTCTCCCTTAAAAAACTTTTTGTATAAGGCAAATTCTCCCTTATACCAACAGTTTGTATAAGGGAAATTCTCCCTTAAAAAACTTTTTGTATAAGGGAAATTCTCCCTTAAAAAACTTTTTGTATAAGGCAAATTCTCCCTTATACCAACAGTTTGTATAAGGGAAATTCTCCCTTAAAAAACTTTTTGTATAAGGGAAATTCTCCCTTATACCAACAGTTTGTATAAGGGAAATTCTCCCTTAAAAAACTTTTTGTATAAGGGAAATCCTCCCTTATATCAACAGTTTGTATAAGGGAAATTCTCCCTTAAAAAACTTTTTGTATAAGGGAAATCCTCCCTTATACGAAATATTTTTTAACGGAAATTCTCCCTTAAAAAACAGTTTCTATAAGGAAAATTATCCCTTATACAAACAGTTTGTATAAGGGAAATTCTCCCTTAAAAAACTTTTTGTATAAGGCAAATTCTCCCTTATACCAACAGTTTGTATAAGGGAAATTCTCCCTTAAAAAACTTTTTGTATAAGGGAAATTCTCCCTTAAAAAACTTTTTGTATAAGGCAAATTCTCCCTTATACCAACAGTTTGTATAAGGGAAATTCTCCCTTAAAAAACTTTTTGTATAAGGGAAATTCTCCCTTATACCAACAGTTTGTATAAGGGAAATTCTCCCTTAAAAAACTTTTTGTATAAGGGAAATCCTCCCTTATATCAACAGTTTGTATAAGGGAAATTCTCCCTTAAAAAACTTTTTGTATAAGGGAAATCCTCCCTTATACGAAATATTTTTTAACGGAAATTCTCCCTTAAAAAACAGTTTCTATAAGGAAAATTATCCCTTATACAAACAGTTTGTATAAGGGAAATTCTCCCTTAAAAAACTTTTTGTATAAGGGAAATTCTCCCTTATACCAAGAGTTTGTATAAGGGAAATTCTCCCTTAAAAAACTTTTTGTATAAGGCAAATTCTCCCTTATACCAACAGTTTGTATAAGGGAAATTCTCCCTTAAAAAACTTTTTGTATAAGGGAAATTCTCCCTTATACCAACAGTTTGTATAAGGGAAATTCTCCCTTAAAAAACTTTTTGTATAAGGGAAATCCTCCCTTATATCAACAGTTTGTATAAGGGAAATTCTCCCTTAAAAAACTTTTTGTATAAGGGAAATCCTCCCTTATACGAAATATTTTTTAACGGAAATTCTCCCTTAAAAAACAGTTTCTATAAGGAAAATTATCCCTTATACAAACAGTTTGTATAAGGGAAATTCTCCCTTAAAAAACTTTTTGTATAAGGGAAATTCTCCCTTATACAAACAGTTTGTATAAGGGAAAATCTCTCTAAACAATATTTTATATAAGGGAAATTCTCCCTAAAACAACAGTTTGTATAAGAAAAATTCTCCCCTAAAAAACAGTTTCTTCTAGGCTCAACAACCAATAAATCTCACAGATATTGTCCTCTTAGGGCAAGACCCTAAAGCTCTCATTATTAAAATGGGAGAATGGGGACTCCTAGCTAAGGAGGGAGTTATCAAGTGCCCCAAATGTGGAAACTTGATGAAACTAGTTTTTCACGCCTCGTTACTGGATAAATTTTCATGGACTTGTTTGAAAAAAGTCTCGTTGAACAAACAAAAAGCTGCGAAGTGCGGAACGTTCCAACTATTGCGTAAAAATACGTTCTTCGAACATTCCCATCTGACTTTCCAGCAGGTATGTTAAATATAAGTTTGCATATTAATACAAGATTACCTACAATTATTAATTTTAGATTCTTTCGTTTTGCAATTTGTGGACGTATAACGTAGAGCTTCAAGTCATTCAAGTCCAAACTAGGATGTCAAGGCCAACAGCTGTGGACTGGAACTCTTTCTGCTACGAAGTCGCAATAGACTTTGCCTTATCACAGGAAAAACCCATTGGTATAAATATAATATAAACAACATTAAATATTAATATATTTAAACTTTTCTATTTCCTTATATTTAGGCGGCGAAAACTACACTGTGGAAATCGACGAGTCGAAATTTGGCAAGAGAAAATACCACAGGGGCCATCACGTGGAAGGGCAATGGGTCTTTGGTGGTGTATGCCGAGAGACCGGAGATGTATTTCTAGTGCCTGTTGAGCGTCGTGACGCAGCAACGCTGATTCCACTGATAAAAAAGTGGATTAGGCCGGGAACTACGATTATCAGCGATTGCTGGAAAGCGTATGATGGCCTGGATGAAGCGTCGTTCCGGCATTTGACAGTTAACCATTCGGTTAACTTCAAAGATCCGGTAACAGGTGCACACAGCAATACCATTGAAGGTGTCTGGCGACACACCAAAGCTTCATTGCCCAAGTACAATCGGAGAAAAACCTGGTTTGGTAACTATCTTGCCAAATTTCTATTCCTCCATTTCTGCAAGTCGAAAAAGTTGGACCCAACAATGGAGTTTTTTAAAGCAGCAGGACGATTGTACAATCCTTACAAACTGGGAGAACCATCCACAGCTGCAGAAGTATAAATTTGTAGTAACTTTTCCAACAAAAATACTAATATTTATTATATCTACAGGAAAATCAACACCCCGTCCATCTTCAACAAGACGGCACTTCAACGGACATAAGTGTAAGACCATTTTATTAATTTTTAAAAACTTACAAAAATTATTTCTTCAACAGACATCCCACCTATATAATAATTCTGATGAAGACTCCCTCGACACAGATAAAGACTCCCTCGACACGGATGTAAAGTTTTTTGTAATAATGTCATTTTCAAATTCTAACATACCATTTTTCACAGACATCAGATTTCTTGGGATTCCAGTAAAACTTTTTTTCGGGGATTAGGGCTACTGGCGATACCCCGTCAACAAAAACGAATGGTATGGCTACCTCCTGGGTCATTTGGAAACGTCAACGAATTTCGAAGGAACACCAAACTATGAAGGTAACATAAACATTAAATAACTTTTACTCTATTTTACAATATAATATTTTTATTGAGGTCTTCTCTGTATTCTTTTATCAAAATACCGCCAATCCCCATTACAGTACATTACTTTTCTCTCCACAACATTATAACTATAATATTTCCTTGCAACCTCTGGATTCTTAAAATACTTAAACAAATCTGATATTTTTCGAATATCACTCTTTTTAATTGGCTTCCAATTTAACAACTTGAAAAGTTGTTCTTCCGATATTCCATTCACATATGCAAAACTTACTACCAGCATTCTGGTGTAGTATGTCCCTTCGCCAAAAAAAGCATTAACTATAAATGCAGGAACATCCCAAAAAGCAATAACATCTCTTTTACTCAAAAGCAGCCTCCTGGCCTTTAATTAACAGTATCCATAATTGTTCATAAAATATTCACCACGTGTTATCACTTTCACCATTAACAAACACTCGTATTTGTCACAAATGAATAAACAACAACCAAAATATTTTTGTTTCACTAATTTGTTAAAACCTTTTAAATACTAACAAAATTAATTCAAACACACTCATTATATTATATTAACTACTAATAAAAATGAATACAAACAAACTAATTATATTATATTAAATTAATAATATAATAATATTCAATTATCAGGTCCACTTTAGTTTTTTGACGAATTCGTGTTAATTTTTGGAACGCACCCGCAACGAAATTTGACGAATGCAGAAAATCTCAAATGTCAGTGTGACTGATCTGACTGACCTGTTAGACTAGGTAAAAGGTAAATATTTTAAATTATTAATTTAAAATCATAATAAATTATTTCATTTGCAGGTTCAAGGGTAATTATGCCGCATAGGACATAAGTTAAGTGTAGTGCAACCTAACGAGAGTGAAATAAGTGAAAAAGAAGTGATAAATATGCAAGAATGGCAGGCTTGTATGGCTTGCGATTTCAAAAATGAAAAATGTAATTTCTCGGAAAATAATCATTTCCGTGGAAAATTTTTTGCATATTTATCACTTTTAGAAGGAACTCAATGTTTATAAAAAGTTTTAATAAAATCCGTTAGGTTGTTGTAAACTTGACTTATGCCCAGCAAAGCAATACTGCCTACCATTCCTTAGGTAAATTCCCATAAGAGCGAACGAGGCAAAATTAGGCAACAAGCCACTGCTCACCTACAGCGCTTACGCTATAGAAAATAAATGTGACCACTTTTTTTATATGGAGTTTTATGACTGAACCAAGTCATATGTATGCGGTGCCGGCTGCTGGTGCCATGGTGTTAGTGGCCTCCGCTTGCAATGTTCTTATATAGGAATGTCAAAATTAAAAGAGGGGAAGAGGCAGGTAGCACACAGAGGCCCTTAAATACGGATACGCCGATTTTGTTTTTGCTTTTCGTCTGAACCATGTCGATTGTGTGTGGCTCCAGCGGGCGCGTACAAAGTGGGCCTGATTCTCTCAGAGAAGTTTTTTATCCCTTCCTTTGACATGAGCTTCTTATTACTATCTACTTCTCGCAAAATTCTCAATTCTCGCTTGGGTGGCGGTGGCAAGGTCACTAAAATTTTAGCGAATACGTCATGAGTGTCGCATCTTGTTGTGGATAATCTTTGCAGGGAAGTGCCAACGGGATATAAGAGGAAAAAATTCATCGGGAGTACCCCCTAAGAGTGGCACGAGCCAGTCAAATACATCTCTTACCCCAGCACGGTCTAGCTCAATAAGTTCCACGGATTGCTTTGAGCTCTTGGAGAGGAAGTTAACTAAAACCCTCTTTGATGTAATAACTGAAAGAATGGAACACTTCGAGGAACGCATGGCCTTAAAAATTGAAGAGATGTTCGCTGCAACGAGAGTCGAGGTAGCTGAGCTCACAAGTGAATTACAAAGGCTGAAGTGTGAAGTTGAGAAAGTCCGTCAAGAGCTCAATGAGATGCGCCAGCACAATCGTTTAACAGATGCTATCATTACTGGGATCCCTCGCTTAACAGATGAGAAGCCGCAGGAGATTCTATCTACAATCGCTGGGCGGATTAAATATCATCTCTCCCCGCACACTACAGCTTTTCGACCGAAGTCCTCTGCCCGCAGTCAATCTGGTAACAAGAGCTTGCCGTTGATTGTTAAGTTCTCCTCAATTGCTGAGCAAAGAGAGTTTATACGCAAGTTTAAAAGCTCTGGTGCTATAACGCTGAATAACTTACATCCAAATTTCGCCTCAGATGCATCAATAAATGTATTTGAAAGTCTTACTAGGGAGAACTACTATATTCTTCGAATCGCACTTGACATGAAAAAGCTAAAACATCTCCACTCTGTTTTCACCCGCAATGGTCGCATCTTCGTACGCCTGAAAGCCGATGACCCGCCGATCAACATTCCATCTGCTGATGCTTTAAATACTCTAATCGAGGAAGCAAAATCCGATTCGCCCAATAATTAAGTTGTCTTGATTTGCTCTAATAATGATAGGTCTGTCTTTGTTATTGATTCTACTATTTAATCTCTACTATGAACTAATTTTATTGTATAGTTTATTATTGTATTTCTCTACTAATAACTTTATCACTGTTTATATTTTTCTATTCTTGTTTGACATGTGCGGTGTTCTTCGATCGCTGAGCTCCTGCGTTGTGGAGGTGCTCCGTTGGGTGCTTGATGTCTGTGTTGTCGTGTGACGGTTTTTCGCCGCTGGACGGAATATGAATGCTCCTTAAAATATTTTCTGATCGTTACAGAGGACTGAATGTATGCTATTTTAATGCTCGCAGCTTACGGAACAAGGTAGATCTCCTCGAAGATATCTTTAATAACTCTAAAGTACATGCTTTAATTGTATGTGAAACATGGCTGAATGATAATATAGCTTCCAACGTTGTATCACTGCCTGAATATAATATCTTCAGGAATGATCGTGTTGGACGCACTGGTGGCGGAGTTGCAGTTTATGTTCGTAAATCATTAAAAGCAAAGATTGTTAGTGCATCTTGTCCCGGTGCGAAATTAGAATTTATATGCGTGCAAGTTGATACCGGATATGACAAGTGCCTTCTAATTAGCATATATTGCCCTCCTTCTTGTTTCTGTGAAGAAATAGCATCTTCTTTTCGAGAATCCATTCTCTCCTTAATTTTAAGCAATCCCAACGTCATAATTTGCGGTGATCTTAATGTGAATGCACTGAATTGCAGCCATACTAACAAAAACATGAATTATTTATTTGACTCCCTTAGCTTAAGTGTGGTTAACTGTTTACCGACATATTTCAATTGTAATAGTCCTTCTCAACTTGACTACATCCTCACTACGGACCCATCAAAAGTACTGTTTCATAACCAAATTAGTCCCATTAGTAATTTTGACCACGATTTCCTGTTTTTAACTTATGGTATTAAGCTTGATATGCGACCTAATTCCTCTTTTACATATCGTGACTACAAAAATGTGGATCTGGAAAGGCTTCTGGCTGATTGTCAAGCTTTATCCTGGGAAAATATTTATACTAGTACCTCTCTTGATGATAAGATCGCTGTCTTTACGCAGATACTACTTGAATTGTTTGACAAGCATATTCCCCTAAAGAAGGTTACTGTACGCCACAATCGCTGTCCCTGGCTCGCCAGGGATATACATAATGCTATGGCTGAAAGGGACTCGTAACAAAGTTAGTCGCATGGTAAGGTTTGCTAAGAAGAAATATTACGAAAGTAAGTTGAATACTGATTTACCACCAAGGAAATTATGGGACTGTATTAGGAAGTTGGGCATTCATGGCGGAGAAGAGTCTCATGTGAACGCTGACCCGAATATTCTAAACAAATACTTTACTACCAATGCTGTCACGGCCCCCAGTACTATCCTCAATAACATCAATGCAAACAATGAGGGATTTGCATTTCGTTGCGTTGATGAAAGTGAAGTTACTTTGGCACTCCAATCTATTAAATCCAACGCCACTGGTGCAGACAACTTGTCGCCTAGATTTTTGAAAATGCTAATGCCATGCATCGTCAAAGTTGTTACTCACATCGTAAATCATATCTTCACAACATCTCAATTTCCAGCGCAATGGAAGCAGTCCCTTATAATACCTATTCCTAAAAAGTCAGTAGCGGTGGATCCGGGGGATTTCAGGCCAATCAGCATATTGTGTTGCTTGAGTAAAGTCGTTGAAAAACTAATATTTGCTCAAACGATACAATACATAAATGAAAATAAATACTTATCGGTAAATCAATCTGGATTTCGTCGATTCCACAGTTGTGAGACTGCTATGATCAAAGTTACTGCTGATATTCATGAGGCTCTGGATAACGATCATCTGACTATACTCACGCTATTGGACTTTAGCAAGGCGTTTGACAATGTTGATCACATGAGACTACTATCTAAGCTCTCTTGAATGTATAAATTCTCATCAACTGCTATAAAGCTATTTTCTGAATACCTAGTTAATCGCGCTCAGTATGTAAGGATTGGGAGTTTATGCTCTGATTTGGAGACTACCGTAAGAGGAGTACCTCAAGGCTCAGTTCTAGGCCCTTTACTCTTCTGTCTTTATATTAATGATCTTCCTACTGTAACCAAACATGTGGCAATACATTTATACGCGGACGATGCACAAATCTACTTAAGTCGTCCCGTCGGTCTGATGGAAGATTGTGCATGTCGTGTTAATGATGACTTGGCTCGAATTTGTGAATGGAGTGTATCTAATGGCCTATTAATTAACGTTTCTAAATGTAATTCCCTAGCCATATGTAGAAAGGGGATTGACACCAGTACACTTCCCCCTATTCTATATGATGGCAATACAATTGCATATGTTAACACTGCTAAAAGTTTGGGCATTATGCTTAATTATAAATTGTCTTGCTGTGATTATGTGAGCAATATTATAAATAAAGTCTACCGTTGTCTGCGTCAACTTTGGATAAGATCCAGCATTCTCCCAATGAACCTTCGCAAAAAACTGGTTAAAACTCTAATTATACCGCACTTTACTTATGGAAATGTTGTCTTTCCCTTGCTTGATGCAGAGTGTAAACGAAAACTGGCGGTCAATTTTAATGATGCAATACGTTTCATTTATAAATTGCCTAAATTCGGACATGTTTCTGAGTATATTAATTCATTGTTAGGATTTTCACTTAACACATATCTGCTACATCGTAGGCTCAAATTCATGCATAAACTAGTATACGTTCAGCAACCTCCCTACCTTTTTGATATGCTAACGTTCCTGCAATCATCGCGTCATTTAAAATTATTAATCCCTAACTGTCGGTCCCACTATGGAGAGCGTTCGTTTCTTGTCCAGTGTGCTCGTGAATGGAACCGACTTGCGAGCTCTATACAGCGGACTGCATCTAGCGGAGCCTTTGATAGGTTGATTCGGGAATTTGTGCTCTTTTGAGGTGATCTGCGCATGTCAAACATTACGTCAGTATTTTTGATTGTATCTATAGCAACCATTTTGCTTTACGTATTAAATTAGTATTATCTTCTTAAATCTATGTTGGCACTGTTAGTAATTTTATGTTGTTTTTTAATTCATAATTAATTCATAGTTTTTAGTGTAGTTAAAAATTCTATTGTATTAGACTGGTTCCGCCTGAATTTTGTACTTACAAGATAATATCATCTTTGTACATTCCAAATAAAGTATTATTATTATTATTATTATTAATTTGTCATCACTCTTCTAAATGTATCTTGTTTTGGCTTTTCGGCTCTCGCGCTCTGGTGATGCTTTGGACTAAGAATGATAAGAGCAAGCGAAAGCAAAGGACTCTGTCTCCGTCCTACATACAGGACGTAAGCGCACACACAAATAAATCTCGTTTTCACCGACGTACCTCACAGTCACAGCACTGAGAATGCACAGACATTAATATGTTGCTTCGCTCTATGATGATGCCGAAAAGAAGTTTTACTGCAACATGTTAGGGGATCTGATATAAGTTATAAACAAAAAATGTTTTTAACCCTTAGCGGTCACCCCAGAGGGTTGAAAAATTTTATAGGTTTACTTTTCTACCTCCCCAACATCATACCAAAAAATCAAACTACCACTAATTATCGAGCTTCACAGGCTTTATTGACTGGCCTACTAGGCAGTATGCGAAAGGGGATATGGTTGCTATTCGGCGCATTCAATTTGCGCCAGGTGGAAAGCTTTTTCCTAAATTCTTAGAACCATATGAAGTTGTAGCATCGAAAGGAAACGACAGGTACCACGTCAAGAAGATTGGTAACCACGAAGGACCCAACATTTCTGGTTCTGCTGCGGATCTGATGAAGACATGGACCAACCTTGAAGAAGAGGACTCATCCGGGATGAAGATCAGGAAGGCCGGATGTGGGAGCTCGACTCCGAATAACCCTGAAAATAAATAAAAATTCTAATTACTCCAAACTCTGCAACAAATATCCAAAATCTCTAACTCTCACCGTTAAGCTGTACAGTTTGCACCGCCGCCGATCGCCGCTGCCTCCAACAGAATCACCGCCGTCGAGTTAGTTGGAGTTACATCACAGTTGCAGTTGCATCGAAGGATCACGCTGAAGTTCCACGCTGGACGCTGGTTACGCTGAGGTTCTACGTTGTCTACGCTGAGGAGAAAAGAAAGTTGTTTAATTCTACGCTGATCAATCGCGCTGTGTAATTTACTTACCTGTGCTCTTACTACGCTGATTTTTGTGCATCGGGACATATTCCTGAAAATGAAATAACAACACTGTGAAACGATTGTGAAAAGCTATTTTTATTATAACGGAACTCACCTTGAACTCCACATAGACTTTATTGGATTAATGAATACACTTTAATTGAATTAAGTACTTACCTCTTTTCAATTATCCCGAGCTTTCCTAAACTATCCCACATGTAGATATATCAAGGCGCTCGATAGAGCGCCGTGTTGATAGAAAAGAAAAACGTGCGCTCTAGCTAAATCAAGGCGCTCGATAGAGCGCCGTGTTGATAGAACAGAAAAACGTGCGCTCTAGCTAAAGCTTTATTACGCGAAGTTGCCGAAAAAGCCGTTATGTTTCTTATTTTACTGTTTCAACAGAGACTTATTCAAACAAATCGATGATAGGGTTCGATCCGTGACAAAAAGTCATGATAAATAAAAAAAATTTCAACCAATTCGGTCTTGTGGTTTAGCCGTAAATCGTATTATTCGATTTTAAAATCTTCCAAATTTTTTAAGACGCTTCTTTTTAAGACGCTTGTAGTTTATATGCCAATACATTTTTCACAGTTTCGCCAGAACTGTATAGCCTTGCTGGTAGGGCACCTTGACTCGCGATAACAAACGCGAGAAGAAACTGCGCAACAGTGGGTTCGAATCTGGTATATGAAAGCAACTTTTTTTCTCCTGTGCCGTCCATCGTAAAAGGTACTGTGCTGTGCTTGTTCTTCCTTCCAAGCAAAATATTTCCATTCTCTTTTCCACTAGAAATCCTTTCTTTTTCCCAATTTTTTTTTCATATTTGTAATCTGTGAACCTTTCCCAATCTTTCTATGCTAATCTCAACGAAGTGTGGTTAGTAATAGTAGGATTTTTACTAAATCCTTAACTACTACACGTACAGACCTCAGTAATATCTTCAAAAATCACATAAATTCTCAGCAGTCCATTTTTCTAATTCTCATATTTTTACTAATAAAACTTTTCTTTCAAAAAATTAAAATCCCTCTTTTACGCCTTTTTTTTCAACTCTAACATCATTTACGCATATGAAATCACCCCCTTCCTGTAACCTGGGTGAGTTTTCATTCTTGTTTCTTCTTCCCTCTATCAGAGACATACTCAATGGGCCAAGAATATTCCTATTGTTCGTTAGAGTAAAAATGACATTTTCGCTAATAACTTCTACAATTATTAACTTTTTACAATTATTCTTTTTCCATAAAATACTACACATCCCCCCCCTAACCGACGGTCCACCTTAGACTTAGAATGACGCCACTTAGCTAATCATGCATTGTCATCCAAACTAAACGTGTATGCAAAATTTCAGCTCAATCGGAAACCGGCAAGTGGGTCAAATTTAACTTCTAAGATTTGTTTACGCATAACCAAAAATAAACAAAAAAGGGTTCCACAGTCCGCCATATTGGACTTAGAATTACGCCACTTAGCTTATCATGCATTGTCATTCAAACTAAACGTGTATGCAAAATTTCAGCTCAATCGGAAACCGGCAAGTGGGTCAAATTTAACTTCCAAGATTTGTCTACATAGTTACAAGTGAAGCTAATAAAAGTGTGTTAAAAATATCACTACTTCTGCTAATGAATGCAGGCAAGGCTAATTCGTGTACCTACTAAAGATGGGAGTAGCGTTCGATTGAAAATACGATGCAAGTGTTACAATTTTGCCCGCCGAGCGGCTGGTGGACAAAATTGCACCGGTTTGCCCTTTGCTACAGTTCACCGGGGTCATGGGGATATGGGGACGTACTGACACTTATATTGTTGAGAATTGAAGGCTCCTCTGCCGAGGCAGACGAGCACCCAAAAAAAGTGGTCGGCGTTTCGATCCGGGCCACCGGCCAGATCTCTTCAGTGTGGCTGAAGACCAGTGCCCCTGCCACAGACGCCCACACTTGCGCGGACCGAACACCGGCCCCCATATATTCACCCGCTTCCAACTCCAGGTGTGAATTATAACGAAGGGAAATTTGTAACAATACATTCGTTTAAATAATATCTTCTGTTGGCAAGTGAAGAGATATTAAGGGTCGACTGTCGAGCAGGATAAGGAATGTACTGTTTCTGGAATTTATTAAGAAGACTACGGGGGAAGTTTTCTTTACGCATTTAACTCTGTCAACCTTGGTTTGGTGGTACGGAGACCAAACCGGCGAGCACTACTAAAGTATGCTTCAATCTGGTGTTATGAATAACTGACGCGGAGTGGATATGTTCCGGAAGTGAGTTGCAATATAAAATCAACCATTTCATAAGATCTACTGAAAATATCATGAATGTGAACATCGAAACTCAACTTTCTGTCAAATCTTACCCTTCTATTGACATATTTCCAACAAAGATTGGAAGAATGTCAATACTCGCAAAATGTAGAATAGAATTTGAAGGAATAGGTCATTTGTTATTATTAATAGACAGTAGATTGACGGCACCCCACTCTTCAAGGGCGAACTAATCGTTCTGACGGATATCACAGTCTTCCTTACAATGAATTACTCTGTATATCTTAGGATCTTTACTCGTTAGCATAAAAAAGACAATCAGATTCTAATTTCGCAGCTTAGAGTTGAATCTTGCAGAAATCCAGAAACAGAAACAAATTCGAAGGACGAACATATTTACATCTTGCGATAAGACAAGTAAGATGAGATCTAAAACAAAAGAAATCCCAGAATGTCGTAATCCTCGGTTTTTCCAAGAAGCATCGTTTGAGAAACAAGGTACAATGCCTTGGAAAAATTCGTATATTTCGCATAAACATGATGATACCTGTCGAGTGTTCGGTTTACAAAGTGTTGAAATTTTAGTAAATTGCTTACAGCAGATTTATTCTTAACAAAACCATTTACTTTCCATTATATAATAGCCATTTGACACATTGATAAATCTGGGGGCACGGCTTCCCATACCTACAATAGAAGAAATCTCGGCAATGCTAGTAGAAAAAAAGGTTTTCTCAGTTCTAGACCTCAAAGATGGGTTCTGGCAAGTAGAATTAGATGAGTCGTCACGAAAATTATGTACGTTTTCAACACCTTTCGGAAATTATGAATTTTTGCGTATGCCCTTTGGCATTAAGTCCGCCCCTGAAATTTTTCAAAATTTTAATATGCAGTAATTAATGTGGCAGTCTACTTTGATGATATTTTAATAACAGGTAAAACAGAAAAGGAGCATGACATTGCATTAAGACAAGTAATAGAAAGAGCCAAAAAGTTAAATATAAAGTTTAATGAAAATAAATTTCAATATCGAGTCAGTTCAGTTCAATATTTAGGCCACACCTTTTCAAGTACGGGTATCTTCCTACACCAGGAGAAAATAGATGCAATTCAATTCCTTAAAATCCAACTAATAAAAAGATTTACAAAAATTTCAAGGTGTAGTGAACTATTTAAGAAATTTCATACCCAACTTAGCCAAGATAACGGCGCCGTTAAGGGAACTTTTAAAGAGCAATATTATATTTCAGTGGTCAGCAATGGCGGCCCGTGGTCTCCAGAAAATTCAATAATATAATTTGTGGCCCCACGCTCGCCACACACAAATAGTGACAACCACCTTTGATCTGGGGGCACGGCAGTGCCCCCGCCAAGTCGAGCAAAAGGGCAAAAGAAAAAGCACGGCTGTAACATCCTTTTCTCGACGCCATTCGGGCCATCTTCGACACCCTGTAACTTCGTTGCGGAAAAACTAGAAGCCTAAATTTTCAGTGACCAAGAGGGCATTACATAGCTAGATATATTTCCAAATTACATTAAATTTGAACCAGTAGTTTACGAATTATCGCTGATCAAAGTTCTTTAATTTGTCACGCACTCACCGATCATCAAAATTCTAAGTTATTTCTATTCTAGCAGACCCACAAGCTCCAAATTTTGCACAGTTATTGTTTAGCCTACAAAAGAAGGAAAAACTGAAAAATCCCGAAATTTAATTATATTTAATGAGAAATAATGATTTCAGTAAAAATTACGTTAATTAAAAAAATAACGAATGCGCTTGTACTCATGCTTGCCATTGGCCGCGATTGAATTTTGAAAGGATGAGTGTAGTAGGCTATGAATCGTTCTGGGGGCACGGAAGTGCCCCCGCCAAGTCGATTAGTTTGTTCAAATTTTGAATATTAGTTAGCGTTAACCCCATAGAGGAAGGAAAAAAAAAATAGAACCGACTTCAAAAAATCCCAAGCTCTAAAAAGTATAAAATAATTATATTAAAAGTCCGGTGTGAAAACCTGACTGATATTAATCCAATTAATCCAGACAAACTGATTGCATTAATTTTTTTTTTTTTTTTTTTTTATGGGAGTGGGGAAATGCCGTTACGCACCTAGGTGATCTAAGCCACCCGTGTGCCGGACTCCCTGGCCACAATGCCAGGCCTACCGGCTAAAACCCCACTCCCCACCTCCAGGAACTCCACCCCGGAACCGTCTAGTAGACATTACTTCGGGGTGGAGTCCTATACTTTCGCCCGCGCCGGGCGCGCACCACACACTCAGACACATCCATCCCTCCTCACACACGCAGCCAACACGGACTCCTCCCAGGAGCCATGTTTTTGTCTGTGTGCCCCATCCCTAGCCAGCTGGTGCTCCGGTGCCGTTCACCCGCTTTTGTCAGCTTCCCCAATAATAAATAATAAATATTTCCACACCAGTAAAATAAATAACACTCATAAGCCAACAGAGGCTCCTTACAAGCCCCTGTTGTTGTCGTGTTCCTTCTAGCGAAGGATCCCTCTCACGAAAGAGGCAACCCTCCGCCAGAAATCGTCACTCTGCAGCATGACCCCGACTATATTGTCCGGGGTCACGCTGCCCGTCGCCGCTTCCAACTCGGCCCTCTCCGCTCCCCAACGGGCACATTCGAAGAATGTGTGGAGAGTGGAGTCCGATGAGGAGTCGCAGTACGAGCATTCCGGGCTCGGCACCTTCCCAATACGGTGGAGGAAGGCCCGGAAGTGCCCGTGCCCCGTCAGCATTTGGGTGAGGTAGTAATCCACCTCACCATACTGACGGTTCAGCCAGGTGTTCAGCTGGGGGATCAACCGAGCTGTCCACCGGCCCCGCGACTCCCCATCCCACCTATCCTGCCAGGACGCCAAGGTCCTGGCACGGGCCACCCTCGCGGCCTCTTTCCTCCCCAGGGCAGACTTCTCCCGGTGGACGGACTGCCGCTCCCTGGCTAGGAGGTCAATTGGAATGACCCCCGCGACCACCAGCAACGCCGGCTCCGAGACCGTGCGGTAGAAACACGCGATGCGGAGCGCCGCGCGGCGTTGCACCGCAAGCATGCGCTTGCGGTACTTTTCCCACCGCATCGCGTCGGCCCAGACTTCTGCTCCGTAGAGCATTATAGCCTCGGCGGTGCGGAGCAACAGACGCCTTTTGCAGGGTCTGGGACCACCAATGTTGGCCATGACCCTACTCAGCGCCGCCGTTACCGCAGCCGCCTTGTCGGCCCGGCCCCTGATTTCGTCCCAGAAGGCAAGCCTGCAATCGAGGCTTACCCCCAGGTACTTAACCATGTGCCGGGTCCGGACCGTCATGTCTCCTACCCGCATCTCCCTCAACAGATCGATGCGCTTCTTTGTAAGAAGGACGATCTCGGTTTTGGCGAGTGCCAACTCCAGCCCGTGGTCGCTCAGCCAGGAAGTCACCCGACGCATAACCTGGCTGAGCCTCATTTGAGCCTTGTCGACATCTCTGGCGGTAATAACCGCTGCGATGTCGTCGGCGTACCCAACCAGGAAAGACCCTTCTGGCATCTCCATACGAAGGGTCCCGTCATATGTGTAATTCCATATGTCGGGACCCAGTATGGAGCCCTGGGCCGCCCCCGCCGAGAGAACCCTCGTCTCCGGGCCATGCTCCGTCTCGAAGGTGAGGGTGCGATCGTTCAGGTAATCCCTCATCATCTGCAACAGATACTGAGGGACCCTGAAGTCACGCTCGAGCGCATTGAGCGCGTCCCCCCACCTCACCGAGTTGAAGGCGTTGCGCACATCCAGGGTGACCAGCAGGCACACCGGGCGAGAATAATGATTCCCGCATTCGGTGGCCCGGGCCGCGTCGACTACCTCCTGGATAGCGTGAACCGTCGACCTCCCCTTCCGAAAGCCATATTGTCTCTCGGAAAGGTCTCCAGCAGCCTCGACGGCTGCTTGGAGGCGAGGCTTCAGGAGCTTCTCCAGGAGCTTGCCGGCTGTGTCGAGCATACACAGCGGTCTGTACGACCCGGGGGACCCCACTGGCCCCTTGCCCTTGCTGATCAGCACAAGCCTGGCTACCTTCCAGCGGGAAGGGAAAACTCCCGCCTTCAGACAGGCATTGTACATCTCGAGCAAGAGCTCTGGATGGCTCGACGTCAACGCCTTCAGCACCTCTGCTGGAAGTCCGTCGGGCCCTGGCGCCTTCTTATTTTGAAGACTTTGCGAGGCCCTCGTGAGCTCCTCCATCGTGAATGGAGGAGGATCGAGTGCCTCGCGGGCCGCGTAATGACGCTCCAGCGGGTGGGTGGGGAAAAGAGCATCCACTATGGATCGGACCGTCCCCGCGTCGAGGGGAGCATTCGGCTGCATCGGTGCTTACTCTGCTGGATGGCCCTACGAAGGCTCTTCTTCGCCGCCTTGTGTTCGGCGGATCTACGGGCTGCGTCGGGATCACGCCGGTCAGCTCGTTGAGCCAACCGCCTGAGACGGAGACATGTCCGCCTCAGGTCCGCGATTTCGTCCGTCCACCAATACGCAGGACGGCGCCCCTCCCTGCCTCCTTTCTTCCTCGGCACGGCCTCTCGGCAAGCCCGGTGGATTAAACTCATTGTGGAGTCTACCACCTTGGCGGCCCGCTCGAGAGGTGGCAATCCCTCCGGGACCCCGGCAACGGTTCGCCGGCCGCGTGTGATGGCTTGAGACAGCCTTTCGACATCCATCCTGGAGACATCCCTTCTGGGCGGACCCTGCAAGCGCCGGGCCCGCACTGGCGCTATATCACGCACGCGGAACGTGATATATTGGTGATCGCTGGCTGTGTAGTCCTCGATCACCCGCCAGTCCTGCACTCGTGCGGCCAGATTTTCTGTCGCCAGGGAGATGTCAATAATCGTCCCCCTGTATCCAGGACGTCGGAAGGTGGACGTCGAGCCGGTGTTTAGAACCACCAGCCCGGTCCTGGCCGCAAAGTCCAGGACACGTCCTCCGCGCGAGTCGGGCACAGGCTCCCCCCACTCCAAAGCCTTCGCGTTGAAGTCGCCAGCCACCACCAGATCCCCGTCCATGAGGCGGACCGCGTCCTCCAACCCGTCTAACTTGGCCTGGAAGTCCGCTATTGGCTCGTTCGGGATGAAATAGCAACTGACGTAAGTGACGTCATTGCTCGACTCATTGCGACGCCAAAACGCCGCAGATCCGGAACCCAGATTGCCGCCGTGCCGAGGGTATCGCGATACCACGTCGGCTCAGACCCGTCCCGATATTGTTCGCTGACTAGGACAACGTCAGCGCCTTTCTCGAGACGAATCTGAGCCAACAGATCGTGGGCCGTCCTACTTCTTCTTAAGTTGCCCTGGAGGACAACCGCCATCAACTTTTCTTGGCCTCCTCTAGGGCCTTGCGGAAGACCCCGCACTCCCCCGAGCCTGCCATGTGGGACCTCCTCCTCGGTCGCGCAGGCGTCAAGTGCCCTGGCCTCCAGCGTGGCTCTGGGGACCAGCTGCTTGACGGTGCTCGCCGACCCGACTGCGCCCTTTATAGCGTCGGAGAAAGCCGCTCGAGTCCCCGCGGTGCACTGCCCGAGTTCGAGCAGGACCTCGCCGGATTTGGTCCGACCCCGCAGCTCTCAGGGTTGACCGCCTTGCGGACAGTGCTAAGCACGTCCGCATAGGTCTTCCCCGCTGCGGGCCTGAGTAAAATGGCCTCCGGCCTGGCGCTCCCAGCGGGGACCGCCGGTCGGCTGGGAGCCGGAGCCTGAGCTTTACTGGCCCGCTCAGCTCCAGGGGTCTCCTTTTCCGCGGTCTTCCTTCTCTTCTTCTTCATTTTTTCCCTCGCCATTCTTAGGCTTCACTTCTCCAGTCTTTTCGCCAGTTCTGGCCGCTTTGTCTTTCCGGACCACCTCGGTCCAGGAGGGTGTTGGCTCCTCCTTTCTTTTCTTTCTTGTCTCCCCTTCTGGTTGAAGGGGAGGGCTGGAAGCTCCTCTCTTTCCAGCCATCGGTGAGGCCGCCACGCTCACTGTCCCCGTCGGGGCAGTTTGCGTGCCCTGCGACCTCGTAGATGGCCTCCTCGGGGGGAGACTCCCCCCCTCCAGCGGTGTGGCCTCCCCGCTCACCGCTCCAGCCGGAGCAGTTTGCGTGCCGAAGGCTCTTGCCGCTGGTTTCCCCTGAGGCAGACCGCGGCGGGCGTCCACACACACCCTCCTGGACGAGTCGAGGTCATCCAGCGCCTCCTCCAGAGCCGGGAGACCGTCTTTAACTATCCTGGAGATGTTTGGCTGGTTTTTGAGAGCAGCCAACATCTCCTGGACGAGGCCCTTCATATGCCGGAATCCCCTCTCCATCCTTTCCTCCGCCGCGGTCAGCCTGTCCACCAGGCTGGCCTTCCGGGTCGCCGTGGCAGCCTGCGGGCGCACCGCATCTCCCGCCACCGCCGAGGACTCCCGCGACCGTGGCCGATCCACCGGTGTATGCAGCACCGGCGATCGGAGGACTCGCGACCTCCTCGCGAAGGGATTGGCGGGCGTGCCGCTGCTCCCCTCATCCTCCCCCCCTGATTTTTCGGTTTTGGTATCCATAAGTATATGTTCAAAACCCAATTCGGGCCCGGGTTCGCGTTCTCGGACCATAGCCGAGGCAATCGCCAGCATTTCGCCTCCCGCTCCCCCGGTACCTATAGGAGGGCCCTCCCCTTCCGACCGTCCTTTCCCCTCATCGAACAGGCCCCGTATCACCAGCGACCTGCCTCCGAGGGTTCCGTAGGCTTTCCGAGGAACACCCCCCTGCACCTCCCGTCTGATCTAAGGATCAGAGCGGGTGTTCTCCCTAGACCTAGGGTGTGCTATTCCCTAGGGCCGCAGCTCCTCGGGGCTACGAGCGCAGCAAAGAGGCGTGTTGGATCCCGAATCCCGCAGGCAGACGTTCACCTCAACATCCAGCTACGCCTCCTCCCCGGCTCGCTGCATCGTCCGTGCAGGAGGATACACGACCGTCTCTCTGCCAGGTTCGGGCGAGAACTCCGATTGCATAGCGACACCGATGGCTTCGGTGCCCCATATGCGGCAGTAACCGCTGATTGCATTCATTATTTAGTATTGGATTAATATCAGTCAGGTTTTCGCACCGACTTCAAAAGTCTAGGAAAGTCTTGGTATTTAATGTTGAAAGTAGTATCAGAGGACTTTTAATATAATTATTTTATACTTTTTAGAGCTTGGGATTTTTTGGAGTAGGTTCTATTTTTTTTTTTAAATTTTTTATTTCATTCTTTTTAGTAAATTTTTTTTGGCCCTCCATTTTGAATCCTCGCAATCAAGGACCGAATGTACAACCAAGTACAAAAACCTTATCTGTAGATATATTTTGTTTTTTGTTGATTTTCTCAAAAAGCGCTGAATCAATTTCGATAAAATTTATATGGAACCACCTCTGAAGTATGACCTACCAAACAAAAAAAGAATCATCAAAATCAATTCATAATTGGCGGAATTATCTTGTAACGACATACAAAAAAAACATGCAGTCGAATTGAGAACTTCCTCCGTTTTTTCGTCGGTTAAAAAGAAAAATGCCGAAATTTCATTATAGTAAATGAAAAATACATCAAAGCATCTGAGAAAAATCAATAGAGACAGGGAGTGGGCTTTAATAAAATCAGTAGGTGACGGACAAGATATGTATATTACCCTCTAAAAAAAAGGAGGATGACCTACAAAAAGAAATGAGATCCCATCAAAAACATGAAATGTAAAAAAATGCCAAGTCTCGCAACGCAGTTCTTCTGCCGTAAAAAGTTGTGAAATCTTATGTAAAACCAAGTCAGTTATATTAGTTAGTGTCTATGGAAGCATCTATTCAACAACTTTGTTATAAATTGTTATCTAATCAATTACCTATCAACATTTATAGTGACCGTATCAATATTAGACATCTTTATTTCTATAATAATTATAATGACTTGGCAATTGCACGGCCAGTATTTGAATTAGTAGAATATGTTACCGTTATCCCCTTAAAATCGCAATTCAAAATTTGGAGGGGGCCAACCTGGAAAATTTTCGAAGTTTGACGCGGTTTCTCCCGCTTGTTTGTTGACGGATTGGGTCGTGGGTGATATCGTTCGAAAGCTTGGAGGCTCAGCTTTCTAATGCGTTATCAAGCAGTATTCTAGAATGTCGCTGAAAGAACTTATAAAGCATTTTCTAGGTTGACCCCCTCCAAATTTTCAATTCCTGGTTTTAGGGGGGAAGGACTGATTTTAAGGGGGGGGGGTGATGTCCGAACAAACGTTGATCAGGAGATCATTTAGAATCGATTGGCATACCCCTGTTTAGACGTTAGCATAACACCCTGTATAGTAATTGTTTCCAATGACTTATTTACTCATACGACATTTACTTTATTAGTACTTTTGCCTTTAAACATAGTTTTTAAAAATACTGTCAATGAACGCCTAATTTAACAAATTTAAAAAAATTTGAAAATAAAAAACTTTTATCAGTTATTCGTTTTTATCGTTTTTCATTTTTTCTCTCGAATTTTCGATTATAAAAATAATTGTTTCTTATAGTTAAATACATGACTCAGATTTTGAACTCTTCTTAATAAGTGGACAACATTGTTAATAAGTAAGAGTACTCCTAAAAAAAGAATGAATTAATAAATAAACAAATATTTCTACATCTAAAACGATCCACGATTCCTTATACTTCGTATAAAGGACCGAGTTTTCCGAAAATAATTGAGCCAACCCCAAACATGACTGAAAGCTAGCAATGTTATGGATGCAGACATGTTTTTGCCTTACGTGAATATTCACATCCGAAGAAAACGAATGAATCATGCTTTCGGTGTTAAATAAAATGGTTCTCCATTTACCAACTGTCCAATCTAAATATCTTTAAGCACAGACTTTAAAACTTATCAGACTATTCATAAGGCTCATCTTGCAGAAAAATTCTAAGTTCCAAGTATGCTCACATTAGGGTAGTGCATTCCATTCCATGATATTCCTCGCGCAGAAATCGCGAGCCCTCACAGAGCTCGCGCCTGACCCACGCTGTGTGCTGGAAAGTGGAATAGATTTGGGTGTTCTCGAAGTGAATTTATCTTCTTTTCGGTCTGATACAAGCAAAGACCATATAAAATAAAAGATACACAATCAGGAACAAGCACTTCAACGGGCATGGGACCTGATATTGGGTCCCATAACATATTGCGGGAAAATTAGGTTTGGCATCATGTTTTAGGTGAGAGTGAGAAGTTCCCCTATAACTAGACATTTTCGTGCGCAAAGAAGGAAGAAAAAGCAAGGTTGTTCAAGCACAATCACATAAATTCATTTGTGTGGTGATCAGCGGCTATATAGCCATAATATGAAGCAAGGGAGGAGAAGCCAGGGAGCAACAAAAAAGAATAATTATTCGAATTATTCGAACGAATTCGATTTTTGTCGACATGCGAAAATGAGACTCGGCTGCGGCTGGGCATCGGCACTCTTCTCTTCAGGCGCAGACAGCTGAGCTAAGCTCCCTTTTCGGTTGCGTGTGCTGCTAAAAAACAAGTATCAAGAAGAACGCGAGCAAACCCAGCTCTGATTTAATGTTTTTTTATAAATAGTAAAAAAACGGCCTTTTCACATTTTCACTTTTTGACCATTTTTTTTCTGCAAGCGAAACAAAATTGGGTATTTTCCTTTTCGAATTCGTAATCTACGGAAAAAATCATATAGAAATGACCTACTATTTATTCGGATGCAAATTTGGTGTTGACCTGTGTAATCAGAAATTTTAATTCATTCACGCAATCTCAGCACCCACCCACCCCACAGATAAATTCGAAGCGCCGCGCAGCTAATTCACAAACAATTCTCAGCTGTTCAATCCCCGTTCCTACCCCTTTGTTTTTTTGATAGAATTTGTCTTCACTCCTCTAAATGTATCTTGTTTAGGCTTTTCGGCTGTCGCGCTCTGGTGATGCTTTGGACTAAGACTGATAAGAGCAAGCGAAAGCAAAGGACTCTGTCTCTGTCCTACATACAGGACGTAAGCGCACACACAAATAAATCTCGTTTTCACCGACGTAGCTCGCAGTCACAGCACTGAGAATGAACAGACATTATATGTTGCTTCGTTCTATGATGATGCCGAAAAGAAGTTTTACTGCAACATGTTATGGGATCTGATATCAAATACCAAAGGGAAGCGAAGTCTTTCCTTCCTTGCCTTTTCCTCCTTCTTTGCGCACGAAAATGTCATACGGGAACTTCTCACTCTCACCTAAAACTCTGTGGCGAAAGATTCAAATATGTCTCTCTCAGCTGCAACATGATGCCTAAGCTAATTTTCCCGCAACATGTTATGGGACCCAATATCAGGTCTCATTCCCGTTGAAGTGCTTGTTCCTGATTGTGTATCTTTTAGTTTATATGATCTTGGTAAAATTTATCAAAGGCGTCAGGGCGTTATTCGTTTACAAATAAAGTTTTCAACCATTACATACTGTTGGCGTATGTTTATTAATTGTGTTGATCGAACTTAGCCCACACATTCAGTTGATCTAAGCCATATTCCAAAATTGCGGATTAGTGAAGATATACTTTCTTTTCTTATGTCTCGTTCTTGAGGGTAGGGTTACTCCCACGTACTTTAGTAGATTATAATCATTATTTGCGTGTTACAGTTTGGGCAAAGGGGCGCAGTTTTATATTGGGATTTGACATCGTGCCGTCATGATCCAATATGATTATGTCCTCTCAGGTAAGATGTCTCATATTAAAGTGAGGTTTCTCCCTTATATGAGTCGTCTGCAAGCACGACGATGACACAGACGTGAACTCCGAATTTCCAGTCACTGTTTTTCCACATTTTATAATGTGTCCCGCTTTAAACACTCCCTCACCTTCCACAAACTTGCGCTGTGCTTAATTTTTACCCCATGAAAAATGAATGAAAACTTTAATTTATTCTTACAAATCACTACTCAAAATAATACCAAAAACTTAATTTCTTAAAATGTGTACAACCGTAATGCAACACTTATTCCATTTACTTGAAAAATTAAAAAAAGACGCTTCTGGCCTATGTTACGCATGTTAAGCTCTGGCCAGGAACCGCCATATTGGATCGTGACGTCACGATGTCAAATCCCAATAAGTGCTTGTTTATTTATTTGATTTGATTGGCATTTCGAATTTAAAATTTAAAGGCGCGAAATCTAATATAAGAAAAATCCATCAACCAAACTTCTAAGACGTTCCTTTCTGTTAGTGTTCATTTTTATTTCTATGTTATTTATTAATAATAAAGTTTTGCCCAAATGGCAGCTGGAAATCTGATATTAATACTGTGATTAAATAAAAAGTAAGCTTTATTTTGAAGATGTCCTTTATTTTAATATAACGCACACACTTTGTTTTACACGAACGAACAGGATAGCTCTGAGATCATCAGCAGAATATGGCAGTGCCACCAACTGCTTAACATAAAAACTTATACCTGCTACTAACTATTCAATGTATGTATTAGCATTGCCACATCATTCCAACACCCCTTCTCAATGCAAATACATCTTATAATGATCAGAAAAGAAAACTTAAAATCTAACATGAATTTACAGTCTTGTTCATAACGCTACACTTGTTCAAATGGTTAACCATCAACTCCTTACTCAAAGACTTTGTGAGCATGTCAGCTGGTTGCTCATTAGTGCCGATATAATTAATACATATTTTATTTCCTTTGATTAGCTCCTTTACAAAATGGTAGCGAATATCTACATGTTTTAACCGCTTTACTGTGTCTGTTTTTGCATTTATTATGGCCGATTGATTATCACAAAGTATGTTAACTGGGCAAACATTTTCACAGTTAAAATCAGTTAGTAAATTTATGAGCCAGCATGCGTCACTTGCAGCCATACTCATTGACACATATTCCGATTCTGTTGAAGACAAACTCACAGAAGCCTGCTTCTTAGAGCACCACAAAACTAGACAATTCGACAGCGTAAACATATAACCAGAGGTGGACTTTCGATCCTTAATATCACCTCCCCAATCAGCATCACAATATCCTTCCAAGACAGTATTCTCACACTTATGCCCGATTCCACAGTTGTAGTTTAAGCTCTGGCTTAATTAAGCCTCAGAAATTGGTTTAAGTTTCGGCTTAAATTAATACCGTTTCACAGATGATTTTTACATGCCGCTTAACAAAACTGAGCTTAAAGATTAAGCGCGATTATTGTAGGACACTGTACCTGTCATTCTTGTTTTTTTACAGAACATGAACTCAAATGTAAATTATTAAAGAAGGAATTAGATAAGGATAATAATTAAAAATTAGATAAGATTAATAATATAATATAAAACAATATTTTATTAGCAAATGTTAATTTTTACTTTTATTTTTCAAATGTATTATTGGCAATTTATAATTTCTATAAACAATCTTCATTATCCAAATAGTCTGCATTATTTTCAGACAAAAGATTATTGAAATAATCATTAATCAAAACTTGTCTAAATGAATAATTGTCATCATGTGCTATTGCCAAAGAGCCTGTTGTATTCATTAAGTTTATTTGTGCTTCCATATTATCATCAAGAGGAGGTAGAATTAGTTCCTTATTAATGCAACAAACATTATGCAATATAGCTGTGGCAACGATTATACTTTGGATCGTCTGAAGCTTCAAACGTAATCCTGTTGCTAAAATAGGAAAACGTCTCTTCCACACTCCGTACGATCTCTCCACACAATTCCTGGTCCGAATCTGGGACTCATTGTAAAGCGCTTCGGCGTCACTATTACATTGCAACAATATCCATAATCTTGAGGGAGGGGTCACATAATGTTTGCACATTTATGGAAAAATATCCTTTCCAATAGGATATAGCGAAATAGCTCTCCATTAATTTAACCAAGCCGGAACCGAATCAACAACCAAAACAATCACTTCTCACATAAAATTGACATTTCTCGGCGATAAGCTTTACGGCTTAGCGTTAAGCGCTCAAATTTGGCAGCTTAAGTTAAGCAATATTTGAACTCAGTTTAAGAGAAAAACCTCTACTGTGGAACACCAAAAATAGTTAAGCGGAAGCTTAACTCAAATTCGAGGTTTAAGCTTTCACTGTGAAACCGGGCATTATAAACTAGCTTGTAATTTAAACTATACTTTACATATCTTAAAACCCTCTTTAATGCACTAAGTAGCTCATTAGTTGCACATGTCTGATATCTGCTCAACATGGAAACCGGAAAACATAAATCAGGCCTAGTACCCAATGCAGCATACATTAAACATCCTATGATTTGTCTGCATAACTTCTCAATATTTTTATCTACAGGAACAGTGCCACTTGCAAATATTTTAGCATTAAAATTGGGATCCATAGGCGTTGACATATCCTTGCTACTTTCCATACCAAATTTTTTAAGAATATTTTCCAAATAATCTCGTTGATCAAGTTCAGTGATTCCAGTTTCCAGATTTTGCTTTACATTTATGCCTAGAAAATTTGATATTGTTCCCATATCTTTCATTTCAAATTCTTTATTTAATATACCCTTAAGTTCTGAAATATGTTTCTCATTTGACCCAAAAAACAAAATATCATCTACATACAATAAAATATACATTTCATCTTTGCCATTGCACCTTTTGAATAAACACGAATCACAATTTGACCTTATAAAACCCTCTCTAGCCATGACAGAATTGAATTTATTGTTCCAACACTTTGGTGAACTCTTTAAGCCGTATAATGACTTATTTAATTTAACAACATTGTTTTCCCCAGAGTAAGCCCCTTCTGGTAATCTAATGTACACGTCTTTATCTATATCACCATATAAGAATGCCCCAGTAACATCCATTTGACATACGGGCAGATTTAATTTAGTTGCTATTGCTATAAAGACTCTAAATGTTGATAACTTCGCCACAGGAGCATAAATATCACTCAAATCAAAATCACTACTCTGTTCAAACCCTCTAGCAACTAACCTTGCCTTATATTGCTTAATGTTATCATTTCCCTTTAACTTAAAAACCCACTTGCTACTAATTACTTCTGCACTTACCGGTGCATTACAAAAGTCCCAAGTATTATTGTCTTTTAATGTTTGCAATTCCCTATTAATCGCTTCACTCCATTCACTTGCATCTCTCCTTTTCATGGCTTCCTTGTATGTAACTGGCTCACTCTTTTCACTTACAACATTCTGGCATTGATAAAATGATGTTTGTCTTCTTACTCGTTTGCTTCTTTGTCTTTGAACTTGCACTGTTTCGTCCTCCTCTGACGACTCATCATTCGAAGGTTCATATTCACTTTCGTTTTGAGACGAGTCTATGTTGAGATTACTATCAGTATCACTTAGGATATTTCGGGATTCTTCAGTTTCTGTCTCTTCATCTACTGTCACTGTTTCTGGCATGTCATCTTGGGTTGATTGGCCATTTAAATTCAACACAATTTTTGATTCACTTTCTTCATTTTCCTCTTGGCACAAGAACACAACATCTCTTTTGGTATCTATTAAACTTTTCTCAGGAAAATATATTCTGTACCCTTTAACAGTTTCACCATAACCAACCATAACTCCTTTCTCTCCCTTCTGGTCCCATTTTCTTCTTTTCTCCTTTGGAATGTGTACATACACTGGAGAACCAAAAGCCTTCAGTTGATGAATATCGAAGCTTTTATTTGTCCACATTTCATATGGTGACTTTCCTTCTTTGCCTTTTCCTGTCCTGTTTAGAGTAAATGCAGCAGTATTTATTGCTTCAGCCCATAATTTTTTTGGTAGATTCTTAGCATGTAACATAGTCCTTGTCGCTTCAACAAGGGTTCTATTTTCCCTCTCGGCTTTACCATTTTGTTCGGGAGTATAAGTTACAGTTGTCTGATGAATTATCCCTCGTTTAGAGCATATTTCCTTCACTTCTCTGTTTATAAATTCCAGTCCATTGTCAGTTCTGAATATTTTGACTTTGTTTCCAGTAATATTCTCCGCCTTATTGAAGAAGTCCTCCAGACAATGCTTGATTTCATGTTTGGCATTGACAAAATACACAGTCCTAAAGTTAGAATAATCATCCTTCAAAATAACAAAATATCTCGATCCGCCGATCGATTTTTCCTCCATGGGCCCGCAGGTATCTCCATGTATTATTTCGCACGTCTTGGTGCTTACATTTTCACTTCTTTTAAATGGTAACCGGTGTATTTTTCCCTTTAAACAGCTTTCACATTGGGGCACGCAGGTTTGTTTTGTTTCAATGTTATTTTTCTCCAACACTTTCTTTACGTAGTCAAAGTTTTGGTGCGCTAGTTTCTCATGCCACTCGCACAGATCGTTCTTTACCACTTTCGCAACGCTTGCAACCTTGCATTTAAACCGAAAATCCATATAATAAGAGCCTTCAACTCTATTTGCGATTGCACAAACGACGCCGTTTTTATAAAATTTGCATAAATTGTTATTTGTCATAATTACATAACCCCGGTCAGCAGCACGGTTAATAGATAGCAAATTTGATCTTAGGTCGGGAACGAATAATACATCGTCTATGGTCGTATCTATCCATTCACTCCCGTTACTGACTAGTACCGAAATCTGTCCACGACCCAAAACACCAATGACAGCGCCATTTCCAACTATTACAGATTTTTGCGAAACCCCGGTAAATGATGAAAACAATGACCGATCACGACACATATGTTCACTGGCGCCTGAGTCAACTAGCCACTTAGATTTTTCATATTGTTTATCCACTGAGTTCGATACTACAAATGCATTACTCATCTTCTTATTTTCCTTTGACTTTCTAAACCTACACTGCGCCTTGTAATGTCCGATTTTGCCGCAATAAAAGCACTTGTTATCGTTCACCTTTTTCTCACTGTCTTTGTTACTTCTACACTCGGTTTGAAAATGTCCGGATTTACCACATTTAAAACACTTTATGTTTCTTTTAGCTATAAATGCCGACGAGGACGGATTATCCCGAATTTCTCCTGTTTTTTCTTTCGCCCTCTCCTCCTCTATTAGTAATCTGGCCACTAAATTGTCGAATGTTTGTTTGTCTTCGGGTGCAGATTCCCACGCCGACACGAAATGTTTATACTCGTCAGGCAAACTCATTAAAACTTTAGTTATGGGGAACATCAGATATTTCCTCACCCATTTGTCTCAATTGATTCTGCATCTCCTGAATTCTTGACAAGAACATTGACATCTCAATTCCTTTTTCATATTTATACTGGAAAAATCGCTGCTGAATGATATGGATACTGGTTTCTGACTTTTGCTCGTATACACTTAAAAGTTTCCTCCACATTTCAGCAGAAGTTGTACATGATATGAGATGTAACAAGACATCTTCCGACATTCTTGTGACCAGCAATGTCTGAGCCTTAGCGTCTTTAGCCTCCCAAATAGGTCGTGCATTTGCATCTTCAGGTTTTAGAGTCCGTCCTTCAACAATGTCCAGCCATCCCTGACCTCTCAGCAGCACTGTAGTTTGGAATTTCCAAATGTTCCAATTTCTGGCCCCTTCCAGTTTCATCGTGTTATTAGTGTTTACTTCCATCTTCTTGTCCTTCCTTGCCTTATGACGATAGCAAGTATAATCCTTCTCGACGAAATTTTTTTTTTTTTTTTTACAACCCACGCGCCGGCAGACCTAACCTCACTCTTCGCCGATATTTCTTGATAATCGATTACTTTTCGCGCACTATACTTTCAATTCTACCTTTACTAACAGGTTGGCGTTTCTGGGCCCATAACCTGTCATTAAATAAAAAGTAAGCTTTATTTTGAAGATGTCCTTTATTTTAATATAACGCACACACCTTGTTTTACACGAACGAACAGGATAGCTCTGAGATCATCAGCAGAATATGGCAGTGCCACCAACTGCTTAACATAAAAACTTATACCTGCTACCAACTATTCAATGTATGTATTAGCATTGCCACATCATTCCAACAAATACATCATTGCTGCATCATATAATTCAATTTGGGATTTGATAGTAATTTCTTATTTTTTGCCACAAATGAGTTTTTCATCGATGTCAAGATTTCCATTTTTCTTATATTTTAATTTTAATTTGTGTATAACGAGCATTTAATAGAATTTCACAGAGAAAACTTCGGAAACGATGGGAAACAGCTTCCATGTCTTTTCGAACTTTGCTTTCCGTGATGGGATGTGCGTCAGCCAGATCTAAAATACAGTGTACCATGGTACGACGGGAAAATTAATTTTCCTACCTTTCACGCTTAAAACTCAGAAGAATGCGAATAAAACAACTCGACTCCACAAGGAGCGAATGGAAGCAAAAAATAACTTTTTCTTAGACGGAATATGCGCGGGTGTTGATGTAAAACTTTTAAATTCTCTCTTTCTGTTTAAACACAAATGTTATACGTTCACATGTAGCAGCCGTGTGTGCAACAGTTTAGATGTAAAATTTTCACCATATTAAGGCGGTAGTTCATTTTCTTTTAATTTACTTTATGATAGAACTTATTTAAAAGTTTCCTCCTCCATAAGTTACGTTTAGCACATACTTTGTCTGCTTCTTTTTGAAATTCTTTGAATTCTAAATTATGTATTATCATAGAAAAATAAAGACAAGAAGTTTCATCTAGAACAAATGAAGTGAAACGCTTCGTCGAGGGCTACACCTCCAGCGATGCCTCCAAAAGCTTAATACTGAAATGATTTCGAAGATTGCATATATTACAGCGATTATTTTTTTGCATACCCTTTGACGTTTTTTTATTGCGGTACGGAAAGCCCTTTTTTGTTTTCATTTTTTGTCTAAAAATAACCAACATTCTCTCGAAAAGAATGAGAGTGTGCCTGACGGTGAAATATCTCATCATATGGATTGCATAATCCCGTTTAGGTGTATTTCAAATCTCTAATATCTGAGCTGTTGTTTTCTGCCTGTTGATCTCACTGCTGTTTCGCATTTCGATGTGCATGGTTGTTTGATGAACTGCGTTCTTTTTGGATATTTCGTACAATTTTGTAGATCTTATAGATACAATTAAATAAATAACCTTTAAACCCTTGTTGGTCTTATTATTAATTATTGGAAATATATCATATATATATACGTTTTGAATAAAAAAATTGGATTTTTTAGTTTTATTTTGACGTTCTTGAACTGCTCTTGTCTTTTGTATTAATTAAATTTAATTTAATTTCTTGCACTATAATTGGTTTTGTTTGTGCTTTAACCAAAATGAGTAGTCTTTGGGGTGTGAAATGTGTAGTTAAGACGTGCGGAAAGAGAAAACGGGAGAATGAAGGCTTAAAATTTTTCAAGTTCCCAGAAAGGGACACCGAAAAATTTAATGAATGGGTAGAGGCGTGTCACTTACATGGAAACATGTTTCAGTCAAAAAATGCATATGTTTGTTCTCTCCATTTCACAAGTAATGATGTAGGAATTAAAAGATTGAAAAAAAATGTTGTTCCATCATTAAATATAATTTGTAATGATCACCAAACTTCGAATTTCCCGGAAGGTCACATACCTGTCTTATTTGAAGGAAAAACATATGCAAATATGCTCAAAAAAGATGAATGCTCTTTTGAAGATTTGCGACATGTAGAGCCATTTAATTTCGAACCTTCTGATGAAGATCTTGAAGTTCAAGCAAAATGCAGTTCTTGTTTAAAGAACGAAAAACTAACTTCTTATTATAGATCTAATTATAATAAAATTTTAAAGAAATATAAAACCCTTAAGGATAACGTTAAAAGTACTAGAGTCAAAAATAGGCTAACAACTTGTCGATATAAAAAAAAAATAAAAAAGGGACGGCAGGACAACGAAGTAAAGAAGTTACCGAATATAATTGATTCTGTACTAAATGTTAGCCCACATGCTAAAGTTCTTTCAAAAATGGTATTGTCAAAACAGAGGAGGGCGCAGTATAACTCAGAGGAAAAAGATTTATCTCTGAATATACACTACAAATCTCCTTCTACTTATAAATATTTGCGAAACGTTTTGAATCTTAACCTCCCTGCGCTTTCATCATTGTATCGTTGGCAACCAATTAAAAATCTTAGACCAGGCTTTAATTCGGATATCACTAAAAATTTAAAAAGCACTATAAGAGATTGGACACCAGAAATGAGAGAAGCGTCTCTTATTTTTGATGAGATGGCTATTAGGCGGGAGCTAACTTATGATACTAAATTGGACGAAATTATTGGTTATGTCGATGTTGATGATGTTAAAAACAATAAACATGCCAAGTATATTTGTGTTTTCATGGTTAGAGGGATCTTTTCAAACTTTAAATATATTATAAGTTATTATAGTACCGACTGCGCTATTTCTGGAGAAATGCTTATGGGAAAATTACTACTTAACATAGATTATTGTAAGAATGTTGGATTTAATATAAGAAATATTACATGTGACCAAGGTTCCAATAACAGGAACTGTTTTAAAAGATTGGACGTCACTTCAGAGCAACCTTTTTTTTCTCATGACAATAAAAAGATATTTGTGAGTTATGACTTCCCACATTTAATTAAGTCTGTGCGAAACACGTTACTTAAAAAAGATATAGAGAGCACTGATGGTAAGATTTCATGGAAATGTGTACGTGAATTATATCAGCTGGAAAAAAATAACGCCACAAAAATGTGCTGCAAACTAACTTCAAAGCACGTAATGCCTAATAGCTGGCAGAAAATGAAGGTTTCTTACGCTACTCAGGTTTTCAGCCACACGTGTAGTTCCGCTGTTAAAACTGCAAATGCACTTAATTATTTTAATGCAGAAACTGCTCCGTTTGCAGTATCTTCCGCAATATTTTTTGAAAAAATGAACAACCTATTTGATTGTTTTAATAGCAAGTCACCTTTTAATAAGAGTATATATAAATGCGCACTTCGAAAAGATAATAAAGTTAGAGAATATTTGGAGGAAATGATTTCGTATGTTGAAAATCTGAAATTTAAGGGCGAAAGTCAAGCTTATTGGATTAAGGGAATAATTCAAAGTATAAAATCAGTGTTGTTATTAACAGATGATTTATTTATTGAATACCCGAACAAATCTTTCTTTTTAACATATAAGTTAAATCAAGATCCCATTGAAAATTTGTTTTCGTTAATTCGAAGTAAAGGTGGTTTCAATAAAAATCCGTCGTTATATAATGTTAATCACATTATCGCACAAATTATGTCCTATAAGCTTTTATGTTCATCTGCTACCTCAAATTGCGAAGATGATTATGAAGATTTCCTCATTAGTAAGGAAATAGTAAATTCTTTTGAGGAAATGGAAAGCAAAAGAGCTGCAGATTTGACTGATGCCACAGAGATAGCTGATGCTGAAAATATAACGGGAGGTTTTGAAAATGTTTGCCAGGAAGAAGAGCACGGTGACAAAATCCAAATTGAGATATTTGATGAAGACATGCTAGTCGAAGACCCTTCACTACGATATTTTGTTGGTTTCGTCATTTATAAAATTTTACCAAAATTAAATTGCCACGAATGCGAATTACATTTGAAGAAATCTGGAGATTATATAACATTTCAACATGATTCTGAAACGTTCTTATTTTATAAAAACTATTCCAATCAAAGCGATTTCGGGAAACTGCAGCCTCCAACAGACTACTTCTTTCAGATATGCAAATTACATTTGAAGATTTTTAAAACTGAAGTGTCCCAAAATGCGTGCCAGAAAAATATTAAACAAAATATTGTAAATTTATGCATATCGGAGACCAATAAATATCACAATAATTGGTTTTCAACAGAAAACCCGTGCTCTTCACACCATATGCTTATTTTAGATTATTTCATTCTTACTTTACTAAGAAAATACTGCATTTGGGAAACAGAAAAAAATTTCAAAGCAGATAGATCGCTTCACCCAAAATTACAAATTATTCAAGGCTAGTTTCCATTAGTTTCGTCATGTCATTTGTTGCAGCCACTCTGCCTGTTTTACACCCATTGAGATAACAAAAAATAAAATAAACAATTCTTTTACACTTTTCCACACTTCATAATTGCGATACCTATATTCCCTTTAAAAGGCTACATACATATGTATGTCCCACACTGTTTTGTAATTTTTTAACTAACATTAAAAAATTCACATTTCGGCAGCAGCCAGAAGGTTACTCCTTCCTTCAATGTGATTAAAAGTATTAAATATTATTAAAATTATCTTTACATAAGGGAATATAATGCTGAGTTCCCCGCCCCTTTGACCGATTCTTCCCATTTATCCACTTATTAAGAATTGTTTATTTTATTTTTTGTTATCTCAATGGGTGTAAAACAGGCAGAGTGGCTGCAACAAATGACATGACGAAACTAATGGAAACTAGCCTTGAATAATTTGTAATTTTGGGTGAAGCGATCTATCTGCTTTGAAATTTTTTTCTGTTTCCCAAATGCAGTATTTTCTTAGTAAAGTAAGAATGAAATAATCTAAAATAAGCATATGGTGTGAAGAGCACGGGTTTTCTGTTGAAAACCAATTATTGTGATATTTATTGGTCTCCGATATGCATAAATTTACAATATTTTGTTTAATATTTTTCTGGCACGCATTTTGGGACACTTCAGTTTTAAAAATCTTCAAATGTAATTTGCATATCTGAAAGAAGTAGTCTGTTGGAGGCTGCAGTTTCCCGAAATCGCTTTGATTGGAATAGTTTTTATAAAATAAGAACGTTTCAGAATCATGTTGAAATGTTATATAATCTCCAGATTTCTTCAAATGTAATTCGCATTCGTGGCAATTTAATTTTGGTAAAATTTTATAAATGACGAAACCAACAAAATATCGTAGTGAAGGGTCTTCGACTAGCATGTCTTCATCAAATATCTCAATTTGGATTTTGTCACCGTGCTCTTCTTCCTGGCAAACATTTTCAAAACCTCCCGTTATATTTTCAGCATCAGCTATCTCTGTGGCATCAGTCAAATCTGCAGCTCTTTTGCTTTCCATTTCCTCAAAAGAATTTACTATTTCCTTACTAATGAGGAAATCTTCATAATCATCTTCGCAATTTGAGGTAGCAGATGAACATAAAAGCTTATAGGACATAATTTGTGCGATAATGTGATTAACATTATATAACGACGGATTTTTATTGAAACCACCTTTACTTCGAATTAACGAAAACAAATTTTCAATGGGATCTTGATTTAACTTATATGTTAAAAAGAAAGATTTGTTCGGGTATTCAATAAATAAATCATCTGTTAATAACAACACTGATTTTATACTTTGAATTATTCCCTTAATCCAATAAGCTTGACTTTCGCCCTTAAATTTCAGATTTTCAACATACGAAATCATTTCCTCCAAATATTCTCTAACTTTATTATCTTTTCGAAGTGCGCATTTATATATACTCTTATTAAAAGGTGACTTGCTATTAAAACAATCAAATAGGTTGTTCATTTTTTCAAAAAATATTGCGGAAGATACTGCAAACGGAGCAGTTTCTGCATTAAAATAATTAAGTGCATTTGCAGTTTTAACAGCGGAACTACACGTGTGGCTGAAAACCTGAGTAGCGTAAGAAACCTTCATTTTCTGCCAGCTATTAGGCATTACGTGCTTTGAAGTTAGTTTGCAGCACATTTTTGTGGCGTTATTTTTTTCCAGCTGATATAATTCACGTACACATTTCCATGAAATCTTACCATCAGTGCTCTCTATATCTTTTTTAAGTAACGTGTTTCGCACAGACTTAATTAAATGTGGGAAGTCATAACTCACAAATATCTTTTTATTGTCATGAGAAAAAAAAGGTTGCTCTGAAGTGACGTCCAATCTTTTAAAACAGTTCCTGTTATTGGAACCTTGGTCACATGTAATATTTCTTATATTAAATCCAACATTCTTACAATAATCTATGTTAAGTAGTAATTTTCCCATAAGCATTTCTCCAGAAATAGCGCAGTCGGTACTATAATAACTTATAATATATTTAAAGTTTGAAAAGATCCCTCTAACCATGAAAACACAAATATACTTGGCATGTTTATTGTTTTTAACATCATCAACATCGACATAACCAATAATTTCGTCCAATTTAGTATCATAAGTTAGCTCCCGCCTAATAGCCATCTCATCAAAAATAAGAGACGCTTCTCTCATTTCTGGTGTCCAATCTCTTATAGTGCTTTTTAAATTTTTAGTGATATCCGAATTAAAGCCTGGTCTAAGATTTTTAATTGGTTGCCAACGATACAATGATGAAAGCGCAGGGAGGTTAAGATTCAAAACGTTTCGCAAATATTTATAAGTAGAAGGAGATTTGTAGTGTATATTCAGAGATAAATCTTTTTCCTCTGAGTTATACTGCGCCCTCCTCTGTTTTGACAATACCATTTTTGAAAGAACTTTAGCATGTGGGCTAACATTTAGTACAGAATCAATTATATTCGGTAACTTCTTTACTTCGTTGTCCTGCCGTCCCTTTTTTATTTTTTTTTTATATCGACAAGTTGTTAGCCTATTTTTGACTCTAGTACTTTTAACGTTATCCTTAAGGGTTTTATATTTCTTTAAAATTTTATTATAATTAGATCTATAATAAGAAGTTAGTTTTTCGTTCTTTAAACAAGAACTGCATTTTGCTTGAACTTCAAGATCTTCATCAGAAGGTTCGAAATTAAATGGCTCTACATGTCGCAAATCTTCAAAAGAGCATTCATCTTTTTTGAGCATATTTGCATATGTTTTTCCTTCAAATAAGACAGGTATGTGACCTTCCGGGAAATTCGAAGTTTGGTGATCATTACAAATTATATTTAATGATGGAACAACATTTTTTTTCAATCTTTTAATTCCTACATCATTACTTGTGAAATGGAGAGAACAAACATATGCATTTTTTGACTGAAACATGTTTCCATGTAAGTGACACGCCTCTACCCATTCATTAAATTTTTCGGTGTCCCTTTCTGGGAACTTGAAAAATTTTAAGCCTTCATTCTCCCGTTTTCTCTTTCCGCACGTCTTAACTACACATTTCACACCCCAAAGACTACTCATTTTGGTTAAAGCACAAACAAAACCAATTATAGTGCAAGAAATTAAATTAAATTTAATTAATACAAAAGACAAGAGCAGTTCAAGAACGTCAAAATAAAACTAAAAAATCCAATTTTTTTATTCAAAACGTATATATATATGATATATTTCCAATAATTAATAATAAGACCAACAAGGGTTTAAAGGTTATTTATTTAATTGTATCTATAAGATCTACAAAATTGTACGAAATATCCAAAAAGAACGCAGTTCATCAAACAACCATGCACATCGAAATGCGAAACAGCAGTGAGATCAACAGGCAGAAAACAACAGCTCAGATATTAGAGATTTGAAATACACCTAAACGGGATTATGCAATCCATATGATGAGATATTTCACCGTCAGGCACACTCTCATTCTTTTCGAGAGAATGTTGGTTATTTTTAGACAAAAAATGAAAACAAAAAAGGGCTTTCCGTACCGCAATAAAAAAACGTCAAAGGGTATGCAAAAAAATAATCGCTGTAATATATGCAATCTTCGAAATCATTTCAGTATTAAGCTTTTGGAGGCATCGCTGGAGGTGTAGCCCTCGACGAAGCGTTTCACTTCATTTGTTCTAGATGAAACTTCTTGTCTTTATTTTTCTATGGTATTATATAATTTTGTGCATAGCCCCTACAATTTAGTGTTGAAGGAAAAGAGGCGCGTATCAAACCTCAAGGTTTTAAGAACGTTATTAAGTCTATTTCGTATTGTTGAAAATGTTCGAAAATGTGGTTTTATATTCACCTCGGATTCTATGATTTTCGAGGTTTTAAGTTTTTAGATCCATTTCTAAGGGCGTGTGCCAACTCAGCTATTCAAAAGTAAATTTGTATTGGAGATTGCTTTTCAGCTTACTAATTGATTTTCGAAGGTTTGGGTCTTAGGAAAAAACAGCTCTGAAATTCGCTTTTCGTTGACAATTCCTTACTTTTCATTTGAATTTCAAATATAGCATTTATGAAATTAAATGGAAACGAACAATGAGCAATAAAAGGCTGCTTTATTTCAATTTTAAATATAACCGAAAAATGTTCGAAAAGGAAAAGTATTCGAAAAGTTGAATTGGCACACGCCCTAAAGCGCTTTGGGCAAAAATAATGAAAAAATTCCACCTCCCATTGTTTTCGAGATATTCGTAAATTAGTGTGCCATTTACAACAATAACCACGTGTAAAATAAATGTCATTTGATAATTTTCCTTTTGCAGTTACTATGTACCTTACCTAGTGGTAAGTAGTTTAAATGAATTTCCTTGTTTTTGTTTTACAAACTAACCATTCTCAAATCGAAAAATCTAGGATAGAATAGGCGTGCCATATACTCGTATGTACATATAATTGATAACTTTTTCAGTTGTTAGTGAGAAAATATGTTTTAACATTTATGTATGTAGGTAGGTACATGTTATACAGGGTGTTTTGCCAAGGTCTGCACAAGGGTATGCCAATCGATTCTAAATGGTCTCCTGATCAACGTTTGTTCGGACACCCCCCCCCCCCCCCTTAAAATCGGCCCTTCGCCGTTAAAATCGCGATTGAAAATTTGGAGGGGGTCAACCTAGAAAATGCTTTATAAGTTTTTTCAGAGACATCCTAGAATACTGTTTGATAACGCATTAGAAAGCTGAGCCTCCAAGCTTTCGAACGATATCACCCAAGACCCAACCCATCAACAAACAAGCGGGAGAAACCCTGTCAAATTTCGAAAATTGCAATTTGATAGCCCGAAATTTGACCTTGACCCTTCATTCTGCTGGTTTTTTTGTATGGGAAGATCGAAACTTTTTTTACGAAAAAGCTTCCCTGTCACGTAGCCTATCTCAAGAAAAAAACCGTCCTCGAATCCGAGACCGTTTAGAATCGATTGGCATACCCGTGTTCAGACCTTAGCAAAATACCCTGTATATGACTCCAGCGGATTATATAAAAATTGAGTTGGATTCCCGGAATATTGGGAATATACTCTTTTAATTTTGCTTCGCTCCTGTAGCGTCGTGGTTGAACACCCAATGCAGACTGCCTTTATTAAGTAACTCACAATACTTACATTACGGTACTTAGCTCTATTTCTCTCTACATCTCATCCCTTGTTAAAACTAGGTTTTAGACTAAAAGTATACTAATAAGCTTAATATCTAACAACAACTCATGATTGAAGTGTCTTAAGGCAATGTGCGTATTGAATTTTATATACATATGTATATAAGTAATTATAATTTTCATTTGCTAATGAATTACTTTAAGTGTTTCAAAAATGAACTATTTCTCCTGTAAGTATTACTATACTTATCCTTAATACCTTAATTATATAAGTTAACGCAACTTAAGCTTAAATGTTCGCAACGTGACACCTGCATGCGAACAAGCAACTATTGACCAGCGATCGACGACCTGGCTGCTGACGCAGCGACACGAGCCACCGCTGCCCCAATTACTAATCCGCTGACACAGGCCTTGAGTAGGTTTTAAATATAGGAAATTATTGTAATTAGCTTAAGTCTGAATTTGGGTAATAAACTGATCGGACCTCCCGATCGTAAAACAAATAAGTTATTTTTTTAATGAACCAAACCTTTTAAAATTTAACTGGCGCCCGAGCAGGGACCGATACGCATTCGGCTGAAATTATAAACGCAATCGCCCTCAAACTAGTTCGCGCTAAAGATAAAAATCTTTAGACCAGAGCCCTTAAGAAGTGCCGCGCACGCGAGTGTAAAAGTTTGATAAGTATTTTGTGAAAGTGCCATAAGGTCCTCAAGAAGCACCGCCGCACCATTCACCAGCCGAATAAAACAGGATCCTCAAGGAGCATCATAGTATCGGTTCCCGAACCCAAAGAAGACCGCAGTAGAGGAAATAAGGCCCCCCAGTAACCGGCAACGGAGGAACAGGAGTTAACAGACGTTAGCAGCCACTCTACGCGGGATGTTAATTCGACTTCAAATAGCTTTGTAAGTTGTAGATTTTTAAGTTTCAAATGTATAGATAAAAAAGAAAAATAGAAAAAATTTATGTGAAAACTAACGAAAAGTTGTACAAATAGCGAAAAGGAAAAAAATATAATATCAAGTGTGAAAAGTATTAAGAGAAAGAAAATTTTATATTGAAATTGTACATTGAAATTTTATATTGAAAGTGACCAAGTTTATGGAAAAAGATTTAATATAATTCCGAATAATCCCGCAAATTTTAAATTTTTAATTTCAAACGAGGAAAAGTGTAAGCTTATTTTAGTGGATAAAATACCTGTTTCTAATACAAGTTTCGGAAAAGAAAATTCTAATAAAGCAAACTTAAATACGTAAAGCATAATTACCGGAAGTAACGTGCTAGAATTCAAGAATTAAAAATAGTTTAATTAAGTTATAATTCGTGAAGTGACTAAATTCTTTAATATGGCTAACCCTAATCTGATTAGAGCCCCTGTTCTGAATGTACCAGAAAGTCCCAATCCTCAAGCCCCAGTGGCTCAACCCTCAGCATCTAATAGCGCCCCTGTCTCGAGTGAGGCATTAGATAGGATCGTAACAGCGGCGGTAAACCGCATTCTCCAAAGCGAAGGTCGCCAAATCGTTAATTCCATAATTAATCCTAATGCTGATCAATTTGCCGGAACAGATCAAGCTATTCATCCACAATTTCGCGAAAATTTGAGCGAATTAGATAAAATACCTGATGTTGTGAGGTCTTTAAAAGAATTCACTGGGCAACCAGGCGAATTTAACTCGTGGAAAAAAAGCGTTGATCGGATTTTACATCTATACGAAGGCATTAAAGGAACCCCTAAATATTACGGTATCCTTAGTGTCATACGTAACAAAATTGTCGGACAGGCAGACGTCGTACTAGAGTCCTATAACACCCCTTTGGACTGGAAGTGCGTTGCTCGATGTCTAACAATGCATTACGCCGATAAACGAGACTTACCCACTTTGGAATACCAAATGACATCTCTGGTTCAAGGGAACCGCACAGTTCAAGAATTCTACCATACGGTATATTCTCATCTCTCTCTTATACTTAATAAGATAGGTTGCATGGAAATTAATCGTGAATCCTTGACTTTGTTAACTCAGACGTATCGGGATAAGGCGTTAGATACTTTTATCAGAGGTTTGAATGGCGATTTGCCAAGACTCCTCGGGATACGAGAACCGGCAGATTTGCCACAAGCTTTACACCTTTGCCTTAAATTAGAAAATCAGAATTACCGGACTCAGTACGCTAACTCACATAATGGACAATTTCGAAAGTTGCAATTCCAAAATGCCCCTCAATCTCCGTTACGTAGGAACATTATAAGTCATAGTAAGCCTAATCCACAAGTAAATAAACCGGCCTTCTACCCGCAGCTGGCATTCCTACCCCAATCAGCCCCTACTCCTTACTATCAAAATTCCTTTAGAGCACCTCCGTTTAATCCAAATAATCGGCAGAATCAACCGCCTATGCCACCTCGCCCACTTGCACCCAAGCCACAGCCGAAGCCCGAACCGATGGACGTCGACCAAAGCCTCCAAACAAGGAGGATCAATTACATGAATCGACCGTCGCATAACCCGCTGTATGGGAAAAGACCACCACAAACACAACCAGGGCCAGCAGTTCCCAATAAGTTCCAACGTAACTTCCATACCGAATCTCAGGAGATTAACCAAACTGAGGTTCTAGATTACGAACAAATGCAGGAATCCAGTAATGAAGGTTACGATCAGTCATTGGCAGAATATGCAGAGCAATACGAGGAAAAAGAAGACGCGACCGAAGAATTCGTCGATTATAGTGACATACATTTTTTAGACTAAACTGCTCTTCCCTGCCTTATTTTGAATGCAGGACGAAGAGCGGTAACATTCTCAAAATTCTGATTGATACCGGCTCTAATAAGAATTACATTCAACCACACCTTGTCCCAAACCCTATTCCCAACACGCAACCCTTCTACGCGAATTCAATAGGTGGAAACACTAAAATTACACACCACACACTAGTAAATTTGTTTGGCCTCCAAGACACAAAAATAAAATTCTTTTTATTAAATTCCCTTAAATCGTTCGATGCTATCCTCGGAAACGATAGTCTAAAAGATCTATCCGCGGTAATTTACACAAAAGAAAATTATATGGCTATAAGAAATAAAGTAAAAATTAGGATCAAACAGCGTACTTATTCATCAGTTAATAAAATAGAAATTAGGACTCAGCATATGAACTCGGAACAAAAAGAAAAAATTAACGCTCTAACCCAACAATTCCCTAAATTATTTACCGAACCGGACGAAAAATTGACTTTCACTACCGTGGTCAAGGGAGAAATTCGAACCACTTCCGATACCCCAGTCTATTCTAAATTTTACCCCTATCCAATGGCCTTAAAAGATGAGGTCGAAAAACAAGTCCGACAGCTCCTTAACGATGGAATCATTCGACCATCTCGGTCCCCTTATAACTCACCGGTATGGATAGTGCCAAAAAAAGCCGACGCCTCTGGCGTGAAGAAATATAGAATGGTAGTGGACTACCGAAAATTAAATAGTATCACTATAGCAGACAAATACCCAATACCGGAAATAAATGAGGTACTATCCCAACTAGGTCAAAACAAGTGGTTTTCAGTTATAGATCTCAAGAGCGGATTCCATCAAATTCCCCTTAAAGAATCAGACATCGAAAAGACTGCTTTTTCCGTGAACAACGGCAAATACGAGTTCACAAGACTACCGTTCGGCCTGAAAAATGCACCCTCTATATTCCAGAGAGCACTCGACGATATTCTTCGAGAACATATCGGGAAAATCTGTTACGTCTATATAGACGACATTGTGATCTTCAGCAAGGATGAAGAAACACATTTTGAAAACATCAGGAAAATTTTTCAGACGCTAGAAAGGGCGAACATGAAAGTTCAACTCGATAAATGCGAGTTCCTTCAAGAGAAAGTAGAATTTTTAGGCTTTGTTATCTCAGCAGGAGGCATAAGAACTAACCCTGCGAAAGTCGAAGCCATAATTAATTTTCCACCTCCCAAAACATTAAAAGACCTACGATCATTTCTCGGCCTTTCAGGGTATTATCGCCGATTTATTAAGGGATATGCTAATCTGGCGAAACCCCTTACAGTCCTCTTAAGGGGGGAAGGAGGAAGAATTTCAAAAAATCTTTCAAGCAAACAAATGATCAATCTTAATAAAGAATCTCTTGAAGCTTTTAAAAAAATAAAGAACTCCTTAGTATCAGAAGATCTACTTCTAGTCTACCCTGATCCTAAAAAGGAATTCCAACTTACAACGGACGCTTCAGACTATGCGATTGGAGCGGTACTAGCTCAAAACGACAGGCCCATAACGTTTATCTCACGAACACTCAATAAAGCCGAAGAGCATTACGCGACGAACGAGAAAGAAATGCTCGCTATAATTTGGGCTCTAAGTTCCCTTAGAAATTACCTCTACGGCTCAGCGAAAGTCAAGATCTTTACAGATCATCAACCGCTGACGTACGCCCTTAGCAATAAGAATAATAACAACAAGATGAAAAGATGGAAGGCTATACTAGAAGAGTATAACCACGAATTGGTATACAAACCTGGAAGAACGAACGTGGTAGCAGATGCTCTCTCTAGGCCTCCGATAACATCCATAAATTCAGTAACTGAAACTCAACACAGTAGCGATAGTTCGGGCCATGATCTTATTCCCACCACAAAAGCACCTATAAATGCATTTAAAAACCAGCTGATACTTAAAGTTAATGACGATACTAGCTATCAATTCAAAATTCCATTTCCCACTTACCACAGGCACATATTTTCGCAACCAGATTATTCCGAAGATCAGCTTATATCCATTTTCAAAAGATATCTTAATCCGAGTGTAATTAATGGCTTATTTACATCCGAAACGATAATGGGGAAAATCCAAGCAATTTACTCATCTCACTTTAGGAAATATAAAATTCGATTTACGCAAACACAGGTGGAGGATCTCACCAATATAGAAAGACAAAACGAGGAAATTCTAAAGACACATAAAAGAGCGCACCGTAATGCACGCGAAAACAAAATTCAACTGTTAGAAAAATTTTACTTTCCCCAAATGAATGCTAAAATAAATAATTTAGTAAAGCAATGCGTAATATGTAGAGAACAAAAGTATGACAGACACCCGAACTGTCCCGAACTTAAAGAAACACCAATCCCACAATACCCAGGCGAAATTCTCCATATAGACGTTTACTCCACGGAAAGGAAACTAATATTAACTGCGCTAGACAAGTTTTCAAAATATGCACAGGTAAAAATATTAAAATCCAAAGCAATCGAGGATATCAAAGAACCTTTACGTGAGCTACTCTTCTCTTTCGGCGTTCCACGAATAATAGTAATTGACAACGAAAAGTCCCTAAACTCCTCTTCAATAAATTTCATGATCCAAGATCAACTTGGTATTCTAATCTTTAAAACCCCTCCTTACACTAGTACAGTAAATGGCCAAGTCGAAAGATTTCATTCCACCCTTACAGAAATAATGAGATGCATAAAAGCGGATGGAATACAAAGAACCTTCCCCGAGTTACTCGACCGAGCCGTCTATGAATATAATTTTTCTATACATTCGACTACAGGGAAGAGACCACTTGAAGTGTTTTTCGGAAGAAACGTGAGCGTCAACCCAGACGATTACGAAAAAGCTAGACAAGACAATATCACTAGACTTAGAGAAAAACAAAAAGCCGATCTGAAGTACTCGAACAAAAATCGCCAAAAGATAAAAGATTATAATCCCGGCGAAACTATTTACGTTAAGCAAAATAAACGCATTGGTTCAAAATTGTCCCCTAGGTATAAGAAAGAAATCGTGAAAGAAAATTATTCCAAAACCGTACTAACAGAATCTGGAAAAATAGTTTATAAAGGTAATATTAAAAACTAATATTTCCCTTCCAGGCTCTTTCTAGCCCACTGCTTTGCAGAGGTGAAGATTTTGGACTACTCAAATTCTAAAGTGATCGCGCTAAGCACAGGGGTTTCAAAAATACAAACAGGAACATTAAAATTAATTCACGTCATCGACCTAGAATCTTATAGTAAAATACTTACCGATTTAGAAATACATTTAGGAAAAGATGTCGAGACGAGTCATCCCATGTACCCATTCCTATCCCACGAAATTCTAAAAATTAAAACTCTAATTGACCGACTCAAACCCAACGCGAAAGCGAAAAGGTCACTTAATTTTATAGGAAGCGCATGGAAATGGCTGGCTGGCAGCCCAGACCATGACGACTTTAAAATACTGAAAGCAAAATTAACTAATGTTTTAGGAAACAATAACAAACAGGTAGTTATAAACAAATCTATTATAGACAGGATAAACAACATAACCGCTGTTACAAACAAAATTTTAGAAGCATACAAAACTAGCGAAGATAGAAATGCAGGATTGATCGGAATTATAAAATACAAGCTTGAACTAGTAAAAGAGGAAATACTAAATGTAGATTATGCCTTACACTGGGCAAAAGCAAATATTGTAAATTCTTTCATTTTATCAAACCATGAGATGAATTTAGTAAAAAAATTATTTGAAGACAATAATGTTCCCTATTTAAACTTAGAAGAAGCAATAGATTTTTCAGAAATTAAGATTGCAGCTAGTAATTCAACTCTCCTTTATATTATTAGTATTCCCGATACAAAATCAGAACTATGTAACACTGTTATGTTAAAAGCCGTAAAAAGAGGAAATCTAATAACGAAATTGCCATTCGAAAATATTTTGCAATGTGAAAAGACAACATACGGGATGAGACAAAAATGTTTATCTAGAAGTAAGCTAACTATTTGTAATAGTAAAAATATAATAGACCTAAGTAATTTGAATTGTATCGATAATTTACTCAAGAGCCGCCCTTCGAACTGCACAGAAATTGATAACAGACACCTCCCAACAATAGAAGAAATTCTTCCAGGCACTTTGCTTCTAAATCAATTCAGCGGAACCATCTTCGTAGATAACGAGGCTATGAACTTAACGGGGACATTCATCATCCAGTTCCATAATGCAACACTTAATGTGGGCAGACAAACTTTCATCTCCAAAGAGATTTCTACAATGAAGCCACTTCCACCGATCATGCAACCTGACTCCACCTTCAGGACCATAGAGGAAATACTCACCCTACAATCGATGAAAGACCTACATCTCAACAACACTGAACGTATTGCTGCCATCGAAGATGAAAGTCGTGCTGGCTACCTAACGAATTTTGGGCTAAGCGCTACAATCGTGATTCTACTAGTAACAGCCACTATTGCCAGATTCACCAGTTGCTGCAGACGGAGACCAGAAGCTAGTACAACAACAGTAGCAGAGATTCCAATGACTATCACCGTAAGAGAGGAACCTCCGGTGGACCAATTGCCACATCCATCTTCGGCGCATTCGCCATTGGCAGAAACTGCAAGGGTTAACCAAATACCTTTCTTCTAAGAATGAGGACATCCTAATTTAAAGGGGGAAGAGTTAACGCAACTTAAGCTTAAATGTTCGCAACGTGACACCTGCATGCGAACAAGCAACTATTGACCAGCGATCGACGACCTGGCTGCTGACGCAGCGACACGAGCCACCGCTGCCCCAATTACTAATCCGCTGACACAGGCCTTGAGTAGGTTTTAAATATAGGAAATTATTGTAATTAGCTTAAGTCTGAATTTGGGTAATAAACTGATCGGACCTCCCGATCGTAAAACAAATAAGTTATTTTTTTTAATGAACCAAACCTTTTAAAATTTAACTTATACAAACGTGGTCTTAAATTTTTCTACTATAATTCCGTCTTCCCAAATTGAACCTGATTTAAATTTTATCTCTTCGCCGATACTAAATTCCTTTTTGGATTTTACACCATGTTTATCATAGCTCGCTTTTACGTTATTTGACTTCTGTATTAGTTTTTTATGTGAATTACTCTGTACTTGTGACTTTAGGAGGGTATCCTTGATTAAAAGTTTTGTTCTTAATCTCCTGTTATAAAGAAGTTGACTTGGTGAAAGGTTAATATCTTTAACGAGAGTATTTCTATACTCCAACATAGCATTGTGCCTGTCAAGGTTTTGGGTACATTTTTTGAAAATATTCTTTACTATCTGAACTGATCGTTCTGCCAAGCCATTGCTTTTCGGATATAACGGCGATGATGTTATAATTTCACAACCCCAGTCCTCTGCAAATTGTTTACATTTTTTCGAATTAAATGGCACGTTATCCGCAATGACACTTTTTGGTATGATTTATGGTATGATTTATGTTCATATTCGATAAATCACACCCCAATTTCTGAAATGGAATTTTTGGGATTTTATGTGCAATCATAGGTTCTTTCGCACTGGAATGTGCATGTTTTAAACATGTATGTGGGAGCCCGACTCCGAATAACCCTGAAAAACAAAAAATAAAATTCTAATCACTCCAAACGCTGCAGCCAATATCTAAAAGCTCTTACCATCACCGTTAAAAAACCGTGCAGCTGCATCGTCGCCGATCGTCGCCGATCGTCGCTGTCGTCGAGAGAGTCGCCGCCGCCGAGTCAGTCGCAGTTGCATCGCGGTAGCAGACACATCATCGCTGGAGAGCATCGCAGAGCCACGCTGAGATTCTACGCTGGAGTTCCACGCTGTACACGCCGAGGGAAAGAAGAAGTTTTTTTAGTTTTTTTAGTTCTACGATCAACCACGCTGTGCAAATTGATTACCTGTGTTTTTCTTTTACCACGCTGATTTTCCGTACCGCGGCCCATCGCTGAAATCGAAAATAACTACGCTGTGAAAAATAATAAAAGCTGCTTTATCGCATTTGTACTTACCTGTGAACTGAATTAACTGAGACACTGAATTAACTAATACACTGAATTATCTTGAATACCTACCGGTTCTTTCAATTAAACCCCGAGTTTTCCCTAAACTATCCCACATAGTTTTTGGGGGCTCAACCGGGGGGGAATAACCGGGAAAAACGGGAGTTATTAGTGAACAGTTGGACACGTGTTGGTGGTGAACCGTTAAATCGAACAGAACGCTGAGTGCAACCTGCAAATCAAATTTATTGGGAAGCATCAATCCGTGCTGCGGAGAGGAAAAAGTAATGTCCAAGCCCATGGAACATTAAGGTCAAATCTTTCTTTATTTTAATTTATCGCCTGAAGGACAAGAGTTTTGATGCTCATAACATATTTTGGTATTTTGACCTAAATTATTTGATAAGATAATTAAAAATAAAATTGAATTAAAATTGAATTAAAATTGGATTTATAAAAAGGGATTTTCGGGGAAACTAAATTAAAACAAAAAGAAAAAGAAAAAAGAAGAGGAGCGTTGGTCGACGTCATAGCATAACGGGACGCTATCCGAAGAGAGAGCTGAAGTGATCGCATGTTTCGAGAGTGTGTTGGGTTCCGCAAAAACGGGGCTTGTGTGAGGGCAATTAACTTTTCAAGACAGTAAAGACCTGAGAAAAGAAGAAATTCTGTACAAAATAATTTCAGCGGACAATTAAATTCTCGTGAAAATATTTTCGGGACAATCTTTCCAAACTAATTATTATTGTTGGGCAAATAATTTTCGGAAGTTAAGGCGACAGGAGAACCGATTAAAGCCGCGTAAAGCTTGTGATGAATTTTTTGCATGGAACAGTTATATCAAAAACTTACAGTTAGCGCACTACAAGATATTTGTCGCGGACGGGGTCTGTCGGTGAGCTATAGAAGAAAGGCGGATTTAATAAAAAGAATTTTGAGGGTCGGGGAGGAGATAGAGGAAGACGGTGATTTCGAGGACGACATTGCGAATATTTCTGAAGGCGAGGTATCTGAAGCGAGTATTTATTTTGAAGATCCAGGGGTTTCCGAGGAAGATAGCGTTGTCGAGTTAACGGTTGCGAACTTGTTTAGCGGAGAAGAGGGTAACGCAATGGTGGAGCCGAAACAAGTATTAGGTAGCAATTTCGTCTTCAAGGACGTAGAAGAATCCCTTGAGACTTTTAATGGGGAATCACGCAAAAGCGTCAGTGCGTGGTTGAAAGATTTTAAAGATATCGCCACTGTATGCCAGTGGAATGATATCCAGAAATATTTGTATGCAAGAAGGCTTTTACGGGGAGCTGCAAAGCTCGCGATAGAATCGGCATCGGGTATCCATAGTTGGGAATTATTAGAGGCGGCATTAGAAAAGGAGTTTAAAGATCCCCCCACAAGCTTAAGTATTCACCGGTCGTTAGAGAGTAGAAAAAAAACATCTGCTGAAACGTTTCTCGAGTATATGTACACGATGAGGCACATAGCAAGCCGAGGCACAAATGATGACGAGTCGCTCATAGCGTACATTATCGCTGGGATTGGTGATGATGTGCAAAATAAGTCAGTGTTGTATGGGGCAAGAACCTTAGACGAATTCAAGTCGAAAATAAAAGCTTACGAAACCATGAAAGCTTCTCAAAAGCCAAGTAGCTCGCATAGGCGTAGTCAGGAGAAGGGAAATCAGTCTAGCTCAAAGGCCCAACGAGATTCAAAACGCTGTTACAACTGTGGGTCTAAGTATCATCTAACTGCTGGTTGTCCTGATAAAACTAAAGGCGCTCGATGTTTTAATTGTGGCAACTATGGACATCTTTCTGCAAGTTGCTCTAAGTCTAAAACACCTAAACCCGGTACGAGCAAGGGCGATGGGGAAAAGAGCTCTGTCAGCACGATTTCAGTTCTCGATTTGAGCGTGTCTGTTAGATTAGGTGAAGCAGAATACAAAGCTTTGGTAGATACAGGAAGCGGCGTGACCTTAGCTCGGAAAAGTATCGTTGATAAGAGTAATGTCCTTCCTAAAGCAGAAGGTCCTAGTATATCACTTACCGGTTTCGGGCAAAATCTTAAGCGTACGCTTGGATCAATTCAAACGGACCTATTAATAAACGGCGATACCTATAGTAGCCGTGTCCATATTGTTCCGGATAATTGGATCACAAGCGATGTGAGTAGATAAGCTATGGGCGTCCGAGCACACTTTCCCCCTTTAAAATACATGGGCAAAATCTCGCAACAATCCGCCATCTTGGATTTCAGATTGTGACGTCACACGTATGAGAGAGTAAGAGACAGAGAATAGGTGAGAAAGATAGGGTATGTGTGTGTGTGTGAGTATGTCTACGTGTGCGTGTGTTCATAAACATAATAATATTATGTTGTATTATATTAAATATCTATTTTCTATAATTGTCAAAATCAAAGCCTCAAATTATAATTCTTCATTGACGAACAACCTGTTGGCTAAAACCGGCTACCAGGCGATCAGACGCTATCACAAGCAATCAGAACTCATTAGCGGAATCGCGATCTTCACAAGTCCAAGCAAATGCCACATTCCCCGCGTAACACTTTTGTGCAGGCAGCAAGGCAAAACTTGTTTTGCAGGTTTATGTGGCAAAAACTTTATTACTTCGCAGCGTAGGTACGCACGCTGCATTCGAAGCAATTATTACTCAATCGACGTACTGCAAACTATGTGCTCCTGATATAAACCTTTTAGGTCGCCTTTGAAAAGACGTAGTTAAAGTATATAATTAGCATAACTAAATTTATAAATTTAATCAACTAGCTCAATTAACAAAAATGGCAGAAAGAGGAAATATAATTCTCTCAAAGTAATTTAATATCAAACACAAAATCTCTAGTAAAGATTTTAATTTGGAAGGTTATATAAGTAAGGACAGTAAGTGGGCAAGTTCATTCTTTACATTGTGTTTCTAAAGACAAGACGTGTGCGATAGTAAAGTAAAATGTCATCTTTCATTGAGGATTTAAAAAGCATGGAAGAAAAAATAAAATCGGCTAACGAAGAAAACATTGAAGATGTAAAAGAGTGCATCAAAGAGTGTTCAAAAAATTTGCGATCTTTAAACAACGCTTTGAAAAATACTAAAAATGTTGGCACCATAAACAATTTATTGAGCGTTATTAGTAGAATGATGGGATGTAGGACAAAATTAAAAGCTGCTTTGTTACGAGGAGGAGGATATAAGCCAACACGCCCAAATAAGAAAGAATGGACAGCAAACAGAATCAAATGGGAGGATATGAAATCTGTTTTTGGCGGAAGAATTAGAACTTCTTGTATAACAAACTTGAAACATAAAGATCCTATCGAATTTTTGGAGGATTGCGGCCCGCTGTTTGTCCGCCGTATTGAAAATATTTTAAAGAAAGAACCTTTTCTTAAAGTGAACACCGTATTTTGCGGTAAATTTGCTAAATTTTCAAAGAAGGAAGAAATCGAAGAGTGCAAATATTTAAACACAAAGAATAAAGTAATTACAAGAGATACAAATCTCACGGAATGGTTTGCAGAGAACGTTATGAATACCATCCTATCGGATTTGGATGAATTTCAGGAGCGTGATTCTGGTTGGACCTTGACGGAGGTGGTTAATATTACAATTAACATCAACAAATATACACCCCTATTGGGCTCATCTTACATCGAGTTGCCGCAACAAATTAAACGCAAAGAAGCTTGCGTTAATGTTAAAAATAATGATGAAGCGTGTTTTGCTTGGGCAGTGATGTCTGCATTGCACCCTGCTCAAAAAAATCCACAACGTGTCACAAAGTACCCTCACTACTCTACTGAATTAAACTTACAAGGAATCACATTTCCTGTAAGCATCCCAGACATAGGAAAGTTTGAAAAACAAAATAATATAAGCATAAATGTCTACGTTCTCAACAAAAGTAAAGGAGAATTTTCCGTTGCACCGACAAGGATAGCCAATGATAAGAGAAAGAAGCACGTTAACCTTTTGTTGGTACAAAATTGCTATAATGAGGATGAAGGCAAAAATAAAATTAAATATCATTATGTTTGGATAAAAAATTTGTCTCGTTTAGCATCGTCTCAGTTATCTAATCATCACAGTAAAAAATTCTTTTGCGATCGCTGTCTTCATTATTTTTATACTTCTGCTCAATTGGAGACGCATTCTATAGATTGTAAAAAAATGAACAACTACAAAGTGATCTTTCCAAAGGAAGGCAAGTTGAAATTTGAAAACTTAAAGAATAAGGAACGTGTCCCATTTATTATCTACGCCGATTTTGAATGCATCTTAAAACCAGTATCACAAAAAACTTCAAATACAAAATGTTACCAGCAGCATAAAGCACACAGCGTTGGATACTACTTTAAATGCTGCTATAATGACAAGCTCTCATATTATAAAAGCTACCGAGGACGTGATTGCGCAAAATGGTTTGCTGAACAGCTGCAGGAGATAGCGGAAAACGTAGAAAGTATTCACCTTTGCCCCATTCCGATGATTCCGCTAACGCCAGAACAGTCACAAAATTTCATAAATGCTACGAATTGTCACATTTGTGAGAAACTGTTTGCAGAGAAAGTAAAAGTCGTGAGAGATCACTGTCATTTAACCGGCAAATACAGGGGTCCTGCTCACGAAAGTTGTAACATTAATTATCAGGATTCTCGAACCATTCCTGTGGTCTTTCACAATTTGAGTAATTACGATGCACATTTACTCATAAAAGACGTGTCTAACGCTATTCCTGGAAATTTAAAAATAATTCCAAACAACACGGAAAAATACATATCCATGGTAAAAAACGTAGAAGGTTACGAAACAAGATTTAAATTTATTGACTCTTTTCGGTTTATGGCATCATCATTGGATAAACTGGCGTCTTACTTACAAGAAAAAAGAATCGTTCGTTCAGAGTACCCGCATCTTAACGATAAAAAGTTTAAACTTTTAACAAGGAAAGGTGTATTCCCATACGAGCATATCCAGAATTGGGAAAATTTGCAAGAAACACAACTTCCACGTTTTGATCAATTTTATTGTACTTTATCGGAATGTAACATTAATAAGGACGAGTATGAACACGCGCTTACGATATGGCAAGAGTTCGAAATTAGAACATTAGGCGAATACAGCGACTTATATTTAAAGATAGACGTACTTTTATTAGCAGACATATTTGAAAATTTCCGTGATACCTGCATAAAAGATTATGATCTGGATCCTGCGCATTATTACACCTCACCAGGATTAGCTTGGGATGCTATGTTAAAATATACGGAGGCTGAGCTGGATTACATCAATGACGTAGACATCCTCATGTTTTTGGAAAAAGGCATCCGCGGTGGTCTAACACAATGTTCCAAGAGGTATGCAAAAGCTAACAACAAATATATGCAGGAATATGACCCAAATCGGCCAAATAATTTCCTTATGTATTTTGACGTTAATGCAATGTACTCTTGGGCTATGTCGCAATATTTGCCATACGGAGAACTTGAATGGGTTAAAGATGTTGATACTATTGATTTAAATAAACCAGATGACTCTCCACTTGGATATATTCTAGAAGTAGACTTGGAATATCCTGAAGATATACATAATAGACAAAAAGATTTACCTATGGCCCCCGAAAAATGTTCCCCACCAGGCTGCAAAGAGCAAAAAATGATGGCTACTTTGAATAATAAGAAAAATTATGTAGTGCATTACAAAAATTTAAAACAATACTTGTCAGAAGGCTTAAAAATTACAAAAACTCACAAAGCTTTAAAATTTAAACAGTCAAACTGGATGAAAAAATATATAGATCTGAACGCGAACTTGCGCAAAAACGCCAAGAATGAATTTGAGAAAAACCTATATAAACTTTTGTGCAATGCTGTGTTCGGAAAAACGATGGAGAATGTTCGACTTCGACGCGACATTAAACTCAAAACAGCATGGGAAGGGCGATATGGAGCGGAGTCATTAATTTCAAAACCAAACTTCCATTCGCGCACAATTTTTGATGACAATTTAATTGCAATCGAACTTCTACGAACTGAAGTGCTTTTCAACAAACCGATATACGTTGGAATGTGTATTCTAGAAATATCGAAAACTATATTGTACGAGTTTCATTATAAATTTATGAAAGAAAAGTATGGTGATAAGTGTAATTTGTGTTACACAGATACAGACTCGCTTATATATGAGATTCAAGTTGAGGACGTGTACGCAGATTTAAAAGAAAATTTAAACCGATTTGACACTTCAGATTATTCCGAAAACAACCCATATGACATACCACGAGTCAACAAGAAGGTGCCAGGCCTTATGAAGGATGAGAACAATGGATCTATCATGCTAGAATTTGTCGGACTCCGAGCAAAAATGTACTCTCTACGCATTCGCACATGTGCTGAAAATGAAAATACTATAAAGAAAGCTAAAGGAGTAAAAAGATACGTAGTAAGAAATAAAATTACATTTGAAGACTATTTAAAATGTTTGTTTGAGAATGAGGAAATGACACACGAGCAAAATGGAATTAGATCTTATCGCCATGTACTCTTCAGCACTGCTCAGAGAAAAATAACACTTAGCCCTTTTGACAACAAGCGGTTTGTGAAGCCTAACTCAGTAGAAACGCTTCCCTGGGGACATTTCAGCATTATGGATGTTGACTAAAAGTGACATAAATAAATTTGGCCTTAACTGTTAAAAATTATATTTAGCACATAATACCTACATATAACAACTTTATAATCATTTCTATATTTCTGCAAAAGAAAAACAAAGATAAATAAAAGTTATTTTTAACCTAAAGAATATTTGGAATTTTTGAATTGAGTTTTCCTTACCATTTTTGAAAGTAGGCTGCTCTGACATTTCCTTTAGGTTTGCTGTTGTTGTTTTCTTACAGCTACGTTTCAGATGTTTTCTTAACAAAAACTCTTGCCAGTTTGCTTAATAATTGATGAGTCATTTACTGAGATATGCGGATAGATATTATAAAGATTTTGCAAGCAGCAATCATAAATTTTACAAAAGCTTCGCGATTTAAATCCTTCTACATACCATGTAACTGGTTTTTGTGTAAAGATTCAGTTTTACGATTTATCATAGTACTTGTTTTACACCGCACTTAGCGACCGACTTCGCGGATTCGGTATTGCAATTAGCGTACTCGTGTTACTTTCGAGGCACATACCCCTATCGAAGAGATAAATCTCTTCAGTCTACCCATAAGGGCGGAGGTATGGATCCAAAGGATCTGGAACTTTGCCATCTGCACTCATAGAAACACTTTCCTCATTGCAAACACTTTCTAAGTAGCGAACTGAATGGTTTCTTCAATTTCAAGATTGAACATTAAAGAGTCTCCCTTCAGCCACTTACGTATAAGTGCTAATTAAATCGTAAAGACCTCATCAAGATTCGATCCCAAGTCTTTGGGGTTTGTAATCAAGTACGCTGCCCCTAGACTACGATCGCCTCGATATATTACCACCAACAATAAGATACAGATGTCCGCCGCTTACGGAGAAAATTATGTTCTGTGATGTTCAAGAAGAAGATTAGAGAAAGCTCAATCATATTGACTGGAAAAAGGGTTTGTCTAGGCGTCAAATATGTAAAAGTAAAAGCTTCAGCTCACCTGGGTCCCATGATTGATAAACCAGTAGATGAATCACCGAGCTAAGAAGCTGTTCTTAAATGTTAATAAAATCTAGTGGCATAACGTTTGAGCATGGCGCTGGTTATCTGCATCCTATTGTCTGTGGCATCACCTGCAAAGCAGCGCCCCTGCTTCATTCATAGTGATTCGCACATTTGATAAACCGGATCATGCACAAGATTTGTTGTGCATTAAATAATAAATTTGTATGCGCATATTTTATTTTTACCACATGGTTTAGTTTCAAATCAAGACGTACGTCATGACTGTAGTACATACTTTATAAATTTACCGGGTAAAGTTAAACGATGCACATATGTTATTTTAATTCTTATCACATAGTTTCGCAATTTCATAGTTTTGCACTCCTCAAAGTTCAAACAATAACCGGATTTAATGAAAATCTTGTGCGGTAAAAGCTCACTCGGCTTAAAAGTCCAAACTTAGAATTAGAATTAAAATAACATATGTGCATCGTTTAACTTTACCCGGTAAATTTATAAAGTATGTACTACAGTCATGACGTACGTCTTGATTTGAAACTAAACCATGTGGTAAAATAAAATATGCGCATACAAATTTATTATTTAATGCACAACAAATCTTGTGCATGATCCGGTTTATCAAATGTGCGAATCACTATGAATGAAGCAGGGGCGCTGCTTTGCAGGTGATGCCACAGACAATAGGATGCAGATAACCAGCGCCATGCTCAAACGTTATGCCACTAGATTTTATTAACATTTAAGAACAGCTTCTTAGCTCGGTGATTCATCTACTGGTTTATCAATCATGGGACCCAGGTGAGCTGAAGCTTTTACTTTTACATATTTGACGCCTAGACAAACCCTTTTTCCAGTCAATATGATTGAGCTTTCTCTAATCTTCTTCTTGAACATCACAGAACATAATTTTCTCCGTAAGCGCCGGACATCTGTATCTTATTGTTGGTGGTAATATATCGAGGCGATCGTAGTCTAGGGGCAGCGTACTTGATTACAAACCCCAAAGACTTGGGATCGAATCTTGATGAGGTCTTTACAATTTAATTAGCACTTATACGTAAGTGGCTGAAGGGAGACTCTTTAATGTTCAATCTTGAAATTGAAGAAACCATTCAGTTCGCTACTTAGAAAGTGTTTGCAATGAGGAAAGTGTTTCTATGAGTGCAGATGGCAAAGTTCCAGATCCTTTGGATCCATACCTCCGCCCTTATGGGTAGACTGAAGAGATTTATCTCTTCGATAGGGGTATGTGCCTCGAAAGTAACACGAGTACGCTAATTGCAATACCGAATCCGCGAAGTCGGTCGCTAAGTGCGGTGTAAAACAAGTACTATGATAAATCGTAAAACTGAATCTTTACACAAAAACCAGTTACATGGTATATAGAAGGATTTAAATCGCGAAGCTTTTGTAAAATTTATGATTGCTGCTTGCAAAATCTTTATAATATCTATCCGCATATCTCAGTAAATGACTCATCAATTATTAAGCAAACTGGAAAGAGTTTTTGTTAAGAAAACATCTGAAACGTAGCTGTAAGAAAACAACAACAGCAAACCTAAAGGAAATGTCAGAGCAGCCTACTTTCAAAAATGGTAAGGAAAACTCAATTCAAAAATTCCAAATATTCTTTAGGTTAAAAATAACTTTTATTTATCTTTGTTTTTCTTTTCCAGAAATATAGAAATGATTATAAAGTTGTTATATGTAGGTATTATGTGCTAAATATAATTTTTAACAGTTAAGGCCAAATTTATTTATGTCACTTTTAGTCAACATCCATAATGCTGAAATGTCCCCAGGGAAGCGTTTCTACTGAGTTAGGCTTCACAAACCGCTTGTTGTCAAAAGGGCTAAGTGTTATTTTTCTCTGAGCAGTGCTGAAGAGTACATGGCGATAAGATCTAATTCCATTTTACTCGTGTGTCATTTCCTCATTCTCAAACAAACATTTTAAATAGTCTTCAAATGTAATTTTATTTCTTACTACGTATCTTTTTACTCCTTTAGCTTTCTTTATAGTATTTTCATTTTCAGCACATGTGCGAATGCGTAGAGAGTACATTTTTGCTCGGAGTCCGACAAATTCTAGCATGATAGATCCATTGTTCTCATCCTTCATAAGGCCTGGCACCTTCTTGTTGACTCGTGGTATGTCATATGGGTTGTTTTCGGAATAATCTGAAGTGTCAAATCGGTTTAAATTTTCTTTTAAATCTGCGTACACGTCCTCAACTTGAATCTCATATATAAGCGAGTGTTCTATCCGAACTCAAAGTATGAGTGGACGAACCCAAAAAATAAGGAAAATAATTCGGTTCAACGAAGCTGCAATAATTCGGTCACAATCTCCCAACCAATGCCGAAATTGCACTATTTCTGTCACAGCTCAAATCTCGTCGCTTGAGATTTGAGGGCAACGAATAAATTGTTAAAAAGATTGCTTTTAAAAAGAGCTTATCCTAATCAGCGTGAAGAAGCTGATAGTGAGTAGCTTAAATGGAGGGATGTCCAGCTGCTTAGTTAGCGAGCAGGTAAATAAAGTTTGCTCTTGTTCTGACTTGTCCCAGATCAGGAAATTATTTCTTGACTAGAACTTCGGTCAGAACATAAACGAAAAGGGTACTTACCTGTCTCCCTCGTTGGCGAACTGAACTGTAGTTGATGTAATCTCTCGTCTGGTCGTTGCACAAGCGAAGAAGGCAATTCGTCTGGTCGTTGTACAAGCGAAGACGGCAATTCGGTTGATGCACTAAACTGCACTAATCTTAATTTGGTGAGATCCAAATTAAGTGATAGAGAAATGTATATTGATCAGCGTTCAACACGCTACACAAAATTCTTGATTTGTTCGGCTTTCAAATCAAGTGATCTTAATTTAGTCAGTGCCTAAATTAAGTGTAAAGAGGAACTTCCAGGATATGGGATGATGGAATTTGTTCCGATCACCGCTCAGAACACAGGATGATACAGTTTTGTTCTAGTCACCACCGAGAACAAATGATCTCAACGAAGTCAACACCTTACGTTGAGTGGAGACCTCAAATAATCAGCACTTATTTGAGTGGCAAGGATTGCTAGGTAAAATGATAGGAATGTGTTCTAGTCACCACCTAGAATCGACAATCTCAATAAAGTCAGCACCTTTATTGAGTGGAAATTTCAAATAGTCAGCACCTATTTGAATGGAGAGAATTATTAGGTAGAATGCTAAGCGTTTCTTCTAGTCACCACCTAGAATTAACAATCTTAATAAAGTCAGCACCTTTATTAAGTGGACAATCCAAATAGTCAACACCTATTTGAATGGAGAGGAGCTAGGTATAATGATAAAAGTTTCTTCTAGTCACCACCTAGAATCAACAATCTTAATAAAGTCAGCACCTTTATTAAGTGGAAAATCCAAATAGTCAGCACCTATTTGAATTTAAGTATAAGCGGGTAATGAATTCGTGATAGGAAAATGGCAAAGAGGTAAATCAGCAAGGAAAAGGCAAAGAGTAAAACGGCAAAGAGGTAAAAAGGCAAAAAAGAGGCTGCTATCAGGCAGCGCAGAGTTTTTATACCCGAAATAGTGCACACGGCACTTAAGTTTACGGTACCCCCCACTAACTCGGTGCCCACATACACTGACCCATCAGTGGGTCTTACGGTACACCCGACTGATTACATTTTACACGACTTCTCCGCCGAGAATTAGTTCTACTATTAGGCCCTAGATGGCCTTCTCATAAGTCCGAAAGTGACCTAATGAGTGAGTATTGTTTTTGTTTCCATCTGCACTTGACAGATGCAAGTGCTCAAGTGCTTTACAGTGCGAGGAAGGCACTTCGGGTAAGTATTGTAATTTTGGACACTAATTACTAACTAGTGTTCTTTTTAGGTTTTGTTTAGGGCTCTGGAAGGCGTACTACATTCCTGCAGTGAGAGGCGCTAAGGAAGTCCGAGATTATTGGTGAGTTAATTGAAAATTCGAAGTGTTAAGTGCTTAACAAGTTTGTTTATTCTTACAGCTGATCGCCGCAGCTGTGGGTGGCGCCTGGGCCGTGAATGATCATCGCGGGAATTCAGTTTTGGAGCTGCTGCTCCAAACATACTCCCCCCCCGCGTTTTGGATACAAAAAATAGTAAGTATATGAGTGAGTGATGTGCGAATAACCTTGATTTTTAATCCTCAGGTCTCGGAAAGGTCATTCGGCGGATAGTGTCGCCGAATTAGAGTTAAGAATTAGAATTAAAGGAAAAATAGGTTGTAAAAAAGAAAAAATAAATACACTTGAAATTCAAACAGCCGATCTATTTGTTACCCTAATTTGTCCATTCGATAACAATTTTATTGTTACGCGTTGACCTCCGGGCGTTGTAATTCTTCGTTTGCGTTGTTTGGCCCTTTTCAACGCCTCCCAAGAAACGGGTACCACCTCAGTGTTGGTCGGGTCCTCGTTATCGCAGATGATAACGTTCAGGTACTCGTCTGGTGCTGGCAACATGATGTCTTGCAGAATTTGCACCTTAGGGGGTTGAGAGGGTCCTGGAGTCGTTGGCGGTGTATCGTCGATCACGATTATTTCAGTGTCTTCCTGGGCTGGAGATGGTACAGGTGTGTCAGCGAGGTGCGTAAGATCAATCAACTCCTCGTTGATGCTTAGCACACTAACCCTCCGCTCCAATTGCTCCACTGCTGGCTCAAACAAATTTTCAATATTTCTTCCTGGAGTGGGTGGTCGACTGCTATCACTACTAGCTTCACTTAGTAAATCCATTTTCTCAACTGATCAAGTGCATTTCCCGTGCAGGCTTATATATTAGGGCTAGGACCGTTAGGCCCTTGACCCAGGGCTAGTGCGTAGGCAAGAGAGCGATCTTTGTGATAGGCCGTTTGAAAGTCCCAGAATTGGTTTTAACGGTCACCACTCGAACATATTGATCTGCTCCAGTGTGAGTTTCTATAATTCTCCCCAGAACCCAACTACATGGTGCAGTTTTGGCTTCTTTTAGCAGTACCAATTCTCCGACCGTTATATTTTTTGCAGGGAGCTTCCATTTGGGTTTGGTTTGCAGCGAATTTAAATAATTTTTAGACCATTGATCCCAAAAACTCCGTTGCAATTGTTGAAGATGATTCCATCTCGCAATTGATGATACTTGTTTTGTAGGAGTTTCAGGTAGACTGTTTAATGCTGCCCCAATTAGAAAATGACCAGGTGTGAGGATTAACGTATCATTTGGGTCTTCAGATAGAGCACATAAGGGCCGTGAATTGAGGCAAGCCTCAATTTGGGTGAGTACAGTCGCGAGTTCTTCATAAGTGAGAAGGGCATTTTGTAAGACTCGTTTCAGGTGGAATTTGATTGATTTCACCCCGGCTTCCCACAATCCCCCGAAATGAGGTGCAGAAGGTGGGTTGAAATGCCACTGTATGCCTTCGTGAGTAAGTTTCTCGGCAGCCGTACCTGTGGCGTTTTGTAGAGCCGTTTTATACTCCTCCTGCAAAACCTTATCTGCCCCGATAAAATTCGTACCGCAGTCGGAGTAAATGTCTGTACATATTCCTCGTCTGCTTACAAAACGTCTTAAAGCTGCAATAAAAGCCGGAGTGGACAAATCAGAAACTGCCTCAATATGCACCGCTTTTGTAGATAAACAAATGAAAATGCAGATATAACCCTTATATGACTTATTTCCCCTATGTTTGGACATAGTAAGATTGATTGGACCCGCGAAGTCAATTCCCGTATGTTGAAATGGTCGAGATATGTTTATTCGCGGAGCAGGAAGGTCTCCCATGATTTGAGTTTGAGTCTTAGCGGTTTGCTTCCAGCATATCATACATTTACGAATAATGTTTCGCACTGTACTTCTTCCTTTTGGTACCCAAAATTCCTCACGAAGAGTAGCTAGAACAAGTTGTGTCCCCCCGTGTAAAGTTTTTTGATGAATGTATGTGATAATTAATTCAGTTAAATGAGACTTTCTGGGGAGAATTATAGGGTGTTTTTGAGCATAGGGAATCTCGGCGTGCTGCAGTCGACCTTTGACCCGCAACAATTCTTTAGTATCCAAGAATGGAGTTAAGGCAAGTAATTCACTTTTGGAAGAGATAAGTGAACCTGATTTTAGAGCATGAATTTCGGACGCAAAATATTCGGCTTGAGTAATTTTGATGAGCAGTAGCTTGGCTGATTGAATTTCAAGTGTAGACAATGGCGTGAACAATCTCAAGTTAGGTTTTTTGCGGCAATTATGTATAAATCGAAGACAATAGGCCAAAACTCTTAACAGTTTGGGGTAGGATGAAAATTTTGATATTACTTGGGATATTGTGGAGACTACGTGAGTCGTGAAAGTAGCTCTTTTTTCTTCAAGAGTGATGTCTTCCGGTAAGGAAACAGAATTTTGTGGCCAATTATCTTCAGATAATCGTAGCCAGCCAGGCCCATTCCACCACAGAGAGCGTCCCAAAAGGGCAGAGGGTTTTACTCCTCTTGAATTGCAATCCGCCGGATTATCTGCGGACGGGACGTGCCGCCACGAAATGTCTTCCGACAATTCTTGAATTTCCGCGACCCGATTCGCCACGTAAGTTTTATAACTACGTGGTTCCTTGTGAATCCAAGCCAAGACAATTTTTGAATCCGTCCACGCAAAAACCGGGACAGATGGCAATTCCAGATCCGTTCTTGTCCTTTTTAACAGTCGGGACAGTAGAAGAGCTCCACAGAGCTCGAGGCGAGGTAAAGTTACTGGCTTGGTTGGGGCAACCTTTGATTTTGCAATCACTAGATTGGTGTGAATTTGCCCTTGATCGTCAATAACTCGGATGTATACTGCAGCTGAGTATGCTCCGATGGAAGCATCAGAAAACCCATGAATTTGAATTAACGTGTGATTTTTTGAAGTTTGAAGCCACCTAGGAATTTTGATTTGACAAATAAAATGTAGTTCTGATTTAAATTCTTGCCATTTTGAATTAATATTGGGAGGAATAGGATCATCCCACGAACACCCTGAAAGCCATAAAGATTGCATCAGAATCTTTGCTGTAATCACGATCGGGGAAATCCAACCGAGGGGGTCGAACAGCGTAGCAATTTCAGACAAAACAGATCGCTTGGTGTTAAGACGATCCTCATTTTGTCGAAATTGCAAGGTGAAATAATCTGCTCCTGGGTACCAGTGAATACCCAGAGTTTTCACTGACTCATCACTTGCGAATCTCAACGGAAATTTTAATTCCCTATGGCTTTCCGGGATATTCGCAAGGAGATCAGAAGAATTACTCACCCATTTTCGAAGATTAAAACCTCCGGATGATAAGAGGTCTTGGATTTGTGATTGAATTTCGAGACTTTCCTGTAAAGTGTCTGAACCCGTTAATAGATCGTCCACGTAAAAGTCTCGTGTAACGATTTTAGCAGCAAGAGGATAATTATGGGCTTCGTCCTTGGCTAATTGATGGAGTGTTTTAATGGCAAGATAGGGGGCAGGAGTAGTGCCAAACGTGACTGTAGTGAGCACATATTCCTGAAGTGGCTCGCTAGAATTGTTCCTCCAGAAAATACGCTGGTAATTTTGATCAGATGGGTGCATATTAATCATGCGGTACATCTTTTCCACATCAGCTGACATAGAGTATCGATACAACCGCCAGCGTAGTAATAGTGTGAATAGTTCAGCTTGTAGCACGGGACCAGAATATAATTGGTCATTCAAGCTGACGCCATTGGAAGTTTTTGCAGATGCATCGAAGACGACTCTAACTTTTGTGGTAGTACTGTCTTTGATCACTGCATGATGTGGAAGGTAATAAGATGGAACCTTTGGTGCATCTTTGCTGATTAATTTCATATGCCCCATGGAGATGTATTCGTTTAGGCATTTTCGGTACTCAGCATAAAGTTCGGGGTTGCTACTTAGTCTCTTCTCTAGACAGAAGAATCGGCGAATAGCCATATTTCGGGATTCACCTAAGTTTGGAGGAGAGTTCTTGAAGGGTAACCGAACCTCGTATCGACCGTTGTCGTTACGGCAATGTGTACTTTCAAAAATTCGTTCGCACTCTTGCTCTTCCTTACTTAGAGTGGGTTTTACTGGAATTTCTTCGCACTCCCAAAATTGGCGAATTAATTTGTTCAACGAAAGAAGTGGGTCTTGAGAAGTATTTAAGAAAGTAGCTGCTTGAGATATTGTTCTTGGCTGCCGTGATACTGGGCCGAACAATATCCAGCCAAAAATGCTATTTTGGGCAATAGGAGTACCTGGAGGCCTTTACGGAGACCTTCGAGGATGATGTCACCGTAAATATCGGCTCCGAGAAGGAGATCGATTTTACCAGGTTGATTGAAACATGGGTCTGCTAAAGAAAGGTTTTGTAAATGAGACCAATTTTGTGTCGTAATGTTTTCTGGAGGTAACAGATCAGTGATTTTTTGCACAACGAAAGCAGTTATTTTTGTGGGCTTTTGTTGTAAGCGAGAAGAGTGTATTTCTAAAGACGTTTGTGACGTTACTTTAGTGGTTTCTGAACCTCCCAAGCCAGTGATTTGGAGATTTGTGGGAAATGTGCTTAGCTGTAGAAGCTTCGTTGCTGCCTTTGTGATGAAGGAAATTTGTGAACCTGAATCAATTAAGGCACGCAACGTGTAAATGGTCCCTGATTTTGAGGGCACGTTGATTAATGCTGTAGAGAGAAGGGATTGAGGTGCCTGTTGACCTTTGTTAGTATAAAATGATTGAACAGCATTAATATTTGTTTCACCCTTTTGAGGCTCGCTTGAAGGTTTAGCTTGAGTCGCTCTCTGTGGTGAAACGGGCCGAGCAGATTCAGCATTAGTTTCCTTATGCAATAAGGAATGATGTCGTCGTCCACATCGGCGACAATTAACTTTGCTAGGGCAAAATTGCATTTTATGATTTTTAGAGAGACAATTAATACATAGTTGGTTTGAATTAGCAAATTTATACCTTTGAGTGGGATCAAGTTTGCTAAATTTTGGACATTTGTAAAGAGGATGAGACTCTTTACATGATATACATTTGTCTGAAGAGGCTGCAAAGAAGGTTTTGGCACCTCTTTGCTGTGATGGCCTTTCAGTGTTAGTTATTTTGGAATCTGAGATAGCTTCCAATGTACGAAATCTTTTCTCGAGAAACGCCTTTAGACTTTCGAATGTGGGCAGTTCCTCAGAGTTCTTTTGGCTTTCTTCCCACATCCGGTGTGTTTCGGAGGGGAGCCGTTGTACCAACATATGTATCAAGATTACATCCCAGTTTTCAATAGAGACGCCGAGCGCTTGAAGTTCATATAAACTCTCGCATGATTTGTCTAGTAAATTTTTAATTCCTTTGGCTGTTTCGGAATTTAGTTTAGGTAAGTTGAACAAAAGTTTAAGTTGAGTATTTACTAATACTCGTTTATTGTCATACCTCCCCAGAAGTACCCTCCACGCACTGTCATAACTTGCGTCAGTTATAGGAAACTGTCTTAAGAGATGCTCAGCTTCGCCACTAACGCAAGATTTTAAGTAATGTAGTTTTTGAGCTGCAGTGAGCTCAGCATTGGTATGTATTAATGCTTTAAAGAGATCGTGGAATGATCTCCATGACTCGTACGAGCCTGAAAATGTAGGAATGGAAATGCGTGGAAGTTTGAGTAAGGACTTATGAGATGAAGAATTATTTTGGTTAGTATTTGAAGATGACTGGGCACCTTCTCTGTGAGATTGATTGCTTGATAGATTACTTGCCGATGCCTCCTGCAATTTATCAAGAGCATCTTGCAGTAATCCGATAAAGTCGAAGTACTTTTCTTCTGTGTCAGAAAAGCTGTCTTGAGACCAATACTCGCATTTGTCTTGGTCTGCTGGGTTTAACGATTGAATCACCTCGCAGATGGAATAGTGATTTTTTTTGTACTCTTGCCAAAGTTGTTTTACCTCTGATAACCTTTCCGTTATCACCCCTTTAGTTCTTTTAGCTAATGCAGTTTTTCTGTAATTAACAACTGATTTTTGAAAAATTTCGGCTAAGGCCTTTTGTTTGGCCACCAACTGATTTAAAGACATTATGACGAACCGTTAATTCCCGTTAAATCAACCGTTACAGCCCCGTTAATCCGGCTCGAAGGACCAGCAAATGTTCTATCCGAACTCAAAGTATGAGTGGACGAACCCAAAAAATAAGGAAAATAATTCGGTTCAACGAAGCTGCAATAATTCGGTCACAATCTCCCAACCAATGCCGAAATTGCACTATTTCTGTCACAGCTCAAATCTCGTCGCTTGAGATTTGAGGGCAACGAATAAATTGTTAAAAAGATTGCTTTTAAAAAGAGCTTATCCTAATCAGCGTGAAGAAGCTGATAGTGAGTAGCTTAAATGGAGGGATGTCCAGCTGCTTAGTTAGCGAGCAGGTAAATAAAGTTTGCTCTTGTTCTGACTTGTCCCAGATCAGGAAATTATTTCTTGACTAGAACTTCGGTCAGAACATAAACGAAAAGGGTACTTACCTGTCTCCCTCGTTGGCGAACTGAACTGTAGTTGATGTAATCTCTCGTCTGGTCGTTGCACAAGCGAAGAAGGCAATTCGTCTGGTCGTTGTACAAGCGAAGACGGCAATTCGGTTGATGCACTAAACTGCACTAATCTTAATTTGGTGAGATCCAAATTAAGTGATAGAGAAATGTATATTGATCAGCGTTCAACACGCTACACAAAATTCTTGATTTGTTCGGCTTTCAAATCAAGTGATCTTAATTTAGTCAGTGCCTAAATTAAGTGTAAAGAGGAACTTCCAGGATATGGGATGATGGAATTTGTTCCGATCACCGCTCAGAACACAGGATGATACAGTTTTGTTCTAGTCACCACCGAGAACAAATGATCTCAACGAAGTCAACACCTTACGTTGAGTGGAGACCTCAAATAATCAGCACTTATTTGAGTGGCAAGGATTGCTAGGTAAAATGATAGGAATGTGTTCTAGTCACCACCTAGAATCGACAATCTCAATAAAGTCAGCACCTTTATTGAGTGGAAATTTCAAATAGTCAGCACCTATTTGAATGGAGAGAATTATTAGGTAGAATGCTAAGCGTTTCTTCTAGTCACCACCTAGAATTAACAATCTTAATAAAGTCAGCACCTTTATTAAGTGGACAATCCAAATAGTCAACACCTATTTGAATGGAGAGGAGCTAGGTATAATGATAAAAGTTTCTTCTAGTCACCACCTAGAATCAACAATCTTAATAAAGTCAGCACCTTTATTAAGTGGAAAATCCAAATAGTCAGCACCTATTTGAATTTAAGTATAAGCGGGTAATGAATTCGTGATAGGAAAATGGCAAAGAGGTAAATCAGCAAGGAAAAGGCAAAGAGTAAAACGGCAAAGAGGTAAAAAGGCAAAAAAGAGGCTGCTATCAGGCAGCGCAGAGTTTTTATACCCGAAATAGTGCACACGGCACTTAAGTTTACGGTACCCCCCACTAACTCGGTGCCCACATACACTGACCCATCAGTGGGTCTTACGGTACACCCGACTGATTACATTTTACACGACTTCTCCGCCGAGAATTAGTTCTACTATTAGGCCCTAGATGGCCTTCTCATAAGTCCGAAAGTGACCTAATGAGTGAGTATTGTTTTTGTTTCCATCTGCACTTGACAGATGCAAGTGCTCAAGTGCTTTACAGTGCGAGGAAGGCACTTCGGGTAAGTATTGTAATTTTGGACACTAATTACTAACTAGTGTTCTTTTTAGGTTTTGTTTAGGGCTCTGGAAGGCGTACTACATTCCTGCAGTGAGAGGCGCTAAGGAAGTCCGAGATTATTGGTGAGTTAATTGAAAATTCGAAGTGTTAAGTGCTTAACAAGTTTGTTTATTCTTACAGCTGATCGCCGCAGCTGTGGGTGGCGCCTGGGCCGTGAATGATCATCGCGGGAATTCAGTTTTGGAGCTGCTGCTCCAAACAGCGAGTCTGTATCTGTGTAACACAAATTACACTTATCACCATACTTTTCTTTCATAAATTTATAATGAAACTTGTACAATATAGTTTTCGATATTTCTAGAATACACATTCCAACGTATATCGGTTTGTTGAAAAGCACTTCAGTTCGTAGAAGTTCGATTGCAATTAAATTGTCATCAAAAATTGTGCGCGAATGGAAGTTTGGTTTTGAAATTAATGACTCCGCTCCATATCGCCCTTCCCATGCTGTTTTGAGTTTAATGTCGCGTCGAAGTCGAACATTCTCCATCGTTTTTCCGAACACAGCATTGCACAAAAGTTTATATAGGTTTTTCTCAAATTCATTCTTGGCGTTTTTGCGCAAGTTCGCGTTCAGATCTATATATTTTTTCATCCAGTTTGACTGTTTAAATTTTAAAGCTTTGTGAGTTTTTGTAATTTTTAAGCCTTCTGACAAGTATTGTTTTAAATTTTTGTAATGCACTACATAATTTTTCTTATTATTCAAAGTAGCCATCATTTTTTGCTCTTTGCAGCCTGGTGGGGAACATTTTTCGGGGGCCATAGGTAAATCTTTTTGTCTATTATGTATATCTTCAGGATATTCCAAGTCTACTTCTAGAATATATCCAAGTGGAGAGTCATCTGGTTTATTTAAATCAATAGTATCAACATCTTTAACCCATTCAAGTTCTCTGTATGGCAAATATTGCGACATAGCCCAAGAGTACATTGCATTAACGTCAAAATACATAAGGAAATTATTTGGCCGATTTGGGTCATATTCCTGCATATATTTGTTGTTAGCTTTTGCATACCTCTTGGAACATTGTGTTAGACCACCGCGGATGCCTTTTTCCAAAAACATGAGGATGTCTACGTCATTGATGTAATCCAGCTCAGCCTCCGTATATTTTAACATAGCATCCCAAGCTAATCCTGGTGAGGTGTAATAATGCGCAGGATCCAGATCATAATCTTTTATGCAGGTATCACGGAAATTTTCAAATATGTCTGCTAATAAAAGTACGTCTATCTTTAAATATAAGTCGCTGTATTCGCCTAATGTTCTAATTTCGAACTCTTGCCATATCGTAAGCGCGTGTTCATACTCGTCCTTATTAATGTTACATTCCGATAAAGTACAATAAAATTGATCAAAACGTGGAAGTTGTGTTTCTTGCAAATTTTCCCAATTCTGGATATGCTCGTATGGGAATACACCTTTCCTTGTTAAAAGTTTAAACTTTTATCGTTAAGATGCGGGTACTCTGAACGAACGATTCTTTTTTCTTGTAAGTAAGACGCCAGTTTATCCAATGATGATGCCATAAACCTTAAAGAGTCAATAAATTTAAATCTTGTTTCGTAACCTTCTACGTTTTTTACCATGGATATGTATTTTTCCGTGTTGTTTGGAATTATTTTTAAATTTCCAGGAATAGCGTTAGACACGTCTTTTATGAGTAAATGTGCATCGTAATTACTCAAATTGTGAAAGACCACAGGAATGGTTCGAGAATCCTGATAATTAATGTTACAATTTTCGTGAGCAGGACCCCTGTATTTGCCGGTTAAATGACAGTGATCTCTCACGACTTTTTCTTTCTCTGCAAACAGTTTCTCACAAATGTGACAATTCGTAGCATTTATGAAATTTTGTGACTGTTCTGGCGTTAGCGGAATCATCGGAATGGGGCAAAGGTGAATACTTTCTACGTTTTCCGCTATCTCCTGCAGCTGTTCAGCAAACCATTTTGCGCAATCACGTCCTCGGTAGCTTTTATAATATGAGAGCTTGTCATTATAGCAGCATTTAAAGTAGTATCCAACGCTGTGTGCTTCATGCTGCTGATAACATTTTGTATTTGAAGTTTTTTGTGATACTGGTTTTAAGATGCATTCAAAATCGGCGTAGATAATAAATGGGACACGTTCCTTATTCTTTAAGTTTTCAAATTTCAACTTGCCTTCCTTTGGAAAGATCACTTTGTAGTTGTTCATTTTTTTACAATCTATAGAATGCGTCTCCAATTGAGCAGAAGTATAAAAATAATGAAGACAGCGATCGCAAAAGAATTTTTTACTGTGATGATTAGATAACTGAGACGATGCTAAACGAGACAAATTTTTTATCCAAACATAATGATATTTAATTTTATTTTTGCCTTCATCCTCATTATAGCAATTTTGTACCAACAAAAGGTTAACGTGCTTCTTTCTCTTATCATTGGCTATCCTTGTCGGTGCAACGGAAAATTCTCCTTTACTTTTGTTGAGAACGTAGACATTTATGCTTATATTATTTTGTTTTTCAAACTTTCCTATGTCTGGGATGCTTACAGGAAATGTGATTCCTTGTAAGTTTAATTCAGTAGAGTAGTGAGGGTACTTTGTGACACGTTGTGGATTTTTTTGAGCAGGGTGCAATGCAGACATCACTGCCCAAGCAAAACACGCTTCATCATTATTTTTAACATTAACGCAAGCTTCTTTGCGTTTAATTTGTTGCGGCAACTCGATGTAAGATGAGCCCAATAGGGGTGTATATTTGTTGATGTTAATTGTAATATTAACCACCTCCGTCAAGGTCCAACCAGAATCACGCTCCTGAAATTCATCCAAATCCGATAGGATGGTATTCATAACGTTCTCTGCAAACCATTCCGTGAGATTTGTATCTCTTGTAATTACTTTATTCTTTGTGTTTAAATATTTGCACTCTTCGATTTCTTCCTTCTTTGAAAATTTAGCAAATTTACCGCAAAATACGGTGTTCACTTTAAGAAAAGGTTCTTTCTTTAAAATATTTTCAATACGGCGGACAAACAGCGGGCCGCAATCCTCCAAAAATTCGATAGGATCTTTATGTTTCAAGTTTGTTATACAAGAAGTTCTAATTCTTCCGCCAAAAACAGATTTCATATCCTCCCATTTGATTCTGTTTGCTGTCCATTCTTTCTTATTTGGGCGTGTTGGCTTATATCCTCCTCCTCGTAACAAAGCAGCTTTTAATTTTGTCCTACATCCCATCATTCTACTAATAACGCTCAATAAATTGTTTATGGTGCCAACATTTTTAGTATTTTTCAAAGCGTTGTTTAAAGATCGCAAATTTTTTGAACACTCTTTGATGCACTCTTTTACATCTTCAATGTTTTCTTCGTTAGCCGATTTTATTTTTTCTTCCATGCTTTTTAAATCCTCAATGAAAGATGACATTTTACTTTACTATCGCACACGTCTTGTCTTTAGAAACACAATGTAAAGAATGAACTTGCCCACTTACTGTCCTTACTTATATAACCTTCCAAATTAAAATCTTTACTAGAGATTTTGTGTTTGATATTAAATTACTTTGAGAGAATTATATTTCCTCTTTCTGCCATTTTTGTTAATTGAGCTAGTTGATTAAATTTATAAATTTAGTTATGCTAATTATATACTTTAACTACGTCTTTTCAAAGGCGACCTAAAAGGTTTATATCAGGAGCACATAGTTTGCAGTACGTCGATTGAGTAATAATTGCTTCGAATGCAGCGTGCGTACCTACGCTGCGAAGTAATAAAGTTTCTGCCACATAAACCTGCAAAACAAGTTTTGCCTTGCTGCCTGCACAAAAGTGTTACGCGGGGAATGTGGCATTTGCTTGGACTTGTGAAGATCGCGATTCCGCTAATGAGTTCTGATTGCTTGTGATAGCGTCTGATCGCCTGGTAGCCGGTTTTAGCCAACAGGTTGTTCGTCAATGAAGAATTATAATTTGAGGCTTTGATTTTGACAATTATAGAAAATAGATATTTAATATAATACAACATAATATTATTACGTTTATGAACACACGCACACGTAGACATACTCACACACACACACATACCCTATCTTTCTCACCTATTCTCTGTCTCTTACTCTCTCATACGTGTGACGTCACAATCTGAAATCCAAGATGGCGGATTGTTGCGAGATTTTGCCCCATGTATTTTAAAGGGGGAAAGTGTGCTCGGACGCCCATAGCTTATCTACTGATGTGTTGGTCGGGATGGATGTTATCAAGCTAGGTAGCCTGAAGGTCGAAGGTGGCAGAATAAGTTTGACCAAAGCGAAGACAACAACCGAGTTACCTGAACCTAACTTCTTTGAAAGGATGGATGTCGTGCAGCTAGTGGAAGAATGCGAATACGACAATTTATCCGAAATTAACAACGCTGAACACAAACACAAAATAAGCCAGCTTATATCAGAGTACTCACCGAAGAAGTTAGAAAATTCCTGCGTCAAAATGAAAGTTAATTTAGAAGATGGGACGAAGCCCGTTTATTGTAGACCACGCAGACTAGCACCGAAGGAGAAAGAAGAAACTAGTAAGCAGATAGAAAAGTGGCTCGAAGATGGTATCGTGCGACCGAGTCATTCCGACTTCGCCAGCCCTGTTGTCCTTGCTAGGAAAAAGGATGGGTCGTACAGGTTGTGCATCGATTACAGAAAACTGAATCGACATATCGTGAAGGATCGATATCCATTACCAGTCATGGAAGATGTTTTAGAAGACCTTCATTCGGCTCTAGTTTTCTCAACACTAGATTTACGTAACGGCTTCTTTCACGTAGATATAGAAGAAGATAGTAAGAAATTCACCGCATTTTTAACAAACGACGGACACTTTGAGTTTAACAAGGTACCTTTTGGACTCTGCAATCCACCCGCAGTATTCCAAAGATTTATCAATACGATATTTCGGCCACTAATTATGGAAAAGACAGTCTTGCTTTATATGGACGATATTATTATCCCAGCCATGAACGAGGATGAGGGAATAAAAAAACTAGAGAGGAACCTGAAAGTAGCTGCTGATCACGGTTTGGTGATAAAGTGGTCCAAGTGCAAATTTCTTAAACGGAGCGTAGAATTCCTGGGACATATTGTTGAGCAAGGCAATATAAGACCTTCAATTGAGAAGACCGCTGCAGTACAAAATTTTCCTGTCCCGCGTAATATAAAGGACATTCAAAGCTTTCTTGGTCTGACAGGATTTTTCCGCAAGTTCATACCAAGCTACTCAGTGATAGCTAGGGCTTTGACAGACTTGATTAAAAAAGATGTAGCCTTTCATTTTGGCCAAAAAGAAAAGGAAGCATTCAATAATTTGAAAGAGAAATTATGTGCCAAACCTGTCCTAAAGCTGTTCAATCCTGAGCTCGAAACAGAGCTACAGACGCGAGCAAAGCTGGACTTGGCGCAGTTCTCTTGCAGAAGGATCCCAATACAAAAAATTTTTATCCGGTGTTTTTCATAAGTTTTAAGACTACTGAGGCTGAGCAACGGTACTCGAGTTACGAGCTTGAAGCATTAGCTATTGTAAAGTCTCTACGAAAGCTCCGTCACTACCTATTGGGGCTCAGATTCACGGTGTATACTGACTGCAAAGCGTTTGAGCTCACGATGAAGAGAAGAGAGATCAATAGTCGCATTGCTAGATGGGCTCTTCTGTTGGAGGAATTTAATTGCAAGGTGCTTCACCGATCTGGGACAAATATGCGCCACGTTGACGCTCTCAGTAGACATCCGCAGACTTTCGTAATAGAGTCCGAGACCCTTCGACAAATTAAACGAACCCAGAAAAACGACGATTTCTGCCAGCTTATTAAGAAATGTCTGGAGCATGGCGAATATGAGGACTATGTGCTGCGTAACGATCTTCTTTACAAATTCGTTGATGGAACCCAACTACTCGTTTTGCCGAAGTCCCTACAAAAAGCCATAATTAGAAACGTACACGAACAGGGACACATTAATGCCCGAAAAGTCGAAATACTGATGCGCCAGGAGTACTATGTACCTAAGTTGTCGAAAAAAATCCAAGACGTGCTGCTCAATTGCGTTGCGTGTATCCTTGCTGCAAGGAAGGCTGGAAAAGTTGAAGGAATCTTAAACCCAATCGAAAAAGTGGACCAACCGCTCCACACCTACCATATAGACCATTTAGGTCCTTTAACTTCAACGGCAAAGAACTACAAGTATACCTCTTTGTTGTCATCGAAGCGTTTACGAAATTTTCTTGGCTGTACCCCGTAAAGTCGACTACTAGCGAAGAAGTTATCCGCAAATTGGAACTACAAAGTGAAGTTGTTGGTAATCCCTATAGAATTATCGCAGATAGAGGGACCGCTTTTACCTCTGCGTGCTTCAAAGATTTTTGCGAAGAGCGGAAGATTAACCTGATTTTTATCACCACTGGAGTACCTCGAGGGAACGGGCAAGTGGAGCGGCTAAATCAAATAATCATCAATACGCTAGCAAAGATGTCCGTAAACGACCCTTCCAAATGGTACCGTCATGTGCCCCAGCTGCAAATGATTCTCAACTCCACCCCCAGCAGATCGACAGGAAAAACCCCGTTCAAGCTCATGTTTGGTGTCGAGATGTCTAGACCCGAAAGGTTCGAGCTCGCTAAGCTGCTTGAGGAGCAGATAATCGCTAATTTCGAGAACGAGAGGACAGCTGCAAGGCAGGAGGCAAAAACCCAAATTCAAAAGGTCCAGGAGGAAAACCGCCGATATTCCAGAAAAAGGAGAAAACCAGCTAGGCAGTATGCGAAAGGAGATATGGTTGCTATTCGCCGCATTCAATTCACACCAGGTGGGAAGCTTTTCCCTAAATTCTTGGGACCATACGAAGTTGTAGCATCGAAAGGAAACGACAGGTACCACGTCAAGAAGATTGGTAACCACGAAGGACCTAACATTTCTGGTTCTGCTGCGGATCTAATGAAACCATGGACCAACCTTGAAGAAGAGGACTCATCCGGGACGGATGAAGATCAGGAAGGCCGGATGTGGGAGCCCGACTCCGAATAACCCTGAAAAACAGAAAATAAAATTCTAATCACTCCAAACGCTGCAGCCAATATCTAAAAGCTCTTACCATCACCGTTAAAAAACCGTGCAGCTGCATCGTCGCCGATCGTCGCTGCCGTCGAGAGAGTCGCCGCCGCCGAGTCAGTCGCAGTCGCAGTTGCATCGCGGTAGCAGACACATCATCGCTGGAGAGCATCGCAGAGCCACGCTGAGATTCTACGCTGGAGTTCCACGCTGTACACGCCGAGGGAAAGAAGAAGTTTTTTTAGTTCTACGCCGATCAACCACGCTGTGCAAATTGATTACCTGTGTTTTTCTTTTACCACGCTGATTTTCCGTACCGCGGCCCATCGCTGAAAACGAAAATAACTACGCTGTGAAAAATAATAAAAGCTGCTTTATCGCATTTGTACTTACCTGTGAACTGAATTAACTGAGACACTGAATTAACTAATACACTGAATTATCTTGAATACCTACCGGTTCTTTCAATTAAACCCCGAGTTTTCCCTAAACTATCCCACATGTATGACATCTAGAGACAAAGTTTTCTATGTCCTGGTACATATTAGGCCAAAAAAATAATTCGTTTGCTCTTAATTGCGTTTTATTTATACCTAGATGAGCTTCATGTAGCTGGAACATAATGTCATGTTGCATATTTTTGGGTATTATAATTCTATCGTTATGAAAAAGAATTCCATTATCGTGGTATATATTGTTTCGATTTTTATAATAGATTTTTAAACTATCATGTACCTTACTTATGCTTCCAGGCCAACCTTTTTGACAATTTTCTTTTACTTTACTCAATACAAGGTCTTTTCCGGTTTCTTTTTTAGCATTTCCATCTTTTTATCACTTGCGTTTATTGACAAAACTACTTCAGACAGTATTTCCTCTTCTTCTTTAATTTATTTTTCAGCAACATTTCGCGATAAGTAGTCGGCTATGTGTAAAACTTTCCTGGGAGATATTCAATCTTCACATTGTAATTTAATAAACGTATACGCATTCGTTGAAGTTTTATTGCTGGTATTTTGTGAATTTCTTTCTGCGTAGTGGAAACTAAAGGCTTATGATCGCTTTTAACAGTAATGCTAGTTCTTCCATAAATATATAAATGAAATTTCATACAAGCGAACATGATCGCTAAAAATTCTTTCTCAATTTGAGAATAATTTTTCTCGGTTTCTGATAGGGCTCTAGATGCATAAGCTACAGGGTGATCTTCTTGTAATAGACAACATCCTAAACCGTCCTGGGACGCATCTGTTTGAATCGTTATTTCCTTTTTAGGATCGAAGGGTTTTAATACAGGTGACATTGTTAAAACATTTTTGATAGTTTCTACTGCTTTTGAATGTATATCTGCCAGTGGCGGCTCGTCAGAGGAGGCAGGGGAGGCAGTGCCTCCTCTGTCAAGTTTTGCAGTTCTTAAATTGTAATTTAAAGAAAAAATTTAAAATATTCAATGCGAAAACTTTTTTTGTGGGTAAAATATGTTCAAATGTCAAAAAAATAAGAATGAAAATTGATTTATATAGTCTGGCAATGTTTTGTCATTTTAGCAGCTATGGTAATGCTTTCTTGCATTGTGTGATGAAAATTGCCTGTATAAATCAACGTGAGGCGAGCCTCTTTGAAACCACTATATGGGAATAAAAGAGCTTCTGCAGTCGGAACTTTCGTTTTGCACTGAATCCAACAGAAAGTTCCGACTGCTCAAGCTCCTTTTGTCCGCCAGTTAGACAAATCAGCTTTGAGTTTTGTGTGGGGGTGACAGAGAAGCTAGTCGCACAGATAGCATGTGCAACACACTTAATGGGGAGGCATGCGGGCGAGCTACAAATTCTTTGTGTGCGTGACAGAGGAGGCTATATGCTTCGAATGCCTCTGGGAAGACTTTAAGCATAAAGCTGGGAAAAGCAATGATAAGGCTGTGTGTCTTTTTGTTAGATATAAATATGAGCAAACACACGGCCTGAGAATTCTGCGTGTGCATGCCAAAGAGGCAAAGCCTCCGATCGAAAGTTTTAAGATTGAGCTTATTTGTGTAAAAGCGAATCTGCATAAACTGGGAGTAGAAAGCAGAATCGCGTGAAATTTGAATTCGTATTATATTTTGTTTTTGGTTTTTTTTAATATACACCTAATTCTGTTATTACACGATTTTTAACCGACGAAAAAACGGAGGAGGTTCTCAATTCGACTGTATGTTTTTTTTTTTTTTTTGAAGTAAAACTTCTTTACGCACGCTTGACTTGGGGAGTAAACTGGTGAATGCCCTAGGAAAAGTGTTACGATTTAAAGTGACACTGTGGCCTGGTTGGTACCATACCGTCGCACACTCCCGCACAGAGGACATAGAGGGCTCGACGGTCGCGCGGCGAGGCGCGGTGTATCTGGCTGCATCCATCGGGCCAAGCGACAGCAGCGGGCGGCCCCATTTCGGTGACGCGCTCTGCGGCGCGGCGCGGTGCCTGTGTCTGTGGTGTGGAGTGGAGGCCCGTGGGGCGCTCCGCTGCTGCTGCTGCTGATGCTGACGCTGGTTCGGGAACTTAACTCGATTCGCCACAATCAGCGGCGGCGGCAGCAAACGAACAGTTAATTTTTGCACGCGGGAGAATTCATATATACATATATAAACATATATATACAACGTGTCCCAAAATTCAACGATAAGCCGAAACCGGAGGATAGACCTGCCCATGACTACTTGGGGAAAGCAAGAAAAAAAAATATATCTCTTTTTTTTTTTAAGTTATAAAAAAAAACCAAATTCTTCAAAAATTTAGACCTTTTATGGTCATTTTCACTACCATGACCACAATTTTTTAAATATTTCTGTTTTTTTTTTTTATAGGGAACCTGAATAGCATCGCTATCCACCACAATCCTTAAAAATTCCAGAATGCCTCTAGTTTTTTCACAAACATTAATCAAATTAATTTTTTTCCCTAAAATTTTTTAACATTTTTACTTTTACTCAACTTTAACTCATCGTGGTGTAAAAAAAAAGTACGAACACTACTATGGCAAGTTGTTTTAAAAATTGACGCAACTAACCAAGATTCCAAAATGGTATAATACTCTAGGAAAACAAGCCACAAAAAAATAATAAGCGTACTAGTTCAAAACAAGAACCAAATTCCAAAAATTGTAGTTGACAGAAATCACTTTTACTACGTGCCCTAAACGGGTTCTAGTTACAATTTCTTGGAATTTGAATGGGGCATACATACCATAGAAGTTAGAGAGAGATAGATAGCGAGATATTTACGTCAAAAAGAGACAGATGAATTATAAGATAAGATAAGATTTACAACTGTACCTATCCCTTTTTCCTTGAAACAATAATTGCAGGAAGTTCCCAATTATCCTTAACCTCCAACTACCCTCATAAACCTACCCTCATTCCCTGAACGTCATACTACCTTCATAAAATTACCCTTTTTCCGGGAACTTAACAAATCCATGCAACTCGTTTCCCTTCCACTAAAAATGTATAAATAGCTAAGATAATTTTGTTAAAGTTTAGTTTTAGTTCAGAATCCGTTTATCATGCCGCAACCATACACACCACAGGAATACGCTAATATGCACCTCATCTATGGAGAATGCCGATGCAATGCTAACGCTGCTAGCAGGCTGTATCGAGAAAGGTACCCAAATGCTCAAAGATATCCTGATTATCGAGTGTTTATTAATGTGCATCAAGCGTTTTTGGAGGGTCGTATGCCATCCAGTAGGAGAAACGTTGGAAGACCTAGATTGGATCGTAATGAAGAAGTTCACAATGAGATAGAAAATGATCCGACTACTTCGGTACGTGCCATAGAAGAAGCTACAGGAATCCCGAAAAGTTCTGCACATCGAATTTTAAAACGTGACAGGCTTCACCCATATCACTGCAGGCGTGTGCAGACGTTATTACCGCGGGACTATCCACTACGAGTCACATTTTGCCGTGTGATGCTGCAAAGGCACAGGGAAGATCCCCAATTCCTAAACAAAATTCTATGGTCGGATGAAACAACATGCAAGAAATATGGGTATTTTAATCTTCACAACCTACATAGTTGGAGCAATGAAAATCCGCACTTGATGAGACAAGACCGTTCCCAATATCAATTCAAGGTTAACCTATGGACCGGCATATTAAATGGAAAAGTCCCTTTGAGTTACAAGGAAACTTAGATGGCAGTAGTTATTTAAACTTCTTACAAAATAACTTGCCAGGATTGTTAGACGACATGCCCTTAAGTGATCTCCAAAACATGTGGTTCCAAAATGATGGTTGCCCAGCACACTTTGCCCGTCCTGTGCGAGAATATTTAAATCAAGAGTATCCAGGGCGTTGGATCGGGCGACTTGGTCCTATCTTATGGCCACCCCGTTCACCCGATTTGAACCCCCTGGACTTCTTCTATTGGGGTTGTCTTAAAGACAGGGTCTACTCAAAACCCATTGCGACATTGGACGAGCTTCGTCAGAAAATCACTGAGGCTGCGGATCACATCAAAAGCAGAAGATATGCAAGACAAATAAAACGTTCATTTTTAAGGCGATGTCGTGCATGTATTAATGCTGATGGCAAACAATTCGAGCATTTGCTATAATGTTAATAATGTAACTTGTTTTCCTAGAGTAGACTTGCTGAGAATAACAACAGCTTCTCTACCTTCCCTGTTTTTATTCAATAAAAAACATTTTTCATCTGTCTCTTTTTAACGTAAATATCTCTCTATCTATCTCTCTCTAACTTCTCTGGTATGTATGCCCCATTCAAATTCCAAGAAATTGTAACTAGAACCCGTTTAGGGCACGTAGTAAAAGTGATTTCTGTCAACTACAATTTTTGGAATTTGGTTCTTGTTTTGAACTAGTACGCTTATTATTTTTTTGTGGCTTGTTTTCCTAGAGTATTATACCATTTTGGAATCTTGGTTAGTTGCGTCAATTTTTAAAACAACTTGCCATAGTAGTGTTCGTACTTTTTTTTACACCACGATGAGTTAAAGTTGAGTAAAAGTAAAAATGTTAAAAAATTTTAGGGAAAAAAATTAATTTGATTAATGTTTGTGAAAAAACTAGAGGCATTCTGGAATTTTTAAGGATTGTGGTGGATAGCAATGCTATTCAGGTTCCCTATAAAAAAAAAAAACAGAAATATTTAAAAAATTGTGGTCATGGTAGTCAAAATGACCATAAAAGGTCTAAATTTTTGAAGAATTGGTTTTTTTTTTATAACTTAAAAAAAAAAGATATATTTTTTTTTCTTGCTTTCCCCAAGTAGTCATGGGCAGGTCTATCCTCCGGTTTCGGCTTATCGTTGAATTTTGGGACACGTTGTATATATACATACATATAGATGGAGCTAAAGAAGTTTTACTTCAGTCGTGTGGTCTAAAGCACACTCGTTTTTTTTTTTTTTGTATGTCGTTACGCGATAATTCCGCCAATTATGAATTGATTTTGATGATCCTTTTTTTTTTTTGGTAGGTCATACTTCAGAGGTGGTCCCATATAAATTTTATCGAATTTGATTCAGCGCTTTTTGAGAAAATCAACAAAAAACAAAATATATACACAGATAAAGTTTTGGTATTTGGTTGTACATTCGGTGCCCGATTGCGAGGATTCAAAATGGCGGACCAAAAAAATTTACTAAAACATATTACACTAAAAAAAATGAAATAAAAAATATTTAAAAAAAAAATAGAACCGACTCCAAAAAATCCCAAGCTCTAAAAAGTATAAAATAATTATATTAAAAGTCCTCTGATACTACTTTCAACATTAAATACCAAGACTTTCCTAGACTTTTGAAGTCGGTGTGAAAACCTGACTGATATTAATCCAATACTAAATAATGAATGCAATCAGTTTGTCTGGATTAATTGGATTAATATCAGTCAGGATTTCACACCGACTTCAAAAGTCTAGGAAAGTCTTGGTATTTAATGTTGAAAGTAGTATCAGAGGACTTTTAATATAATTATTTTATACTTTTTAGAGCTTGGGATTTTTTGAAGTCGGTTCTATTTTTTTTTTTAAATTTTTTTGATTTAACACGGCCTACAAAAAAAATTTGATTCCGTTTTTACATGATTTTATTCGATTTAGCACGATTTAAATTTTAAATAAAAATATGTATGTACATAACATGCACCTACATACATACTTTAAGAATTGTTGTTTTTATGAAATAAACTGTGGATGAATGCACATAAAAATTTAATTTGGCTTTTATAAAAAGACTCTCTTATCTAATAGTTTTTTCTATGAAACTTGGCAATTGCACGGTAACATATTCTACTAATTAAAATATTGGCCGTGCAATTGCCAAGTAATTATAATTATTTAGTTAGTACAGTCACTGAAGATAAAAATCGACCATTACCTCCGATTTCGTTGACCCTCCATCGATTTGCATGAAAATTGGTGAGTAGTTAGAGGATACCTCAATAAACAAAAGTGACATAGTGCCAACTTGCGCTTTTACCCTGGGGGTGGATGCCCCCCCTTCGCGGGGGTGGAAATTATTTTTCGAAAAATAACCCCAGGAATCGATAGAGGGACAAATTCTAATCAAAATTTGTTATATAAAGTTATTAAAATAAATCAATACTTTTTGAGTTATTAAAGATCAAAGATTTTGATTTCTCGTGAAAAAAATGCATGTTTTAAAGCGGTTTTTCATCAATAACTCAAAAACTATAAGTTTTTACAAAAAAGTTGTCATTACCAAAATTGAACCTAATAAAAAAACGAATAAAATACTTCCTTAAAAAAACCTTTAAGTATTAATTTAAAGTGAGCTATAGGTAATTGAATATATATTTTTTTTCGGCGAGTACTTAAATCTAAGTATTCAAGCTCAAATAACGGAAAAACGATGCATTTTATAAAAAATACTTATTCAACACTTTTCAAAGTACTCACAAATACCTTTAAAATGAGCTTTGGAAAAAGTTGATAGCATCAAAATTAAGCAAGTTATGATGAAAATAAGATGACCCTTTCGAATTTTTTAGGAAAAAGTGAAAAATAAAATCCACGCCATTTCCACAAAAATTAAAATTTATAGTACTCCCTACAAGACTTTTTTTATTTTAGTATAAGTAATGACGTAAAAAATGTTGACCGGTTTAGAATGCATATTTTAAGAAAAAAATTTGATTTACAAAAATAAAAATTTTTCAAATTTTCGTAAATCTCATTTTCTTTTGATAATAACTCCAAAAATACTCGATATACGTAAAAAATGAAAATACCAAAATCTTTGCTAAAAGAAAAGCTCAAATTTCGTTCTGTAGTATTTTTTACGTATATCGAGTATTTTTGGAGTTATTATCAAAAGAAAATGAGATTTACGAAAATTTGAAAAATTTTTATTTTTGTAAATCATATTTTTTTCTTAAAATGTGCATTCTAAACCGGTCAAAATTTTTTACGTCATTACTTATGCTAAAATACAAAAAGTCTTGTAGGGATTACTATAAATTTTAATTTTTGTGGAAATGGCGTAGGTTTTATTTTTCATTTTTTCCTAAAAAATTCGAAAGGGTCATCTTATTTTCATCATAACTTGCTTAATTTGAATGCTATCAACTTTTTCCAAACCTCATTTTAAAGGTATTTGTGAGTACTTTGAAAACTGTTCAATAAGTATTTTTTATAAAATGCATCGTTTTTCCGTTATTTGAGCTTGAATACTTAGATTTAAGTATTCGCCGAAAAAAAATATACATTCAATTATCTATAGCTCACTTTAAATTAATACTAAAAGGTTTTTTTAAGGAAGGATTTTATTCGTTTTTTTATTAGCTTCAAGTTTGGTAATGACAACTATTTTGTAAAAACTTATAGTTTTTGAGTTATTTATGAAAAACCGCTTTAAAACATGCATTTTCTTCACGAGAAATAAAAATCTTTGATCTTTAATAACTCAAAAAGTATTGATTTATTTTAATAACTTTATATAACAAATTTTGCTTAGAATTGGTCCCTCTATCGATTCCTGGAGTTATTTTTCGAAAAATAATTTCCACCCCCGCGAAGGGGTGGCATCCATCCCCAGGGTAAAAGCGCAAGTTGGCACTATGTCACTTTTGTTTACTGAGGTATCCTCTAACTACTCACCAATTTTCATGCAAATCGATGAGGGTTCAACGAAATCGGAGGTGAAACCCTTCAGTGACTGTACTAATTATAGAAATAAAGATGTCTAATATTGATACGGTCACTATAAATGTTGATAGGTAATTGATTAGATAACAATTTATAACAAAGTTGTTGAATAGGTGCTTCCATAGACACTAACTAATATAACTGACTTGGTTTTACATAAGATCTCACAACTTTTTACGGCAGAAGAACTGCGTTGCGAGACTTGGCATTTTTTTACATTTTATGTTTTTGATGGGATCTCATTTCTTTTTGTTAGGTCATCCTCCTTTCTTTTTTCTCGGGTAATATATCTTGTCCGTCAGCTACTGATTTTCTTAAAGCCCACTCCCTGTCTCTATTGATTTTTCTCAGATGCTTTGATGTATTTTTCATTTACTATAATGCAATTTCGGGATTTTTCTTTTTTTCCTTCCTCTATGGGCTTAACGCTAACTAAAATTCAAAATTTGAACAAACTAGTTGACTTGGCGGGGGTGCTACCGTGCCCCCAGAACGATAGCCTACTACATTCATCCTTTCAAAATTCAATCGCGGCCAGTGGCAACGTAATCTATACTATTATAAAGAGGAAAGATTTGATTGTTTGTTTGCATTGAATAGGCTCCGAAACTACTGGACCGATTTGAAAAATTCTTTCACCGTTGGGAAGCTACATACACTATCCCCGGGTGATATAGGCTATTTTTAATTCGGGGGTTTCAAAATGCCGGACCCAAGATCGCAGTCAAAAATTGTAAATATCAAGGGATTGCCATGAAAAATAGTATTCGGGGGTTTTTGGATCTCCTGATTGCGACGCCATGCTCGAAATTTGGAAATTCAAGATGGCGGATCCAATATGGCGACCAACAATGTTCAAACTTCAACGAATTTAAGTGAAATTTATACCCGTATTTTGGCGTTGTGACCGGTCACAATTCACAAGCTCTTGAGACATGATATGATGATGATATGATGAGAAATGTGTACTTTTGTTTGTGACTGATTAGCTGTTCAGTATTCTGAAGTGCTCATCCCAAGAAAAGTCTCAACAAATTCACCACCGTGTGACAAACTTGAATTCACCGGACTCCTGTGACTTGTGACTGGTCACTGACGATTGCCAGAATACGGGTATTAGTATGACGGGTAATTTGATACCACTAATTTCGAATCTACTAACAAAATTTGGAAATTCAAAATGGCGGATCCAATATGTTTGTTACTCAATCACGCCTTAAAATTTGGTCCCATTATTTTCATTTTTTAAGTGCAGCCACTACACATCCCGAGTTAAAATTTAGGGTACTTTTTATTCGCGGGTTTCAAAATGACGGACCCAAGATGGCGGCCAAAAATTGCAAATATTAAGAGTTTGCCATGAAAATTAGTGTTTGCGGGATTTTGAAGGTGCTAATTGCGAATCTAAGCTCGAAATATGGAAATTCCGGACGGCGAATCCAATATGGTGTCCAACAACTTTCGAACTTCAACGAATTTAAGTAAAATTTAGTACTATGGGTATTTTCATATCACCAATTTCCAATCTACTATTAAAATTTGGAAATTCAAAATGGCGGACCCAATATAGCGACCATAAGTCATAAATTTTTTTACGAAAGTCGAGCATTTCAAGGATCTTTAATTAAGTAGTACTTATAATATACCGGGTGAAACCGGGTAACCCAGCTATATGTAATAAAAAAAGAGTCATCAAAATCGGACTACTCTGTAAAGCCCGCGTGCGAAAGCCGCGACGGATGCGAACGTTAAGAATGAAGCCGTTTCGCATATTCTTCGCGGGCTCGCGCTTTGTTCCCCGATTTTGGAACAACAGTCAGTATGTTCCATACGTAAAAATGGACCGCTTGGCAAACTTTTACAAGATGCATTATTGGTCAATAGGATGAATTTGGCCAACAAGAAATAAAATAGACATAAATTAAATCCTAAACACTCAGTACTAGATCCACACAAGATAATTTCATCACAAGTAAAAATGGTTGACGCCCTGCGAAGTGGGCACGGGTCAGCTAGTTTTTAATAAAATCATTATTTTTCATTAAATACATATAATGAAATTTCGGGATTTTTCAGTTTCTCCTTCCTTTGTAGGCTAAACAATAACTGTGTTCAAAATTTGGAGCTTGTGGGTCTGCTAGAAGTACCTTAGAATTTTGATGATCGGTGAGTGTGTCAGTGACAAAATTATACCTTGGACACACTACCCGTAATTATTACGGCAACCATCATTATTACGCCTCAAACCCGTGATTATGATGGTTCTAAATGATGGTCTTGCACCGTAATTTTGTACAAAATTACGGTCTTCAGCGCCTTCAGCGCCATCTGGGCTCAAATAGATAAAGAGATTTTTGAAAGCTCTTCTTATACGATTCCGTCAGGAGTTTTTAATTTTAATTGTTTTTTTGCTGTCAGGCAGATTTTATGCGCTATTTTCTGTTTGGTTGCGGTTTCTTTTACGCAAAAACCAACAAGCATGCGCAAAATGCCCCCAGAAATGTCTTTTGAGCAAACACACAAACCGGAAAAATACTTATTCAAAATTCTGTTTATGAAAAAACCATGGCAACTACCATCCAAAATTACGCTCAGCTAATGTGTCATACCGTAATTTTGACAATCGTCATTATTATGGTTGCCGTCATAATTACGGTGTAGTGTGTCCAAGGTATTAAAGAACTTTGACCAGCGATAATTCGTAAACTACTGGTTCAAATTTAATGTAATTTGGAAATATATCTAGCTATGTAATGCCCTCTTGGTCACTGAAAATTTAGGCTTCTAGTTTTTCCGCAACGAAGTTACAGGGTGTCGAAGATGGCCCGAATGGCTTCGAGAAAAGGATGTTACAGCCGTGCTTTTTCTTTTGCCCTTTTGCTCGACTTGGCGGGTGCACTGCCGTGCCCCCAGATCAAAGGTGGTTGTCACTATTTGTGTGTGGCGAGCGTGGGGCCACAAATTATATTATTGAATTTTCTGGAGACCACGGGCCGCCATTGCTGACCACTGAAATATAATATTGCTCTTTAAAAGTTCCCTTAACGGCGCCGTTATCTTGGCTAAGTTGGGTATGAAATTTCTTAAATAGTTCACTACACCTTGAAATTTTTGTAAATCTTTTTATTAGTTGGATTTTTAAGGCATTGAATTGCATCTATTTTCTCCTGGTGTAGGAAGATACCCGTACTTGAAAAGGTGTGGCCTAAATATTGAACTGAACTGACTCGATATTGAAATTTATTTTCATTAAACTTTATATTTAACTTTTTGGCTCTTTCTATTACTTGTTTTAATGCAATGTCATGCTCCTTTTCTGTTTTACCTGTTATTAAAATATCATCAAAGTAGACTGCCACATTATTTACTGCATATTAAAATTTTGAAAAATTTCAGGGGCGGACTTAATGCCAAAGGGCATACGCAAAAATTCATAATTTCCGAAAGGTGTTGAAAACGTACATAATTTTCGTGACGACTCATCTAATTCTACTTGCCAGAACCCATCTTTGAGGTCTAGAACTGAGAAAACCTTTTTTTCTACTAGCATTGCCGAGATTTCTTCTATTGTAGGTATGGGAAGCGATTGCTTTTTTATTGTATTTATTAAGATTTTGAGGATCCAGACAAATTCTTAATGATCCATCCTTTTTGGTAATTATCACTAAATTACTCACCCAGTCTCGGGGTTCCACTACTTTTCGCATTATTTTCAAGTTTATTTAATGTATCCTGTAGTTTAGTCTTTATTTTTAAGGGAACTCGTCTGGAAGGTTTGGCAACTGGAATCGTATTTTCAGTAAGTTGGATACTATATTGACGCGGAAATTTGCCTAAGCTCTCAAATACAGCCTTATTTTTTGATATAAACAACTTTTTATTTAATTTCTTTTCAGTTTTTAACATATTAATCCCAATGGTATACATGATTGTAAACCTAATATAGGCGCAAAATCTTGTTCAACAACTATGAATTTCTCAACAGTTCTTTCATTTTTATACGCGGAAACAAGATTACACGTACTTTTAGGTATAATTATTTGACGGCCATAAGCCACAAGTACAGTTGAGGTTGAATTTAATTTAGCATTTTCATCTACTTTTTTCAATAGTCCGTAAGGTAAATGTTTTACTGATCCAATATCAATTCAAAATTTCACGTAAGAATCCTTTATTCGTATATGTTCTTCCCATTTATTTATACTATTTAATTCAGCTTTGTAATTTAGACTATTTGTATTAAAATTTTTTATTGAATGTATGTAAAGTTCACCTAGATCACTATACTCTGCTTCAGCTTCGACTGTTTTTACTTTTTTAAACTTACACACTACAGCAACATGACCCGTCTTGTTACAGTTTCTACAGAGTTGACCGTACGCTGGGCATGCTGTATATCCATGTGACGTGTTGCATCTCATGCAGGTCCGCTTGATGATCTCTTGTCTTTCTCCTGATCGATTATTACTGTGTGAGGCGATGCTTTTGTTGCTAGCTCCAGTTGCGGTGTATTGTTGTTTTTGGTTTCGGTATTTTTGACTGCTCTTTATATTTGTGGGTACTTGTGGTTGTTGTGTGGTCCTTCGTATTTGCTGTACAACTGCATTTTCTCCTTGAATACTGATGGTTTGTTTTTTGGACACTTCTGCTGCCTTGCACATTGCAACAGACTTGGCGAAATCTATATCTTCCTGCTCTAGCAACTTGGCTTGAAGGCGTTTGTCTGCTACTCCTAATATTATTCTGTCTCTCATAAGAGACTCTCTTTGATCTCCAAAATCACATGAACTTGCTAACCTTTTTATTTCAATCAGAAAGTTTTCAAACGATTCTCCTTCTTTCTGATGTTTTTCAAAAAATATAAATCGTTCGTAGACAACTCGCTTTTTTGGCGAGCAGAATTTTTCATATGCGTCAACCACTTTATTATAAACTTTTTTGTCTTTTTCACTTAGTTCGAGCGAATTATATATCTCCACTGCTTCTTCTCCAACTGCGTTTAGAAATGCCGCTACTCCTATAGCATCTGATTTTTTGGTAAGCTCTGATGCAATTTCGTATAGGGAGTAACTTTTTTTAAACCGTTTCCAATTTTCACTTAAATTGCCTCCAAGTTGCTCACCTTTTTGAATAAATCCATTCTAACAGGTGCAGACTTCTTCTTTTTCGGATGTTTTTTCTGGGGCCTGCCGAACCAACTTCTATTAAATGTTGTGTTTGTTACTTTTCTTCTAGTTGTGCGTCTTTCCATATGATTTTCACGTTTATTACTGTAGTTTTCACACTTTTTAATTATTTGTGTTTTATATAAGCCTTAAGCAACTAACCGGCTGCGCCATGTATGTAGCGTCGTGGTTGAACACCCAATGCAGACTGCCTTTATTAAGTAACTCACAATACTTACATTACGGTACTCAGCTCTATTTCTCTCTACAGTTCCGGTCGGACTTAAGTCTATGAGCGAGCTGGGGAGCAGCAAGAATGCTTTAACTCCTTTAACTCGCTATGGATGTCCTCGGTGGATTTGTCGAGGAGTATAAATAGTACCATTAATAAAGTTTTATTTTAAGTTTATTCGTTACTCGGCACTACTTTTTGAATTATGTAGCTATCACCGGACTTGCGACTCCCTTTTTTTTCCGGACTAAATTTTATTTTTCACGTCCGTACCGATTGATTATACTTGATTCCGATTTAACTTTATTTTTGCCCCAGCACTTAAAAATACCGGTTAGCTTATTGGAATTTTCCAATAGCTCCAATATATTTTGCGCGTCTGGCCGACTAACTGTGTCACTCATCAATATTTTTACTTAAAACAAGTAATCTCCACAAAATAATAATAATTAAGTAGCCTTTGTGAACGTGAAAGTTTTTAGTTCTTCTTTCGGTTAAAGCCGGGATCCCAATGTATCCGCACCGTTCCGATCCGCTAAGCTGTCAAAGTTAAAATTCGGTGGTTGCTTAGAACTTATATGGAACGTATATGGCAGCTTGGAAAGGTGGTTCCAATGGCACTTACGGATCGGATCGGAACGGAAGAGTTGGTTAACTTTCAACTTTTTCAGAAAGCATAACCTCAAAAAAAATTTAAATTGTCACAATTTAATGATTTTTAGTGCTCCGTGTGGGCGCAGGACGGTTAAGTAAAAAAAAAAATGAATTCAGAAGAATTTATCGAGGATATCCGTAGACATCCAGAATTGTACGAAAAAAAAATAAAAATTATATGAATACTAACTTCATGTTTCTTTGCCTTTTCAGTTTTTTATATTCTTGTTATATATTGTATAGCTCACAAAACAATTCAAAATATTTCAAAAGCTGACTTCTTTCCATTTTGACATTATAGGCTATTGATTATGTCCTAAAAAGAAGGGTCAAAAGGAACTAAGACGTTCAAGGGTTTTTATTGCAAGAAACGTTCAATTGGTTATTAAGGATGAAAAAGCCGCGGAGTGCTATTAAATTAGAGGGGTGGAAGTTATATACAGGGTGGGAAATGCAATGGTTTTGGTTTTTTGAGTATATCTCGAAAACGAAGCAAAATTTGGGATTTTTTACATGACAAATTTTGTAGAGAACATGATTTTATATCGAAATGGCTTATTTAAAAAATTGAAAAAAAATTTTTAGTTATTTAAAAAACTTTAACAAAAAAATGCAAAAAATTCAATTTTTTCTTTTTTTCTACTTTTACGCAAATAACTTTTTTCTGAGCAGAGATAGGGAAAGACATAGGAAAACAAGTATATAAAATTTGCTACAAAATGACGGGTTGTACATTTTTTTTAAATGAAAATTGACTGAGATATGGCCGTTCAAACTTTGACATTTTTTTTCGGTTTTTATTGACAATATCGTTTTAATGCTTAGTTTTGAATATGCAATTGATTTTTATCGAATAAAGACATGCTAAATTAATTTATTAGTAATACATAAATGTTATATAAACGCGTAAAATATTTATTTCTTTTTAAACAAGAAGTTTTAAATTATTACCATTCCACTGCTGCATTTGAAAATACATATGTCCTTAAACCATGCTGTACAACAGATCTTCCAAAATATTGGGGGCCATGGGGACCACTCGTGCTTTCTCTCTCGCTCTTGGGTCCCCAACTTTCAAACTGTGTTAATTAAATACTATATATACACACACAAACACTTATACGTACATAAACTTTAAATTACGTTAATTATAAATGCTATTTTTAAAATTCATACTATATTTTAGGTAAACAAACAGGAATTTTTATAAATTAGTAGTTAATTACTTGTTTAAAAAGAAATAAATATTTTACACGTTCATATAACATTTATGTATTACTAATAAATTAATTTAGCATGTCTTTATTCGATAAAAATCATTTGCATATTCAAAACTAAGCATTAAAACGATATTGTCATAGATTCAATAAAAACCGAAAAAAAATGTCAAAGTTTGAACGGCTATATCTCAGTCAATTTTCTTTTAAAAAAAATGTACAACCCGTCATTTTGTAGGAAATTTTATATACTTGCTTTTCTATGATGGAATGTCTTTCCTTATCTCTGCTCAGAAAAAAGTTATTTGCATAAAAGTAAAAAAACAGAAAAAATTGAATTTTTTGCATTTTTTTGTTAAAATTTTTTAAATATATTTTGAACTAAAAATGTTTTTTCAATTTTTTAACTAAGCCATTTCGATATAAAATCATGTTCTCTACAAAATTTGTCATGTAAAAAAATCCCAAATTTTGCTTCGTTTTCGAGATATACTCAAAAAACCAAAACCATTGCATTTCCCACCCTGTATATAACTTCCACCCCTCTAATTTAATAGCACTCCGCGGCTTTTTCATCCTTAATAACCAATTGAACGATTCATGCAATAAAAACCCTTGAACGTCTTAGTTCCTTTTGAAATGACATAATCAATAGCCTACTAACAAAATTGTCAAATTTCGGAAGCATTGGAACCAGGCTTCTCAACGGAGCGGTGCGGATCGGACGGATCGGACGGATCGGAACGGTGCGGATACATTGGGATCCCGGCTTAAATCTATATTTAAAAGAATTAAATAAACAATTTTATATAATGTTTGTTAAAAAATAAATAAAAATCAATTAAAAATGAATTACTTTTAATAATTTAAAGTTTCATCAAGAAACCCTATGCGCGTTTCGATATTTCGCCGGCGCGCATGTCGCTTGTCACCATAAACTTCTGGGTACTTGAGCTTGGGTCGTTGGCACTTGAAGGTGACGCCCAGGCATAATTTACGCAATTGTAATTTATTTCTTGAATGTATTTCAAGTAGTAATTGATATCCAAATTTCGTTAACGTTATGTCTGGAAATTTCAGAGGTTCTTCGCCTCTGCAATTTACGAGATAAATGACTTTCATAAATTTAGATATTTTCGTAGAGTTGCATACTGAAAATTTGGGTTACACTTCGGTACATGTACAACATATGTACCTGGATGACAGAACTTGCTCGGATGCACAGAACTCCATGCAAACTGCATACCGCGCTAAAATTTGATAGTTTGTCATGAATTCATAAATTATGAAAGTCGGTTTATAATTAAACTTCGAAAACCACCAAACAACAATTGAAAATCGGATGTGTTGGAAATCTTGGTTTCGTTAATTCGGAAAGCCGGTTTTTAATCGGAGTTCCGAAAACTCCAAGGTACCAATTTAAGTGAAGGCTGCATAAACTTTAAAATTTGACAGTCCACTATCCTGAATTCATACATTAAGACAATCCGTTCGACGTCAAAAACCCTCAAGTACAAATATTGGTGGAAATATTATTAGCTTTAAAATGTATAAGCGCTCGGTAAAGCCATAGACAAATAACACATAGATTTCCATTCTGGGCCTAAAGCTCAATCCATTGAGCTTTCAATTTGGTAGCCTGATGTCGCCTGATCTTACTAACACATCCCTAACGTGGCTCAATATATCATTTCGGGGGAGAGAAAGAATTGTTCGTTTAGCTCGGCACGCGGGCAGCATGGTTTCTATGGCGCGGGCGGCAGCGCGGCGTGGCGGCGAAAAATCCCTTCCTCTTCTTACGAGTTTTAGCCGTCCGTCAGCTGTTGTTCTGCGCAAGGGGCTTGTGGGACTGCTCTAACGCTAACGTGAGGCGTGAGGGAGTTGAATTTTTCTAGGAATTCTCTGAGTTGCGTGATCTGCTCAATCAATGAATGAAATCTTCAAGGGAAAAAGACACACGGACAGATTCATGAGGTTTGAATTATCTAATGAAATTACGAATTTTTGTTTTTTAGGTGTTTTTCATTGACTTAAAAAATTCGTTAAAAAAATAGTTTCTACAATTTTTTTGTTTTTAATTTCAATCTACTAAAGATGCATTTTGGATGGATTAAAAGGAATTAATTAAATTTATTACTTGCTTAAGAGCTTGAAGTACAAAAGTCCCTAATATTAGGCGAAAAAGGAGTACAAAATATAAAGTAGATATGAAAAACTATAAAATTATATCCATCAAGTGTTTGCAAATTTCCAGGGAAGAATGTTCCTAAAACTTTTCAGGTCTAATAAAGCAAAACAAGTTCACTACAAACAGCTTATTTATTTTATTAAGTATTATTTACACAAGTTAAAAGAGTTCAATTTCGCGATACGACGAGGAGCTGCCGGTCCGATCCGTGTCCGTTCGAGGCGGTGCGAAGTAGTCGAAGAATGATCGAAGAAGAATGATGATTTCATCAATGTTAACAAGCTTCTTTCATTAGCAAGAAAACGGAAAAAGAACGGACGGATAAAGGCGCGCTGTCGAATGAAAAGCGGCGGAAAAAAGAACGGCGGAAAAAGAACGGACAGACAAAAGCGCGCTGTCATAAAGTGTGCACTGTCAGCTGACATGGCGGAGCCACGAAGAAAGAGTGGCCTGTCGGCTGACATGCCGGAGCCACGACTAAAGAGTGGGCCGTCAAACCGCACCAACGAAGATGCCGTGTGGATGCGGGCAACACGAATAAATCTCGCGCGGCTTCAGCAGTTGCTTGCGCCGTGAGCGCTGCGAATTGGGCGGGACGGAACGGACCGCCACAGTCACTCCCCCCCCAATGACCTTCGCGTCGCGCGGAGGGAGTGAAGCTGAAACTCTCTTCTTCGTCTCGTGCGGAGGGAGCGAGAATGAAACTTTCTTCCTCGCGATGATCCTTGGCCGATTCTGATGCAGAACTTGTACCGGCTGATGGGTGACAGGCGTTGTTGGCGTCTGGAAGTCGGCCGCAGGTGGAGACGCCTGGCTAAGAGGCGGTGGCGAAACCTGAGGAGGTTGTTGCGGGTGTGCGATCGGGCGAGGCTGGTCGTCGACCTGCTCTAAATGAGCCGGCTTGAGCTGGTCTGTGGATAGCGTTTTGGCGACTCCGTTGACGTCCACGACGAAAGTGCGATGGTCAATCCTCTTCATGACCCGATGCGGACCGGTGTAGGGCTGCTCAAGCGGCTTCTTTACCGCGTCGATGCGGCGAAAAATGTAATCGCACGTCCCCAAGTCTTTAAAGACGAACGGATGGTGGGACGCGTGCCTAGCAGCTGGGACGGGGCGGATGGCAGTGAACATCCGACGCAGACTCGTGATGAACTCGTGCGGGCTGCTGACAGGAGCGCTCTGGGGCGCGATAAATTCGCCCGGGATGCGGAGTGAAGTGTCGAAGACCATCTCGGCTGGTGATGCCTGCAGGTCCTCCTTGAAGGTTGTACGAAGACCCAGGAGCACTGCAGGGAGTGCCTGAGGCCAGGGGACCTCGGGAGAGCACTTTAAAGCGGCCTTGAGCGTTCGGTGAAGGCGCTCGACCATACCATTGGCTTGAGGGTGGTATGGCGTGGTGTGTACATGGTGAGCTCCGAGGAGGCGGGCAAGATGAGTGAGAAGGTCCGCCTCGAACTGCTTGCCTTGGTCCGCTGTGATTTCGAGCGGCGCACCAAAGATAGAAACCCAACGGTCGACTAGAGCTCGTGCTACCGAGGGAGCTGTCATGTCTCGGAGCGGCACAGCCTCCGGCCATCGTGTGTAACGGTCGACGATGGTGAGACAGTGCTGGTAACCCTCGCAGAGGGGCAACTTGATTAAGTCGATGTGGATATGGTCGAAGCGTCCATCCGGTGTTGTAAAACTGCCGAGCTTGGCGCGATTGTGGCGGTGCACCTTCGAGAGCTGGCAGGGCACGCACTGCTTGGCCCAACGGATGACATCCTTGCGCAGACTTGGCCAAAAATATTTGAGCGCTACGCGCTTGGCTGTGGCCCGACCGCTTGGATGCGCCAGCTGGTGCACCGTATCGAAAGCTTGACGGCGAAGCGACACCGGCAAGTAAGGCTTCATGACCCTGTTGAACTCGACGTAGTGGGCGGGATGACCGTCGATCTCGAGCTCGTGCAGCTTCAAACGGGGGCTGGCGAGAAGATGAGGCAGCTGAGCGTCAGTGGATTGGGCCTCACTGATGATCCGAGAAGAGAGAGCAGCTGGGGCGTTGATGAGTTCCACTCGCGAAAGAGCGTCGGCCACGACGTTTTCCTCGCCTCGGGTGTAGCTCAGCAGCGTGTCGAACTGGCTGATGAAGTCGAGTTGCCTATTCTGTCGAGGCGATGCCTTGTCAGAACGCTTCTCCAGGGCGAAAGTGAGTGGACGATGGTCCGTGTGGGTGGAGAAATGCCAACCCTCCAAGATGCGTTGGAAAAATTTTATGGCCGCGAAGACCGCCAGAAGCTCGCGGTCATAAGTTGAGTACCTCTTCTCTGCCTCGGACAGCTTCCGGGAGAAAAAACCCAGTGGGACCCACGAGCCGTCGGGTCGCTGCTGATCCAATGCGGCGCCTATAGCGGCGTCGGAGGCGTCCGTGCGTAACGCTAGTGGCTGCGTTGTTGAAAGGTACGCGGATGTGGCTGCAGAGGCGATGCCCTGTCTGCAACGGTCGAAGGCAGCCTCGGCGTCGGCTGTCCAAGTAAGCTGCGACTTCTTGGAAGTGCAACCTTTTAACATCTCCGAGAGTGGCGCTTGGAGATCGGAGGCGTGCGGAATGCAACGTCGGTAGTAGTTAAGCATACCGAGGAAGCGTCTCAGCTGCGATGAGTTTGCTGGCCTTGTGAACTCAGCAATGGCTTGAGTCCTTGGCGCTGGAGGACGAAAACCCATCTCGCTGACATCGTAGCCAGCGAAGATGACCCTCGGCAGGCCAACCTGGCACTTGTCCCAATTGGGCTGCAGTTTGGCGGCCTGGAGCGTCCCGAGGAGCTGCCGCAGGTGGCGTTGGTGCTGATCGTGGCCGTCGGAGACCACGAGAATGTCATCCTGGTATACACGCACGAAAGGCAGCCTCCTGAGCAGGTGGTTGACAGTTCGCTGCATGGTTTGGGCCGCATTTCGAAGCCCAAGTGGCATGCCGATGAACTCGAACAAACCAAACGGCGTGGTGACTGCCGTTTTGCAGATATCCTCAGGGGCAACCGGGATCTGGTAGAAGGCCCTCTGTAGGTCGATGACCGAGTACACCGAACCCTTAGCGTCCTGCAGGAGGTCCTCAATGATGGGCAGCGGGTATCTGTCCGAGCGAGTGCTGGCGTTGAGCAGACGGTAGTCGCCTGTGGCTCGCCACTTACCACTCACCTTGGGCACCATGTACAGAGGGCTGGCCCACTGGCTCGAGGAGGGCCGAATGACCCCACGCTCCAACAGGAGGTCGAACTCTCTCTTCGCGGCAGCGAGACGTTCACCTGCGAGACGGCGTGGTCGAGCGAAGACTGGCTGGCCGGTAGTAATGATGTGGTGGTGAACTGGCAGGTCGGCGATACATGCCATTTCACCTGGCCGCACGGCGGACTTCGAAAAACTGGAAAGTATGCTCCTATAAGTTTCTGCGTGAGGGCTCTCCGGGGTCGCCGAGGCTGAGACGACAGAGATGGTGTGGACGTCTGGGGTTGGTCCTAAAGTGCAGTCCGTGGAAAGACTCGTACGGTCGTCCAGAAGTTTCCGGAGGCGGAAGTCGAGGATGAGGCCGTGATGGTGCATGACGTCGGCACCGAGGATGGCAATCTGTACGTCGGCTATAATGAAGGGCCACTGGAGTGGTCGGCGGAGACCGAGGTCCAAAGTTAGCTTTTGCGTACCGAAAGTGGTGATGGGCGTCCCATTGGCAGCCTGCAGCAAGAGGCACTGCTTCTGCAAGGGCTTGGCGATGAGCCTCCTGGGAATAATGGACAAGACGGTTCCAGAGTCCACGAGGAAGCGGGTCTTGCTGCCACGATCGGCCACGTACAGTCGTCTCTCCGAAAGGGGGCCGGCGATGGTCGCCAAATACAACGCCGGCCTACTTAGTTTTCCTGGCGTGGAAAACTGCAAGGTGCTCTGCAGCGCATCGCCGCTGCACCGTGTTTGCTGTGGTACCAGCATAAACCCGTTTTCGGGTCAGGACCCGGAGTTGCTGAGCGGTCGCGCTCCTGAGAGCGGCCTCGAGAGGCTGAGCGGGCTCGCTGAATGCCGGTGGGGGTTCCAGGTCGCTGCAGGGCATCTCGGGTGATATTGACCAGCTGCAGAATGGCCTGACGAAGGGCCGCGAGCTCAGCGGCGACCTGGGCCGATGGTTGGGTGGCCGAGGCCCGGCCAACTGGCGATGTTGACCTCGAAAGTGGCAATGAGGTGCTGCATACGCTTGGCCCCATGCCATGTGCCTCGTCGGCGACCTCGGCCAACTCGTCAAGGGTCTGATTTTTTATCAGAATTAACATGCGACGTATCTGTTGCGGAAGCAGGTCCAACCACCTGACACGCAGTACGTCATCGCTGACGCGAGAGCCGGCAAGGGTGCGCATTTGCCGCAGAAGCTGTGAAGGGCGTTTGTCGCCCAACTCAACGCCGGTGAGCAGCTGTGGAGCTGAGCGTCAGGTGAGTCAGTGAGCCGCCCGATTATAGCTGCCCTGAGTGCCAGGAATTTTTCAACCTCTGGCGGTCGGTTGATGACGTCAGCAACCTCGGCGATGGTGTCCGAGTCCAATGACGACACCGTGAGGTTGTATTTTGTGGAGTCCGAAGATATGCGGTGCACCTGGAATTGGCTCTCGACTTGGAGAAACCAAAGCTCCGGGCTGAGGCGCCAGAAGGGCGGAAGCCTGCAATGGCTGACGGGACCAACGTCGAAGCTCGGCGCGAGCAAACGTGGATCGAGTTCCCGCGGAGGGGAATGCTGGCTGGCTTGGGCCCGATGCAACGCCGGCGCTGAAATCGCGTTGGCGGGCCTCTCTGCGTGGGTTTGAGGCGTAAGCAGGCCTGCAAACACGTTGTTGGGCCACGGGGGAGCCTCACGGTGCTCCGCCTCTAGGCCGGCGTCTTGGCGTCCCTGTCCGTCTTGCTCGTTTGCGAACATTAAAGCAAAAGAAAAAAAGATAAGTTTTGGCTTACCGAGAACTGGGACCGCGACAGGCTGCTGAGTTGTCCGACGAAAAAAGAGAAAAAAAAGGGGGGGCCTAAGCACTGCACTGCACCTTAGGCTAGTTTTGTTTCTTACACACACACTTGTGAGGTCACCACTTTATAATAATGGAGTCGTTCGGCTGGGGAGCCTCGAATGTTTGTGTGGGGCTCCTGGGCGGAGTGAGAAAAAAAAACTGTTCGTGGGGGCTCCTCGGTGGAGCAGCGAATGTTCGTGGGGGTGGCTCCTCGGTGGAGCAGCGAATGTTCGTGGGGGCTCCTCGGTGGAGCCTTTCGCGGGGCACCACTTTGCACGTACAAAGTGGCAATGCACGTTGCGATCACGTCGGGCTCCTCGGTGGAGTATCACGTCGGGCTCCTCGGTGGAGTATCACGTCGGGGTCACCGAAGAATGTTCCTAAAACTTTTCAGGTCTAATAAAGCAAAACAAGTTCACTACAAACAGCTTATTTATTTTATTAAGTATTATTTACACAAGTTAAAAGAGTTCAATTTCGCGATACGACGAGGAGCTGCCGGTCCGATCCGTGTCCGTTCGAGGCGGTGCGAAGTAGTCGAAGAATGATCGAAGAAGAATGATGATTTCATCAATGTTGACAAGCTTCTTTCATTAGCAAGAAAACGGAAAAAGAACGGACGGATAAAGGCACGCTGTCGAATGAAAAGCGGCGGAAAAAAAGAACGGCGGAAAAAGAACGGACGGATAAAAGCGCGCTGTCATAAAGTGTGCACTGTCAGCTGACATGGCGGAGCCACGAAGAAAGAGTGGCCTGTCGGCTGACATGCCGGAGCCACGACTAAAGAGTGGGCCGTCAAACCGCACCAACGAAGATGCCGTGTGGATGCGGGCAACACGAATAAATCTCGCGCGGCTTCAGCAGTTGCTTGCGACGTGAGCGCTGCGCATTGGGCGGGACGGAACGGACCGCCACAAGTGTAAGGGCCGGTGCATCATAATCGAAATTCTTTTTTAAGTCATTCTTTAGTTTTAAATGAAAATCACCTAAAACAAACAATTTCAGTTTCACTAGATAGTTCAAATCTCATGAATCAGTGTCCTTTTTTCATTGAGCAGAGCACGCAACGAAGAGGATTCCTAGAAAAATTCAACTCCCCCCGCTTCACGTTAGGGCAGTCCCACAAGCCCTTTGCGCGGAACAACAGAAATTTGAAAAAGAGGCAGTGTTCTCTCACAGCTTTGTGAATTGAGAAATTCTAAAATTATCTCACGCACACAAACTTAAAGAAAGTTGAACTGGTTGAGCTTTCCTCTCATATTTATTTTCATAGGAACAATTTTTTGTATGAGAATGGATATCTATCTATTATTTGTCTATGGTAAAACTCTCAGAAAAAAAGTTTGTGCAAAGGTCAGACCAAACTAGCTCGATTTTTCTCCTCCGAAATCTTCTATATTGTGAATTTTATCGAAATCGTTAGAGCCGTCTTCGAGAACGCCAGTACAGATATCTATACATATGTGTTTTTTTTACCGAGTGTCCCATTTAACCTGAAAAAGCAAAATAACTCAAAAAAAACGCATCATACAACAAATTTAGTACATACATATATGTATAAACCAAAAAAAAACAAATACGTATTTCGAAGGAGGGCATCGGCCAGTCCTAAAATCAAACTTACACCACTCCCTGTGTTGTGGGCCACGGAATAACTTATCGCATCGCAAAAAGAAAAAAATGCGTGTCAAATATATTTTGAAAATCTAACAATTGACACCAGACTTGACTTCCCATCGGTGGGGCTGGGGAGAGGGCAATTTTCAAATCTTAAATGAAATCTGTCTTATCGAATTGAGGGGTCTAAAATTATTGCTCATATATATAATAGTATATAGGATACATACCTATGGTATGTAATGGTTTTTATCAAAATTGTTTAAATTTCGAAATTTTACTTGCCACATTGGTTCCGCGAAATTAGTGTATGAAAACCCTCAAGTACATATTTTAAAGGTAATGCGTTAACATTTAAAATTTACAGCCGCAGTTTGGTCTGCTATTTTGAATTTTCACTATGTCCAAAAGGACAATGAATGATGATAGTTAAAGTTTTACGTTATACACGTAAATCGGAACTAATATTTTATTTTCAATTTGATATGATACTCATATTCACCGTGTTAAATTGAAAATAAAATATTTTGTCTATTTTAGATTTACATACATACATATAAAGTGAGAGTTTGATTGGGACCTCTTGCATTAAATTTGTAGTTTAAATGAAATTTAATTATTAAGTTGAATGAGGTGTACTTAATTTCTGTGGCGTTGAAACACACCCTCGCATGTAAACATTTTTCCATTATCGATGTGCTTTACCGAGCCCTACGTTTTTCTCATATTGACTTGCAAACCATTCATTGCTTCTGATAACGTGGAATTCATTAAATTTATTTTACATAGTTCTCAGAGCTTTTCACACTTTCAGGAATGGCTCAAGAGAAGTTAATATTGAATCGCTTGTTCATTAGATGGCAGTGTGCAAATTTGTGAAGGTAAACTTAAGCACATTTCCCATGGGTGACCCGAGGAAATTTTGCGAAACTCGTCTGCCTTATGGCTACTGCACTATATGTACATGGTTTTGCTGCGTTTAGTAAGGGAACTGCTGCGACGGAACCTGTTGCTACAGACAAGACAGCACTGCCAAGCCTTAAAGCCTCCTTAGTTCCTTGCCTGGGCTGCCTTTGTGCCGGCGCGGCGTTACGAGGTCTCCTCTACAGGGTGTTAATGTCTATGAAATGAAATATGTAAATTCCCGATGGCAAATTTTGTCGGAGGATAAAGGACTGTTAGCGGGGATAATTTTTTAAGGGTATTTTCCTCTTTCATTGTCGTGCACTTTATCATCTTCCTTTGGCTTTTAAGTGGGGGTCGCTTTGGTTTGGTATTGCTTTTATTGTCGACGTCCAATTTGCATCCAGGCGAAGTGCTCCCTTAATCGCTGGCTTTCCCGCCTATGGCGGAGTTGTATATTTACTTAATTGTATTAGAAGCGCAAAGTGCTTTCTCTGTTAAGGATAAAGTGCTTTTAAGAATAATTTACGTTCTTCTTGAACTGTGAAAATGTTGGTTTTAATTATGTTTATGCAACGGTTTTTTAGATCCTCAAGTATGTAGATCCATGCATATTGAATTAAAATAGTGTTTTTGTGGATAATTTTATATTCAGCATTTTCATGCATCGATGCGGAACAACTTTTTATGGGGGTCAATATAAATTCATATTTAGATCCCAATGCGTTCTCCTCATCTTTTAAATCTTGCTTAGCCAAGATTTTATATATACATATAGTATGTATATATGTATATCTACATATACAGGGTGTTTTACTAAGGTCTGAACAGGGGTATGCTAATCGATTCTAAATGGTCTCCTGATCAACGTTTGTTCGGACCCCCCCCCTTACAATCGGTCCTTCCCCCTAAAATCGTGATTGAAATTTTGGAGGAGGTCAACCTAGAAAATGCATTATAAGTTCTTTCAGAGACATTTTAGGATACTGGTTGATAACGCATTAGAAAGCTGACCCTTCAAGCTTTCCAACGATATTACCCACGACCCAATCCGTCAAAAAACAAGCGGGGGAGACCCCGTCAAATTTCGATAAGGGCAATTTCAAAACCCAAAATTTGAACTTGACCCTTCATTCTGCCGATTTTTTGTATGGGAAGAATGAAACGTTGTTTGAGAAAAAGCTTCCCGGTCATGGGGCCTTTCTCAAGAAAAAAACCGCACTCGAATCCGACGGCGCGTTCCGAAGTTATTCGTGTTATAATCTATATATGTAAAACACAAACTGTTTCTACCTATGTATTTTATACACTCTGAAACCATCCAACCGATATGCCTGAAACCGGTTTCATTTGAAAGGCAATAACGCGAGTGGTTATAGGCCACAAAACGATGCATTAGGCACATTTGGTCCATTCATGAAGTCGATTTTTGACTTTTCCCATACAAAAATTTTCAACCTCATCAAAGGCGTTACTCGCAAATCGTAAATTGAGAGTTTTAACGGAACTTCATATGGGAGATGGTTTTAAGCATGCTTTGATGACATCGGCGGGTGTTCCTTTTGTTATTACAGGCAGTGTTGGCCGAAAATCTCCCGCTAACACAAAAGTAGCACCACCCATGACAGGACCTGAGTTTCTGAGGTCTTGGAGCGTTCGATTTACTACTTCAACATGAGCTCTATTACTCATGGTACATTCATCCCATATGATCAATGATGCATCTTGTAAAAGTTTGCCAAGCGGTCCACTTTTACGTATGGAACATACTGACTGTTGTTCCAAAATCGGGGAACAAAACGCGAGCCCGCGAAGAATATGCGAAACGTCTTCACTCTTAACGTTCGCGCCCGTCGCGGCTTTCGCGCGCGATCCGCGGGCTAAGTGTAGAGCGGGCTTTACAGAGTAGTCCGATTTTGATGACTCTTTTTTTATTACATATAAGGTATACCTCTAAGTTGGTCCCATTAAAATAAATTTGAAAACAAAATTCTACCCCTAGGGGTAAATAAAAACCTTTTAACAAAAAATTAAACCGACGAACAAAGAAACTGAAAAGTGAGAAATAAAAGCTTTTTAACAAAAAATTAAACCGATCAAAAAAAACTGAAAAGTGAAAAATAAAGTAAACCTTTTTAGTCTGAATAACTGAGCCCTAAACTAATGTAAGCAACTAATTTTGAGTTGGCGCTAAAGGAAACATTTTTTGTTTGTTTGGCGCCGATTAAAAATTAGTTACTTACATTAGTTTAGGTGCTCAGTTATTCAGACTAAAAGGGTTTATTTTATTTTTCATTTTTCAGTTCCTTTTTTGTCGGTTTAATTTTTGGTTAAAAAGCTTTTATATACCTTTAAAAATGTTGAAATTAGAGGACGAACGAAATCTATCGAAATTACCTTGTTCTTCTTCACTGAGAATTTTACAATCTTGAAATCCTCGTGTATCAAATCAAAACTAATCGAGTATCGCTAAAAACCAATGACTGATCAATCTAATTGTTTGCAAAATTTCGCTTTCACCAAATCTTACCTCAAAATCCACTATATTTTTAACCGACTTCAAAAAAAAGGAGGAGGTTCTCAATTCGACTGTATGTTTTTTTTGTATGTCGTTACGCGATCTTTCCGCCAATTATGAATTGATTTTGATGATTATTTTTTTGTTTGGTAGGTCATACTTCAGAGGAATTTTGTCGGAATTGATTCAGCGCTTTTTGAGAAAATCAACAAAAAACAAAATATGTACACAGGTAAGGTTTTGGTATTTGGTTGTACATTCGGTGCCCGATTGCGAGGATTCAAAATGGCGGACCAAAAAAAATTTACTAAAAAATATTACACTAAAAAGAATGATATAAAAAATTAAAAAAAAAAAAAGAACCGACTCCAAAAAATCCCAAGCCCTAAAAAGTATAAAATAATTATATTAAAATTCCTCTGCTACTTATTCTTATTCTTAAAAGAAAGGGGGAGGTGTCAACCTCGAGCGCTCAGACCACGGTCCATTGCACTCTTCCCCTACCCTATCCGAACTTTTTAGTCATCTTGACGAAACTAAGAACATCAGATAGAGATTGAGAATTGAAGTCTTCCATTCTCATTACATCGGCGCCAAGCGTCGTCATACGCGCGCGGGAGAAGGCTGGGCAGTTACAGAGGAAGTGCTCCGTGCTGTCCTCGTCCTCCCCACACGAAGGACACGTTGAATCGCTGATGATCCCTAAGGTATTCAGATGCTTGCCGCATGTGTTATGTCCTGTGACCGTCCCTACAAGCGTTCTGCAATCTTTTCTGTCTAAGCGAAGTAAAAGTTTTGCATTGTTACTGTCTGGACGACTAATGAACCATTTGGTGAATTTACAGGTTGATATACTGGACCATCTCTGACCATGTATTGAGTCCATGAATCTAGTTATCCAGTTTTTCACCTCTGTAAAGCTGACACCAATAATGGGCTCCGGTCCCAGGGGAGGAGAGCTTGCGCCTTCTTTCGCTAGAGCGTCAGAGGCCACATTGCCATCGATTCCCTGGTGACCGGGGACCCATATAAGATTGACCTGGTTGCGCTTGGCAACCGAATTAAGTCTATTCTTACATTCCTGGACAATCTTTGATCTGGTGGTTGGGTTAAGTAGGGTGACAAGAGCAGCCTTACTATCGCTGCTGATTCCAAGCCTCTTATTATGCCACCTATGGGCAATTATCCAGTTGGCCACTTCGAGAATAGCGAACACTTCAGCTTGAAAAACCGTTGCAGTTGTTCCGAGTGATATACTGTATTTCTGCTACTACTTTCAACATTATATACCAATATCGAATACTAGCTAAATAATTAATGCAATCAGTTTGTCTGGAATATCAGTCAGGTTTTCACACCGCCTTCAAAAGTCTAGGAAAGTCTTGGTATTTAATGTTGAAAGTAGTAGCAGAGGACTTTTAATATAATTATTTTATACTTTTTAGGGTTTGGGATTTTTTGGAGTCGGTTCTTTTTTTTTTTTTAATTTTTATGAAAATCAATTTTAAATTATGGGTCCACCTACTCTAAAACTATTCTTTTGAATTGAAATTCCGTGTAAAACTTCTGTCGTAAAATCATCTCAGTAAACTTTTCATACATTTTTTGCATGGAAAGTGTTACTTTGACTTAAATTGTTTGCACAGTTGTTTTAATTTACTCTGTGGTTTTGCGGGAAAAGAAAAGTGTTGTTTTTACTATTTTCCGGGCAATTTTTATGTTTTTTCTCTCCATAAGAACCTTCCCTGTGCCTTACGGAAAATATGAAAAAAAACAATTAGCTGAATTGGTCGAGCCGTTCTCGAGTTTTGCGCTTAGCAACACATTTGGCGATTCATTTTTATTTATATAGAAGATAGAAGATATAGGCAGCCCGAATATATTGTCCTTCCTGAAAGTAGATATTTTCATCTAATACATTTGGTGCATAATCTTCATTGCTAATTAGCAAAAGCAAAATCTCTTAAATTTTTAACACTTGTGATGTGCTCTTTCGACCATCACAATTTTGTGATCTATTTTTTAAACGTCAAACTTATGACTTTTTTCTGAATATCAAAAGTCACAAAAATTGTACAGTAGTCTAAATTTTCTGATTATGGAGACTTGTGACTGCTTGTGTCGGTTTTCTGAATAGGGGGGTTAGTCTGATTTAAGCACCTTAGTTTTATTTCATTCGAATTTCTATTTTGTAGCACTGTTTTTAAAAGCTTTTATTAAGTTTCACGTGTGTCCTGGAATTTTGCAATCAATATTTCACCCACTTCCAATGAAGCTATCGGGCTGAAATTTTGCATACGCCTTTAGTTCTGGTGACAATGCAATACGCAATACTCAACATTGCAATAGCTTTAAAATGGCCGCCGCCACAAGATGGTGGGACATGTATTTATGGTCGACCCCCTTAATATGGGTATCAAATGAAAGAGCTTGAAGAGTAGGAAACGATAGCAACGCCTTTTCTAAATCCAATATGGCGAACGTCACAAAATGACGATTTATAATTTTCATAGTAACCCCTATGATATGGATATCAAATGAAAGGGCTTGATGAGCGAAACACAATAAGTGAGGTGGGGTCTTCTAAATCCAATATGGCGGACGTCTAATATGATAATGCATAAGCTCAAAAGCAGAGTTTAAAGTTGCTAATGCACGATTCAGCTTCGAACGCTACCACGCTGAATATACAGGGTGTTTTGCTAAGGTCTGAACAGGGGTATGCCAATCGATTCCAAATGGTCTCCTGATCAACGTTTGTTCGGACACCCCCCCCCCCTAAAATCGGTCCTTCCCCCTCAAAATCGCGATTGAAAATTTGGAGGAGGTTAACCTAGAAAATGCATTATAAGTTATTTCAGAGATATCCTACGATACTGGTTGACAACGCATTAGAAAGCTAAGCCTTCAAGCTTTCCAACGATACCACCCACGACCCGATCCGCCCAAAAACAAGCGGGAGAGACCGCGTCAAACTTCGAAAATGGTAATTTCAAAGCCCAAAATTTGGCCTTAACCCTTCATTTCGCCGATTTCTTGCATGGGAAGATCGAAACTTTTTTTGAGAAAAAGCTTCCCTGTCATGTGGCCTTTCTCAAGAAAAAAACCGCACTCGAATCTGACGGCGCGTTCCGAAGTTATTCGTGTTATAATAATTAGTACAACAACGAAACTCACTACCCGCAATGAAGTTCAATTGGAAAGTGGCGTCACATTCCAATTGGATTTCATTGCGGATAGTGGGTGTTGCTGTTTTATTAATTATTATAACACGAATAACTTCGGAACGCGCCGTCGGATTCGAGTGCGGTTTTTTTCTTGAGAAAGGCCACATGACAGGGAAGCTTTTGCTCAAAAAAAGTTTCGATCTTCCCATGCAAGAAATCGGCGAAATGAAGGGTTAAGGCCAAATTTTGGGCTTTGAAATTACCATTTTCGAAGTTTGACGCGGTCTCTCCCGCTTGTTTGTGGGCAGATCGGCTCGTGGGTGGTATCGTTGGAATGTTTGAAGGCTTAGCTTTCTAATGCGTTGTCAACCAGTATCGTAGGATGTCTCTGAAAGAACTTATAATGCATTTTCTAGGTTAACCTCCTCCAAATTTTCAATCGCGATTTTGAGGGGGAAGGACCGATTTTAGGGGGGGGGTGTCCGAACAAACGTTGATCAGGAGACCATTTGGAATCGATTGGCATACCCCTGTTCAGACCTTAGCAAAACACCCTGTATACCTTTAACTTATTTCTTCACGGTATTTCTGTGTTTGTATGACATAAATAAAAGCTTGGGCGCTCTCATTACAAGCGAAATTATGCTGAAAAATTATACAATGTTTCGCTTCGCTTCACTACTGCTATTTTATAATTTTAATATCTAATGAGCGCCCAAGTATAGAATTATAGAAACAGTTCATAAGTATAATTGCGAACAACTACAGATCAAATAACTCATATGATAACAGAAAAAGAGAAACGCGTCGCTAAAGTCAAAGTGGGAGATCTAGCCGATCGGTCGGCTAAGTGTTAACTCCGCACTTTGGTCGAACTGAAATATCTCACTGATCTTGGGCTTTTCTTCCTTGTCCTTTCAAATTCGAATCCTATTACCAAAACCGGTGATAAAAAAATGTCTTATATTAGGAGTAGCAAATAATTTCCACTGAAAATCTGCGTCCGTATGTAAAAAGAATTGTTCAGGACACGGAAATGCCCATTACACGATAAGAAATGCAAATTTTCTTAGAATGGACCTGAAGAATTTTTTAACTCTAAATACAGATACAATAGTTCGGTGACTTGAATTGCACTAGGTTCGGAAGGGCCACTCTACTAGTATTACGATTCGATCGTGTTCCTGTCTATTTTGAACGCACCTTAAAATTTCTTCGTTATCAATCTCATAAAATGAATTCTTCGTAAATGTTTGACATCTTTTTGACAGAGAACAGTGTTTTTAAATCAAATTATTTTGAGAAAGCTACAGAGGTCCAGGAATTAAAAATGCCTAATAAAAGTGAAAAAGATAAGTTTTTAAACTAAGCTTCTTGCAGTCACTCCCAGGGCTTTGTAGTCTTCTTTCAATATATTTCTGTTTTTCCTCATCAATGAGCCGTTTTGCTAAATATTTTTGCATTTTATATTCTTCATTTTTCTCTTTGTTCGTTTCACCTCTTCTATGTTTTTTTATAAAGGGTGTCCCAATAAGAGTGCACTTTTTCATTTAAAAATAAAAATACTTATTTTTTGAGCGAGTTGTGATATTTTTATTGCATTGTAAAGTAGACATGTTCCGATCAAGTATGGAATAAAATATTCGGCAAATGAGCCCCGCGGCTCTGATGACAGGACATTGCTCTTTTTATAAAATTTTCGATGACTTTTTGACAAAGATGTGACTGTATCTCACCGATGACGCGTTGGATCTCGGCTTTGAGCTCAGGAATTATTTGTGGCTTATTCGCATAAACCCGAGATTTCACAAAACCCCAAAGAAAGAAATCGCACGGCGTTAAATCGCATGATCTTGGTGGCCTCAACTGGCCAGAATTTCGTGAGAATCAGAATTTCGCGAAGTTTGCGAGCGGTCTCAGCGTAACTTTCCCCATTTTGTAATGGGTTTTCACAATGATAACGCGTTCTTCTTTTGTGTAGCGATCCATTTTTAATAATCGGAACAACCATAGGTGACTGTTGTTAAATTTCAGAGTTGCCACTTGCACTAAAAAAAATGACACAAAATTTAAATAGTGCACTCTTATTGGGACACCCTATATAAGCTATTCCATTTCTTCATTTTTTTACAGTATTCTTCCAGTTATCCAAAAATTTGATATTGATCGGTATACTCGTATAGTTGTAGCTTGGGTTTTTGCTAAAGCGACAGTACTAATTAATTTTTTGAAGGTTAAGTTTGGTATGGATTGTAAATAGTAGCTGTGTTCTTTTGTGGTCAGAAGAACAAGCTATCCAGAGTAGAACAAGAAAGACACCACAAAAGAACGGTCCGGAACAACAAACTGTCGAAGCAAGGCTTTCAAGCTTTCTTTCGACTTCTACACATAGCGCCACTTGTGTTCTACACATAGCACGACTTGTGTTCAATAGAACAACTAAGTGACTAGAACAAGAAATTTGTTCTGTTCAACGTAGAGAATACAGCAGAACAACCAAATGTATCGGCTGTTCTGCACAAAGCCCACAAAAGAACGCAGCTAGTTAATAAGTAACCCTCTCATCTGGTCATAGTCTGTTATTTTTCGAATAATTTCCTTCATTCGCTGTTTTGGAAGTATGTGAATATCGGTTTCAACCTTGATAGCTTTGTGATCTGAGAGTGGGGTTTCCACAAGTTGAATTTGTGTGCTTGAACGTGGGATACCGGAGATAACATGATCAATGATACATCTAAGTATACTGCTCATTGCTTCTCGCAACATGTTCAACATCAACGATGTTTTTAATTTCAAGGCCATTTGTTGTGAAAACATCATATACAATGATGTAAGGGGATTGTTGTCCAGAAAATTGATGTTAAGATCTCTAATATACATACACTCATCAAAACAATTAAGGGAACGGAAAAAAATCCAAATTTTTTAGTGATTTTCGACGAGCTGTGTTACGTGCCGCGTCCAACAAATCGCGCCTTTTTCGCAACAACAGTTGCCGCCGACTCAGCCGGTGTGGGAGGGGTCGAAACCAACGGATGTGAATTTGATTTTGAGGGGCACAACAGAATATAGGGCGCCACGTAGTTGTTTTTTTTTTTTTGTTCCCAGCAACAGGCCTAAACCACGAAAACCTGCAACCACCGAAGACCGATGCGAAGAATCTGAAATCAATAGGGGGAAGAACAACGCAAGCCAATATAAGCTCGGGGTTCCAAGAAAATTGCGCGGAAAATTGGAAAATTTCAGAAAACTGTTAACTAGCTCAATCGATTCGGTAGAGCGTTCGGGCAGAATCACTTTTTTTCATTTTTTACACCGGGTAACATAACTTGAGAACACGACTTTACCGATTTCATTCATCTTTTTTTTAAGTTTTCTAATACTTTAATTGATTGTATAGCATTTGCACTTCTTTTCTCCCGATCGGGCCCACCGACGCACTCGGAAAACTTGAGGCACTGCAGCTTGAATGCGGTAAGGAATTATTTCATTAATTTCAGCATTTTTTAATTCTTTTTCTTCGCTTTCCACTGGTGCCGATGAATCTGGATTGGTTGTGCCCTCTGGACTTACTGTAGGAGCTCCAGTAGATCCAGCAGGAGAGCTTCCTGTGGGAGCCTTTGTTGGCGCCGATGTAGGTTCTGATGTTGGAGGGGACCGTAGGGGGCTGTGTTGGCGCCCCGGTGGGAGTAGATGAAGGAGGAGTTGTGGGGGTGTCCGTGGGAGTAGATGAAGGAGGAGTTGAGGGGGTGTCCGTGGGAGTAAATGAAGGAGGAGTTGTGGGGGTGTCCGTGGGAGTAGATTAAGGAGGAGTTGAGGGGGTGTCCGTGGGAGAAGATGAAGGAGGAGTTGTGGGGGTTTCCGTGGGAGTAGATGAAAGAGGAGTTGTGGGGGTGTCCGTGGGAGTAGATGAAGGAGGAGTTGTGGTGGTGTCCATGGGAGTAGATGAAGGAGGAGTTGTGGGGGTGTCCGTGGGAGTAGATGAAGGAGGAGTTGTGGGGGTGTCCGTGGGAGAAGATGAAGGAGGAGTTGAGGGGGTGTCCGTGGGAGTAGATGAAGGAGGAGTTGTGGGGGTGTCCGTGGGAGTAGATGAAGTAGGAGTTGTGGGGGTGTCCGTGGGAGAAGATGAAGGAGGAGTTGAGGGGGTGTCCGTGGGAGAAGATGAAGGAGGAGTTGAGGGGGTGTCCGTGGGAGTAGATGAAGGAGGAGTTGAGGGGGTGTCCGTGGGAGTAGATGAAGGAGGAGTTGAGGGGGTGTCCGTGGGAGTAGATTTCATATTTCATATTTATTTATTCCATTGGGATCAGTGTACACAAGAATACAGTTCTTTTGATTGCACACTAACATAGATGGTAAACAACAACATAATGCTAGTAGACTAAGAATATAAAAAAAAACAAAAAGCTTAGATAGAAAAAGAAAAGAAAAGAAAAAAGAAAAAGAGAAATTCTAACTTAATTTAAGTATTCTAAATACGTAAAGAGAGAAAATAAAATAAAAAAAAAGTATAAAAAAGTATAAAAATACAGGGTGTCTCAAAAGAAAGTTCACATTTAAATCTTTTTTTAAAAGAAAAGTCTTAGCTTTATTGAAAAAATGTTTATTTTATATTGAAGTACACTGTTTGGGAATTTATTTTTTAAAAATAACATCGTCCAAATGTAAACCGTTGCGCTCTCGGCATTCATTTAGTCGGGCACTAAAATTGCCTATGACAGCTCGGCAGTAGTTAAATCTTTGTGTAAAATGCGGCATAATGAAGATCTGTGCACATTTAAAGCAACAGCACGCTTCCGAATCGAGAGGTTTGGATCATCTCGAATAGACTGAGTAACACTGTCCACGTTTTCGGCTGTTCTTGATGTTCTTGGCCGCCCAGTGACGAATATGTCGAATACTGCAGAATTTTCTACGCGCTACAGTCGCCGAATTACCGTTTTTGTAAAACTCACGTACGCACAACGCACGGTCCGCACCAGAGAAACGCTCCATAGCGACTAAATTCCCAAGAGCCAGACTACCGACTGACATACCCCCCGCGCCCCTCAGAATAGTTGCTTTCGCGTAATAAGATAAGCAAATGTGAACTTACTTTTGAGACACCTTGTATTAGCAATAATAACAATAATAATTATAACAAGTAGAAGAGCATCAACTCAAACAACGCAAAAGCCAAAAAAACCCCTATCATGCCATTTACAAGTAGGTGAGAAGTAAGCGCTCGAACTCGGCGATGGAGGAGGCACTCCAGAAATCACGCGGTAGCTGGTTCCAGAGTCGGGAAGCCTGAACAAGGAACGAACCCTCAAAGATGTTGGATGAACATCTTGGAATAAGCAGATGTCGATGACGGCGCGAATCTAAGAACTGTATCTCTTTATACAAGTAGCCAGGCGTTTTCTTCTTAATTAACTTGAATAAAAAGAGCAGCAGTCTACGTTTCAGATAAGTTTCAATGCCACATCCCAGAATTGAGGTGTTGTAATTTGAAATGTGCTCAGATCTGCGCAGCAAGTAAGCAAATCTAATGCAGTCGTTGAAAGCTACATTAATTTTCCGCCGGCAAGTAGAGTCAAGCCTCGGGAACACAGTACTACAATATGTAAAATGAGGCATGAGTAAGGTTTTCAGCAGCTTCATTCTCATTTGAAAAGGCAGTACATCAGCTGATAGCCAAAGTGTTCTTAAGCTGCCATAAATCTTTCCGATAACATATTGTATATGGTGACAACAAGTAAGTGAACTATTAAGCTTGACCCCCAAACTAGTAACTTCATCAACAAAAGGCAGAACCGTGCCATTTAGCATAACCATTGGCAAGTCGGAAGTAGTCATTGACGGGAAAGTACGAAATACAATGCATTGTGACTTAGAAGGATTAAGCAGTAGTCGGTTCTGTTGGGACCACACACTGATTCTATCAATGTCACTATTAATTCTCGCAACACAGTCCTCAATTAAACCAAGAGGTCGAGACAAGTATAGTTGTACATCATCCGCATATAGGTGAACATGAACATCGTCCAAGATATCAGGTAAATCATTAATGAAGAGTGAAAATAACAAGGGCCCTAGAATGGACCCCTGCGGGACTCCCTTGGTCAGTACAATAGGGCTAGACAAGCAATTACCAGCTTTGACCTGCTGATAACGGTTACAGAGAAAGTCACTGATAAGAGATACAGCAGTGCGACCAAAATGGAAGCAACTGCATAACTTCCTAAGAAGAAGCGAATGGTCGACACTATCAAAAGCCTTCGAAAAGTCCAGAAGCACCATGATCCCAACATGCCCATCATCCAACGTCCTCCGAAGATCAGAGGTTACCTTGAGCATAGCTGACTCGCAACTATGACCCGCACGAAAACCTGATTGATATGGATTAAACAAGTCAGCATTCGACAAAAACTCCTGAATTTGCAGAGCAATTAGCTTTTCCAGTACCTTTGCAAAGAAACACAGGATGCTAATAGGTCGAAAGTCCGATACTGATACAGATGAGGTTTTTTTGGGTACTGGAACAACAAGAGCCATCTTCCAAGTTTCAGGGAAGAAGGACTCAGTAAAACAGCAGTTTATTATGTGCAGTAGGTGTTTTGAAATGCATGGGAGTAATAATTTGACAAAACGTGGATCAACGCCATCCAAACCCACAGCATTTGATTTAATGGCAAAAATCGCGCTCACAAGCTCATCATGATCCACACAGCGGAATAGGAATTCATCAGAGCTGCAGTCATCATGATGAAGAATATTAGAGAAATGCAAGCTACCTGTTCGCTCCGAGTCGTGGGGTGAGGTAAAGTAGCTATTCAAGTCATTCGGATCGAGCTCGCACTGCTGGTGCTTGTTGTCCCTATGTATACCAAAGTTACGCAAATTTTTCCACAAAACACGCGCCGGCAAATCCGTGTTTAATTTAGATTTCAGGAAATTGCGCTTGGCTTTACGAGTCTCAGCAGTCACCTTATTGCGAGCGGTCCTGTACAATCGAAGCGTTTCTTCATTACGAAAACGTCGCCACTCTTTATACAGGAATTCACGTTCGACGATCAGCTTGCTAATTCGCTTACTGAACCAAGGGCAATTGGAAGTATGGGGTTTCCGGTGAGTAAGCGGCACGTACTTATCAAATAAGTACGAAAGGAAGCAGGACAGTTTATGTACCTTACAGTCAATAGAGGTCACAGAGTAAATGTCACTCCAAGGGAGGGAATAACATTCAGCAAGAAGTGAAGGTAAGTCAAGGTTTTTAAAGTCACGAAAGGTAAGATCTATGAGTGATTCCGAGAAGCTGAAAGTGTAAGTCATAAACAAGATATCATGGTCTAAAGAAGAAATGGGACTAAGTTGATTGTGGAAAGAGACTTTAGCTAGGTCAGTTACAAAAAGGACATCCAAAAAAGAAGGATGGGTACAGTTGTAGTAAGTAGGAACAGAGTTCACGGGAGTAAGGTGCAGTAGTTGCATCGAATATAGAAAACTGGCAGTAGAAGAGCTATGATTCATGAGATTGATATTAAAATCGCCACCGATAACTATGTTCTCATAAGCATGAGATAAGTTGCTCAGTGATGATGAAAACTCATCAAGATGATGCACATCGAAATTGCCAGGAGGACGATAGACCGAGCCCACAACACATCTCTCACACTCAGAGTCAACCAGCACAGTCACAAACTACAAAGTAGAGCGGGTAGAATTGGTAAGTAACCTCGACCTCAGTGAGTTCTTAACATATATTGCAACTCCACCTCCACGACCTTCACGATCGTTACGGAAAAGGTTATATCCTGCAATAGATACAAGAGATGATGGAATATGAGCCAAAAGCCATGACTCACTAACAAGTATGACATGGATGTTGGAGCCTTCAAAGATGCGACGAATTTCATCAATCGTATTTCTGAGACTTCTGGCATTAATGGTACAAATATTCATACCGCTGGTTCTGCCACAGAAAACATTTAAAAGAATTCGCAACCTGTTCAGCTCACAAAGATCAGTCACCCTGAAACACCCGCAAGTAGCACAATCCCCTCACCGCACCAGCACGACCACTCACCACTAAATAGAAATAAAAATTCAGAAAGGAAAACCAATAAAGAAGATAAACAAGAGTTCATAGGCATTGCGTTGTAGTTATCCATGCTCTAATTATAGTAATAACAACTAAGATGTTAAGTAGCTTAAAGACTAAGATGAAGAGAAAGAAGAAGAAAAACAATCTAAGGTCGGAAAAAATAGAAATAAGCGTGTTAAAATATATTAGACTTAACCCAAAAATTATAAGTTAGACAGGGCTTGCCTGTAGAGCTGTGCCTTCAGAATTCGGTGACTCGGCTGATGGTAAACTAGGATTAAACGACTCTGTAGCATCGAACAGCGGAGATTGGGTAGGCAATTCAGTTGAAAACATGGGGACATCAGGGCTGGCATCATTCATCAGGCTATCCAAAACTTGTAGTGACTGAACAAGAATAGGCGAATCACCCGCATTCAGGCACACAAAAATATGACCATTACGAGTAAAGCAGGAGTGAACCTTCCCAGACGACTTCAAATTAAGCGCAGCACGAAGAATGCGATGATTTTGCTTAGTAAGGCTTTCGAAAACAGAGATTTTAGAGTCAGACGAGAACTTCAGCTGAAGAGACTTTAATGTAACTCCCATGGAACGAATGAACTTCCGAATGAAAGCTCTCTGCTCAGTGGCTGAGGAGAACTTAACAATAAGAGGCATACTTCCACTCTTAGGTGGACTCTTGGAAGATGATTTCACACGAAAGGCAGCAGTATAAGGGGACAGCTGATGATCAATCCTCTTGGCAATCTTCGAAATAATGTCAATGGGGTTCTCATCAGGCATGCGGGGGATCCCGGTGACAATGGCATCCGAAAGCCGGCCGGATTGACGAAGATCATTAAGCTCAGCTCTCACATCACTCAGCTCTCGTTTCAAATGCCGGACCTCGTCACTTAATTCCAATACCTCTCGTCTAGTTGATACAAGTACCTCCTCAATTTTCGATGATAAGCTCTCTTCATTTTGGTCCATCCTTTCATTTATTACCGCAGTTAAGGCTTTTACAAGTTTTCTCTCCAGTAATTCAAACCGATCCGTTGAGCTGATGGAGTTTGATCTGGCGGAGGTAAGAGAGGTGTTTGAAGCCGTACTAGTATTTGCCTGTCTCTTAGCCTGCATTTTCAGGGAGTTAGCACTGTTAGCAGCTCCATGCTGCTGCTGTTGAGTTTTGTGTTGTTTAGCCACAGCTCTCGTTTTGATAGATGAAGGAGGAGTTGTGGGCGTGTCCGTGGGAGTAGATGAAGGAGGAGTTGTGGGGGTGTCCGTGGGAGAACATGAAGGAGGAGTTGAGGGGGTGTCCGTTGGAGTAGATGAAGGAGGATTTGTGGGGGTGTCCGTGGGAGAAGATGAAGGAGGAGTTGAGGGGGTGTCCGTGGGAGAAGATGAAGGAGGAGTTGAGGGGGTGTCCGTGGGAGTAGATGAAGGAGGAGTTGAGGGGGTGTCCGTGGGAGTAGATGAAGGAGGAGTTGAGGGGGTGTCCGTGGGAGTAGATGAAGGAGGAGTTGAGGGGGTGTCCATGGGAGAAGATGAAGGAGGAGTTGAGGGAGTGTCCGTGGGAGAAGATGAAGGAGGAGTTGAGGGGGTGTCCGTGGGAGTAGATGAAGGAGGAGTTGTGGGGGTGTCCGTGGGAGTAGATGAAGGAGGAGTTGTGGGGGTGTCCGTGGGAGAAGATGAAGGAGGAGTTGTGGGGGTGTCCGTGGGAGAAGATGAAGGAGGAGTTGAGGGGGTGTCCGTGGGAGAAGATGAAGGAGGAGTTGAGGGGGTGTCCGTGGGAGTAGATGAAGGAGGAGTTGAGGGGGTGTCCGTGGGTGTAGATGAAGGAGGAGTTGAGGGGGTGTCCGTGGGAGTAGATGAAGGAGGAGTTGTGGGCGTGTCCGTGGGAGTAGATGAAGGAGGAGTTGAGGGGGTGTCCGTGGGAGTAGATGAAGGAGGAGTTGAGGGGGTGTCCGTGGGAGTAGATGAAGGAGGAGTTGAGGGGGTGTCCGTGGGAGTAGATGAAGGAGGATTTGTGGGGGTGTCCGTGGGAGTAGATGAAGGAGGAGTTGTGGGGGTGTCCGTGGGAGAAGATGAAGGAGGAGTTGAGGGGGTGTCCGTGGGAGTTGATGAAGGAGGAGTTGAGGGGGTGTCCGTGGGAGTAGATGAAGGAGGAGTTGAGGGGGTGTCCGTGGGAGTAGATGAAGGAGGAGTTGAGGGGGTTTCCGTGGGATTAAATGAAGGAGGAGTTGAGGGGGTTTCCGTGGTGTATATGCCGACTTTGCCACGCGTGAACGGCTGGACCGATTTCGCTAATTCTTTTTTGTTGTGTTTGTGATTGTCAGGAGAAGGTTCTTATTAAAGAAAAAATTAAGAAAATTGCGCGGAAAATTGGTCCAGGGTTCAACGCCTGCTCGGGCAAAATCACTTTTTTTCATTTTGTACACCGGGCAACATAACTTGAGAACGACTTTACCGATTTCATTCATCTTTTTTTTTAAGTTTTCTAATACTTTGTAGAACGTTCTTACGGAAAGAAAAATTAAGCAACAAAATAAACACAAAATAAATCCTAAATACTCAGTACTAAGAACCACACAAAATAATTTCATCACAAGTAAAAATGTTTGACGCCCTGCGAAGTGGGCACGGGTCAGCTAGTTAAAAATAGAAATAACAATAATTATAATAATAATTCAAAAAAAAAGGAAAAATAAAATAAAAAAAGAATGAAACAATAATAATATCAACAAGGGTAAGATACAGTAAGCAAGAAAAAGAATAATAAACAAAAGATAAAGAATAAAAAAAATAACAAGGTAAGCAAATAATAAACGTAGTAATAATAAATAAAAAAAAAATAACCAATTAAATCGAAAAAAAAGAATGACAATGATAATGATAAAAAAAATAAAATGACGACTGAATTAATGTAGAGGAAATAAGTTATAACAAAAGTGAGGAAAAGGAAAACTGGAAAACCGCAACTCAAATTTATGTAATCCGGAGAAAAAAATTATACGGAGGGAAAAAAAATGATAAAGAAAATAGTAGTAAACAACCCGGGCAAAAGTCAAAAGTCTAACGCGATCGCACTAAATTTGAATAAATTGTCAAGGTCAATAGCAGGCCACACACGGGACGGTTTTTGGCGTACAAGCACGCGTACACACAATTTGATTGATCGTTTGTGGGCAACTTGGCGTACAAACTTAAAACCGTCCCAAATATTTCTCGCCTTTAATTTTTCTGTGGTTTTCCTATGTTTACCAACTGTTAAGATGAATCGCTCTGAAATTAGATCGTGGAGTCGCGATTTCTTTCTTAAGTTTGTTGGAATTTATAGAAATTCCTTTTTTGTGAAAAGTTAAATGTCGGGAGTTCATGGAAATGAAAACCGACACCGTTTGTGGGTAAAATGGCGTACAAACAAAGTTTGTCACAAAGATTGTCCCAAGTTTGTACGCCAAAAACCGTCGTCGTGTGTGGCCGGCTAATCGCGACTTCTTCGTCCCCTTTCTCCCTTTTCAGCTTCCCCTTCAACCAAGGGTAATAGCTGTATCTAAGCGACAAATGATCGTATCGAGGACCTAAAGGAAGCGTCTTAAAGCTCCAAACCTCTAGTTCTTGGAACTTTATCCGTAATTTCAATTTTAAAAAAGTCAAAAAAAGTGACTTTTTCCCTTGTTTTGGTAAATCGACCACATCTTTGCAAATACTGATGGAAAGGCTAAGGTTTGTGGGGAATTTTACACCTCAATGTACCCCCAATATCCCTATAAATCCGCAGCTCGATCCATTGGACGGTTCCTTCGGCCCGATTAATCAAAGTTCGTAGAACGAGGAGCCGATGCACCTTGGGGGTATCAACTTTTGGTTAATTTGAGAAATTAAAAACAAGGAAAAAGAGGGCATGAAAAGGGTTGATAGCTTCAAAAATGAGCCTCTAATTTTTGTCTTTATTAGCTAAAAATTAAAACAAAAAATTATAAAAAGATTTTTTTTTTTCAAAAAAATTTTTTTTTTAATTTCCATTTTTTTTAAATATTTTCTTTTTTAATTTTTAGCTAATAAAGACAAAACTTAGAGGCTCATTTTTGAAGCTATCAACCTGTAATATATAGAAAATATATAAGCTGAGTAAATATATGAATAGATAAGGCAAATACTAAGGAACCTATAACTAACTGTATATATATATATAACTGTAGGAGATCAAAGCTAGTTAGTCTAGGCGTAAGCGGCACTTGTTACCCAGCAGCCTAAGCAGACTCATCTGTATTCACTTAGTAATAAAAGTACTTAGTAATAAAGTGAAATATTAATTATAATAAAATATTACATGGCGCAGCCGAAAATTAATAAAAAGAAAATAAGTGGTTAAAATAAAAAGTAAAAATAAAAGTAGAAATTGTGTGGTGCCTGCATGGGCATAGTAAAAACTGAAAAGAAGTCTGAGAAGCGTCCACGTGGTCGGTCCCCTAAAATAAGAGTGGTCACAAAAGTACGGGCTATGGATTATGTGAGAAAAATTGATAAACTGGTGTTGGAAGGAAATGTTGCTGAAAATTGGCGGAAATTTAAAACAAATTTTGCGATTTTCGCAATAGCGGCAGAGATTGACAAAAAACCGGATCCTGTAAAGATAGCGGTATTGCTAAATACTTTGGGACCGGACGCAGGAGAGCTGTACGAGTCTTTTAATCTAACAGCAGAACAAAAGGCGTCTTATACTGAAGTGCTGAATGCTTTTGAGAAATTTTGTGAACCCAAGAAGAACGTGGTATACGAAACGTTTCTGTTCCACACCAGAAACCAGAAAGTAGGGGAGCCGTTTGACTCATTTTATATGGAGGTGAAAAAAATGGCACGGAATTGTGAATTCAACCTGGCAGAAGATAGAATGCTGAGAGACAGAATTGTCATTGGAGTTGCAGACAAACAACTACAAAAAAGATTGCTGGAAGTGGAGGACCTGACCCTGAAGAAAGCGCTGGACATGGCTAAGGCAGCAGAGGCAACGAAGTCGCAGATGCAAAAAATGCATAAGGAACCACTGGATACTCACGTCGACCAGATCAACCCGGGACCATCGAGAGAGCTGAACGCAAATAAGTATCTTTCAAAAAACCAATATAATCAGGTAAAAAAAGTTGGCAATACAACAAATAATTTTAGGTCAGAACAGAACAGAAACACTAAAAGAAATGAAATTAACAATTGTAGATTTTGTAAATCAAGGCATGAAAAAGGAAAGTGTCCGGCTTTTGGTAAAAGGTGCCATAATTGCGGGAAAAACAATCATTTTGCGGTAGCATGTAAAGATAACAAAGCAAGAAAAGTAAAAGAGATAACTGGAAATGATAAAGTGAGTACAGGGGTGGAATTACGTATCTCGAAACGATGAAGTCGATTCGACAACGCTCGGAATCGTTTCGAGATTGGTTTCGTATCACGTAACTTTTTCGAGCATGCCATTTTTAGCGTAGAAACATCGTCCGTAAGTACCAAACAGTAATACAAAAATGTACTAGAATACCCATCATGTAAATGTCAATTTGGTCTGACATTTCTTTTATTTTGATGTGAATGAATAGTTGACTGTGGAATTTATTTCATAAAATAAAGATGTTTTTAATGGAAAGTTATAGCAGTGACGAGGAAAATAATATGCCCTTAATGCGACGAGAGATCCGAGACAAAAGTAATCCTTTGAGTCTTTGTGAAAAAGAGTAAGAGTAGTTTGAATTGTGTAGTTTAAATTGTTATTAATATAAATTAATTTTTCAGATTTCGGAAGCATTTTAGACTTAACAAAGATGCCTTTGTTTACATTCTAAATGCTGCAAAATTATCTTACGGTAAGAGGAGTACAGTGGTACCTCCCGTATTAAAATTGGCAGTCACTTTAAATATACTGGGAAGTGGGTCGTACCAAGTGAACGCTGGGTCCAATCTTTGTATTGGTATGGCTCAGTCAACCGTCTCAAAAGTGTTTAATGAGACAATTAACGCTTTAGAAGAGCAGTTGTGTTATGCATGGATATGCATAAAAAAAGAAAATTTTAATGCAACGAGGAAGTTTTTCTTCGACAAATACAAAATGCCTGGGATAGTTGGTTGCATCGATGGAACACAAGTGGAAATTATTAAGCCAAGCATTGATGAGCATATGTATTACAGCAGAAAAGGATCACACAGTATTAATGCAATGATCGTAAGTTATTGGATATTTTTTATATGTTTATATAACTTTAATATCATATTGTTAACAATTTCAGATCTGTGATGAGCTTTATCGCATTATTGCAGTCAACTCTTGCTACGGTGGTGCAGCTTATGATTCCTTTGTATGGAATATGAGTAACGAAAAAAAATATTTCGAGGATTCATATCAAAGAGGGGACCATAACACCAGATTATTAGGTAAAAGTTTTAAATGTTATTTAATAATTTTGTAATTGTAGCTTTTAAGGTGACAGTGGGTATGCGTTAGCTCCGTGGTTATTAACACCTTATCGTTCTGCGGATGCTAGATCAGGAGAAGAAATATTTAATAAAATTCATTCCTCTGCAAGATGTATAGTTGAAAGAACTATAGGAATTTTGAAAGGACGATGGCGGTGCTGTTCATCTGATCCCATCCTGAGATTTGCACCCGAAAAAGCGTCGTCAATAATCAACATATGTGCAGCCTTGCATAACATATGCATCGCATATAATGTTGATTTTAATCCAGCGGATTTAGTGTCTCCAGTCGATCCCATAAGTTCGGGCTACGCAAATGAAGAAGACACCATTCTTAGAAGGAGAGCAGAAAGAATAAGAAACAGCATTAGAGACTACTTATTACGATGATATTTTATCTGTATTTATAACAATGAAATACTTTTTTAATGAACATAATTTTATTTCATTTTAAATAATGCCAGTAACAGTTTGAATAAAAAAAATAAAAAAAAATAAATTCTTTTTAAACATAACAGACTTCACATTTTCTAATAACACAGCTTGCAGTCGCAGTTTTACCGATTTATCTGTTTCTTGGAGGATTCAAAAACAGATTTTCTTTTTCACTTCTTTTCTTTTGTAGCCTATACTTCCTCTCCTCTAAATCATACATTTTTTTCTTTATATAGACACTTTCTTTCTTAACTTCTAATATCTCCCTTTGTATTTTGTTATTTTCCTCTATACCAGCCACGTACCTTTTGAAAAGATCCAACTTATCCTCTGTGTTTCTTTTTCGACTAGAAGTGCGGGGAGTTGGACGACTTATTTCTAAATCATTTCCTCTTGGTAGGGTGGCGGCTTCTTCGCAATCTTCAATATCAACTTGCGTGTCGGACAAAAAGAATTCCTCAATAATGGTTTCTCCTATATTTGGCGTAGACACAGCACTTTCTGATATTTCTAGAGGGCTTTCATCAATGGGAGTTCCAAACGACTTCGCTTTTGGTATCCCACTTACTGCTGCCTCAAGTCCCGCTGATTTTGCTACGCATTGTTCGAAAATGTTTAAGGATTTTTGTTTATTCGGGCCTCCTCCTGTTTTCTTAAGGCTTGTTTTATTATATGATAGTTTTGTTTTAACCTTATATTTATAATCCGCCCAGACCTAACATTAATTTATGTTTTAAAATGCAGCCAGAAAATCACTGAAAACCTACTTTTTTCCATTCATTCACTTGCCTAATTGGCGGTCCTTTTTCATTTAATGAATTTTTTAATCCGTTCCATAAGTTATGGGAGAGGCTCTTCGCATTCGGGGCTTTTAATAATCCTCTTGCCAGGTCCTGATGCGCCTCCATGAAATTCGTTAGAATTTCCACTTGTTGTTGGTTAATGCCAATACTTTTCTCTTCCGTTTCCCTTAAATATAAAATACTTACATTTTAGCTAAACCGGCGTCTCTCATCAATGGACCTCGACAAGTAATGTGACTTCGAGCAAAATGAATACGATTCGAGCTGAAATAATGCTCGAAACAAAGATACGTAATGCCAATAATGCTCGAAACTAGTACTTTCTTCGATCTCGAAAATTGATCGAGCTCGCTTCGAAATAGCTGATGCCATTTTCAATCGAAACGAATAGAAGTGCTTCGAATCGAGATACGTAATTCCACCCCAGGTGAATCTTTTTATATTGATAAAATCCATTCTAATGGTATAAATAATTCGTGGGTAGAAAAAATTCGTGTCGGGAATTCTTTAATAACATTTAAACTTGATTCGGGAGCAGATGTTAACATACTTCCGCTTAGTTATGTACACAAAATGGAAAATGCTCAAATTAAAGAAACAAAGACTAACTTAGAAGCGTATGGTGGCCATATTATTAAAACTATTGGAAAGGTAGAACTAAAATGTATATTTCGCAACAATGTAAGCAACCAAACATTTTTCATTGTTAAGGCTGACACAACTCCAATACTTGGTCTAAGAGCATGCGTAGAACTCAACCTAATAAAAAGAATAAATAGTGTAAGAGGGCCAGAAAAAGAGAATTTCAAAAAACAATATGAGGATGTTTTTACTGGCCTAGGGAATTTTAAGGACAATTATAAAATTATACTCAAAGACGGGGCGCAGCCAATAGTAAAACCGCCAAGACGGATTCCATTAGCCTTGCATTCAGCAGTTAAACAAGCATTAACCGAGTTATGCAAAAGAAAGATAATTGAAAAGGTTGAGGGTCCAGTGGACTGGGTTTCGAATGTAGTTATTGTCGAGAAACCCAATAAGACTGTAAGAATATGTTTAGATCCCAAACATTTGAATGACGCTATCAAATGTGAGCGGTTTCAAATCCCTACTTTTGAGGAAATAGCATCGAAATTATCGGGTAAAAAATTTTTCTCGGTGCATGACCTCAAAGATGGATACTATCAAATTAGTCTTGATTCAAAATCAAGTAAGCTGTGTTCATTTGCAACCCCATTCGGAACTTTTAAATTTAACAAATTGCCTTTTGGAATCAAGACAGCGCCAGAGGTATTCCAAAGGTATAATCAAGACAATTTTGCGGGTATATCGGATGAAAATATTGCTATTTACATAGATGACTTATTGATAGCTACAAAAACAGAAGCAGAACATGATGAAATTTTAAACAGAGTAATGAATAGAGCCAGAGAAAAAAATGTGAGGTTTAATGCTAATAAGCTGCAATATAAATTAAATAAGGTACACTTTTTGGGTCACATAATTTCGCATGAGGGAATTTCTATTGATCCGAATCGTGTAGAAGCTATAAAAAATATCAGAGCGTGCAAAAATAAAAAAGAGGTGCAACAATTTTTAGGGATGATAAATTATTTAAGAAAATTTTTACCAAATTTGTCTGAAATGTCCCAACCGTTACGGGAATTGCTGAAGAAGGGTAATGAATTTTGTTGGCTACCGGCGCATTCCAATTGTCTAAATTTAATAAAGAAGGCTATAGCTGAGGCGCCAACTTTAAAAACGTTCGATTCGGAGAAGAAAATAGTTCTTCAAACGGATGCTTCAAAATTTGGCTTGGGCTGTTGTTTGTTACAAGATGACAAACCAGTATGTTTCGCGTCGCGCAGTTTATCACAAACTGAAGTAAACTACACGCAAATAGAAAAAGAATTCTTGGCAATTGTCGCGGCATGCGATAAGTTTCATCAATTTACTAGCTGACCCGTGCCCACTTCGCAGGGCGTCAAACATTTTTACTTGTGATGAAATTATCTTGTGTGGTTCTTAGTACTGAGTATTTAGTATTTATTTTATGTTTATTTTATTGCTTAACTTTTCTTTCCGTAAGAACCTTCTACAAAGTATTAGAAAACTTAAAAAAAAAGATGAATGAAATCGGTAAAGTCGTTCTCAAGTTATGTTACCCGGTGTACAAAATGAAAAAAAGTGATTTTGGCCGAGCAGGAGTTGAACCCTGGACCAATTTTCCGCGCAATTTTCTTAATTTTTTCTTTCTCCTGACAATAAAAAACACAACAAAAAAAGAATTAGCGAAATGGGTCCAGCCGTTCACGCGTGGCAAAGTCGGAATATACACCACGGAAACCCCCTCAACTCCTCCTTCATCTTCTCCCACGGACACCCCCACAACTCCTCCTTCATCTACTCCCACGGACACCCCCACAACTCCTCCTTCATCTACTCCCACGGACACCCCCTCAACTCCTCCTTCATCTTCTCCCACGGACACCCTCTCAACTCCTCCTTCATTTACTCCTATGGACACCCCCTCAACTCCTCCTTCATCTTCTCCCACGGACACCCCAACAACTCCTCCTTCATCTACTCCCACGGACACCCCCACAACTCCTCCTTCATCTACTCCCACGGACACCCCCTCAACTCCTCCTTCATCTTCTCCCACGGACACCTCCTCAACTCCTCCTTCATTTACTCCCATGGACACCCCCTAAACTCCTCCTTCATCTCCTCCCACGGACACCCCAACAACTCCTCCTTCATCTACTCCCACGGACACCCCCACAACTCCTCCTTCATCTTCTCCCACGGACACCCCCACAACTCCTCCTTCATCTTCTCCCACGGACACCCCCACAACTCCTCCTTCATCTTCTCCCACGGACACTCCCTCAACTCCTCCTTCATCTTCTCCCACGGACACCTCCTCAACTCCTCCTTCATTTACTCCCATGGACACCCCCTCAACTCCTCCTTCATCTTCTCCCACGGACACCCCAACAACTCCTCCTTCATCTACTCCCACGGACACCCCCACAACTCCTCCTTTATCTACTCCCACGGACACCCCCTCAACTCCTCCTTCATCTACTCCCACGGACACCCCCTCAACTCCTCCTTCATCTACTCCCACGGACACCCCCACAACTCCTCCTTCATCTTCTCCTACGGACACCCCCTCAACTCCTCCTTCATCTACTCCCACGGACACCCCCTCAACTCCTCCTTCATCTACTCCCACGGACACCCCCACAACTCCTTCTTCATCTACTCCCACGGACACCCCCTCAACTCCTTCTTCATCTACTCCCACGGACACCCCCTCAACTCCTCCTTCATCTACTCCCACGAACACCCCCTCAACTCTCCTTCATCTTCTCCCACGGACACCCCCTCAATTCCCCCTTCATCTTCTCCCACGGACACCCCCTCAACTCCTCCTTCATCTACTCCCACGGACACCCCCACAACTCCTCCTTCATCTACTCCCACGGACACCCCCACAAATAATCATTCAAAGTGTTACTTTGACTACATTTTTTTGCATTCAAAGTGTTATAATCTAATCGAAGTATGTTTTGTGCTGTTTTTCGATTTCTTACTTTTTTATATTATATAATAGATTTTTCCTGAATTTTCTTTGCTATAAACCTCACGGAGCCCGAGACCTTTCCAACGAATGCAAAACCATCGAAATCGGTTCGTGCGTTCTGGAGTTATAGCGTCAGGAAGGAAAACCCGACTTATTTTTATATAATAGATATACGGAAGAGAGGTCACCGTATATACGGATCACAAGCCATTAGTGGGCATAATGAATAAAGAATTATCTAAAATACCATCACCGCGGTTGCAGCGGAAGAAACTACGCTTACTAAAATATAATTTGAAGTTAGTTTATGTTCCCGGAAAATTTCTGTATATAGCGGACTTATTGTCAAGAAATTTCAAATATGAGGAATCAGAGGCAGAGATTAAAGATTTAAGTGAGGTGGTTCATACAATCAATATGAGTGATTCCAAGAAAATGTTGTTTAAGAAAGAAACTGAGAAAGATGCTACGCTGAATAAACTAAAAGAGGTTTTATTAAATGGCTGGCCGCAAACCAAAAGTAAACTAAATGAGCAAGTAAAATATTATTGGAAATATAGGAATGATCTATATATTGTTGATGGAGTTATATTTTTCAACGAAAAGGTGGTAGTACCCATTATATTACGTCCGGAAATGCTAAAACTATTACATGACTCCCATCAAGGTATTGAGCGGACTAAAGCCAGAGCGCGAAGCATATTGTATTGGCCAAATATGTGTGAAGATATTGAGCGTACAGTAGCTCAATGTCAATTTTGTCAAAAATATCGTAATGCAGAAAGAAAGGAACCAGCAATTTCGCATGAAATACCGGACCATCCATTTCAGAAAATAGGAATGGATGTCATGCAAATTGATGGCAACGACTTTTTAGTCGTTGTAGATTATTATTCAAAATACCCCGAAATTGTACAACTAAAGAAAAAAACAGCTCAAGAAATTATTTTAAAGTTAAAGCCCATTTTTGCGACTCATGGTATACCGCAAGAAATTATAGCAGATAATATGCCGTTTTCATCGTTTCAATTTAAAGAATTCGCTAAAAAATTCGATATCAAAGTAACTACGGTTAGCCCCTATTATCAACAGTCAAATGGGTTAAGTGAAAGGATGGTACAAACAATGAAAAAACTTTATAAGAAAAGCAGAGAGAGCAAAAATGAGTTTTGGTTAACGTTGTTAGAATTTAGAAACACGCCAGTTAAAGGTGTGAATAAATCACCAACGGAATTGCTAATGAGTAGGAAGACTAGATCACTATTACCCGATCATTTGAATCCTACCAGAAACCATGATTGGGATCAAGTACAGAAGAAGTTAAAGGAAAAACAAACAAGGGCGAAATTTTATTACGATCGGGGGAGTAAATATAAAAATGGGTTTACAGAGGGGGAGAAAGTGTGGTGTAAAAATGGAACTGTTTGGGAAAAAGGACAAATCAAACACATTCATCCGAGTCCGAGGTCATACGTGATTGAATTAGATAATGGGGCCACTATACGAAGAAATTCAAAAGTTCTAAGAAAAATAAAATTTTGAAGAAAACAAAGGATAATTAATTATGGTGAATTGAAAAAAAAAAAAAAATTAATTTTAAATTATATTTCTGAGGACTTTGGGACTTTCCTTAGAAATGCCTTGATGAAACCGAGAAAATTTATAGGTAATGTAGGATTTCAAAACGAGTTTATTGGTATGAATTGCAAGATGAATTTGTTGATATGAATTGAATTTGTTGATATGAAGTGTTGATATGAATTGAATTTGTTGATATGAATTGTTGATATGAATTGGAAAAAAAAAGGAAAAATAAAAATAATAATAATAATAACATTAACAATGAATGTTGAGATGTATCTAACTGATAACAGAGCAACGGTTGTGATAAGCAATACACTCTCAAAAGGGGAGGTGTAATATATAGAAAATATATAAGCTGAGTAAATATATGAATAGATAAGGCAAATACTAAGGAACCTATAACTAACTGTATATATATATATAACTGTAGGAGATCAAAGCTAGTTAGGCTAGGCGTAAGCGGCACTTGTTACCCAGCAGCCTAAGCAGACTCATCTGTATTCACTTAGTAATAAAAGTACTTAGTAATAAAGTGAAATATTAATTATAATAAAATATTACACAACCCTTTTCATGCCCTCATTTTCCTTGTTTTTAATTTCTCAAATTAATCAAACGTTGATACCCCCAAGGTGCATCGGCTCCTCGTTCTACGAACTTTGATCAATCGGGCCGAAGGAACCGTCCAATGGATCGAGCTGCGGATTTGCAGGGCTATTGGGGGTACATTGAGGTGTAAAAGTCCCCACAAACCTTAGCCTTTCCATCAGTATTTGCAAAGATGCGGTTGATTTACCAAAACAAGGGAAAAAGGCACTTTTTTTGACTTTTTTAAAATTGAAATTACGGATAAAAATTTTTTTTTTAAAAAATGTCTTGACGGATTCTTTTAGGAAATTTATTCCAGTCTCCGAAACTGCCCTTAAGTTTCCTATACGATCATTGGTTGCTGATGCCTAATCTCCATACAAAACCAAACCAACTCAAACCAAAAATATCTGCAGCTTGTCGTTCGCATTGCAATTTCATCACCTATCTCGCTCATTTTGGTCACCCGCCGCTAGCTTTTTCCTCTGTGTGAGTTAAACCATTTTAAAACCATTTGGTGCTGCCACATGCAATTCAGCGCATTTAGTACAGGTTAGTACTCGAAAAGTTGCAAAGTCAAAAATAAATTGATGTTAAATCGGTTGTTGTGGTTTGCCGGTAAAGAGTGCCAAATATTTGTGTCATAATAATTATATATTTATTACAAAATGCCCTTTTATTAGACCGGTAAGTTAAGCAGTGGCTGACTGACATTTCACAACTACATTGCTAACATGTGTTGTTGTGGGGGACCCTCCAGGGAGCCCGGCTAAAGCCCCTGGTCTGGTGGTATGTGGCCGCGCGAGCTGGCAGGCTAGCATGCGGTAGTGTGGGGGGGTTTGCCGAAACACCACCTTTAGCCACCAGAGCGGATTACCACCCAAAACGAAAAAAATCTCGCGCCACGGAAATCGAGGTATGGGGAAAAAGGCATGGCGGACAGAACCCCTGTCCCTGCCTGTGAATGGCTCTCGCGGGGGGTTTAGATGGAATTTAACCCCCCCCCCCCCTCTGGCCACTGCCCCAGCCACCCTTTGACCTCCCCTTGGCCCTAAAAAAATTATGGGGAGGTCCCTTAAGTGTTTACAAACAACCGAAAAAAGTTCAGTTACCTGACCCCCTATACATGGGGAGACCAGCTGTGATTGGAGGAAGGAGAGAGGACCCAGAGAATAACAATAAAATATTAGTGTGAGTAAGACATACCTTTCATTATTGTAATTTTTTCCATTTATTACAAATTCTTACAAAATTTTATTTCGAATCGGTGGGCGCCTTGCTGCTGCTGCTGTCGTCACTACCGCTGATGTTGATGTGATGTTGATGAGATGTTGATGACCCCGCTGCCGATGCTGTTGCCGCTGCCCGGCACCCGCCTTTTCATGTGTGGCCCCGTCGTGGTACCGGTGTGTCCCAGGAGCTTCAGTTTGTCACAGGTATGTATTTTACCTTTATTTATTTAGGTATTTGTTTTTATATATTTACTTGTTTATAGTTTATTTATCTATTTATATTTTATATATATGTATATATTATTATATTTTATATTTTATTTATTTATAGTCGTTCAATTAGTTCACAGTATTGATCTATAGTTCCTTTGTTCACTCAGGTATTTTCAAGAAAATCGCGTATTTGCTTACTTAGTTAAATTTCATTTTGTTTTATTAAATTTAGTCAATTTGATAAATGTTCACTTCATTGTTTATATAACTTTGCATGTTCGCATAAAGATTTATCTGTTTATGTCAATATACATTTATTCGGGAATGTTCGGTTACGCACTCACGCTTATGCTAATCATTTTATATTATTTATTATTTTATATTAATTTGTTAATTAATTTTGTTAATTTGTTTTGTATTGTTTTTTCTTGCTCAAAGGTTAAGTTGATTATCTTATTTAATATTTCTTCGTACACGTAATTTCAGTTCTTATAATCACTTAACTTAAGTCTTAATGTCAACATTTAGGGAATCGTATAAGTGGTCGTAACTTTACTTATTAACCGGTCTATATCGGAATTACACTCATACAATCCTTTTTTTTTTATTCTTTTTCTTTTCCAGATGCTCCGCCGGGAACATAACCGTAAACTTAACGGTAGGTACTCTTTTCCACTTTTAAATGTAACTGTTTTCAACCTTTTTAAATTCTGAATTTTCATTTTTAATTTAACAAAAAACAAAACTATTTTGCCGCCATCATTACTACAACTTTCTTATTATTAGTTAATTCATTTAATTTTCAAATAGAAATATACCTAAACTCCGTTTGAATTCACTTCCCTTTCAAATGTTTATTTTAGATTTTACATTTCTTTATTTTATAAGTTTTTTTTTTTTTTTCACATTTATGTCTTTGTCCACTTATTAACATAGTCTGTTTATAGAGTCACTAAATTTTTCGAAACTTATTTAGAGTTAATTTAAACATTTACATTTTCTTTTTTTTCTTTTTTTTCTTTTCAGGCTTACAGGTTTCGAATTCGATAATTTTTGGTCTCGAAGGGAGAAAGAAAAAAAATGGAGCACCACATCACCGAGGCTCCTCCGTCACCGAACTATGTTTCCCCGTTTTTATGTTTATTCTTTTCTCTATGTTCCTGTTTTTCTTTTCACGAAATAAATTGTTTTTCCCACTAAATTCAACTTTATTTGTTTCTTCTGTTTTTCTTGTCTTTTTTCACTATTTCGGAACACCCTCAATAATGCCGGCCGAGTTTTCACTAACTAAATTTTACTGCGTGCAACAACTGCCGAAACTTCCAAAAAAAATTCGTACTTTTAATTCACCGCCTCAATTAAGAACCGTCCTTCAATATTATTTTTACTTCGGTGACTTATATTTCTGAGGAACTTCTCCAAACCGAACTTAACTATTTCTCGCCGATACCTTTACTCCTTGAGAACTCGCCACCGACTCCCCGACTTAATCTTTTTCGCGTCGATCTCCCACCGGATGAGTCAGCGCCGACCGTTGCTGATCCCGTTGCCGTCCACTCTCACACCGACAGGAGGCAGCCAATCCGCGCGCACACCGCCGGTGTGCGAGTAGACGGCAACGGCATCGAGCTTCGCTGATTGCCGTGCCTGCCGCCGATTCGATGCATTTGGGTGCACCGTGAACTTTTTTGGAGGCGATCGAGCCGTGGTGCACCACTTGCCAGCGACCAGATGGCCCGCGCCGCAATTATTTTCCGCTTGGGTTGTCCCTCGAGCTGCGGCCGGCGGGTTTTGTGCTATTTTTAAATACGAAGCTCGCCGTCCGCAGTTCGAGAGACGGTAAAATTCAGCTGTGCTTGCCACAGCCGCCGTGCATTTTAGGGCAAATCCCCTGGGTAGAAAATTTACACCGGCCATAGGCGGCGTGAAAAATTTGTTTCTGCTTACAGGTTTTAATTATGAAATTAGACTTTTCCCCTGACCACAACACCACAGGTCCGATGGCCGCGCATCGCAGGACAACGGAGCTGAAAAATGGGCAGGCTCAGCTAAGGGTGCCCAACATGTGGCTCGACCCATGACCCAAGACTGACCCGGGACTGAGCTAGCCGGCCATAATCGACACTGGACTTCCCTGGACCCTTATGAGAGGTCAGTTGACCCAGTGACGACTTGAGCACTCACCCACACAGGCGGAGAGAATCAGCCCTGATGAGAGGCAGGCCTCCCCGTCTGTGGGAGGGGGTTGCTAAGGTCGGCTAAGGCCTGCGCAATGGGAAGTGCAGAACGTCTGTACTTTCAGACTATGTGTAAAATTTTCAGATTGTGTAATTGGAATTAAGTATATAGATGAAGCGAATTGGCGTTGAGGACCCAATGGGAAATATTGATGAAGCAAACCGAATGTTAAAATTTAGGAAAGCTGATGAAAAATACTGTACCTTTAAATTTCTGACTAAAAGGGTAATGGAGCGAACGAAATTTAGAAGATGACACTGACTGTCATGTATTAAAAGGGACTGTATTTAAAAGGGCGAAATGGTTGTAACGAATGGGCGGGATAGCTAGGAGTGACTCTAGCGGCACCGTGTAGGTGAAAGAGATAAGCTCCTCAGGGGAAGGAGACCGCACTAGCCCGCTCCACGAAAGCCAAGCGCCGCGGAAAAGTCTCCCGGACAGGTGGTTGGCACACCAAAAAACCAACCCCTGTAATTCCGGGGAGAACTCCGGCTGTCTCCGAGCGCCGACCCCGCAGAGTGAACCCGCGAGGCTCCTCCCTGCCTGCTCTTCCCGAGGGAGAGGCAGTCCCGAGACCTCGAGACAGCTGGCTGGCTGACGTAGCCAACTGCTGTGGTTCTCAAGAGGTCTCGAGTCGACCTCGACCGAGAGAACAACAGGCAGGGCCCGTCAGATAATGAAGGTGGGAGAAAAATGAAAAAATGTTGAGGGATAGGTATGGGATGGGATAGGATGAAGGATGGGAACGCTAACTAGGAGGGGAGGGTGTTTACTAAAAGTGCGTCCACCGCATGACCAAGCAGAGGCGGCTTTCGGACCACTAATGATACCAGAAAGGCTGGTCGGATGTCTTTTTAGGGCCACCGATCTGAACTTTATTTAACTCCATGGTAGCCCAAAAAAATTCCAAGGGTCGAAATACATATTCATGACATGATTAGTGATTGATTCTCTCAAGGAATGCCTCGAGATTATCAGAAAAATTTTGGAACCTATGTTGGGGAATTTTCTTTTCACCTCTTAATATCTTTCGCGTGAAAAATCCCTATTAGTTTTCCTTGGAGGTCTTTTAGTTCGTAAAGGGCGTTTCCCTTTCTCGACCTGACTCTGCATTTTAAGAATTTACGACCAAGCTTTGCACTACTTTGTTTTTCAAAGTTGCTCAATTGAAAGTTTCTTCGGTAAACCTCTTCCCCAACTTTGAACTCGACAGGCTTAGCCCGGAGATTTTATGTATTTGCACCTTGCTCAAAAGCTCTTTTGAGGTTTTCCTGAGCTTTGGCTCGAATGATCTTGAGTTTATCCGATATGTCGATATTCACTGGCTCATCAATCCCTTGAAGGCGACGTAACAGCTCGTAGCTAGAAGCGTGGGTGATCATATGAAGTCCGAACAGCATTCGATACGGGGGAAACCCAGTTGCTTGGTGGATAGAGCTCCGAAGTGTGCTGGCAATACTTCTAAGGTTTTCATCCCATTTTTGATGTTCATCTTTAATGTATGCTCGGATACCAGCGAGAATAGATCGGTTTACTCGCTCCGAAGCGTTAGATTGGGGCGAATACAGCGCTGTTCTCATGTGTTGGACTCCATATCGTTCTAGTAATTTGGCGAGCTGCGCCGAGCGAAATTGGGTGCCATTATCTGTGACTATCGTTTCAGGCACTCCGAACATATGAAAAATATCTTCTTCGACAAAGGTGCATATTTGCGAAGTGGTTGCTTTTCGTATAGGCTTTAATAAGGGAAACTTTGATAGGTGGTCTAGAACAATTAAGATACAGACGTATCCAGACTTGGTACGGGGGTATGGCCCTAAAAGATCCATGTAAATTCTTTGCCAAGGTCGCTCAGCAATCGGTTGGGTCTGCATTGGAGGTCGAAGTGTTGTGTTAGGGTCTTCAGTCTCTTTACAAATTTCACAAGAGAGTACGTAAGTCCTAACATCGGTTGCCATGCGAGACCAGTAAAAATGCCGACGTATTCTTTCAAGAGTTTTTCCAACACCACCATGAGATGACAGTCCCGGATCATGAGCACGCGAGATAACGTCTGGGACTCCAAAGCTTCCACGCTTCGTCTTCCCGTATAGGATCACCAGAACGTGGAGCAGTTCGAACGTAAAGGAAGCCGTCACGAACCATCAGATCCGGAAATTTGGCCCGGTTTTCTTCGCTTTGTCGTCCCAGCTCTACATATTCCGCCGAAATGTGGAGAGCTGAGATCGACCTCAGGCCCGAAGTCTCTCAGATCTGACAGTGCGTCGCACTCCACTCGTGATAACGCATCTGGCACCACGTTCAGGCTCCCCTTCCGGTCTTCGATGGAAAAGTCGAAGCGTTGAAGCTTCAGACTCCACCTCGCCAGCCGACCGCTAAGGTCTTTTTGCGACATCAACCATTTTAAGCTCGCGTGATCGGTAATAATTTTAAATGGCATCAACTCTATGTAGGGAAGAAATTTTTGTACACTTGTGACAGCCGCTAAACACTCCAACTCCGTTACAGAGTAATTTCTCTGTGCCGAATTTAACTTTTGCGATACGTATGCAATTGGACGCTCATTCCCGTCCTTGTCGACCTGCAATAGAACACCCCCTATTCCTTGTGTGCTAGCATCGCACTGGATTACGAACGGTCTGGAGAAGTCGGGAGTCACTAACACCGGAGCAGTAGTTAAATGCTGCTTGAGTTTTTCGAATGCATTTTGGGCTTCTTCGGTCCATGTACACTTTGGGGATTTCTTAAGGGTATCGGTTATTGGACCCGAAAGGTTTGCGAAATTAGGGATAAATCTCCGGTACCAACCCGCCATTCCCATGAATCGACGTACTTGTCGTACGGTTTTGGGACTAGGATATTCGACAATAGCGGAGATCTTCCCGGGATCCATACGCATATCCTCTTCGCCGATAATGAAGCCAAGGTATTTAGTTTCTCTCAGGCAGAATTTACTTTTCTCAACGTTAATAGTGAGCCCCGCCCTCCTCAGACAGTCCGCAACCCGGGCGAGGAGAACTAAATGAGACTCAAAATCTTCGGAAAGCACTAATAAGTCGTCGAGATATACCAACACGTTTTCTCGTAAGTCATAGGAAATTACCTTATCCATCAGCCGACACATCGTCTGTGGAGCGTTGCAGAGGCCGAATGGCATCACCGTGTAGTGGTAGAGGGGATGACCAGGCACCGTAAACGCTGTTTTCTCCCTGGAGCTCTCTGCTAGTGGAATTTGCCAGAAGGCGTCCTTGAGATCAAGACTAGTAATGTATTTTGCCGGCGGAAGGCGACTGAGGATGCCGTCGATTTGCGGTAACGGATACGCATCCTTTTTTGTTACCGCGTTCACCTTCCGGGCGTCAAAACATAGTCTGACCTAACCTGGCTTCCGAACCAGCACAACAGGAGAGCTCCACGGGCTCTGGCTCTCCTCTATCACACCTAGCGACAGCATTCGCTCCAGCTCGGCATCCATCAACTTTTGTACGGCCGGAGAAATCGGATAGAATCGCTGCTTAATAGGGGTTGCATCGCCAACATCGATTGTATGTTCAAGCAGATGTGTCTTTCCCAAGCCCAGGTTAGCATATGTTGGGAATAATGATTTAGTATGGTTCAAGCGCCGTTGCAACTCGGGGGATAACGTGTGTTCGGCTGGGTTCGTGACGATTGGGGTGTCCAACGAAGAGACCAGACCGAGAATGTCCGGAGCCAAACTGAAAGCCCTCCAAAAATCGATACCGAGGTATAATTCTTGTGTTAGACTGGGCACGACGTAAAGCCGTAAAATCTTAGTCTTTTCTTGAAACGAGACTTCCAGTTCAGCGTGCCCGTGCACCTCCGGTCTGGCTCCGTTGGCCACCTCAATCGTCGACCGGTATTTAATCCACTTTGTCCCCGCTTCTTGTAACACCCTTTCTGCCCCTTTACCTAATACGCTGATGCTAGCTCCGCTGTCTAGCAGGCCTACGATGTTCTGGCCTAAAATTTTTACGGTAGCATAGGGTCTGACGTCTTTGGGGACCGATACAAAAGCAGCGGACAGCTTCCGCCGATTTTCTAACACACGACGCCAAAAGGCTCTTAACCGAATAGTCGAACGTCTGGGCTTGGTTATTTTAGAAGACTTTGAGAGGACTGTAGACTGACCATCCGGATAATCTACGGAAGAGGCAAAAATTCTGTCACGAGCAGCCTGATACTCTCTAAGCCGTAAGTGGTATGGCTTGATAGGGAAGAGACTAGGTTTTCGGCCAGTATCTGGTCGAGGTAAAATAGAAATGGGCTTGCTCGGAGGCTCCTCTTAAACAGGTCCAATGGACTGTGAAATCGACTTATCCGGTATGGCAAGTCTTTCGGACTTTCCAGGTGTAAAAGGTTCTTTTGATGGTATTGAGGTTGGAAAAGAAAATGTACTTTGACAATTTTGGGAAGAAGCTATGTCTGTGGTCGAGAAGGAGCAATCCCCGTCTCTCCCGCCGTAATGGCTGGCGTCCGTTGCTGTCGGGGGCTGTTGTTGCTGCTCCCGACCCGACGCTGGTTTTTTAAAGCGCAGTTAGGGCATCGAGGTTTGACTACTCCTTTTCGGCCACAGCCATAGCAGAAAAACCCCGTAGGTTATTAGGTTATTTAGAACAATCTTGATAAAAATGACCCGGCTGGTCGCAGTTCCAACATTGAGTGGAAGAAGGGTGAATTCTTGTAACTGCATCTACCGTTTCAAAAGGGTCTACAGGCAGAGACTCATTCATTTCGTCGAACGTTTATGTTTCTTCCAACCGAGCAGGACGGTGAGCTGGCACTGGAGGAGCATTTCTAGTGCGTTGTCTCGTTACTTGGACTTCGGTAACTAAATCACGTAGGTGACCGATGGTATAAATTCGGTAGAGGCAAATTTGCTCCTGAATATAAAGAAGAAGATTTGCTCTTACCATCTCCACAAACTCCATCTCTTGCATAGGGATGGAAAGCCGATTTCTCAACTCAACCAAGCCCATATAATAGGTGGTAAAATTCTCCCCAGGCCGCTGCCGTCTCTCTAGCATCTGCCTCTTTATGTCGACGTCGCGCGACCGCTCTCCCCAATCAGCTCGTAAAGCCGATTTAAGATCTTGCCAGGAAATATAAGGAAAAGACTAAAAATTTGGACACTTTTTTTTGCACTATTCCTTTGGATTGCGTGAGAACCGTGGCCTTTAAAATGTTTGGGCTTAAAGTTCCAAGAACTAGAGTTTTGCAGCTTTAAGACACTTCCTTTAGGTCCTCGATACGATCATTGATCGCTTAGATACAGCCCGTCGAAAATCACCAAAAAATTTGGATTTTTTTCCGTTCCCTTAACACTAGAACGACGGAAGCGGTCAATTTGACCGCTAGCGAGTTTTGAACTATCGTACTATCTACAAAAATTATTTTTCCTAAATATCAGTAGAGAACATTTACACAAATACTGAGTTTTTACTTTTATTTATTCCAAAGTTATTCATAGTAATAACTAGAACAGCGGTGGCGGTCATTTTGACTGGTGAAGGAAATTTTATCCTGGGCCAGTTGAGAATTGCTTTCGTTGTATCTATTTAGTACTCTAAATGTAAGACAAAAGTTTTATTGTAACAACATATTATATAAATATAGCCTTTTAACAACCTTTGTAAATCGATTATATTGCCATCGACACCTGTAATTGCATGAAAGCCTTTAACATAAGTACAGCGGTCATTTTGAGCGCTGCCGTCGTTCTAGGAGGGTTACATATGTCCGTCGTTCTAGTGTTAATTGTTTTGATGAGTGTATATCTAATATATACGCTCATGTTAAAGTAGTGCCTAACGTTATAACACACATATGCAATGCAATCAACTAACCGCCCTATTCTGGCAATCGTCAGTGACCAGTCATAAGTCACAAGCGAGTCACAAGGGTGTGGGGAGTCATAATTTGAGACTTTTTGGTATTCTGAGTGATAAGTCACAGTTTTGACATATCAAAAATATTTTCAAAACTGTGACCGTCCCTTGAGCAGGTCACAAAGAAATTGTAAGGTAAGTTTGTCGCTTAATAATGTATGCCTGTGCCATTATACTGCGGCAACATGAAATTGAGGCTGATTACGAAGGAGATCAGGAAGAAAAAGAAAATTTCGGATTAACAATCGCCGAAAATCTCCTGAAAACATCAGAACTCTTCCGTGAAGGGCGACGAATCAGGGAAGAGTATTATAATAGCTTGTAAAAAGAAGAAAAACAAGTTATGATAATGAAAATGTCTTTTATTTTTCTGTTAATTTATTTAAAACATTTACAACAGCGTCTGCAAACACCTTCTGCTGGTCCAGAAGATGGAGGCACGTTGAGTTGATGTTAGTCGGTGACTGCTGGAACTTTCACCCAATCCCTCAGATGCCGTGCTTTCTTCTACGGTGTTCTCCTGCAAGACACGTCCAGTGACATCCTGTAAAAATATTTGAATGCACATTTCTTAAAAAAAAAGCTTCATTTTCCTTACCTCTCCTCCTAGAATGGGCAAATCTTGAAGCCCATCAACCACAATAGCGCCGAAAGTCTCCACCGCTCTTGACTCGAAGGTGTCATTTGCTCCTCTTCGGGCGTTCCTCCTCCAGTCGCTTTCTTCGCTGCCTTCGTTCATTAATTATCTATTATTAACAAAAAATGTACAATTGTTACACTTACCAAATTCAGATGCCATTGTTTTGCACTATACGTGACCATCCCTTTCAAATGTAGCTATAAACCCTATTCACCACACTAAAATGAGACTATGGTGAATTTATTGTGATTTTTCTTGTCATGACGTCCTCAGAATACCTCACAACTATTCAGTCACAGTGAAAGTCACACATCACACATCACAATCGATTATCACAGTAGCTTGTGACTTGTGACGGGTCACAACGCCGGAATAGGGCTGTAAGTATCAATTGCTGCGTTCCATTGGGCCTGGCAAAGTACTCGAAAGTACTTGTGAGTAGATGTTCAATGGAACACAGCTTTATGAAAATATGAAAGCCCCCTAACGGAAAAAATCGCGTAACTACTTGTGAAATTTCTACTCAACTACCTCCAGCCAAGAGCATGTGTAGTTCGTGGCACATGGAAGTACTTGCGAGTACTTTGCCAGGCCCAATGGAACGCAGCAAATATGAAGAAAAATGTACAAATGTCATATCAATGTCGAATAAAGAAACTTCAACTTCAATATATATCTAACATTTTCTCGTGTTTTTCGAATATATCATCTAGAAGATTAATAAATTCTGTGTTCCGGCGGCTTGGAGCCACATGTGCTATTATTATGGTAATAGTTATATTACATAGTTTTGTTTTTATACATAATGATATTGTCATATTGGTTTAATTTCTCTACGAGCGAAGAAGGTACATATATCATCTCTCAAAATTATTGCTGCTCCCCCGCTGCAGACTACATCGCGGCAGTTCTGGATCAATTTAAAACCTTTTATTTTCATATAAGTACTTTACCTCTTTGCTATTAGGCCACGTTTCGTTTAGAACAATATTCTGAGGAGCATGTAGCTCTATTAGTTTGTAAACTTCGTCGATCTTATTCCTCATACTTCTTGTATTTAATTCAACTATGGTAATCCTATTTTTGCAATTCTTGTATTTGTATATTTGTCTATGCTCCATTTTTAGGGTCCGTACCTCAAAAGGAAAAAACGGAACCCTTATAGGATCACTTTGTTGTCCGTCTGTCTGTCAGTAAAAATTTATCTCGGGACCGCGTGGAGTTATCGAGTTGAAATTAAAACCATATACTCAAGTCTACGGTCCCTTGAAGCTGTGAAAAAATCAAACTTCTAAGTTAACGTAAAAAAAATACGGCCGTTTATGCCGCAAAAAACGTATATTTCGACACTTTCAAGGGAATCAAAATTTATAGGATACTTTCCGTTGACCTAGAACTATGAAATTTGGCAAGAAGTAAGGTCTCACAGCACAAGTAAAGGAAAAAATCCGAAAATCTTTAATTTGTAGTTAAATCTCATAAAAAAATATATTTTACGGAACCCTCGGTGCGCGAGTCAGACTCGCACTTGCCCGCTTTTTTTTATAAAGAACCATCACCTTAGTACAATATCAAGCAGCATTGCTGCATGTGCAAGCGTTTGTATCATCATTTGGTTCTTTTGTTAGTAGACACCAAACACAACCACACACAACGTGCATCAAAAGATGTTGATTAGAATATAAATCAATTCTAATTGTTATTTGTTGACCACAAAAATAAAAATCCGTTGATAATTATTATTCATGAGCAAAAAAATATGTACAAATAACTGCTATGGATGATTGCAAAAATAAAAATGGTTAATGAGCATTCAGAAGCAAATGAAACTATTAAATGTTAAATTTAATCGTTTCATTCAGAATTCAAAACTAATACCGATATTACCAAACATTGATAATCCAAAAATAATATTATAAAACATTGAAAAACTATTAAAAGGTTTTTTAAAATAAAACTGGCAAGCATTTTACCAGAATTTCCGCTGCTTGTATCGCTACGCGATCTCGAATACGTCGCTGCTAGCTGATTGCGATTGTGAAAGGCGTTAGCCCCGTTTACACTGGGCGAGTTTACAAGCTACAAGCCGGCGAGTAAGAAGCCGGAGAGTCGGCTAATGCGCTTGTTGTCGTGTACACACGAAACTTTCCACTAGCTCAGAAGCCCAGTAGCTGGCGTGTAGAAACATGTGTTCCTCCGAAATCTTGAAGGCCAGTCAGTCGCTAGTGCACAAGCTACTGTGTGTACACTTGGCTAGTTTACAATCCAGCTCGCTCAAAAGCCGGCTAGTGGCGTGCGAAGTCGCCGGCGGAGTCAGCTTTTTCCACAGCGTTTTTAAAAGCAGCTTTAGAGCGAGTGCGTCGTGTACACTAGGCGAGTTTACGAGCTGCGTGTAAAAAAGCAGGCTTCTAGCTTGTAAACTCGCCCAGTGTAAAAGCCTTCTTACTCGCCGGCTTGTAGCTTGTAAACTCGCCCAGTGTAAACGGGGCTAAACGGGGCTTTACTACATTGTGAAGGCCGCGAATGCGTTGCCGGAGCCGCTAGAGCTCACTTCTTGTGTGTTTTCAGCATTATGCCGGTAGACATTTGGGTTATTTGTCTGCGGTAATACTAAATTAGCATTCTCGTTTACTGGCAACTTTGTTCTATTTACTTCTCTCTTTCATACGAAATCTGTATACTTAATTAACTATGTTATAATACAAGACAATATAAAAAACGTTCAAATTAGAATATGATTTGTGTTCCCCGAATTGTAATCTAAGCTAAGTATTTCTTAATGGAAAGGACAGTTTTAAAACGTTTAATAGTTACTAGTAGTTACGAGATCCATTGATATGGAAAACGGAATAATGACTTTAATAAAAAGATCTGTTTAAAAAACAATCTATGTATAGGTATTATACCTACCTGAAATGAAGGCAGATCGCTATTACGGATAAAGCACCTTTCGCCCCTTAATGAAGTAGTTTCCCACAAATGTTTTCACTTACCGTTATCAACTTACCCTTAATAATTTGCAAGAAAAATAATTACGTTATCACCCCGTCGTAAATAACAACTTTTAACTGACTATAAAACCCCTTTTACGCAGGAGGTGGCTTCATTCAATTTGTCGAAAAGTTCTCTGAAAAGAATGTCGGTAATTTACGACATTTTGTACTATCAGCATGATATATCTATGCCGTAATATATTCATGCCCTCAGCCCGCCCTACAAGCACACACGGGGCTATATGAAGAAGAAATTATGAGATTGACCAGCACCTTAATAATCCCTCAATAAAGGAAAACCGGGAGAAAAGAAGTTAAAGTCCCTTAAGAAGGGATTCTCATTACTTAGGTACACGCAATCCTAAAGAGCTATGACTTTGGTCTACCAAGGGATTTGAATGGGAAGTATGTACATAGGAAACCACGGAAAACCCCTTGAATATGCGAACGCCACCGGAACAAAAAGCTCTCGACACGCTACTTAAGTCCAAACAAATTGTTTTCCACCAGATATTACAAAAGTGCGTGATATTGGCTTTTAGGACAAGCATCTTCGAATAATTAATTTATGGATGTGAAAAATACTTCACCTCATCGAAGGTACATCCATATATACATATGTATGTATAAAAAGAAGCGTAAATAAATTTCGGAAAAAGTTGTCTTATTTTTCAGACTTTGTTTTTACAGATAATTTCTCTTCATTCTGTTACAAGGGAACAGAAAATAACTTTAAAAATATGTATATGTATACACATAAGGGGTAGTCACGTTTTGTTGTTTATCCTACTTCGTCGTTGCACTGAGTGCAACATTTGTTGTTTGTTGTTTCTATGGCAACTGATTTTTTATACAACGATGCAATAGCAAATGCAAGGGTGCAAGACCTATTTGCCCCAAAGCGTGAATAACCATACAGTTCATTCAAACTTTATTTTTGGTGACACACGACACAGCAATGATCATTCTACGGGAACGTTCATTCGACCGTGCCCGTCTGTCTAGGGTATTAGGTACGAGTAGGGAGTCACCAATTATAGGCTGTAACTCTTCTAGTGATAATTAACGATATTGTTGTTACATTTCTCTTTTTAAACATGAAGAATGCTTATTCCAGACTGTCGGGATATATAAATATATTTGCAATTATACATGTATAGAAAAGTCTTCGTAGACGTCGTGGTCACCAATGTAGAATTGAGAATTTAGTTTTCTTTTCATATGAAATATCTTCTTCAACTCTATATGTATAAAATAATTAAGAAAATTATTTTATTGTGAATGTTGAAATTGTTAATATTTATTTTTTGTGTTATTTTATCAAAAAGATTTTTTTGATACATAATATATACTAATATATAAAGAGAGAAAGTTTGTTTGCTTAGCTAATGTCTGCTGCGCCGATTGAGATGAAATTTTAGACGTGTATTGCACACGAGCTGCTGGGTGTTATGACTGTTAAATTCTTTAGTGTTATGTACCAAAATCCCATCCAGATTTTGGGCACATTGCATTAACAAAAATAGCTTCATAAATTGCGAAATACCCCTCAAAATTCAAGACATAACATGTACGAAATTTGAGGTATTTCGCAATAACTGAAATTCGCAAAAAGTTGACTCCTCGATTTATGATTGGGCGACCACCCGCGCGTGCACCGACCCAGGCACATGCAGACGGCAATTATGCTGACACGCGACATGTGCACTGGAAAAGTACCGACGCGCGCGGTCAAGGTGATTGGAACTTTGGAAAATTCCAAGGCCTGACCGGGGGATGATAACTACCCGATCAGTCGATGAGGAGTAGTCCAGTATTAGTCTTTCAGTAGTCCAGTACTAGTCTTTCAGGAGTCCAGTATTAGTCTTTCCACAGTCGAGTAACAGTCTAGTAGCAGTCCTTGGGAAGTCTCGCGGAGCCGTCTTAAAGTCAGGATTTTGACCGGCCTCAAATTAACAGCGCGAACGCGAAAAGTTAAGTCGAGAAGCATAAAAGTACTTAAGTTCCCGGGAAAGACTTAAGTACTCTGACACGGGAGTCGCGAGTCCGACATATGTAAGTGTACTGAAGTGGTACGGACAATTAGTTAAGCACGGTGTAATAAGTGACCTAAAATATAGCAGACATTTAAAGACCAAGCCCGTGTTTTGATCGTGATTCCCCAGCTAGGGAGTTTTAGCATAACTGCTGCTCCCCGTCCAGCCTGCCGATCTCGAGAAGTTAAGCATTCTGTGCTGCTTCCGAGATAGCATCGAGCCAGCATCAACGGGACCAGACCCAAGAGCAACATCAAATAAAAAGAGATTTTATTCCCGCAACGGAATAAAATCTCAATTGTTATTGTGCGCATACCCAGCATACATAACATTAGTTTTAATTTTATTTTCTACATGAACTGTACCCTGTCGCTTCCAGTCAAAGTACTGTGACCACTGAACTTTATCCCTTCCAGTTTTCTTTTTTTTCTGTCATTCTGTAAAAGGGTGTAGAGCAGTGAGGTGGCCTACTGTGGCGTAATAAAGTATTTTGCGATCCTACAACAAATAATTTTTCTCTAAATAGTCTATTGATTATGTCATATGGTAAGGAACTACATCGTTGATGGGTTTTTATTTTATGAATCGTTCAATTGGTTATTAAGGATGAAAAAACCACGGAGTGCTATTAAAATTATATTATTAAAATTTTATATTTTTTACATATTTTTACACGTGTATTGCACATAGCCTCCTTAGTGCTGTAGTCTGTCTATCTGACTGGGCTAATCTTTGGAACGGCTGAACCGATTTTGATTAACCTTTACAGACATGAAGAGGAGGTTGCCAGGAGTGACATATGCCCTTAAATAAAGTTGTTTGCTTTTGTTAAAATTGAGGAAATTCTCATCGCCAGTGAAATGTTAATGGTACGTACATAAGTCACGCAAAAACCGTTTATACGATTGAAATGAAATTTACGGGCATGTTCCCCATAATAATCTTATTGTAAAGGGGTGGGTGATAAGTGGCTGAAATGCTCACATATTTTACGTTCAATCAATATTAAAAGTTGAACATTTCAAGAGAACGTTTTTCTAAAGGAAAAAATAATTAACTTTTGAATCTACATAACACATTTTTTTATTTACGTATAAAAATTGTTCCTTCCTAAGAAAACAAAAGGGCCTTTCTTAACATTTTCAGGGTAGTGATTGATTATTTAAAAAAGTGTATTAAATTTTTCAGCTTTGATATCAAATTTGGAATCGGCAACGTCATATTATTTTTATTAAAATTTATGTTTATTATACGCTAGTAAAGTATCTCCACTAGCGCCAACTACAGGTTTTTCCGCGCAAAACTTCTAATGCCAGCCATGTGCTCAGTCAATGGAAACAAACGCAAAAAAACGAGTGAGTGGAACGCAAAAAAACGAGTGAGTGCGACGTCGGTACTGCGTCCCTCTTTGCGATAGTGATAGTGAGAAAGACAAAACCTTGCATTTTTATTGATTGGCATTAGAAGTTTTGCTTGGTGGTTCTCACAGGTGGCGTCGTTGATGAGAAATACTTTACTAGCGTATAGGGTAGGGTAGTTGTGCCCGACAACGCCGGGTATTGGTCAGCTAGTAATTTATAAATTGAATTCATATACACTACTAATCAAAAACAAGTGAGCATCAATACTGTGAACTTTGCCTTCACTCCCACCAATTGTTTTTACCTGTACGGAAAGCTGATAGGTAAAGGATATAAAAGGACTTATTTTGAGTGTCTTGGCCATAGTTTTTCATTGAATTTAGTAGCAAGTGGACAAAAAACAAGAGTTAAATAAAGTGATATAAATTTTTGAAAACGCCTAAAATTGTTTCCACTCTTTTTGGCAATAGATCCGATGAGACGGTAAGTGTAATTACTATCTTTTTGTTTACATAATTGCAACGATAAATAATGACAAATATTAAATTGCAATAAGAAAAGTGCAGCTTTTAATGTCTTTGATGTCTTCATGTTTGTTTTTCCTTAAAGTTTTTTTGAAAAATGAAAAAAAAATTTATTTTTTATTTAAATGTGAATTTGCCTCATATAAAGCGCATTTTGGCTTCGTTATCCATTGAATATTTTGCTGTGCTCACTTTTTCTTTGATTAGTAGTGTAGGTTCAGATTTCAAAACAAAACTAAATTATTTAAAACCACAATTCAAAAAGGATACCTTCAACTCTTTAACACTTATGGGATTGAAATTTAAATTGTGCAATTGAAATAACCCCTGCAGTAACGAACTAAAAACGCAAAAATGGGGAGTCCGCTTTATTGATTTTAGAATGACACCACATAGCTTACCGTATTTTACTAGTTAAACCCTCTTATTTGACACCCAGGAAATTCTGAAGAAAAGGGTAATTAGAAAAAGGTACCTAATGCACGGCATTCTAAATTTAGAATGATATTAGATAAACTATATTATGCTGACATCAGAAATGCAAACATTTGCAGAATTTCAGAACGATAAGATAATTAGAGTAAGTGAAAAGCGAGATTTAAGATTTCCTTATAATGTTACGAAGTTTTAGGTTAAACGACTCGTATAATAGAAAACACGTAAAAATAGATTCTTCATCCTTATATCTAGCTTTAAAGGATTATGTTATAACTTTATTAAGGTAGTTAAGTTACTACCATTTTGGAAAGATACATTCTCAAAACATAAACTTTCAAATAAAACGAAATTTTTAATACTCGTTCTACTTCAAATAATGTAAGTCAGAAAAGACTTTTCCGAAAAGTTATGACAACATGAGTTCTGTTACAGACATGGAAATGTCGAATTTCTATTTGATGCTATAGAGAAAAGCAGAAGTGTACCTACTAAGTGGAACCTCATCACGGTTTCCAGATAGTATAATTTTGAAGGACTTCAGCATTCTACAAGTAGCGTAGGGTGACATGTGTTAGGCAAGTACGTATGAAACCTTCCATCAAATATAATTCCCCTCTATCGCTCCTCTGAGATGGATATAAAGTAACCAAAAACAGCGGTCACCGGTACGTGATGTCACCAAATGAGAAAATCTCTTTTAATTTTCTTCCACTTAGAAGAGAAATTGCAGACCAGGTGGAATATTTCGGTCATTAGAGGAGGCAAGTATCAATGCGTGAAACGCAATACATACATGTAGCCGAGCGGATGACAATAATTAAAGCTAAAAAGAAGCGCATAAAGCCTCTCACATATCCGTTTTAAGGTAAAAATCGTGTCAAGATGATGAACTTGATGAAATTTTGAAGCATAAAACGAAAGGTCTTTACATCCTGTGGTCACTCAACTGGTGGCCCTTAAGCTTAGCTGATGTTACTAAAGAGCGCCGGGTTTTAGGGTTGATGTACTTAAAAATTACCTTTTTGTCTATATAGTGATCCAGATGCTTTCAGCTTTACCGACGTATTTTTATATCAAACCGCGCGCACACTGCAATTTTGCGATTTTTTTGCCTGTACACTTTTGTGTTCATTCAGTAAGCTTCAGAGAAAAAATAGACAACTTTTTCTTCGGGCGAATAAGTAGCTTTGAAGTACTAAGTATTACGAGAAATCGTTCCTATAACTTGTTCACATGAATGCCTGGGATGTTTTATTCGGGGGTTACATTTCCAAAACGTTAACAAAATTCTATAAATTCCCCACACCTTTTTAAGAATGGGTAATTTTATATGTACATAAAAAAACGAATATTTTAGCAGGAGTCGTAACGGTTACAAGTTTTATTTTAAAACTAATTTTTTAATTTCATTACTCTATTTTTAAATTCCGAATGGAACAATTAAATTATGGATCAGCATCAAGGTGCACCCTGTGCAACAAGGATCATCCAATTTATATGTGCGCGAAGTTCTTAGCTCGGAAGCCACAGGAAAGAGCTAAACAAGCTCAGAAACTTCAATTATGCAGTAATTGCTTGTGCGGTGGACATCAGAAAACAAATTGCCAATCAAGAGGTTGCAAGCAGTGCAACCAAAAACATAATACATTGTTGCATTATACAACCAAATGGGACCAAAGTATTAATGCACAACCAACAAATGCCAGTTCCGCTACTGCAGAGCGAAAATCATCTCTGTTCAAGCGACCTAGCGGCTTCTATGGGCAACGAGCGAGAAAACAACTCCTCTAACTACGTTCTCGTCCTCCTCCACGGAAACGGACACTTCGCAGTTGAGTCTTGATCTGTAAACCACGTAGCGACAAAAATAAAAGCTTTCTCGAACTCTGTACCAAGAGTGTTTTATTTTTACAAAATTCCCGGCACCGTATTAACATACTGAACATTTTGGTCCTTCGAGCTGGATCTATTCCGGCAGGTGCTAAAGAATTTATGCTGTTAAAACGCCCGTAGTGCGATAATCCTACTTTCGCGCAAGTTCATGTGGTCGCCTTCGCGATAGTGCTTTTTTCTAGACTAAGCCTTCTAGTGTTGTGCATGAGAAACAATCAGTGCGGAAATAAATTGTGCTATATTCTAACGCACTATTGTAGACTCTGTGAACATTTTTCGGGTATTTGACTGATTAGGAAGCTGAACTCATAAAGTGGCCATAAGCGCGAGAAAAAACTGGTGTAACAACTGTTCGAATATCGTCTTGGAGCTCTCTTCGGGTAACGGTAACATTGTTGCATTAATTCTGATGCAACTTGGTGAGTACCACCACACAACCAATTTTATCACCAATTAATAACCCCAACCATGGACCCCTATAAAACAAAAATAAAAGTTGTCGCAAACAACATCGCAAAATTCCTGGTTAATGCTCGAAAAACGGGAAAGGAGATAAGAACCGCGGCTTTTCTTAACGCGCGAATGGATTTATTAAAAAACTAGGAGTCAGTATATGGCTCTAAACGAAAAAATCTGTGAACTTGCAACGGATGAAGATTTAAAAACAGAAGAGCATTTTACCGCCGATCATTATGCGTTAACAGAATGCGCGTATATTGAGGCACTTGCATGGATAACGGAACAAATAGCAGCTCTAGAACCTCTGGATATAGATATATCTTCGAAACAGCAATCCACTCTTAATAGCAGTACAGTTGGGGAGCTCCAGACAGTTAGGCTGCCGAAGATTTCTCTACCTAGTTTTAATGGGTCCTTTACTGAGTGGCCGTCATTCCGCGACACCTATACAGCTGTGATGATTTCCCATTGGGGGTATTTTTCCGAGTTGATGATTGATGCGGCGGAGCCAGCCCTCAGGCAGAACTCCTAGAGGAGAAAGCTATAAAAGCAGAACTCCTCGGGATTGTAAGAAGGTGCAGCTAGAGAGCAGTCACCAAGTGAAAGTCGTCGTGGTCGGCTTAACAATCCTTGCTTTATTTACTTTACTTAGGCTATTTATACAATTAGTTTAGCTTGACAACTTTTACAGACGATGGCCACACTCCCAATCGTTTAGCATGTTTTGTAATTGCTACATGCTTTTCCCCTACTCGATTGACCCGAAAACCTAAGGGTGTCAGGTTCCGAGCGTTACGGCACTTCGCTTTACTGACCCAATTCAATAGCGCAGCGTGAGCTCGCCCAGTCTTAGGCGCACGCGGTCGTTACCTCCCTCGGCATTTGTTTATGTTGCACTTATGGAAGTCGGCCGGGCGCATTCTGCTTGTTTTGCCATATGATCAGCTATCAATAGCAGAATGAATTATTGCGGACCGCACTTGATGTCGGTCATATTTTGGGTCACAGCACTACACTACATGTGCATTTAATGCGTAGCCGTTATTTTTTGCTAGTGCTGGGTTTACACTAGCTAATTGTCGCTTACTACACCTTCCCCCTTTGGGAAAAAAAAATTTTGTATGTACATATATAAAATTTTTTTTCTTTCGGGAGTGTGGTTCACATTAGAGTACTTTTATTCTAACCATGCTAGTTATATATTTGTATGTATATGTTAAACTTATCCAATATTATAATTAAAATTATCAATTTTATTATTATTATTTTTTTTTTCTTTTTTTTTTTTTTATAAGTATCATTATTACAATATAAAAATGTTCTACCTTAGCTACTCCTATACTTTCCTTAGTCTATTTTTATGAATAATAATTATTTTGTTATTCTTATCTTTTAATGTACAATTTACTGAGTCTATTCCTATTACTTCGTATGGGCCATTATATAATGGATCTAGTTTTTTTCTATTTTGTGTTTCTACGAGAACTTTATTACCTATTTCTAATATTAAGGGATTATCATTGTTTTTGCTTGTTTGATTTCTGATTTCTTTTGCTTTTTCTAGGTATTGTTTTGTCCTATTCAGTGCTGTTTGCAACCTGAACTTTAGTTCTTTACTGTATAAGTCATAGTTATACAGGGTGGCCGGAAGATTGACGTCAAAAAGAAAAAAACAGGTCCCTCGTGTCATGGGGTATGCGAATCACCCCCATGTATGTTCTGCGATTTTGCACGGTTTTCAAGTTATGAATTTTTTTATGAAGTTTTGAGAATTTTCGACTTGACCATCTTAAAAAAAATCTAAAATAAAAAGTACAAGACTTTTCTGATATTTTTTGTTTGTAACTAAATCGTCATGAATGGTACTTTTATACGTAAAATAACCAGCTTCGTAACTTTGATAAAAATTATGGAAATGTTGGTCTCAAGAGAAAAAGTTACGTATTTTGAATTATGATCTAAATTTTCAAATTTAAATTAAAAATCTAAACAGGCTACTTCATGGTTTCTTAGTAGGCTTAAAAAGTGCGCTCAACTCTCAGCTTTCAGAATCATTAATAAAAAATGGTACTTAACAGTCTACTTTTGCTAGAATTAGCCTTCAAAGACAGCAAGGTGGAAAAAATCAAAGAATTGGTTAAAAATAAATTCTTGCCATTTTATGATTTTTCTGATCAAGTTATGATAGAAAATGCTGAAAATTAATAAAAACTAGCTTTAGAGGTTGGTTGGTCAAGAAAAGTTTTAGGTAAGAAAAAGGAATGGCAATAAATCACACATCATAATGTAAATAAAAAGAAATTTATTTATAAAATTTAAAGTAAGTTTTCAAAGTGGCCACCTCCAGCCGCAATGCACATTCTACACCTTCGTAGAAAATTGTCTTTTAATCGTCCAAAAGCTGCCCTGTTCTCTCTTACGACACGTTCGGCTTCTCTTATCTTCTGTCTCAGCTCGTCTTCACTCGAACATTCTCGGGCGTAGGTATACAATTTCTTTGTAATAACCCCAAACGAAAAAATCGATGGGATTAAGGTCAGGTGAGCGTGGGGGCCACTGGATTGGTCCGCTGCGTCCGATCCATCTGTTAGGGTATCGTTCATTTAAGTGATTACGGACTTGCGTTGCGTAGTGACACGGGGCGCCGTCGTTTTGAAATGTCATAGTTCGACGAAGCTGAAGATTCACATCTTCCAGGAGCAAAGGAAGTTCATTTTCGAGGAAATTTTTGTAAGTTTCTCCATTAAGTCTGGACGGCAATTCAAATGGACCAATTAGTTCGCCATTGAGGATTCCAGACCACAAGTTAACGCTAAAACGTTGTTGGAAGTTTGATGCTCTCACTTCATGAGGATTTTCAATCGCCCACGTGTGGTAGTTGTGCATATTAAAGATTCCACATCGCTCAAATCGTGACTCATCTGTCCACAAAATTTTATTAAAATAGCCAGGATCTTCTCTCTCTTTTTGTAACATAGTTCGGCAAAATTCAACGCGCAATTGGTGGTCTGCAGGCAGTAAAGCTTGGACTCGTTGAATGTGGAATGCATGGTATCCTTCTTCGTGAAGTATTTCTTGGATAGAAGTTCTTGGGATGTCCAGAGCACGAGCCATTCTTCTCGTACTGGTAGATGGATTTCGCTGAACTTCTTCGAGCACCCTTTCTCTGCGATCCGGATCAACTGTAGGGATTCCTTCACGACCACCACGTCTTCCAGGAATGCGGCCCGCCATTAAGGTTTGGTGCGTGTTAATAAAAACACGATGGTCTGGATAATGCTCAGGTTGCGGCCCACCACGACGTTGAAGCTGTTCACGATATAGTCGCGCTGCTTCAAGGCCGTTCCCTCGTGCAACTCCGTAAAAATAATGCATTTCAGCATTCTGACTTAACGTGTAACTCATCTTCTACACTTCAAAGCAAACAAAGTCCAAATAAATAAAACCCCCAAATGTTTCAATATTAGCTTTTTGTAGTAATTTCTGGTTAGTTAACGAAGTGAGTTAACCTCAAGAATCTCAAAATGGCAAAAAATAATTTTTGAGTAAATGTCTAATTCTTTGATTTTTTCCACCTTGCTGTCTTTGAAGGCTAATTCTAGCAAAAGTAGACTGTTAAGTACCATTTTTTATTAATGATTCTGAAAGCTGAGAGTTGAGCGCACTTTTTAAGCCTACTAAGAAACCATGAAGTAGCCTGTTTAGATTTTTAATTTAAATTTGAAAATTTAGATCATAATTCAAAATACGTAACTTTTTCTCTTGAGACCAACATTTCCATAATTTTTATCAAAGTTACGAAGCTGGTTATTTTACGTATAAAAGTACCATTCATGACGATTTAGTTACAAACAAAAAATATCAGAAAAGTCTTGTACTTTTTTTTTTAGATTTTTTTTAAGATGGTCAAGTCGAAAATTCTCAAAATTTCATAAAAAAATTCATAACTTGAAAACCGTGCAAAATCGCAGAACATACATGGGGGTGATTCGCATACCCCATGACACGAGGGACCTGTTTTTTTCTTTTTGACGTCAATCTTCCGGCCACCCTGTATATCGGATCTGGTTGGTAAGTGACGAGTTCTGATGGAATACTAACGTTTTTAGCGAAGATTAATTCAAACGGTGTGTATCCGTGCGCAGTGCTACGTGTGGTATTATAACAAAATGCGTAATAAGGCAACCATGTGTCCCAATCATCCCTGTTTTCATTTACAAAACATCTCAAGTATTCGTTGAGACATTTGTGGTTTCTTTCTAACGCTCCTATTGTCTCTGGATGTTCTGCTGTTGCAAATAGTTGTTTAATTTTTAAAATATTACAGATTTCTGTGAATACTTGGTTTTTATATTCAGTACCCATGTCTGATTTTATTTTGTTTTTAGCGAATTGATACACAGCTTTCTGGATTATTAACGTGTAGTTTATTTTGTTAATTAATAATGTTTGTTAATGCCGAATGTATAAGCTTGCCGTTCCCGTGAATACTGATTATAATGGCTGCTCCATTATGGAAATACTTTTCAGCCAGGCTACTGTGATTTCCACTGCTACTACTGCGATTGCTGAATTCAACCGAGTAGGGAAATCACAGTAGCAGGCCAACTGTGGCTAACTTCTGACGCCACATTACCACCTTGCGGATATTTCTGCGCACTCACAGACCAGCCTGAAAGCGCTCCGGGAACCGGACTTTACGGCCAGCTCTTGTGGTGCGGGAATCTGCTGCTGGTTGCGATCTTGAGTGCCGCAGAATAGAGGTTGGAACTGCAGGTGGTTGCAATCTTTAGTGCCGCAGAATAGAGGTTGGAACTGCAGGTGGCGATGAGTCGGGGCAAATTGTGTCAGCAGGAGCGTCCTCATTCAAACTATAAGCTGGTTTGACTCTATCCATGCTGACCACAACGTCGTGACCTCGCCGGCGAATGGTGACCGTCTTCTCTGTCCGTCCGACGACCGGGTAGGGTCCAGAGTATGGTGGTTCCAGGGTCCCTCGCACGCTGTCATCGCGAAGCATGATCTGTGAAGTATCCTTCAGATCCTTGTAAATAAAGATGCTTGGCTTCGCATGGCGTGAAGCAGGTTGAGGTCTCAGTTTGGACATTGTCGCAGACGTTAAACAAAATCTGATCCCTCGCTGCTTGTTGAAGGAGTAAAATATTCTCCTGGTAAACGGAGTGGCTCACCATAAACGAGCTCTGCAGATGATGAATGCAGATCATCTTTCCATGCCGTTCGCATTCCAAGTAGCACCAGTGGCAGGGCCTCTGTCCAGGATGCTCCAGGATGACACATAAGGGCAGCCTTCAGTTGCCGGTGTGGCCGTTCTATCATCCCGTTCGCGCAGGGGTGATATGCTGTGGTCCTGGATTGGTTGAAACCAACGAGATTACCAAGCTCTTGAAATAGTGAGGCTTCAAACTGCCGACCACGATCAGTGGTGATGCGATGCGGAACACCAAAACGGGAGATCCAAGCGGTGATCAGGGCTTTCGCTATTGTTTCGGCGGTAATGTCTGCGGTTGGATAAACCTCAAGCCAGCGTGTAAACCTGTCCGTGGCCGTCAGACAATATTTGAAACCCTCAGTAACTGGTAAAGGGCCAACTATGTCTATATGGACGTGTGCAAAACGATCTGTCGGCAGTGCGAAGGTACTAAGCGGTGCGCGGACATGCCTTGTCACTTTAGCACGTTGACACGACAGACAGGCGCGTGTCCATGCACGACAGTCTCGTTGGATGCTAGGCCAAATGAAACGTTCCGAAACAAATCGAGCGGTCGCACGTACTCCAGGATGACAGAGGTTGTGCAGCGAGTTGAATACCTGTTGTCGGAAAGGAGTTGTCACGAAAGACCGTGAGCGTGCTGTGGATGTATCACAATATATAAATACATCTGCTCCGAGCACTGGTTCACGCTTTATTTTGAGTGCCGAACCGTGATCCAATAAACGCTGGAACTCAGGGTCGTTTTCTTGTGACTGGGCCAGTGCCCGAAGATCGACAGGTTCCACCGATATAGCTGCTATCCTTGATAGAGCGTCAGCTACTACATTGTCGGCACCACTTACATGCTGGATGTCCGTGGTGAACTGCGCAATGTACGACAATTGGCGAAGCTGAACTGGTGGAAGCTTCTCTCGTCGTTGTTTGAAGGCATATATTAAAGGCTTGTGGTCCGTATAAATTGTGCAATGCTGAGCCTCTAATATATGACGAAAATGCTGGACTGCTTCGTATATGGCGAGCAGCTCACGGTAGTAAGCTGGCCATACGGTCTGGTCTTCTTCAGTGTTTTCTACACCCAGGATTGCTGCTGTCTTGGTGAGAGCATTCGATAGCCGCTTTGAATGTTCTTTCGAAAGTTTCTTTGAAAAGAACGCGATGGGCTGCCAGGAACCGTCGACAAACTGCTGAAGACAGGCTAGAAGCATCGGTAAAAAGACCAATCGGAGCATCTGAAACTGGATGGTGAAGAAGAGTGACTCTAGACAGAGCCTCCTTGCAGGCGACGAAAGTGCGCTCGAGAGATGGTGTCCAGTGAATTGGCTGTGATCCACGAAGACCAGCGACGGCACCATCTAAGGGAGCTTGATTTTCAGCAACTGCGGGCAGAAAACGGCGATAAAAATTTATCATGCCCAAAAATCGACGAAGGGCCTTAGCGGTTTTAGGCAACGGGAAGGACTGCAGAGCGGCGATACGGTCTGGTAATGGGCGTACACCATCAACTGACAGTTCATACCCAAGGAATGTTACGCTTGACTGGCCAAAAACACTCTTGGAGGAGTTTATCAGCAAGCCGTAATCAGACAGTCGCCGGAACAATTGATGCAAGTGTTCCTTGTGTTGCTCTTCCGACTTTGAAATAATCAAAATGTCGTCTATGTAGGCATAGCAGAAATTCAAACCATGTAAGACTTCGTCAATGAAACGTTGGAAGGTCTGTCCGGCATTGCGAAGACCAAAACCCATGAACGGGAACTCGAACAACCCGAATGGTGTAATGATTGCTGTCTTCTGGACGTCCTCAGGGTTAACAGGAATTTGGTTGTAGGCCTTCACAAGGTCAATCACTGAGAAGATTGTAAAATCATGAATCCTGTGCTTGAAGTCTTGAATGTGACGTACCGGGTAGCGATCTGGAACCGTACGCGCATTCAAGGCGCGGTAATCGCCGCATGGACGCCAGCCGTCATTCTTCTTGGGCACCATGTGCAACGGCGAGGACCAAGCACTCTCCGAGCGGCGAGCCGTGCCCTCTCTGAGCATGGCGTCGAACACCTATTTGGCTATGTTTAACCGGTCTGGTGCGAGTCGTCTTGCACGACACGATAGTGGCGGTCCCGGAGTCGTCCGAATAAAATGCTCGGTGGAGTGACGCACTTCGCGTGGGACTCCAGCTGGCCGAATTAGCTGCGGGAACTTGCTGAGGATGTCAGTGAAGGTAGACTGAGGAACAGTAAGTACCCTGACACTGACATGCGCAGGGCCACATCAGCGACAACAAAACGCCAGGTAAAGTCACGACGAAGCCCTAGATTAAGGCTTAAGGGAAGTTCGCCGTAAGTTTTGATGGTTGATTTGTTGGCAGCGCTGAGTTCAAAGTCCGTGGCTGCACGACGGTCCTTCAAAAGAGATCGGGGAAAACACGATAGATCGGAGCCGGTATCGACAAGAAATTGCCTTTTGGAAGTGCGATCTGTAACGAGCAGGCGGCTCCCTCCAGATCGGCAGCCAGACGCTGTTAGTGGCTGCCGGATGGGTTTTCCGACTTGTATGAGCATGGAGCAATGCAGTTCCGAGCATTGGTACCAAAACGGCGATGATACCAGCATACACGCTCACAGGATGCGCCGCGATGAGAAAACTCTCGTTTACCCCGAGATCGTGAGCGCTCCCGAACTCTTCGATTAATTGAAGAATCTCGGCGACCGGTGTGGAGCGCTGCGACCATATGAATGAGCTCCTCGATCTTCTGCACCAATTGTTCGCCATTATTGACTGGCTAAGCCGTAACACTTTGGACTGCAACCGGTAGGGCTGACGGCGCACTGACAGCGAACGATGAAGTCGGTGGATTCACCTGCATGATACTGTCCGCAATATCTGCAGTGTCATCTAAGGACAGATTCGGCTTCACCTTCAGAATCTGTTGCACGTTAGACGGCAAACGTTGCAGCCAAAGTGTGCGCAGGATGTTCTCGCTAACCGGAGAGGTACCGGCTAGAGAACGGAGGTGCCTAAGAAACTGGGAGGGCTTTCTGTCTCCCAACTCCTCAGAACTTAGCAGTTGCCGCACTCTTTGCTCCTCCGAAAGCGACAGACGACGGATTAGCTCTGCTTTGAGCTTGGAATAACGCTCAGTCTGTGGTGGAGGGTTAGCAATGATGTCGAATACCTCATTAGTCCAACGCAGGTCCAGCTGAGCAACGACGTAATTATACTTCGCTGCCTCCTGTGTGATGCCGCTGATGGTGAACTGTGCCTCCACCTGTGCGAACCACACTTCGGGTTTGTCCGGCCAAAATGGAGGAAGACGAATTGGTGCACGGAAAACAGCAGGACTTTCTTCAAAAGTCTGTAAATGTTGCTGGGGCTGTTGAGGTTGTTGACTGGGTTGCTGGTATTGCTGGGGCTGCAAATGTTCTCGGCTTTGCTGATGCTGCTGGAGAAGGGCATCATACTGCGTCTTGAACAGGTCCAGCTGCGCCTTCAAATCAGCTGCAGACTCTTCGGCCATATTTAAAATTTAATTAAAATTGTTCTTCGTGCGGAAATTCCTACGCGGTTGGCAAAAAAAAAAAAAAATTGCTGTGGTAATTCACTAATTAAATATCGATTGAATTTTTTAATCGGTGGCGTCGGAAAATTTTTATAAGAAAAAAAAAATTATTTGGCAAATTATTATTTAAATAATTATTCGCGCCGGAACACTTTTTTTATTAAATGATCAATTTATTTAGTAAAATTAGAACAATTTCCGTCGTGTAATTTTAAATGAAAATAAATATGGCCGACACAAAAAAAAAATGAATTTTCCGGTCGTATTTAATTTTTATTTATATAAAATGTTTATAAAGTCACGCCGGAAACTATTTAAAATGTTCACTAAATGTTCACTTTCGTCGGGGTCACCAATTTAGCGAATTGATACACAGCTTTCTGGATTATTAACGTGTAGTTTATTTTATTAATTAATAATGTTTATTAATGCCGAATGTATAAGCTTGCCGTTCCCGTGAATACTGATTATAATGGCTGCTCCATTATGGAAATACTTTTCAGCCAGGCTACTGTGATTTCCACTGCTACTACTGCGATTGCTGAATTCAACCGAGTAGGGAAATCACAGTAGCAGGCCAACTGTGGCTAACTTCTGACGCCACATGTTCATTGGCCCGTATATTAGTATACATCCATTGACTAGGACGTGAGCGATAGTATTTGCTTCCTTATCCTTCGTTGGTATGATGATGATGTACTTACTCAGGTCACACTGTATCGTCACTGCATATCGGTTGCCGCTGGTTGTTCTAGTGAATGGTCCAACCGTATCTATGGATATTATCTCAAATGCTTTTACAGGTGTTGTTGTAATTTGCATTGTTTCCTTATTGTGCTTTTGATGTTTATTTTTCGCACATAATTCGCATTTACTAATGTATTTCGCTATAGTTTTTCTCATTTTATTCCATTTGTATAGTTCTTTGATTTTGTTAAACATTCTAGACTGTCCTATATGTCCTCCAGTCGGCGTTGCATGAAAATTGTGAAGTATTTCCTGTATTTCCTCTTTGCTTGCTATGTAACGTTGCGGTTTGTATATTTCTATATTTATATTTTTTAGTATTTTGTTTCCTAGGATTTTGAATTCTGTTATATTAATTTCATTAAATATTTGACTTTCTGCAGAAAGTTTCAGAGTCGAAGTCTGAAATTGTTTAATAATATCTTTGTCCAAAACTTCGAATGCCTGCACTAATGCTGGTTCTACTGATTGGATTATTCCCATATTTATATACCGCTCATATATTGTTTTATTCCTGTGCACTATATGTATTTCAATTTTGTAGCTACATTTCCTTAGTCGTAATTAAGGTATTTTTTCTACCTTTGACGGAGATGATATTTCCATGATGCGCGGTTGATCAGGCTGCGGTGAAATGGAATTTTCTTGCTCCTTTTGAATGTTGTTTACTTCTTCATTGATTTGTTTTTTCATTGCGCGCGTTTGTACCCGCAATATGTTTATCTGCTTCAGATCGCTGATATCAAGTTTTATTCTTGATAGCGCGTCTGGACCAACATTTTCCTTTCCTTTCACGTATTCAATTCTGAAATCAAATTCCTCCAAACCCAGTCTCATCCGAGTTAGCTTTGACGAGGGATTTTTCATTCCGAATAAATACGCCAAAGGTCTGTGGTCCGTTTTCACAGTAAACTTTCTACCGTAAACGTAAGGCTTAAAGTACGTTATGGCCCAGTGAATAGCTGCTAGTTCCTTTTCAATAGTCGATGTGTTTTTCTCTCCTGGCGTGAATATTTTACTTGCATATGCGATTGGTAGTTCCTTCTCATCAGTTATTTGTGAGAGAATTGCTCCACATGCATCATTTGATGCATCGGTCGAAATTATAAACGTTTTATTAAAATCCGGATGTTGTAATATTGGTGGGGACATTAATGTACTTTTTAGAGTATCAAATGCTTGCTGGTGTGTATCTGTCCACTTAAACTTTGTGTTTTTGCGTAGCAGCTTATTTAAAGGTAAGGCTGTATTCGCAAAATTTGGAACAAAACGTCTATAGTAATTACAGAAAGCCACGAAACGTCGTACTTCATCTGCATTTTTGGGAACCGGATAATATTTTATTGCTTCATATTTTGAGGAATCTGGTCTAATACCTTGCGCTGATATTTGATGCCCTAAATACGTAACTTCTGTTTGAAAGAACTTACATTTTTCGGGATTTAATTTGAGATTTTTATCTCGAAGTCTTTTAAATACTGCTATTAAATTTTTGAGATGATGGGATTGGGAACATCCTATTACAATTATATCGCCAATGTACAGAAATGCTATTTCAGGGGTCAATCCTGCCATTGCGATAGCCATCATCCGTTGAAAACTATTTGGACTTATATTGCGTCCGAAAGGAAGTCGCGTGTATTGATAATGACCTTGATTAGTGGAGAAAGCGGTGAATTTTCTCGAGTTTTCTTCTAATGAAATTTGATGAAAACCTGACATGAGGTCTAATGTGGAAAAATATTTAGCACGTCCCATCTGGTCAAGAATATCTTCCAGCCGCGGGAGTGGGAATTTGTCGGCCATTACCTTCTTATTTAAATTACGGAAATCAACTACAACACGCCATTTCTTGCGTTGTCCAGTGGACTTCGGTACCAGGAGTATTGGGGAATTTAATTGTGAAACTGAGTTCTCTATGATACCATCTGCCAGCATTTGCTCTACCTGTCGATTGATTTCGTCTTTATGAACTTCCGGAATTCGGTAATTTTTCGTGTATACCGGGATATTGTCTGATAATTCTATGCTTTGCTGATAGAAATTATTCGTTGACAGTGATTCGTCTTCTAGAGCAAACACGTCATGATATTGTCGGCATGCATTTTCAAATTGTGGTTTAGCATAATCTGGGACGCCATTAAAATTTAGTTTTGCTATTACTTTTTGTGCCCTATTTGAATTGTCTGACATTGCTTTTACAATGTGAAAATTTGCTTATGGTTCTATATCTATTGCTGATTCTTTTATGACTACTGCTCTGCTTGAGTATTTAAAATTTTTACTAGTGGGTTATTTCTTGAAATTATAGTACCTGTAATGTAAAAACACAGCTCAGTCGCCTCCAAACCTAACTCTGGCCTTACACCGAGTCAAACCTCTGTGATTTATGAAAAATGCACAAATAGTTATTCCCTGTCTTGCTCCACCATGAGAGCTTCGGGCTCCTCGAGTGTGGAATGGACCTCCTTACGGGGTGAGGGTTTGCTGGAAGACGACAGAACCCGTTCACACTACTCGTGAGGCTGAGAGGGTCTCCTGTCGATACCATTGCGGATACCGAAAGGGCGGACAGATGGTATGGTCCCGACACCCGAAAGAAAAATAGTATCCCGAACGAAGTTCGCCGGGGTACGCAGCACTGACGACATAAATCAAAAAAAATTTTATTTTTGTGGGAGCCTTCACGAGGACGGGCTAGAAGATGGTTCGGGCGGCGTGTCTAGACGAAGTGCGCTTGCATAGCTAGTCGGCATGGGGGGGGTTCTTGAACCGCTTAAGCCACGTCCAATCGAAAGTGGGAAAACACGCCCAAAAGAAAAGCAGAAATTGAAACAAAAAGGAAATTTCGGGAACATATGATAATCGAACACAAACATCCAGTGTCCGTTTAAGACGGGCACGGAGATGAGGGGACTTCACCTAAAGCCCAAGGGAAGCAAGAGTCAGGACATGGGGTCAATGCATGATTCCCCTATAAGGGAGAAAGTCTTGACTCCGGGTCAACCCACCCTGCCATTCGAATCCCTTATGTCCGAACGGCCCTACCAAACGTGAAGGAGGGAGAGAGGGGGCGAGGTAACGTTCAGCCAATCATACTAATGATTGCGTAAATTCAACATGATTATTATTTCAAAAAAAACTTAACAATAGTGGGGAGTGTTAACATTGGTCATGCTACAATTTCTGAAAACGGAACTCGAGAGTAAAAATAACAAAAAAAACTACGAGACTGAACAGTTAATCAGGATTTTTCGACGGCGCGATATCGATCAAATACCAAAAGATCGGATCCCGAATGATGAAACCCGTATAAACTAAATCCCCGAAGGTATCACAAGGTTAAGCGAGTACTTAGTCAGCACAGCTGAGCGCAACTGTGAATGGGGCGATTGAAATTAAATTCATTTACCGATTTCTTATAAAGTGGTGAGAGACTTCTCCAACGGGTAGTCATATGCACGTTTCAGGTTTTCTTTTCTTTTTTTCTTGTTTTTTTTTTTTTTTTTTTTGTTTGCTGTTGATCTCTATTTCAGCCGAAAATGTTATGTACTATGCGAGTATAATAAGAAGAACAAGGTAGATAACTACGTACCTGTTTTGCTGGAACTGCTGTCGATCGATCGCCAGAATTTCCTGCGAGGCTGGAAAAAAATTTAATAGGGAGGGAACAGGAAAATCCCTATCTTTAGCTAAACGGATCCGAAAGAAAATATAATTGTTATCTCCGAAGGAGCAGCCGAACACCGATTTAGGAGTGTACTTTAGTACCACCAATATGGATATAACAAGCGCGAGATTTATGAGGGAGGGACTTCCCAAATTATGCGGGGATTTACTTTACTCGGGGGGTGAAACGCGTATGGTAAAAACAATCGCGACTACTACTAGTATGAAAAGTAAATCTATGAAATTTTTAACGTCCCTGAAGGGGTACGGAACTAAGGGTGATATAGTAACGTCGCGGGTCGCGGCTCACAAAAAAACTAATTGGAAAGAAAAAAAGAGAAAGGAAAGCTTATAATAATTCTGCAGTGATGAATCCGGTGGGCGCTCCGGCGAAAAAAAGGGGCACAATTCTGGCACGGCCTCCTGGATGTGACGACACTAATAGCTTCTGGTACGGTGATTGCGACGGTCACGAGGGTTGGTTGCCTGGTGTGAGGATGGGGCAGCTCTTCGTACTGACGGGGTTCCTTTTTTTTCTTCTTTGCAGCGGCGTGGCAGGGGGGAAAAACTCCACTGGGGCTCCTGCGTAGTGGATTCACCCAGAAAAATAAACGCTGATGCGCGAGGAATGACTCGCGAGAGGCAATTAGCTGGGCCTTCGAATATTTGATGAGGCGGCGAGCCAAAAAAAAATGATGGGGCCCTCTGGCTGCGACGTAGGCAGCAGGCGGTGTGCGTAAAAACACCCGAGGGGGCCCTACAATAATTCCAAATATAAGTTGGGGATCTGACTTAGGCGAGCTCTTACCAAAAGAATAGTAGTAGCAGGAACTCACGGGGAAAACCAAATCCATACAAGGCACAACTGCACTTCCACGCACTAATTTTTTTGCTGCTCCGGGAGACACGTCCGTCTGATCGTATATCTGGCACCAAAATGATGTCATGGCGGCGCCCTCTCATACTTCCGTGCTCGGCCATGTGGCTGTCACTTGACGAAAGTATTACCCGATCAGTGACATGCTAAAGCTTGGGCTTCATTCGCTGCGTGTTCCACATGTTATTTGGTCAGTGCTATAGCAACGAATATAGAAGAAAAAAAAAACCCGTGCACATCACATACCTGCTATGAAAATGCCTGGTTAAATTTTCGTGTTTAAAATTACTAAGTCATTATCGTCCGCGTTTGAAATTTTCACTTTTCTGATAATCTCACAACGTGACGGTATGACTATTGAGTTAGGCATTGGTCCGCTTGAGATAGGTAATGTTACTATTTCGTTATTAATGGTAATAGAGATTGTCCACGTATCATAGTCGATATTGGCTTTAAACCTCTTAAGAAAATCTAAACCTAATATTGCATCTGCTTCAATTGAGAAGTCCTCATTCACAATATGAAAGGTGTGCTGAACTGATGCCTGTTCGTTGAAGGTTATTTTCGTGGTAGTGGTCCCGATAGATTGTTTTTTTGTATTAGTTACTCCTTGTATTACGCAGCTATTATTTGGATTATATAGCTGGTTACTGTCAATTTTTCCCCTCTTGAATATAGAAATATCCGCGCCAGTATCTACGATGAATGTGCAAATTGAGTTGCACATTTCGACATATGCTAGTATAAAATTTGTTAAAGACAGATTTAACGTATATATTCGGCATTTGTTTGGGCCATTTCCCCCAACCGGGCCGTTTCTGCATCGGGCTGGGGGTTCTGTCCTTCCCCCGACACGTAATGGTTTACCCTTCTGTTTTGCGCAGTTCTCTGATTATTTTGAGCTTGGCCGGCTTGTTGCGCTTGTGTGGGCCGGTAATTCCTGCTGTAGCCACCGTTACTATTATAACTTGGTCCGTTTTGATTACTGTAGGCCTGTCTGTTGGTGTTACCATAGTTTTGATTGTTATAATTGTTATTTCTGCTGTTGTTGCTGTATCTGTTGTTATATCTGTTATTGTTGTATCCGCGCCAATTGTTTCTACCTCCGTTTCTGTAGTTCCCTGTTCTTGGATGCTGATTGCTCCTATATTGAAGAATGTTACACGGTTGTTCTTTGTCCACTGCCGCTGCTTTTGTTGTTATTTCTAGCAACGTTGTGCAATTACTGGCTTTTAGTATAAGCGCAGTCTCCTTATTTGAAAAGTTATCAATGAACTCTTGAATTGCGAATTTTTCAGCTATTTTTTCCGCTGCTTCTCCCGTTGCTACCTTTTCAGCCATCAGTGCTCTGGTCAGTTGGCTGGAGAGATTTTCTATTTGATTTGCGAAATCTGTTAGTTTTTTATTCCCTTGTCGAGACGTTTTTAATTGAGCCAACGCTGCATCTGACGACAACTTGGCTGAAAATTTCTGCCTTATTTTATGTTTAATTGCTTCCACTGACTTGATATCCTCAGTTATTGCCAGTTTGGCTTTGCCCGTTATCCTGGTTTTTATAAATTTTATCATTATGCTCCTGTGTTCTGCTGGTGTTAGCTCCTCCAGCAGTTCCATCGATTCTATAAATGCCTCTGTTGCCTCATGCTTCCCGTCGTAGGTTTGAAGCAATGACGTCGCGGTTTTTATGTCAAACGCCATGTTCTGCGGTGTTTGATTTTCTATTAATGTTAATATATTTTAAGCTAGTTGTTTTATTTGTTTATAAATTGGACCAATCTTCAATACTTCTTCTGCTGCTCTTGGTACGTTTATGCAACCTATAGCTTCATCTACAAGTTTATTTACTGCTTCTCTTTTCGCTTGCAATGTTTTTTCAGTATATTGCCTATGCTTACTTTTATTAAAATTCGTTAAGATTTTTTGAAGTTCCTCTTTTATATTATTTAATTCGTCCATCCGCCCATTTTATGTCACTTCGCGGACTTTAGAAAAAAAACTTACCTACACTTTGATAACTGCCGGTTCGCTTAAATATTTTTTCTTCAAACCCCGTTTATGATCCTTATACAGTAAGTATACAAATTCAGCTACTTTGATTACAGCAATGATCATTAATAGAACAACTACTTCTTTGTTCTCAAATTGTACTGTATCGTCAATAATGACGTTATTGACTACTTCTCCGTTATTATCCGCTTGTTTCGAACTAGTGCCTCCCATACTGAGAGAAAAAGCAAAGGGGAAACTAAATTGATTTTACTTCTGATTGAAAAAAAAATTATTGTTTTCTTAAGTTATTCCTTATTTTGAGTTTTATTCTGTTTTATTAATATAATGAACCATACTATTAAAATTACAAGGCAAATTGGTGCTACGTATAAACATATAAATGCTATTTCCTCTATCTTTCTTAGATTTTCTCTATATTCTTCCGTAATAATATGCATACTTCTAAGCTATGTCTAAACTAATATATTCTGTTTCATTCTACTAATTACAAAAATTTATTTATTTATATTTTTCTATTTTTTGTTTTTTTTTTCTATTTAACTCCTGCTGTGTTATGGTTAGCAGTGTCTGGTATTTTATTTTTTCCTGTTGCGTCGTTGCTATCCTTATAAGCTCCTTGTACTTGTGTACGTCCTTGAATAAGCGGGACCTTTTGCCTCCTCGTGTTGGCTTCTTCTTTTCTGCTGGTTCTGGCTGCTTCGCTGACCTTCTCCTCTTATACTCCTCTAATGTGATCTTCTTGGGGCCTGGAGTGTACTGGGGTACTTCCTTCGTCTCCGAGCTTAGTGGCCTAGGGATGTAGGGCTCCACTAGCCGTCCTCCGGGGTATAACGTTAAGTCCCTTGTATTTCCCTCCGGTACTTGAGTGGCTTCGATCGTCCTAAATATTTTATTGAAGGCGGCGTCTATTGTGGTCGGCATCTGCGCAGGGAATCCGGATTGCTGGTTCCTGTAGTCTTCCTTCTACAACGTCACGGTCGCCATGTGATAATTTCCCATTGGGGGTATTTTTCCGAGTTGATGATTGATGCGGCGGAGCCAGCCCTCAGGCAGAACTCCTAGAGGAGAAAGCTATAAAAGCAGAACTCCTCGGGATTGTAAGAAGGTGCAACTAGAGAGCAGTCACCAAGTGAAAGTCGTCGTGGTCGGCTTAACAATCCTTGCTTTATTTACTTTACTTAGGCTATTTATACAATTAGTTTAGCTTGACAACTTTTACAGACGATGGCCACACTCCCAATCGTTTAGCATGTTTTGTAACTACATGCTTTTCCCCTACTCGATTGACCCGAAAACCTAAGGGTGTCAGGTTCCGAGCGTTACGGCACTTCGCTTTACTGACCCAATTCAATAGCGCAGCGTGAGCTCGCCCAGTCTTAGGCGCACGCGGTCGTTACCTCCCTCGGCATTTGTTTATGTTGCACTCATGGAAGTCGGCCGGGCGCATTCTGCTTGTTTTGCCATATGATCAGCTATCAATAGCAGAATGAATTATTGCGGACCGCACTTGATGTGGGTCATATTTTGGGTCACAGCACTACATGTGCATTTAATGCGTAGCCGTTATTATTTTGCTAGTGCTGGGTTTACACTAGCTAATTGTCGCTTACTACACAGCCCTTATACATGAGAACAAGACTTTGTCCAATATTCAAAAGATGCACTACCTCAAAGCTTCGGTCGTCGGTGAAGCCTCTAAACTTTTAAAACATCTTTCGCTAACAGCAGACAATTATGCTTCCGCTTTGAAAATTATTCTCGATCGGTATGAGAACACCCGAGTCCTAGTAAACGCAAATTTACAAATCCTCATAGGGCTTCAGAGCATGACTTCTGAGAACCCCACCGAACTACGAAGAGTGCTAGACAATTTTGATCAATCGGTAAACGCACTCAATAATCTAGGCAAGCCCATCAATTAGTGGGATGACTGGCTGGTGTACTTCTTGTCCAATAAATTAGACAGTAATAAACGCAAAGACTGGGAAACATCTATAGGGTCCTCTACTGATGTGCCTACTTTCGAATCTCTAAGAGCTTTCTTAGAAAGCCGGTTGCATACTCTAAGTGCGATACATGAAGCGGCAGGCACCGGCAACAGATGTAATGTATCTAAATTCAGAGCACCCAGAAATGCACATAGTCATCATGCTTTAATATCCAAAGGATGCCCTGGCTGCGCAGGGAAACATCCTCTGCTCTTTTGTCCAAAGTTCCGCACAAATACTGTTGAGCAGCGGATAAATTTCATTACGGCTGAGAGATTATGCGCGAATTATTTCAAAACTGGCCACAATGCCTCCTTATGCTCATCGCCCAACAGATGCCAAAGGTATAATTTGAAACATCGCACAATGATCCACCGTGATTCCCCGTCGGAGGTTAATCAAGCTTCTCTAATGGCAAATAACTCGGGCGGAACAGCTCCCAACACTCAGCTTCCCGCTAGCTCAGCGGGGAAGGATTTTCAGCTGGTAGGCTCCAAGCCCACTACTTCGACGGTAGTGCATTTCTCAGCTGAACAGACCGTAACTCCTATGGTGCTACTTGCTACTGCGGTGGTTTTGGTGCAGTCGCCGGACGGGAGAACAGTGCAAGCTCGAGCTCTTCTTGATCAAGGCTCTGAGTCGAGCTTCATAACAGCTGCTTTCGCCAATTTGCTTAAATTGCCAAAACAGCGGACTGACATCACTGTACATGGCGTAGGGCAGTCTCAGGCAGGAAAAGTACAAGCAATCGTTAATCATAGTATAGTGTCCACTCTCGACCCTTCCTGCAAATATGAAATTCAATCGCTCGTTTTGCCTACTCTTACCAAATATTTACAGTCTGCGATAATCAGTAAAGATCAGTGGCCCCACTTAACAGGGCTCACCTTAGATCCCTTTTTCTTCAAGCCGGTCCGCATCGACCTGATTTTAGGCGCTGAGATATACACAAAAATACTCTTCGGTGAAGTACGAAAAGGCCCCGAAGGTTCGCCTATAGCTCAGTCTAGTACCTTGGGGTGGATTCTTTCAGGCAATGTTGCCAGTAACAATTCTACCTCCAGTAATTCTATAGTTACCTGTAATGTAGCTACAACAGAGCTCCATGCGCTTTTGCGAAAATTTTGGGAAATTGAGGAGCCGCCCAAAGCTCAGTCATTAACCCCAGATGAGGAGGAATGTCAACTCTTATTTCAGACCTCTCACCACAGACAGCCCGATGGGAGATATGTGGTGCGACTACCATTAAAAATGGATCATAATCTTTTGGGAGATTCTCGAAATGCAGCAGTTGCATCTTTGTGACGTATGGAAAGGAGATTTGCGCTAGATCCTGCTCTGTTTCATTCTTATCAAGCCTTTATTGATGAGTACCGCCGATTAAGCCACATGGAGCTCGTAATTGATGAGCAGGAGAATATCTTTCGCAGCTATTACCTGCCCCATCATGCTATTATCAAACCCAGTAGCAGCACCACCAAACTTCGCGTTGTCTTTAATGCTTCCCAAAAATCATCATCAGGATATTCTCTAAATGAAATTCTTCATATTGGACCCAAGCTCCAGAATGATGTGTTCCTCGTTATTACCAGATGGCGATTTTTTCCGTTTGCATTTACGGCTGACATAGAAAAAATGTTTCGCCAGATTTTAGTGGATCAGTCCGACGCAGACCTCCAGCGAATATTGTGGCGGGATTCCCCTAGTGCTCCGGTTCTTTGCTACAGGTTGCTCACGGTGACATATGCGACTGCTGCTGCACCCTACCTAGCTTGCAGGACCCTACACCAATTGGCCGAGGACTACGCAAATCAATATCCCGAAGCGTCTGCCGTTTTAAAAAATAATTTTTACGTGGATGACGCTCTTTTCGGCGCCTATGATGAGGCATCAGCACTGTTTATTCGCAACCAACTAAAAGAATTACTCTTAGCTGGTGGTTTTCGCCTTCGAAAATGGCTCACAAGCCACCGAAGTCTGCTGGCCGATATTCCAGAGGAGGATCAGGAAACATTGTCTTCGGTAAAAATAGTATCTGATGCCAGATATAAGGCTTTGGGCATAGGATGGAGCCCAGCAAAAGACACATTCTCTTTCAGCATAAATCTACCTGTAACAGAGTCCGACACCAAACGGACTGTATTAGCAGACATAAGCAGACTTTACGACCCGCTTGGCTGGTTAGCCCCTGTAACTATCACTGCGAAGATTTTTCTTCAGCGATTGTGGTTAGCCAAGATTGACTGGGATGAATGTCTTCCGGACCACCTTCAGCAAGAGTTGTCGCGATTCAAACAGGAGCTTAAGCAAGTAAATCGTCTGGAAATCCCTCGCTGGCTTGGCACAACTTCTGCGCATTTAGGCTTAGAATTACACGGCTTCTGCGACGCATCACAATACGCCTATGGAGCGGCTGTTTACCTTCGTATTATTCACGAATTCGATAATGCTCAAATCACGCTACTCGCATCGAAAACTCGAATCAGCCCAGTCAAGACGGTGTCGATACCACGCTTGGAGCTCTGCGGTGCAGCCCTGTTAGCCGAATTAATAACATACATAAGAGATAACTTGAATATCTCGGGTATTCCGATACATGCTTGGACGGATTCTACTATAGTCCTGGCCTGGCTTCGGGACCACCCCTCAAGGTGGAAGGTATTCGTCGCGAATAGAGTAGCCCTAATAAACGAGCACTTACCAGACGCTATCTGGCATCATGTTACATCCCGAGATAACCCCACGGATTGTATAACAAGGGGTATGCCTGCTGGCGACCTCAAGGATTTCAAATTATGGTGGGTAGGACCAAGTTGGCTGCGCCAGAGATCAGGCAATTGGCCAAGGGACAGCGAAACAGCACCAGCTGAAATCATACTGGAGGAACAACGACTCGTGTGTACAACTACTACTAGTCAACAGGAAAATAAAGATCCCTACAGCGAATTTCTACATCGTTTCTCGGATCTTATGAGGCTCCTTAGAGTCACGGCCTACTGTTTACGTTTTCTTCGTTCCCGGAAAGAGAAAACTAAGTCATGTTCCCTCATATTGTCACTCGACGAAATAGACTATGCCTTAAAAACCTGGATAAAATTAGTGCAACAAATATTTTTCAAGCTCGATGTTAAAAATTTCCCGAAGGACGCTGAACGCAAATGGCCCAGTCAACTTGCTAATTTTTGCCCTTTTTTCGATGAGCACGGTATCATCCGCGTCGGTGGACGGATAAAGCACTCTCTTCTCACGCTTGATGAGAAATTTCCCATGATTATTCCCAAGCAAGGTCATTTCACAAAGCTGCTAATCGCCCACGCCCATACTGCAACATTGCATGGGGGAGCTCAGCGAACTCTTCAACATATCCGGACGCGATTTTGGATCGTTCACGGCAGGAGCTCGGTGCGGAAGTTTATTCGGAGCTGTGTGATATGCAGCCTTTATCGTGCCAAGACGGGAACGCAACTTATGGGTGACCTGCCCATCGACAGAACTCGACCTGCTAAGCCCTTTCTTCATGCAGGAGCGGATTACGCGGGCCCATTTATTGTGAAACCTGTTAAAGGTCGCGGGGGAAAAACTGTCAAGACCTACGTCGCCCTTTTTATCTGCTTCGCCACTCGAGCTGTGCATGTAGAACTAGTAATGGACTTAACAGCAGAAGCATTCATTGCAGCATTCCGTCAATTCGTCGCTCGACGTGGGCGTTGTTCAAGGCTATATACTATATAGCGACAATGGCCGAAATTTCGTTGCCGCGAATAAGGAATTAGCAAAGTTTCTTTACCAAATGCAAAAATCTGGTTTTCCCCGACTTGGAAATAGTGAAGGTACGGAATGGCACTTCATTCCCCCCTCAGCACCTCACTTTGGGGGCTTATGGTGGCGGGGGTAGAAAGCTTCAAGCACCATTTTAGAAGAGTCGTCGGTGATCATACACTTACCATCGAGGAAATGCTTACTCTACTAGCGCAGATCGAATCGTGTTAAACTCCAGACCCCCTCATGCGATTACAGACGATCCAAATGACCTATCTGCACTCACCCCCGGTCATTTTTTGGTAGGTGAAAGTCTGCTAAGTATTCCTACCCCTAGTCTGGTGGACGCCTCACTAAGCAAACTGACACGATGGCAAATGGTTCAGTCTATGCAGGAGCAATTTTGGCACCGGTGGTACAAAGAGTACTTATACAACCTCCAATTACGCTATAAATGGCAGCACAAGGAAGCACCACTTCAGACCAACATGCTTGTTCTTCTCAAGGATGATAATCTTCCTCCGCAAAGATGGTCTTTAGGTAGAGTAGTAGAACTCCACGCAGGCACCGATGGACTTCCGCGGGTCGCCACTATCCGACTAAGGAAGGATATCTTAAACGTCCCATCAGCAAGCTATGCGTCTTGCCTCTCGAATCAGCACCATCAAGCTGAGGGTTGTCCCAGCATATCTAATAGTTTATTGGAATCTAATTTTCTACGCTACTAATTTTTCTTGAATTATTTCTCAATATTTGCTACACCTTACAGTCGTTCATGGCGGGCGGAGTTTTCGTTCGTGTAATACGAGGCGGGCGGTATGTTCAAGCGACCTAGCGGCTTCTCTGGGCAATGAGCGAGAAAACAACTCCTTTAACTACGTTCTCGTCCTCCTCCACGGAAACGAACACTTCGCAGTTGAGTCTAGATCTGTAAACCACGTAGCGACAAAAATAAAAGCTTTCTCGAACTCTATACCACGAGTGTTTTATTTTTACAAAATTCCCGGCACCGTATTAACATACTGAACAATCTCCTTCTGTTCAACATCAAACTAATTCAGCAAACATAGCAACACCAAACAAGGAATTGTCAGAGGAATATGTATTTTTAGGAACGGCCTTAGCAAATGTGGTGAACAAAAATGGCGATGCAGTTAAATGCAGAATACTGCTAGACTCCGGATCACAAGTGAATTTCATCTCGGAACGACTACAACGTAAACTGAAGCTTGACGTGTACGACCACGCCTTAAACATAAGCGGCATTGGCAGCTCACAACTCAATTCAAAGGATCGAGTAAACATTACAATAACATCCTTAATAAACAGCTACAGCACAAGTATCGAAGCCCAAGATATCCCCCAGATCCCAATTGCGCAACCACAGCGATTTGTTGACATTTCTTCATGGCCAATACCAGGAAGCGTCTCGCTGGCTGATCCAGATTTCAATAAGCCACAGCGGGTGGATATATTACTCGGCGCTGAGTTATATGGTGAACTCATGCGTGTGGGTCAAATCAAAATGCAACAAAATTTACCTATGTTGCAAAATACAACCTTCGGATGGGTTGTGTTGGGAAAGGCTGCTCCACAAGCAGCGGCAAGCACATTTGTAGGAATCTCGAATCAGGAATTGGATTCAAGCCTGAAGCGATTTTGGGAAATCGATGAGACTTTTACAGACAAGGCTACAATGAGCTCAGCTGAAAGAAAAAGGCTCCGGAACTGCGCCAACAATACATCGCATTCATGCAGGAATACGAGCGTATGGGACACATGACGGAAATTGCCGCATTAGAAATTCCTCAGGTACACTTCCTTCTTCCGCATCATCTCGTGCTCAAACCAGACAGCAGCACGACCAAACTGCGTGTACATAGTTTTCGACGCTTCATGCAAAACTACAAGTAATTTGTCGCTAAACGATATCATGTTGTCAGGTCCTAGTGTTCTGAGCGAACTTTTCGATCTTCTCATCAATTTTAGAACACTAAAATACGTCTTTACTGCCGACATCGCCCAAATGTATCGTCAAATTTGGATCGATGAACAAGACAGAAACCTGCAACTTATCATACGGTGATCAAAACAAACGGATAAAATCAAGTATTATAAATTAAATACAGTTACTTACGGCACAAAGGCTGCGCCGTATTTAGCGACACGATGCTTGAAACAATTAGCAGAAGAGGAAGCAATAAGATACCCCCTAGGCTCAGCCGCTATTGAGGACTTCTATGTGGATGATGTAATAACAGGCAGCAACTCTCTCGCTCAGGCACTTAAAATTCGCGACGAATTGACAAAACTTCTCAAGACTGGCGGCTTCCAGCTGAGGAAATGGGCTGCGAATAATGAGAAGCTGCTACAAGGGATACATCGAGACGAACTAGAACAGCAAAAATGCTTCCAGGAAGAAAATTCAGGCTACATAAAAACTCTGGGACTCGCATGGCAGCCGACGATCGACTTATTCACCCTCACAACAACATGGGAACCAACAGATCAATTCACCAAACGCTCAGTGGTATCTGAAATGTCCAGATTATTTGATCCGCTCGGCCTAGTAAATCCGGTCATTGTAGCAGCCAAAATTTTCGTACAAAAACTTTGGAAACTCAAACTAGACTGGGACGATTGCCTTCCAGCAGCTCGTTTCTGTAACTTCAAATAGAGAATATCTCTACTGGCATTCTCCATTTGACGTCATTTTGTCGTCATTTTCCACAGAAACGTATCAACGCAACTGAAGCTGTTAGGACACTGGCTATTTTATATGCTGGAATTCTGTCCGAATTGTAAGCACAGCATGAAGAGGATAGGAAACCTTAAAGAGAAGACAAGCAAGCTTATTTCGCGCAGTTTGAAGTTGTCTGATATGTCAGTTTTTTTAAAAATGTACTTGTGAAAGGAAAAATTTATCATGGCGAGTTTAAGTGAAAAAAAGTTTATTTGGTCGGATGAGCAGATCTTATTTTTAATTGAAAAAGTGCAAAAAAATTGTTACGTGCAAACACAAAACAATTCGAATGACAGAAACTGTCATCGAATGAGCACAAGCGCACGAAAAGTGCTCGAAAAGTACCCTCAGCTCGTTCTTTTCGGTCACTTGATAACTGGAAACGCTGGAATAACTCGAATTGTGTGCTGCTTTTCCAGCTTGTTATATCTATACCTGCTCGTTTTACTCCCACCGAAAAATCACCATGAAATATATTTGTACTCTTCTAGTATGACTTTTTAGGTACTTTTTAAGCATATAAAATAGCCAGTGTCCTAACAGCTTGATAAAGCTAGGCATTGTGAATTCGATTCACGTCACCAGAATAGAGAAGTTTCTCAACTGAGTTACAGAAACGAGCTGCAGATGATCTTATAGTTGAGTGGACCAAGTTCCGCGAGAACCTAAGAGCGCTACAACACCTCAAGATAGCGAGATATATGTTTACCTCAGGCACACCCATAAGGCACGAATTACACGCCTTCGCTGATGCAAGTGAAAAAGCATATGACGCTGCAATTTACCTAAGGACAATCAGCTGCAATCAGGAGATTGCATACAAGTTACTGTGTGCGAAGTCTCGCGTGGCTCCTGTTAAGATAGTCACCCTTCCTCGTCTTGAGCTTGCAGCAAAATTAGCGGCAAATCTAGCTCACCGTCTATTAGCAACAATGAAGATCAAAATTGATGAATCATACATGTGGACAGATTCTCAAATTGTCTTGTCCTGGATAAAAGGTGAATCATCGATTTTAAAAACCTTTGTGGCTCATCGAGTTGCATCAATTCAGGAACGCACAAATCGTGAATCATGGAACTAAATTAACACCAAATCGAATCCCGCTGATTTAGTATCCCGAGGTTGTACGTCGGAATCATTAATTAATTCAGATCTATGGTTCCATGGACCAAGTTTCCTGCAGAAGCCACAATCAGAATGGCAGGAGCGATCAGTTTCTACAGTACAATTGCGTGAGGAAGAAAAAACTAGTGTAGCACTACTAACAAATACAGAAGCCTTAACGGAAAAGGTTGATCATCCCCTTGATAGAATCAATCACAAGAATTCGTTCCGGTTTCTTCAAAGATCCATGGCATATCTACTTCGTGGTATTAAGAAAATGAGAAGGCAAGTCACAACAGGCGAAAGGGCGGCGTGGCTTTCAACATCAGAACTAAACGATGCCCTAGTTGTAATTGTCAAGGAAATACAAAGACGACCTTTTCAAGAGGAAATTAAGCTGCTTCAGAACAATAATAATGTCAAGGGTTCCAGCAGAATTGCTTCGCTCGCGCCATTTTTGGATACAAATGGTGTCGTTCGTGTAGGGGGAAGGCTCGACTACGCTGCAATCTCATATGATGCGAAACACCCCATGTTGCTGCCGGGAACTGGTTTTGTTTCCAAACTAATTTTAAATGACCTGCACAAAACACATTTGCATGCAGGACCGTTAGCGCTGTTGGCCATAGTGAGGCAACGATTTTGGATTCTACAAGCAATGGCATTGGCACGATCAACAGTTTCAAATTGTGTCGAATGCGTGAGAGCAAAACCTCAAATGTTAAATCAACAAATGGGAAATTTACCCACACATCGAGCTCTTCCTGCCCGGCCATATTTAAAGACAGGAGTGGATTTTTGTGGTCCAATTCTCACCCATTACCATGTTAGGGGGAAGTGGAAGAAACCACAAAAAACGTATATAGCCGTTTACTGCTGCTTCACGACAAAGGCAATCCACATGGAAGTTGTGTCGGATTTGTCCGCGGACGGTCTTATCGGCTCACTACGACGATTTATCGCAAGACGTGGAATTTGTGAAGAGATTTTCTGCGACAATGCGACCAATTTCATTGGAGATCGAAATAAACTGGATGAACTGCAAGAGATGATGTCAAAAAAAGGCACTCAGGAGCAAATCACAACAACATGCAGCGAAAAAGGAATCCAATTTAACTTTGCTCCTCCTCGATCACCCCATTTTGGTGGATTATGGGAAGCTGCTGTCAAGGCAGCGAAAAAACTACTTCAGCAAACTCTTGCCAAGGCAGATCTGTCGTATGAAGAACTGTGCACCGTTGTTGCAGAAGCAGAGGCTATTTTGAATTCAAGGCAACTTACTCCTCTGTCAACAGACCCGAATGATTATACGGCACTCACTCCAGGATATTTCCTTGTAGGCGAACCACAAACATTAATTCCTAACTCGGTCCAACACACGAAAAACTTAACTTCACTCACACGATGGAAGCTAGTACATATCAGCAATACGGCAAGAATTTTTGGAAAGATGGGTTCGAGAATATTTATGTGAACTTCAACAACGACATAAATGGAAGGAAGTCTCCCCCAATGTTCTGCCGGGAATGATGGTACTCATGAAGGAAGACAATATTCCGCCGTTAAAGTGGCTGTTGAAGCAATTCCAGGCAAGGATGGACTAGTCAGAGTAGCTGTCGTAAAAACTTCTAAAGGAGTGTACAAACGCGCTATTCACAACTTAGCCCTGCTACCAATCGAAGGATTTCTATCTGGGCAGCAACCAGAATCATCAAAGGCAGAACTCAAACGTACTGCGGAAGCAGACTCTGAGGGAAAGACTCCAGCAGAAGACGAGCAAGGTTCATCGCGGAAACGAGCGCGAGTATCTTTGAGCACCCTGCTGCTGTCAATTCTTGCTTTCTTCTTTCTACCACTCTCAGTATTGGGAGCAAGTTCTACAGAGCCGTTTGAAATCATCCCAATCACACAGAATTCAGGGGTATACTTCGAGCAACTCGGCCAAGCACAACTGATCGTAAACGAATGGAAGCTGATAGTATTTTACAACATGACTAATTACTGGAAGACATATGAGTCTATTCAAAAGGGAATTCATAAAATGAAAATGCTATCAACAAGAGCGGTGGATTCTAATTATTTTAATATGATATTGGGACAATATCAACACCAACTATAGGAGGCCAATCAGTTGTTATTTGAAGTACCAGAACATCGGCAAAGAAGAAGCCTAGTTAATGTAGTCGGTAATATTCCCAACAAGTTATTTGGAACTCTAGATGATGAATATGCAGCTCAAATTGAGACGACCATTAAAGGCGTCAAAAATAATGCAAATCATCTTTTAGACTTTGTTTCAGACCGTATCCTTCAAGGAATTTTGCGTTTTCATTTGAATTTTGTTTCTTTAAATTAAATGCAGGGTTTTTCCTAATTGTTCTGCACACCATCTGTGCTGCAGTCCGGCTGTCGCCACTAAGTAATAAAATCCTTAATGACCCAGAGGTAGCGAACGACAATAAAATAAGAATGTTCTGATTTGTCTTTGTGTAAAAGTAGGCGTACTCTTAAGCATTTATGTAAAAGGAGCCACTTCTTAGTTTTAAGAAATTGATGTACTTCACTTCGCTTGTGATCTTTCAAGTGATCAGAGAAAAATTGTGAAATTAGTGACTGAATAAACGAGGAGGTTTTTGGTGCCGCGGGCTTTTCCTCCTGAACAAAAATTTAGAGTTTTTATTTAACTTTTATTCAGGGACATAGGTACCCAATAGGCGGGCTGAGCGAGGACCAGCAGTGGTGCAAGTTGTGTTTTTAACATGGTCCTTCGTGCCGGATACTAATAAGTGCATTTTTGTTCGCTCGGTAACCGCCAGATAGAGAATAATAAGTTTAAAACTTTTGACAATTTGACCGCAGTGTGAAGAAATACGCCTATCGGTTGCGATAATATTCCTTTTTTTTGAGAGTGCATTATAAAATACAATGGCTCCAGTACGGAAACAACCACTCCAATCGTTTGTCGCTCGACTAACAGAGCGGCTTGGCGAAATTTCGAGCATTTTAGAGGAGACGCAGACTGAGGAACTAACAAACATCGCTGTGGACGAAGTCGAGATTCGCCTGGAAGAACTGGAGAAAAGTTGGACAACATGCGTGGAACTCTACTACAACATTTGTGATAGTTATCCCATGGAGCAACGGCAACAGTTGGAGTTCTTTGCAGCCAAGAAGTTTGATGACGCCAAAAAGCGGTTCCGCAATGCAAAATTGGCTTTGCGTCGTTTGCTCCCCATGACAGATACGCAGATACCATCATCAACCAGGCACGAGGTAAATGTTGTAGGTGAGTCTGCTAATTCCTCTGTAGCTGGTTTAAAACGTCTCGAGATTCCAACCTTTTCGGGTGAACGAGCGCAATGGTTAACGTTTAAAAATTATTTTGAATCAATGGTTATTAAGAGCTCTTTATCAAAAACCGATCAATTTTGTTATTTGAAAAATAGTTTGAAAGATAGTGCTCAAAACATTATTAGTGGTTTGCCCGTGTCAAATGAAGGCTTCGATCTCGCCTGGTCTGAATTAATGGATCGCTATGAAAATCCACGTCTGCTAAAACAGGCTCATATTGATTCTTTGTTGGTTGTCGCGCCAGTAGCGCGAGCGTATGATTATGTTGACTACGAACGTGTGTTAAACCAAATTCACGGCCATCTCATGTCTCTCAAAAGTCTCGGTGCAGACATTGAAGCGTGGAGTGACTTGCTCCTTGGTATCGTGAAATCTAAATTTGATAGCGCACTTCTCGACGAATGGGAAAAGGCAGTTTCGGTTAAGTTATTCGAACCAACCTACGGAGATTTTAAAAAATTTGTATGGAATTTATCCGGGACTAAGGCCAATTTGAAAACCGCATTAAAGTCATTTATTAAAGAGAAGAGAGTAGCTAGGGCTCACACTTCGACTACATCATTTAGTTGTCCTGAATGCAAGGGTGCTCATGCCTTATATAATTGTATTAAAATTAAATTTTTAGAGCCAAACAAAAGGTTTGAAGCAATACGTAAGCATCGAGTTTGTTTCAATTGTTTGCACATGGGCCACATGGTAAAATCGTGCTCAAGTAAACGGTCGTGCCCTCAATGTAATAAAAGACATCATTCTTTGTTACATTTTCCACAAAAACGAAAGTATAGCGAGGAAAGTGGACAGTGGGTGCTACCCCTGTCGAGAAAAAAACAGCGTTACATGCATCACAGTTTAACGAGTCTTGTAGTGTAATATTAGCTACCGCGATGGTACGAATAATATCGTCAGATGGTCGAGAAAGAATTTTTAGGGCTTTAATTGATCAAGGTTCGGAATCTTCATTTATATCGCAAAAGGCTGTTCGATTATTGAATGCGAAACGCGAACCTGCGAATGTGGTCGTTGTAGGTATCGGTGGAAATGAAACTGAGCGCGTTGATACAATGGTACCTCTCAGTATTCGGGGACTGAGTCCAAAATCTCCAGAAGTGCACATAAAAGCGTTGGTAATAAAATAAAGCACGTTACTAAACACAAGCCGCGTGTTAAAATTGATATAAATCGTCTTAGTCATTTGGCAAATTTAGAACTTGCAGATGATGATCCAGTGGGAGATCAACCAATCGATTTAATTCTTGGCGTTGAGATAGTTAGTTTAATATTCAAGAGCGGAATTAGATTTGGCAAAGAGGACGAGCCCATCGCACAAGAAACAATGTTAGGGTGGATTATATCGGGTCGTGTCCCGTTGTCAAACGGTAGTTCGGATGACACTAATTTTACACCGTCATTACATGTAGCTTGTGTCGAAAATTTAAATAAAAATTTTCGTGCGTTTTGGGAGGTTGAGGAGATTCCTTCAACTTTAATTTTGTCCGCGGAAGAACAAAGGGCCGAACACATTTTTAAAACTACAACTTACGATATGTTGTTAAAATTCCTTTAAAAACCGATTTCCCAGATTTAGGCGACACGCGAAATATGGCATTGGAATGCTATCGGAAATTGGAGGCGCGATTGTTAAGGAAGCCTGATGTTGCGAAACAGTATCACGATTTTTTAGCTGAATATCGAGATCTTGGGCATATGACTCCGGATGAGTCATTTAATGATAAGCCAAAATTGCGATATTTTCTTCCTCATCCTCCTGTCATTAAGGAGTCAAGTACAACAACGAAGCTTTGTGTCGTGTTTAATGCTTCTGCTCGTAGTTCAAACGGGAATTCGCTAAATGATTGTATGTTTGTCGGACCTAAATTACATCGCGAATTATTTGATATTTTGCTTCGTTGGCGCATTTTTGCTTACGTATATGTTGCCGATATTGAAAAGATGTTCCGGCAAATTCGCGTAACCTCCGAGGATACAGCATTTCAATGTATTTTCTGGAAGCCTCCAGAGTTGAAGAACATACAGGTTTTCCGTTTAAACACTGTCACGTATGGTACCGCGGCTGCGCCGTATCTCTCTATGCGGGTCTTACAACAACTAGCTGAGGATGAGAGCGCGCGGTTTCCAAATGCATCTGAAATTTTGAGTCGTGACATCTATGTTGACGATATTCTCTTTGGAACTGATTCTATAGAGCACTGCAAAGTTCTACGGAATGAATTAATACAGTTGCTCCAGTCAGGAGGATTTTCTTTGCGTAAATGGGAGTCAAATCGCGAAGATTTGCTCTCAGATTTGCCCGATGATATGCGAGCGAAGAGTTCAGAAAAAGTTTTTGAAGAGAATTCGTCTACGAAAATTTTAGGAATTCAGTGGCAAAATCATACTGATTCCTTTTCATTCAAAATAAAATCAAGCGATTCGGTTCCAGTAACCAAACGAATGGTTCTCTCGTGTATAGCAAGCATTTTCGACCCATTGGGTTGGGTCTCACCTTTTGTGGTTACTGCCAAGATATTTTTACAGAAGCTGTGGCGAGAGTCCATAGATCGGGATGTTGAACTTTCTGTATCTCTCACACGAGAATGGCTTACGTTCCGTGAGGATTTGAAACATCTCTTCTTGAGGATTTGAAACATCTCTAGAGATGAGAAAGACATCATTGATTGCCCGCTTGGAAAAGTTGGATAGTCCTGAATCGTTGGCCGTTGAGTTTTCCACATGGAAGAGGTTGCTATCGGCTACAGGGATGGTGAATTGTCGAATAGCTTCGCTCAGAGGAACAAATCCTTTGCCTTCGAGATGTGCATCGATTCAAGATGCGTCTAAATTTTGGATACAACGTGTACAAAACACTTTATTTGCAGACGAGTTAAAAAGTTTGAAATCAGGCCAAGCAATAAGAAGCGGAAAAATAAAATCTCTCGACCCTTTTCTAGACGAAAATGGAATTATTCGATTGGGTGTTAGACTCGCGAACTCTGAATAACCATTTTCGATTCGTTGTCCAATAATATTGGGACCACATCCGATAACTATTTTAATTATCGAATCCGTTCATAAAACTACGCTACATGGAGGGTTGCAATTAATGCGTCGCGTACTTCGCGAAAAGTTTTGTATAATTCGTGCACGAGAGTTAATACGGGGTTGTATTCGAACCTGCCACGTTTGTGTTGGACATCGTGCTGAAACCATTCCTCAAAAAATGGGTGATTTGCCATCTGAGAGAGTCATGCCGTCGCGTACATTTTCTAAAGTCGGAGTTGATTACGCGGGTCTATTTTTGACTAGAGCTTTACCCGGTCGCGGTAGGGCTGCGCGAAAGGGTTATGTCGCCGTGTTTGTCTGCCTGGTTACTCGCGCGATTGATTTGGAGTTGGTTTCCGATTATACTTCGGAAGCATTTCTTGCCGCGTTCCGCCGCTTTATATCTAGGCGCGGTCTTCCAGCTCTTATTTAGAGTGACAATGGCACAACGTTCCAAGGAGCGGAGCGTGAACTTAGAATATCATTTGAGAGACTGAAAAGAGATGAGAATTTGGCTTCTTGGTTTGCTAATGAGGGGGTGGAATGGCAGTTTATTCCACCTCATGCTCCTCACTTCGGCGGGATTTGGGAGGCTGGCGTTAAAAGTGTTAAACATCACATGAGAAGGGTGATAAACAATCAAATTCTAACTTTTGAGGAAATGACCACTCTTCTAGCCTAAATTGGTGCCTGCCTAAATTCTCGTCCGATTGCTCCATTAAGTGAGGATGCGCATGACTTCTCGTATCTTACACCTGGCCACTTTTTATGCGATGGTCCTCCATTGTCCATTCCAGAACTAGATCTACGTCATATACGTGAAAATCGTCTTTCTCGGTGGCAAAGGGTTCAACAGATGCGGGATCAATTTTGGCATGTTTGGCGAAATGATTACTTGTTGCAGCTTCAGCAGAGGCGCAAATGGACCCAGTCGTCCGCAAATTTGGTTGTTGGTGATATAGTTCTCTTGCGTAACGATACATTACCGCCGTGTAAGTGGGAATTGGGGCGTGTACTCGAATGCTTTCCGGGCAAGGACGGTCTCGTCCGCGTAGTTAAAGTCAAAACAGCAAAATCTTCCTATACTCGTAGTGTAAATAAACTTTGCCTTTTACCATTGCGTTCTCCAAAGTCTACAGAGGAGTTTGCATGAGTATCTGACATAAGAGATTGAGCCAATGTTCTGCCATGGCGGGCAGTGAAATAAATTTAACTTCATTTTCAGTGCGTATTTTGTAAGCGAAATTAATTATGTTTAAATATTATTCATTAAAGTTGTAAAGCTGTAAAACTCATTTATTGATAAGTATTATATGTAAAATACGCTTATATGATCTTGTTTAAGTTTCAATGTACATATCTGTATCTACCAATGGGGACGGTTATTTATCGTATATTTCGCTTTAAATAAAGTGAGGCGGGCACTATGTTTCAGACCGTATCCTTCAAGGAATTTTGCGTTTTCATTTGAATTTTGTTTCTGTAAATTAAATGCAGGGTTTTTCCTAATTGTTCTGCACACCATCTGTGCTGCAGTCCGGCTGTCGCCACTAAGTAATAAAATCCTTAATGACCCAGAGGTAGCGAACGACAATAAAATAAGAATGTTCTGATTTGTCTTTGTGTAAAAGTAGGCGTACTCTTAAGCATTTATGTAAAAGGAGCCACTTCTTAGTTTTAAGAAATTGATGTACTTCACTTCGCTTGTGATCTTTCAAGTGATCAGAGAAAAATTGTGAAATTAGTGACTGAATAAACGAGGAGGTTTTTGGTGCCGCGGGCTTTTCCTCCTGAACAAAAATTTAGAGTTTTTATTTAACTTTTATTCAGGGACATAGGTACCCAATAGGCGGGCTGAGCGAGGACCAGCAGTGGTGCAAGTTGTGTTTTTAACAGACTTGATAAAAAATCAGACATCCATCATTGAAGCGACCATAGACATCATGAAACGATCAGAAGAGGAGAGAAACAGCCAGCTGATACCTCTTCAGTACGAGATGGAGGGTCTTTTCAACAATATTAATAATTTCACAGAAAAAATGAAGCGAGAAAAAATTACGAGGATGTTTACACTACTCTCAGTATTCGTTTCACTTGTAATTGCAGAGTTCCAAAAAATGCAAAATTCCATCATGGATATCATAACTGATATAAACCACGGCAAGGCTAACCCATTCATTCTACCACCGGAAAGACTGGCTACGCATCTGGATGAATTGCAAGCAAGATTACCATCAGGGGTGCAATTTCCGTCATCATCACATATTTACAGCTTATTAAATGTTAAGTGCAAGGTGACGACACGGACCACATTATTTCTTATTCATCTTCCACTGATTACAACAGCAGAATTTCAAATGTTTAAACTAATTCCATTTCCTACGCTAGTCAACAATTCCTACGTCAGAATCGAGACTTCCATCGAGTACATCACGACCGACCTTCATCGAGACTCATTTTACATGCTTTCAGCGATGGAATTTGATAAATGCATTAAACCGGAACCTGGAGAACATCTGTGTAAACAACTTAGGCCAATTTACACGAAGGCATCAGAAAAATTGCGGTGCGAATTTCAAATGATGAGACATCATGTTCTAGATGACCATTGTCGTTTGAAAATCTCCCGTCCAGCTACGACTTGGGTTCAGCTGCAGCAGCCCAATCGTTGGCTGTTTGCATTAGACAAGCAATATGTCTATAACATCGTCTGCAATAATCAAGTATATTCAACACGACTGCGTGCAAATGGAGTTTTGTCTTTAAACGAGAACTGCATCATGAAGGACGATGACTTATTGATTCAATCCTACAATATCATTACATCAGAAACTGTTGAATCATTGCTGCCGACCATCAATTTACCGGATGAGTTGTATTTCACGGTTCCTGACCTACAACTTCTCCAACGAAAGACTTCTTCTCTAAAGTCATATTCAGTAGAATTCGGCAAATTGAAATCCGATATTCAACGTCTGGAGGCAGAAGAAGTTACATCCGAAGATGTTTCAACGCACGACAAGCATCAATATGCAGTCAGCTATGTCAGACTCAGCTTAGGTGTGTTAATCGTCGTTGCAATTATCATAAGGGAAGCCTGCAAGCGACGGTCATCGGAGTCAAGGTTGACAAAACAACCACAACCTACCCCAACGACACTCAGCAAAGAATACTTTCATCCTGATGTCGGACACATCAACGCGGGGGAGAATGTTTAGTCAACATCGCAAGACACCCGTGCCCTCGTCTACTGGCCAACTTAAAGTTGCCCTCTCAGCAAATAGCGCGTGCGCAATGGGCACTGACCTGGCCACCGGCGAGTGCACTAATTAAAAATGCATAACTGCGGCGTTGCCGCAATAATATTATGGTGTAATTAATTGTAAATTATTTCTTATGTTCTTATTCTTAGATTGTAAGTAGGTTATTAATTTGTATATAAAATAGCCCAATGAAGATAAAATAATCATTCCCATTCCAACCAGCAATTAGAGTGTTTTTATAAAACCACATTCCCTCAAGGAACTAATTTTCTCGACTAGCGTTTCCTAGGCTGAGATCAGTTAGCTTCCTTTCCTTCTGACCGTGCACTGATGAGCTAACTCTACTACTGAGTTGACGCCACGCACAAAAATGTTAGAGTCGGTTATTGATTGGATTGATTTAAGATTCATAGTCGTACTAATTTTTTTATGAACATTTTATTAAATTTCAGTTATCACAATTAAAATTTGACAGTTAACACATTTTCGGTTAATGCATTTCCGCATATTTTTCTCAGGATCAGGAATTTGTAAGAAACCTTACACCTTGTAACGAGAACTGGAATTTAATAGTTTTCTGTGCTTCTAGTTGGACATTGTAATGCAGATAAACAAAAATGTGTTTTCAAATGGGTTGGCTCTCAGTGACATCCCTATGAATGTGGCGAGAAGATGTACATATACATACATACATATGCTGAGTGTTATAGTAATATTCACAACAGATCATTTTAAAGACCTAGCTAATGATCTAGCTAAAAAACCTAAACCGGAAGTGAAAAGCTTTAATACCGTGTAACCTGTTTTAGTAATGTACCTAAGGATAGATTGAAGAACAAAACTAAGAGAATGCTTGAATATAGTAAATGTCCATATTGTTACAATTTTGCCCGCCGAGCGGCTGGCGGACAAAACTGCACAGTTTGCCCTTCGCTACAATTCACTGAGGTTACGGAGATATGGGGACGAACTGACACTAATTTTGTTGCGAATACAATGCTCATCTGCCGAGGCAGACGAGCAGCCAAAAAAAGTGGTCGGCGTTTCGATCCGGGGCACTGGCCAGATCTCTTCAGTGTTGTTGCAGACCAGTGCCCCTGCCACAGACGCCAACACTTACGCGGACCGAACACCGACCCCCATATTCGCCCGCTTCTAAATCCAAGTGTGACTTGTAACGAAGGCAAATCTTGTAACAATATATTTAAGAAAATAATAAAAATGAAATAAAATAAACAGTTTAAAAAACTAAGAAACATTATAATTAAATAAATTATTTGAGTGTAAAAGCGTGGGGTGCTTTTTGTTCAAATCAAACCATCATAATGCACCCCACGCTTTTACAATCAAATAATCTAATAATTACATACACGGCTTACACTAAGACCCTTACGGGATAAACAGTGAGAACAGAGTGGTTAATTATTTTTTGCTTTTTAGTCCAGTACTTATTAAAGCGTGTTTTTTAGTTTTTGAAACTATTAGTTTATTTTTTACTGTTTACTCTTATATTGTCCTTGTGTTGTTTCTCAATTTATTACTTTTCCCCATTTTGTTCCCACGAGTAGCGGACAATTAAAAAAACTGAAAAAACACACTTATTATTGTATTTTCATCAGAACTATACAAAATGACCAAATTTCATAAAATGATACGACATTTAGAAGTGGTTGAAATTCGCTTCCTTAGATTCCATTACATAAACCTAGTTAAATACAAGTCGACCTTATAAAAGCGTATTAAAAAATTAAAAAAAGGGTACCAACTTCACATTTAAATAATTACTTATAATTAACCAGTGGGTGGACAAACGAAATTAATGGCTGGACAAACATGGGCAAACGACCTATGTGGTTTAAAATAATTTGTTGCAATTTGTGGGCGGCAGTGAAAAATTTGCAAAAATCGTTCGTGAAGGTAACATATGGTAACATGCAATTTTCCAGGATTTCTTGACGCTAGAACCGATTTATTCTGTCTTCAATTTGCACAATCGGTCGTTGCTGCCCAGGAGAAACATCCCCACATCATTACAAAGCCTCCTCCGAATTTAATTGTATGATTACAATATTTAGGAAAGAATCTTGTTCCGATAGGATGTCCGACACTTGTTATTACATCAGAATGAAACAAATTAAATTTTCATTCATCTATGTATATTATATGTATAAAAAAATGAATGCTGTGCGTTAGTCACCCAAAGGCTCGAGAACGGCTAGACTGATTTGGGTGATTCTTTTTTTGTTTTGTTCGTCTCAATACAGGGGTGGTTTAAAAAACAAAAGAAAATTCCGAAAAACTTAAGGAAACAGCTCAAAAAATAAATCGAAAAAAAGGAAAATATCTACTTTGATTAGATTTTAACACTTTGAATTCAAAAAATTTAAGTCGAAGTAACACTTTGAATGCAAAACATTTAAGTCAAAGTTTACTGAGATGATTTTACGACAGACGTTTTATGCGGAATTTCAATTCAAAAGAAAAGTATTTTTAGAGCAGGCCATCCCAAATGTGATCGAAATCGGATTCGCGCAAATTTGGTCAAAACAAGCTATGCACAAATTTTTGCCGTTTTTTTACTTGAAAAACAATTATTAACACGTTCCCTGCCAGAATTTTCAAGAAAGCTTTCGTGAGAGACTTACACGTAAAATTGCATTTGGTAAGAGAGAGCCTTTATTTGTGTACCGTTGATAGAAGGTACATGTGACAGGGAACGTGTTAATAGACCTGCTCATTGATCGAAAAAGGTGATAGCTATATCCGGTGAATATGGCGAGTGTGGTAGAAGTTCCCATTTGAGCGATTCCAATGTGTCCTCCGCTGATTTGTGAAGATGTGGTCTTGCATTGTAATGTTGGCATCTTCGAATTCTTTTTTCCCTCCGGATCGCGTATGATATTCAACGTTAAAATCACCACTTTTAAACAATTGAAAACATTCACTGAATATAAATATTGCTATTTTTAAATAGTTTCGGAATAAATTTGAGATTTAAATATTACTATTTTTAAATAGTTGAATGTGTTGTAATTAATTAAATTAACTTAAAAAAACTTTCTTTCCGGAGTTCTGAATTAAAAAGCAGGTGGGCGAATTATTCTGCGTTTGAGTAGTAATATTATTTTGACCTTTCATAGAAAAATGAAAGAGGATTAACTTGAATATATTTTATTTTAAAGTAAAGCATACATACACTTGTTATTTTTGTTATAAACTTCTTTTTTGGGTTGAGTTACTTAACCTTCTTCCAACACTTAAACTTCTTTATATTTTTTTAAACAATAAACTAGCGCTTATTTCATTGAGAATCGGCGATTATAATATCAGAGGCTGCAATTTTGTTTATTTTCGAAAAAAATCTTCATTCAGGTAAAGTATACCCATCAAAAACATAAAATGTAAAAAAATGCCAGTATTTTAATTAGCAGAATATGTTACCATGCAATTGCCAAGTAATTATAACTATTATAGAAATAAAGATGTCTAATATTAGCTGCGTTTTTTTCACCGGGGTTTGTGACCAGATCAGCGGTTTTACATGTAAGTCACTTAAATCCTGTCCCTGACCAGGGTTTCGGTCACACACCCAGATGATTAGTTCCAAATATTCTACCAGAGGCGCTGTTCCCATATACGATAGTAAGGTATCTCTCATCAACGACAACCGCGCCACCTGTGAGTCCCGCCAAGCAAAACTTCTATTGCAAATGAATAAAAATGCAAGGTTTTGTCTTTCTCACTATCACTATCGCAAAGAGGGACGCAGCACCGACGTCCACTCACTCGTTTTTTTGCGTTCCACTCACTCGTTTTTTTGCGTTTGTTTCCATTGACTGAGCACATGGCTTGCATTAGAAGTTTTGGCGGAAAAACCTGTAGGTGGCGCTAGTGGAGATACCTTACTAGCGTATTTCGTATTTAAAATGTTGGCTAAGCCGGGTTTTTAACCTGAGTCGTTTTTTTCATTTGACGCTAATCTGGTCACAAACCCCGGTGAAAAAAACGCAGCTATTGATACGGTCACTATAAATGTTGATAGGTAATTTATTAGATAACCATTTATAACAAAGTTGTTGAATAGGTGCCTCCATAGACACTAACTAATATAACTGACTTGGTTTTACATAAGATCTCACAACTTTTTACGGCAGAAGAACTGCGTTGCGAGACTTGGCATTTTTTTACATTTTATGTTTTTGATGGGATCTCATTTCTTTTTGTAGGCCATCCTCCTTTTTTTTAGAGGGTAATATACATATATTGTTCGTCAGCTACTGATTTTCTTAAAACCCACTCCCTGTCTCTATTGATTTTTCTCAGATGCATTGATGTATTTTTCATTTACTATAATGAAATTTCGGGATTTTTCCTTTTTTTCCTTCCTCTATGGGCTTAACGCTAACTAAAATTCAAAATTTGAACAAACTAATCTACTCAAAATCGTTTAGCAGATGTCTTCGAGTGAGTAGGTCAAATTTTCCGCTGCGATATTTTGCTCGTTTTTAGTGGTACAAACTCATTAAAAGTGCGGCTGAAGTGTTGTAGGCGATAGTTCAGAGACTTCATTATCCCTGGCGAGTTGTGTTTTCTGGAAGTGCTAACAAGGGAATAGAAATTTTTCTTTTTTGCTTTTTACCATCTGCAAGACATCGTCAGTAATGAGTCACAAAGTCGAGACACGGTCGAAAGCAGCAGGCAACGCTGATACGCCAAAGCCCAATAATACGCCAAAGTCCAATAACCCCAAGGACGGAACAGCTGTAGCAGCTGATAAACAAACTAAGCTGATCAAGAGCCTGGAGGAAAATATGAACTGCCGTTTTATGTCGCTTGAAAAAACATTGGCTACGTTTATGAGTGATGTTAAGGGCCAAATATCGAACTTAAGTTCTCTCCTCGTCACCATCGAGCAGAATTTCAAAGCAAAATTAAAGGAATGCCAGCTTGATTTTGCTAATAAAATTGCTATGCTAGAGGACAAGATCGAGGTCATGGAGCGTCGCAGCATTGCGGCGGATATCACTTTAACAGGAGTCCCTTTCGTCCAAGGAGAAAACGTGCGCCAGATCGTGGAGTCTATTGCTGCAGAGCTTAAAGTACCTGGTTTGGTACCGCTTGATGCGTACCGAGTGCGATCTAAACGGTCACCTTCCAGCATGATCATCGCCAAACTACCAGCAGTGAAAGACAAAAAAGAGCTTTTGCGCAACTACTATGCCCGGCTAAAAGATTGCCCCTTGACTCTTCATGACATCGGGTTAGACAGCGATGCTAAAATTTTTGTGAACGAGTGCCTCACCGGTCGAATGTATGGCATCAGACGGTATGCGGAAAGACTCAAACGTAACGGGGACATTGCAGCTGTTTTTACGCTTAATGGATTGGTTTTCATACGTGCCACAGCTGAAGCTGAACCAGAGCAGGCTAAATCCATCGAGTTTCTCGAGTCGAAATTGCAGCGGCGTAGGAGTACTTAGCTGAAGTATCCAAATTTACATTATTCTTTTTTTCTGTAATCTCCTTCTTTCTCTTTACTCCTGAGATTTCTTAGTATTTGTATACATTTAGCTTAACTATTAGTTAGATTTTTCTATTTATTATTAATTTCTTAGTTACACATTCACTGCCTTTAGTACTAATTTTTCATACATTGTAAATCCCTGTGGCCTTGTTTTTTCGGCTATTGGTCTATAGATCGAGCTCTGTTTACTACAAACTTATCGTTACTAAGCTGTCGCTGTTCTATTCTATTTTAACCGATTTTCCCCTGCCATTCTGTACTTGATTTCTTTAACCTGTCTGGTTTTTGCTGTGTTCCGTTCGTTTACATATCTATTTATTTATTTATTTGCTTATAGCCATATATTGCTGGTTCTGCATTTTGTTCTCATCTATTTAGTTTTTATATTCATTTAACATGTCGGCAAAGATTGTACTTAGAACGTTTTGCAAACAGAGACCGGGGCTTAATGTTTGCCATCTCAACACTCGTAGTCTCGTGGCTTGTCTGGATGAATTTAAATTTACCGTCAATAATTCCAATGTTGACGTCATTATGATTAGTGAGACATGGCTTGGTGATCATGTAAAGGACGATTTAGTAAACATCCCGGAGTACAACTTGTACAGACATGATAGGCTCACACGTCGTGGTGGTGGTGTAGCCATTTTCGTGCGTCGACAGTTTGCGGTGCGCGCCGTCTTTAAGTCGAGTGGTCAAGACGCTGAGTTTTTGTTCTTGGAGGGGTTAATGGGGGATAATCTCAATCTTGTTGGTGTTGTCTATAATCCCCCAAAGATATTTCCCTCTGAACTTATTGATTTTCTTAAAGATGCTTCATATAAATATGATAACGTAATTGTAGGAGGTGATTTCAATATTAATCTGCTTGTAAATAACACAAAATCTGATCAGTTTTGCGATGAAATAGATGGGCTGGGTCTTTCAATAATCTCTAATAATATACCAACCTGCTTTTCCACTACAGCTTCTACGCTTTTAGACTATTTTATAGTGGACTCTCGGAACAAAGCGCAGTTTTGGAATCAATGTTCCTTTCCAAATTCAGACCATGATCTTATATTCTTATCCTATAAGTTACCAAACATAAACAGTCAAACTAAGGAAAAGTCTGAATTCAGAGATTTTCGTGCAATCGACTATGAAAAACTGGCAAATGAATTCTCAAGTCTTCCATGGCAGGATGTCTATCAAGCCCAGGATATCAACCTTAAGCTTGATATTTTTAATACTTTAGTGAACTCTCTCTTCGAAAATAGTGTCCCACTTCGAACTAAAACTCACTGCAACAAAGACCCTCCCTGGATGTCGACTGATCTTCTAATATTAATGAGCACCAGAGATATGTTGTTACGTCGGTGGAAGAGGACAAGATCAGGAGAACATCGCTCTCTTTTTGTTGAGAGTAGAAACAACGTGAACAATGCTGTTGAAAGTGCTAAAAGGAAATATTTCGATACGCTTTTGAAATCCAATAACTCCAAAAAATTATGGATGCAATTGCGCAGTAATGGTATTGTGTCTAAGGGCCTAACTGGGTTTACTAAGCTTACCCCTAATGAGCTGAATCAGTTTTTCACGGCTAGTGGTCAAGCTAACGATGGTCAATCATCGCATACTTGTGTTGCGCGTTGTACTCCGGGTTTTAGTTTTCGGGGAGTTACACGTGATGAGATAGTATTAGCAGTAAATTCAATTAAATCTTCTGCATCTGGGCTCGACTTTGTTGATACCAAGTTCTTCAAACTACTCTTGCCATATGTGATGCCTTACATCTTAGATATTTTCAACTTTATATTCACCTCGTCTCAATATCCCAACATCTGGAAAACTTCAAAGGTACTCCCAATTCCAAAGATCTCATCACCATCTCGACCAAGTGACTTTAGACCTATAAGCATTTTACCATTCATTTCAAAGGTCCATGAGAGGTTGATGTTTCAGCAGATATCCGATTTTATCTCGAAGCACGATTTATTGTCAAGGGACCAGTCTGGTTTTCGTAAAAAGCATAACACTCTTTCTGCTCTTTTAAAGATAACTGAGGATATCAGAGAAAAAATTGACACCGATGAAGTTACTGTACTAGTGTTGTTGGACCTCTCGAAAGCATTTGACTCTGTGAATCACGAAAAAATGTTAACCAAACTAAGAACTCGCTATGGTTTTGATTCTCCATCAGCGAAATTAATTAATAATTACCTGGTAGGCAGGTCGCAAAGTGTCTACTTAAATGGCGAATTCTCTGACTTTGCGCAAATTAAGAGCGGAGTTCCCCAGGGATCAATTCTGGGCCCGTTGCTATTCTCACTCTATATTGACGACCTCAGTGACACGGGCCTGAAGTCCAATATCATGAAATATGCCGATGATATACAACTATATTTGTCGGCTCCACGGTGTGATACATGTGATTTGATCTGTGATATGAACTGTGATCTTAGGGTAGTTTCTCAGTGGGCAAAGTGCAATGATTTAGTTTTAAATGGAAAAAAAACGCAGGCGATTGGTCTATATAAAAAGGCAATTGATATGTCATCTCTTCCACCTATTCTCCTTAATGACACAGTAGTACCCTTTGCACGGAAAGTTAAAAACCTCGGCGTCATATTTAATAATACTTTAACTTGGCAGGATCATGTCCAGATGCTTACCTCGAGGATTTATGGAATCTTGAGACAGTGGTGGACATCTTGTCGTGGTATTTCCACCCGAGTGAGAAGACATTTGGTATTGACATCTATTATGCCATTGATCAACTATTGTGATTGCCTTTACAGCTCACTGAACGCCGATCACTTTTTTGAATTACAAAAAGCTTTCAATGCTTGCGTCCGCTTTATTTACCGTTTGCGCCGTTTCGACCATGTCTCACCATATGCTACACAAGTCCTTGGAATGAATCTCTGTGATCATTTTAAGTTTAGAAAATGCCTATACTTGTATAAAATTATCAACAACATGACACCAGACTATCTGAGTGAAAGGATCCGTATGCTAAACTCGCAACGAAACCGCAATATTCTTATACCTAAGTTTAAGTATCTGCAGTCGAGGAACTCATTCTTTGTTCAGGCTGCTAAACTCTGGAATGGATTAAGTACAGAATGTAAGGTCGCGACATCTGTGGGTAGATTTAACAGAGCCTATAGGGATACCATCTTGACTGCTAATGTTAATGCTAATTAAATACGGGGTATTGTAATGTCGTAATTCTTATTATTATATTTATTTTTGGTTCTTCTTTGTTCTTTTATACCTTCTTACTCGTAGTTAGTTATTTACTTTCTGTTAATCATTTTATTTTATTTTTATTTTTAAAATTAATGTTGATTTAAAGTCATAACCTAAATTTTTCAGTCATTCATTTTGTTTTTTTTTTCTTCTTTTTTTTTTGTTTTTTGTTTTCCTCTTTCTTTTCTTTCTCTCTAGTTTATAGCTTTTATTTTTCCTTTTTGTAATTTTCGAGATGTGATAATTAGGCAGTGATTAGGTACGTTATAAGGTTAGGCCTTTGTACCAAAGATCAATAAAATTATTATTATTATTATTATTATTACTTGGCGGGGGCACTACCGTGCCCCCAGAACGATTCATAGCCTACTACTACATTCATCCTTTCAAAATTAAATCGCGGCCAGTGGCAAGCATGAGTACAAGTGCATGCGTTATTTGTTGAATGAACGTAATTTTTAATAAAATCATTATTTTTCATTAAATATAATGAAATTTCGGTATTTTTCAGTTTTTCCTTCCTTTGTAGGCTACACAATAACTGTGTTCAAAATTTGGAGCTTGTGGGTCTGCTAGAAGTACCTTAGAATTTTGATGATCGGTGAGTCAGTGACAAAATTAAAGAAATTTGACCAGCGATAATTCGTAAACTACTGGTTCAAATTTAATGTAATTTGTAAATATATCTAGCTATGTAATGCCCCCTTGCTCACTGAAAATTTAGGCTTCTAGTTTTTTCCGCAACGAAGTTACAGGGGGTCGAAAATGGCCCGAATGGCTTCGAGAAAAGGATGTTTCGGCCGTGCGTCGACTTGGCGGGGGCACTGCCGTGCCCCAAGATTTGAGATCAATTTGAGGCAGTATAAAACACTTTGAACAGCTCTCATTCTATTATTACAAGAGACAGTATAACTACTCAAAATGTCTCAATAAAACAAGCTGTCACACAAAACTTTCAAAAACTTATGCCATAAATGTTCCACTCATCCGCTCTTTTTCCTCTATTCTTATACCGCCCACCGTGAACCGCCTAATCATTCATTTTAGCGCTCAAATATTTATTTTAGCGCTCAATTGTTTTGTACTACCGACTACATATTAATAATTACTGCGAAACAAATTTCTTACTGCCCAAATGGATTATTAACTACCCAATTTAACATCTCGGATATTTAAAAAAAATCCCAAAAATCTACACTGGACAGCAAATAAACCGGGCCGGGCCGTCCGCTACCTTGGAACTCTGATTCGATTTTCTCAAAAAGTATAAAACTTACAACCATCAAAAATATACCTACAGAAAGTGCGTTTCATGATGATTAAAATGAGTGGAAACTCATTGAGATTAATCAATTTATTAAGTGATTATTAAGGATTTTACAAAGAAGAGTCGTTTTTCAGTCGTGTTAATCGTTAGTAATCATAAAATGAAAAGCAAAAATTAAAGCCAGAAACAAAGAAAAAATTTAAAAAAAGTTTTTGATCAGTATTTACTATTCCCTCCCCTTGCTTGGATAACTGCCAGCATCCTCGTATTCATCGAGCTCACGAGCCTGACGATGAAATCTTGAGGAATTGCATTCCACTCATCTTCAATTGCTATTCGGAGCTCTGGAAGCCTTGTTGGAGCAGGTACCCGGGCTCGAACCCGAATTTTCAGCTCATCCTATCAGTGTTCTATCGGATTCAAGTCCGGGCTTCGAGCTGGCCAGTCCAGATGATCGTTATATTCAACTTACTGTTCTGCGAAATCGCCACCTCAACGCAGTTCAAGTCCAACAAAGTCGGCGTGACGAACGCCAAGTGGTCATAAGTTCAGATTCCGTCAGAAGGAGACGGACTGAACAGAACCTGGCTCCAAAAAGAGCTGCAACAGCCCCAGCATTAACGGTAGCCCACCGTCGAGCACGACTTGAGTTTGCTCGAGAGCATAGGGATTGGACGCTACAGCAGTGGGGTAATGTACTCTTCACCGATGAGACCAGGGTAAGTCTACATGAAGTAATCGACGTCAGAGAGTATATCGTCGCCCTGGAGAACGTTATTCTCAGTGTTGCATCGAGGAAACTGTTGCTTATGCAGGAGGATCTGTAATGCGTTCAATCCCTATGTTCTCGAGCAAACTCAAGTCGTGCTCGACGGTGGGCTACCGTTAATGCTGGGGCTGTTGCAGCTCTTTTTGGAGCCAGGTTCTGTTCAGCCAGTCTCCTTCTGACGGTATCTGAACTTATGACCACTTGGCGTTCGTCACGCAGACTTTGTTGGACTTGAACTGCGTTGAGGCGGCGATTTCGCAGAACAGTAAGTTGAATATAACGATAATCTGGACTGGCCAGCTCGAAGGCCGGACTTGAATCCGATAGAACACTTATGGGATGAGCTGAAACTTCGGGTTCGAGCCCGGGTACCTGCTCCAACAAGGCTTCCAGAGCTCCGAATCGCAATTGAAGAGGAGTGGAATGCAGTTCCTCAAGATTTTATCGTCAGGCTTGTGAGCTCGATAAATACGAGGATGCTGGCAGTTATCCAAGCAAGGGGAGGGAATACTAAATACTGACCAAAAACTTTTTTTAAATTTTTTCTTTGTTCCTGGCTTTAAGTTTTGCTTTTCATTTTATGATTGATTACTAACGATTAACACGACTGAAAAACGACTCTTCTTTGTAAAATCCTTAATAATCACTTAATAAATTGATTAATCTCAATGAGTTTCCACTCATTTTAATCATCATGAAACGCACTTTCTGTAGGTATATTTTTGATGGTTGTAAGTTTTATACTTTTTTAGAAAATCGAATCAGAGTTCCAAGGTAGCGGGCGGCCCGGTTTATTTGCTGTCCAGTGTAGTTCCCTTTTTTTATAATTATTTTTCATGACGCATTATTGGAACATCCTCTTTAATGTTAAAATTCATTTAGATCTGATATCTTTCCAATTTCTTAACCGCTATCGACTAAATTTGATCCGCACATTCATAAAATGTCTTCCTAAGCCATATGTCAAAATTGTGGTGAATATTCAAAGGAGTGGGAAGCTTCACTAATTTCTAAAAGAGATGTCAATACTAATCCAGTTATTGGTACTTTTGATTTTGCTTTTGATAACATGTACTGAAGTATAAACTCAAATTTGTATGAATTGTTGCAATTGATTCTATTTGTAGCAGAAGCCTATTTTAAAGCGATTATAATTTATATAGGGGAGTCCAGAAACACTTGATTATAATCTCTTTAAAACCTTCTACGCAAATAAAGGGAAATTAGGTTTTTCATGGTTTCCTTGAAATTTCGGGTATGTATTGCGTTGTCAGTCCGCGTAAGAGAAGTGTTCACGCTATGTCAATTGGTAAAGTAACAATGTATGAAAAGGCCTAAAGTCGTTGAAGTTTTAGAAAGTTGGGACAGACAGCGGACGAATGGGGCATTCATGGGAGAAATAAGTAGCAGACGATGAAATCTTTCCTGCGAATCGTATTTACCAACAAGCACGTCAATGTGTCAATATTTTATGCTTTCTGAATAAAATATAAATTTCCATTAAGGGTAAAAAATGAACAATTCACGAACGGAAAGGTGTTGTGTGTATCTTATTCACTGGCGTCCAATCCATTCTTTCTTGTCAAAACACCCAGTTTGGTCCACTAATGCATAGAGAGCTTCATCTACTCGGGTCTTCTCGCTAGGCGGATGAAGTACAATACAGGAGTAGATAAGCTCGTTGGCTTACTCTCCGGGTGTTGTGGCTCAAGCTTCCAGTTAGCGCTTATATAGTAACACGTCCTATAGATGTACATTTGCAGCATTGTCATTAGATGGTGTGCTCCTGATGGCTCCAGTAGCAGCCGATGGGAATAAATAGAAAGTGTGATATGTTTACGCGGAATGAAAGCAAATTTGATGAAAATTGAAAAAGGAAATGAGGCATTGATGTTTGGTGATATTCTTGAAAAATTGGATTACACATATTTCAAGCGAATTACAGATGTGTGTGCGTGTGTGGCGAGTACGCATCAGAAAATTTCCATTTTATTCCAAATTCTGCTTCAAGCACAACGTTTGGTAACCCCATACATCCTTCAGTATGTTGACAAAGGATGCTTCCGACATTTGGGAAGGATGCTTTCCTTCCACCCAATTTGATCAAATATTTAATCAAATTATTGCATGTCGTTGTATCGGAACCAACTTGTTTGTCATTTATCGATTTTAGAGTGGATGGCTAAGACTTGCCGGATTTAGTCAGCATATCACTTCAGCTGGGAGGAAACTTGTCCATTCTTTTCATATACTATAAACAAATTATTTCATATGCATGCATATACATACATACTTAATATTTTAGTCATAATAAATAATTAAAATCCCTATATGGTGCCCTTAAATCTCACTTATTTTTGTTGTAAGTGAAATTTGTCAACGTTTTCTATAAAAAATTCTTTTCCCCATGTCCCCGAGTAAAACTTTTTCATCGGGGCATACGCGCCCAAATGAGGCGCAGACTCGGAGGCATCAACACGCCCAAGCCTAGCCTATTCAACGAACAATTACGCCCGTAAAAAGCATGAATATACCCGTCGATAAACTTGTATGAGGGGAATAAATTTGTTTGTTTGTTGCAGTTACAATGTGCACTGTACCTCATTTGGGATGTTTTAGGTGCGCTAGGATTAGAGTTATACGTGTTTGTTGGGGGCTACATTTTAACAACTTTAATATTTTGCTGCGGTGTACCGTGCCTCATTTGGTTATACATAGAACGTGTATGTCGTGTCTCTTTTGACTATGTTTCGGCCTGTTAAACATTACTCGTGTTTCCTAAGAGCATATGAGCCGGTGGGAGTCATAGTGTCGTAAGTCAATAATCTTCAAAAACTGTGTTAAGACTTAAATCATATCACTTACCCATCACCCTGTTAAGATACCATATTAATATTAAAATTTGAATTACGCCACTGAGGCTATTGAGTATGTCATATGAAAAGGAAGTAACACGTTCAAGGGTTTTTATTGCACGAATCGTTCAATTGGTTATTAAGGACGAAAAAACCACGGAGCGCTATTAAGTTAGGGGGTGCAAATCACAGATAGGGGTGGAAATGCAACCCTTACGGCTTTTTGAGTATATCTCGAAAACGAAGTAAAATTTGGGATTTCTTTATATGGCAAATTTTGTAGAGAATAAGATTATATATCGAAATAGCTTATTTAAAAAATTACAAATTTTAAGTTCAAAATATATTAAAAAAACTTTAACACAAAAATGCAAAAAATTGTTGATGATATGAAAAAATGCTTGAAATGAAAATTATAGACAATTTTATGATCTACAAAATTCATAATAACCTCAAATGACGTATTTCGCATAGGAAACGAAATAATTGCGAAAAACCGATTTTCGTGACCTTTGACCTTGAATAACTTACAACGCAGACACGAGATTTTATGAGACTTTCGAGACAACTTTCAGAACACCAAAATGAACGTGTATACGAGCTTCGAGCTTATTACCTCTCATTCCGAGGTGAAACCCCTAAATGATTGGACTACAATCGAAGTAGCTTTTATGAAGTTTTTTGTCGAAAAGCAAAAGCAAATGTAACGGAAATGAATTTTTAGATTTATTCTGAACTTTTCTTTTTATTTAAACGCAACTTTTAAACCGAAACGAGAACGCATCATTTGGTTTTTGGTTTATTGAATTTTGTAAAATATTAGTGGAGAAAAAGGGATTTTGACAGTAGAAATCCTCATATAATATAGAAAGTCTGTTTGTTTGTTTGTTTGTTTGTTGCTCAATCACGCCTAAACGATCGGCCCGATCATTTTCGTTTTTTGAGTGAAGACACTACATATTCCGGCCTAACCTACAGGCTATTTTTTCTTCGCGGGTTTTAAAATGGCGGACCCAAGGTGGCGGCCAAAATTTGTAAATATCAAGGGATTGCCATTAAAATTAGTATTTGGGGGTTTTCGGAGCTCCTGATTGCGAATCTGCGATTTCATTCATTGAGTTGAGCAGAGCACGCAACTCAGAGGATTCCTAGAAAAATTCAAGTGAATCCCCCTCACGTTTCACCTTAGCGCAACCCCATAAGGCCCAACGCAGTGCAAGGGGGTAAAGGGAACGGAGAAAAAGAAGAACTTTCCCGCATTCCAACCCTTTCCATAAAGGGCACCGATGAGGCACAGGCTCTGTGGCTTCAGCGCGCTGTTCACCGACTGCTTGTGCGTGGAAGTCTCATTGGAAAGCACAACCCAATGTTTGCAACTTTGGGACTTGAAAGTTTTTCTCGATTTCAGCCACATGAACAATCTGATAGTTATACAATCTGCTGTGGTAGTACTTATAATATACCGGGTAAAACCGGGTAACCCAGCTAGTAATATATAACATTAAGCATGATTTAAGTCGGACAATTTTTTTGAATTGTTAATCATGGTATTATGGTAAACTATTGATAGATGAGAAATTGTTTTCTGAGATATTATGGAAATGCGTCCATAAGCTTGAATACCACATACTACACCCAACACACTTCACTATATATGTACTCTTGAGCTCCATTCATATAATTTCTTAATTGAGAGATCACGAGTGAGCATTTTTGAGGGAATGGACTTCGTTGTAAACATTGATTCAAAACATTCGAACTTGCTAGCGAAAATGTTGCATTTTTTTGGCTTTTTACCGTAGTGACTTGGGGAGGGGCTTAAAATGACCGTATTTTACGATCTCATGTAAAGCGGTCATGATTCCCTGGTCGTTCCAAACTCACGCGAGCGTAGTCCTCGGCTATCTTTAGGACCGAAGATGATATACATACATATACATATGTATGTATAATTCATATGCTTCTTTTTATATCAGTCACATACTATGTTACTAGTCTATCCTTTACTTCATACCGCTAGTGTAGACACCACCATTCTCTGATGCCACTTCATTCTATACTATTGATAGCTCAACTTATATAGATTAGTAGTTAAAAAAAATCAAAATGGCGAAAAGTGATTTTGATTTGGTAACCCGACCTTTACACGGGACAGTGTTACTGACGGACAATTCTGTCTGTTTCCTTAAGTTCCACATTATACTGATATGCGAAATCTGCAGACAACTGTTTTTCTCCAGCCAAAACATTGCCGGGCAGGCTGCGTCAATACCATATTTTTTCATCGCGGAGTGCAGAGCAAGATTTAGTGTAGAAGCAGCTTTCGGACGAATGGCTTCAAGATTCAGAATACTTCATCGGCCACTTGAAGTGAAATTAGAAACTGTGGACTGGATTATAAAGTGTTGCTGTATTTTGCACAATTATATGACTGTTCGGAAGCAAACTCCCATTTTTTAAGAAGATATTCATCCTGACAAAATGCCAGAAACAGTGCATGAAATTGCATAATACTGCATCAACGCCTGTGATGTACCATTTCAGTGGGAAAAAATTGGAAGTGAAAAATATTAAATAAATAATTTCGAATATGTATTTTCTTTTTCTGTTATTAAGCGGTCCAAAAATTTCACTTTTACAAACGAAATTAAATTTGAAATATATGTATTTTTTTTTTTTGTCCAACATATGTCCCACAAAGACTCTTCACTTTTTTTAAAATTAAAATCACATCCATCTTAATTTAACCTTTGATGATAACTCTGACCAAGCTTTGATTTTTAAATCGGCTCGTTTATATGTATTTGTTTTGTATGCATATCCCACAAGCAAGGATTAGCTTAAGGTGGACATACACGTTAGGTTTTGCATGACGGTTTCAGCCTTGCATGCATAACCGAGAGTTATAACCGAGTTTCATATTGCACATATACGTTAGGGTTTGCATGCACAGTTTTGCCATAAACTCTCAGTTAAAGACAGTTGGAGCTACGTGACGGTGTATGTAAGACAGTTATCTAAACTACTGTGCACAGTATACCAACAATGGACGACGACGATGTGATAGCTTTACTTGGCTTAACACGTGTTCTACAGAACAGAAAAAGAAAAAGAGATCGCACTAAATGGTGTAAACGTAAACACTAGTTATTGAAAAGAAAGCAGTTCTCTCACGTAAATTTGAAAAATGAATTGAGATTTACACCAAAAGATTATAAAAATTATTGACGAATGGATGAAAAACTATATTTGAAACTGTTATCATTGATCAGTCCGTTAATACAAAGGCAAGATACTGTTATGAGAAAAGCTATAAAGCTATATCAGCACATGAGAGACTAACAGTAACATTAAGATGTCTTGCAACAGGAAGAACATAATGAGCGTTTTAAATATTCTGCCATTATATCATTTCAGGCTTTGGGCCGAATAATACCAGAAACATGTGATGCTACTTATAAACCTCTGAAAAAGGACTATCTATAGTATCTACAGGTGACAACTGTGCATGTAAGCAGGCCGGGCGCCACACACGTTCGGTTATGCATGCGCGCAAACGTAACCGAGCGGCAAAAAATATCAATTTTGATATTTGCTAGGTTGCATGTACATGCGCCGATAACTGTATAGTTTTATCACATACACGCTAGGGTTTACCTGTCGATTCTCCATGCAAGGTTAAAACCGTCTAGTGTAAGAAAATTAGTTCAAAAATAGGCAAATAGACCGAATAATTGGTGTAGTTTTGAAAATTGGTACAGTTATTCCTTGAGGGGTCTTGATTAACATACTAAAAGTCCTCGAGGGTGGGGGTGGTGTTGGGGGTGGGGGAGGGGTTTGAATGTCACTTTTTCGAGGTTTTCGTTCATATCTCGAAAACTTTTAGAAATATCATTACGATTAGTTCTACGAAAATTAACTACATAAAATTTCCAACAAATTAGGTTATATTCATTTTTACTGTAGGACCTATACTTAAGGAGCTATAGGCAATTTAAGTTGGCAAAAATAAAAGTATACTCACACATCTGTAATTCTGATGTTCTTGAAAACTTTACGCGGCTGCGCCACGTTATCGTGGCTAAATTGTTACCATTTTTATGTTTGCTGACCGTTACGTGAACATACCGCAAAGTTTTACGGAATAGATATTCAAAACAACCAATGGATATTTTTTGTAATTGGAATTTTGAACAAAAGCCCTCAATGAAGGATATAGCAGCCATCTTCTATAACCCAACATCAACTCCAGAAGCCATACAAGAATCAGGAGAAAGGATGTTTCTGACAGTGTACCGGACACCCTCTACTCAGACAGATCTTAACAGCTATCGATACTCATGTTTTTTTAAATGCAGTACCAAGCTCAAACCTGATCTATCTTCTCCCCCTCCTGCTGAAGGGTCAACGAAATATCACACTTTTCGGGTGTACCATCAAGTACAAGAGTGGTTAGGGAACCAACTGCCTCCAGAAATGTAGGGTTGGAAGCGAGGAGCTGATAGAAACTTAGAGCCAGTCACTACCTTGGATCCTCCCGCTCCTGACAACGTGTTGAGTTTCATTTTTTGCCGCTGCATGCATGGCTGTTCTGCAAAATGTGGATGTCGAAAAGCCGGTATTAATTGCAGTCTTGTTTGCAACGGCTGCCTAGGAGCGTGTACGAACTGTTTAAGTAAAAAGATTAATTTTATAAAAGCTCTTATGCATTATACAGGAAAGCTGCGTTATTCATTATTATCTTCCATTTCATTTAAATCGACAGAGACACAGCGGCAAAAAATGGAACTCAACACGTTGTCAGGAGCGGGAGGATCCAAGGTAGTGACTGGCTCTAAGTTTCCATCAGCTCCTCGCTTCCAACCCTACATTTCTGGAGGCAGTTGGTTCTCTAACCACTCTTGTACTTGGTGGTACACCCGAAAAGCGTGATATTTCGCTGACCCTTCAGCAGGAGGGGGAGAAGATAGATCAGGTTTGAGCTTGGTACTGCATTTAAAAAAACATGAGTATCGATAGCGGTTAAGATCTGTCTGAGTAGAGGGTGTCCGGTACACTGTCAGAAACATCCTTTCTCCTGATTCTTGTATGGCTTCTGGAGTTGATGTTGGGTTATAGAAGATGGCTACTATATCCTTCATTGAGGGCTTTTGTTCAAAATTCCAATTACAAAAAATATCCATTGGTTGTTTTGAATATCTATTCCGTAAAACTTTGCGGTATGTTCACGTAACGGACAGCAAACATAAAAATGGTCACAAGTTAGACGCAATAACGTGGTGCAGCCGCGTAAAGTTTTTAAAAACATCAGAATTACAGATGTGTGAGTATACTTTTATTTTTGCCAACTTAAATTTCCTATAGCTCCTTAAGTATAGATCCTACAGTAAAAATGAATATAATCTAATTTGTTGGAAATTTTATGTAGTTAATTTTCGTAGAACTAATCGTAATGATATTTCTAAAAGTTTTCGAGATATGAACAAAAATCTCGAAAAAGTGACATTCAAACCCCTCCCCTACCCCCAACACCACCCCCACCCTCGAGGACTTTTTTTGTGTTAATCAAGACACCTCAAGGAATAACTGTACCAATTTTCAAAACTACACCAATTATTCGGTCTATTTTAATTAATTTTCTCAGGCTAAGTGAAAATAAATGACAATGTTAAACTTGAGTGGACAAAAGAAAGTCTTGAACAAGCTAGCTATAGAGCTGGGCAGGTGAATTTTTCAGCATTTCTACTAACATTTTACCATGCAGTCAGCCCTTCTTGGTATACTATGTTTTTGGACGACGTTAAAAAAGCAATGTGGGATCGACTGGAAGCTGACTTTTTGGATAATGTGATACCTGAAATAAGCTACACACAAGAGCCGGAAGAGTTTATACTACACATTTATCAAGGGAAAAAAACTTCGGAAAATGTCGTTTTAAAGTATAAGGACTATGAGTCAGTTGAGGCATTTGTTGACGACTTTATTGGGCAGATTCCTAGAAGAAAAAGAAAGCATATTGTCATACAGAATGCAATCGATAATTACACACATCCTGCTCTTAGCATTAAAAAGGCCCGAGAAAAAGCAATAAAAGGTACCGCTAAAAAGGTGCATGACATGTTTGAACTACGGTTAGAAGACTTGGAAGTGACAATAAGAATAAAAAAACCATTACCATCACACCTTAATGTTAAAGATCTTGTCACGCTTTTAATATCAAATGTGCATTTTGACGATCCGACAATTAGCGAACAAGAAAAGCAGAAAAAGATTATTCAGATTAAAGATACAATTTTCGGTATTCTAAATAGGCTAAAAAAAGATTCAATAACTGCAAAAGCAACTGATCAGCGACAAATTACTAAAGATAGTGATGTTTTGGATGTACCATACGAAAAGCAAAGTTCAGGAGAATACTTGACAACGCCAGTGCCTATTAATACAAATATAAACAATTTGTCGGATTTCTTTACGGATATATTTCTTCAGACGCCTGAAGAAAAGCGTAAACCTGATGCAATACTTTCGGAAATAAAAGAATCATTCAACACTGCGGGACTACGTCAAGAGCATATGACAATCATTGACAAAATTAATGGTCTGGAGAGTACTGTCAATGAATTAATACAAAGATTCCCCCGAGAATCTATGGAAATATCAAAAAGATGTTATGATAAAAACTTGATTTTCATCTACACCGACATTATTAAACCGAGAATTATTTGCGATAAATTAGCTCGATACTTACGACTGATGCCGACACAATCGTGTGAGGGTGTACTAAGATTTGAACATGTAGAATACTGTCCTATCGAGAAAACATTTATAGAAGGTATTTCTATAAAAATAACTGACAGCCAGGGCGAATTGATTAATTTTAAACCAAGCTATATCCCGACTTATGTGATGCTCCATTTTAAAACACAATAAACTATAAATATATGTGCATCCCCAGACAGTTTTCAATTTGATAGCACTGTGCCTGACTTTAAGCCCTTAAGAAAAATGAATTCGTATTATACACGATACTACTTACTGCAAAGTGGTGGTAACTTGTCGGATATAGGTGAGCTGTACCGAGCGCCGCTTACTTATCAGCAAGGAAGAGGTATTGGCAGTTTCTTCAGCGGACTATTTCGCTATTTACAGCCATTAGTTGCTTCAGGCGCTAAAGTTATAAAACAGCAAGCACTGAAAACTGGGAAGACAATACTGCAAGAAATTGGCAGTAAGCCGGTTAAGGAAATTTTAAAAGACCAGGGAAAAGCTGCTGTACAAGACCTAGCCCAAAAAGGTATAAATAAAATCTTCGATAGCATGGGCGGCGCAGGTATAAATAATCGCACAATTATTAAAAGAGCTAATCCATTTACGACATTACGCTTAACCAAGTCTCCTAAACGAAAAACACCTTCAGAACAAACAAAACGGGATACGAAAAAAACAGCAAGCAGGAAGAAAAAGTCTATAAAAGGCAAACGAGGTTTTCGTAAACGAGCATTGGATATTTTTGATAAATAAACAAAATGTCTACGTATAACGAGTGCATGAAATCTGAGCTGGAACTTTTCTCCACACCAGTTATTCAAAGTAATATCTTAAAAACCGAAGAGGTAGCATACAAGCCTATAGCCTCATTAGAGAACTCCTCAGTTCTGGAATTTGTCTCGCTGGGGCATGGAGATACATATCGTGACTTGTCAACCTACGTTTAAGAGTGCAACTGATTAAAATTAAGGATGGAAAAGAAGAACTTTATACCGGAAAAGATATTCTCGTAACTAGCCCAGACGGCACCACGAAGACTGTGACTGATGAAGGCCCTGGTGTTGTCAATAACGTACTTCATTCGCTCTTTCGCCAGTGCACTATTTACCTAAACGGGAGACCGGTTGTTCAAACTGACAATAATTACAATTATAGGGCATATATTGAAAACTTGTTAAATTATGGTAAAAATGCGGCCTCGACACATTTAGAATCTGTCGGCTGGTATCTTGATCAGGATAATATGGAGGTTACTCAGGGTGTAGAAGAAAATGAGGGTTACCTTGCAAGACAAAAGCTTTTCAATAGGAGCAACGTTGTCGAGCTAATGGGAAAAATACATGCTGATATGTTTAACCAAGATAAATTATTAATGAACGGTGTAGATCTGCGCGTTGTGTTATCACTTGAAAAACCCGAATTTTACCTTTTGTCAAAAGATGATGGCAATTCCCCACGAATTAAGATTGTAGAGGCCACAATGTACATGAATCACGCATCTATTAACCCCAGCATCATGCTGGCTCATGAAACCGTTTTACAACGAACCAATGCTGTATACCCATACAAACGAGTCGAGGTTAAAACATATACTATACCTGCAAACACATTCACATTATCCTTAGATAATATTGTCATAGGACAGTTACCAAATTTATTGGTGTTTGGTATGGTTGATAACGACGCATATACAGGAAACCAAACAAAAAATTCCTATAATTTAAAACATAATAGCATCACAAGATTTAATTTATCAGTAAATGGTGTCCAGATTCCTAACCAGCCTATAGAATTTGATTATTCGAAGGAACAACCTATTAGTACAAGAGGATACATCTCCTTGTTCAAAGGAACTGGAATACATTATTTCGATAAAGGGCATCAGATTTCAAAGAAATTCTTTGACAACGGTTGTTTTCTTCTTGCTTTTGATTTAACTTCTGACCGTTCGTATAATTCAACCTGCGGCAATCTATTAAACCAAGGTAAGGTTAGAATTGAAGGAAGATTTAAGGAGGCTCTGAAGACAACAGTAACCTGTGTCGTCTATGCCGAATATGATGGGAGTGTGGAAATCGACAAAGATAGGAACGTATACACTAGCTTCTAAAAACCTATATAAGATGATGCAATTTAGAATTAATCACAGTGCATAGACAGTGAAGCCAGCTATCATGAGTTGCCTGATAAATGTCGAATACTTTTCTGGAGGTTGCTTGACCTTCTTGAAAAAGGTTTCTTTTGCGGGATTCACTGCACAAAGTAAATTATTTACAAAGGAAATTATCTTCAAATACCCTACATCAACTCCAGGATGTATCGAGCAATCAAATAAGTTGGGAAACATTGAACTTAGACGTTTAGATGAAGACTTAATAAAAACATTAGCAAAATTTACTACAATACTTGTTTGTGACGCATCAACCAAGGAGTTTATAAATAACTATGTTACATCCTATACCAAGGTTATTGACGTAGGGACAGCGACCCTGGATTCGGAACAAGAATGAACACGATCGATCTTACAAAGTTACTAGCAAATAACCCTATTACAAAAAGGTTTTTTAGAGGTGTATTTGCTTGTGACCGTCTGCCAAAAGAAATAAAAAAACCCGCAGGCGTCATAGCTAATACGGACCCTGCACGAAAGAGCGGCACTCACTGGGTTGCGTTTTTCATTCCAGAAAAAGGCCCTGCAGAATACTTTGACTCGTATGGTAAACCCCCCAGTAACAGGCTTTTTCGCAACTTCTTACATACAAATTCAGATGTGTTTGTAAATAGTAAAAAACGATTACAAGGTGCACTTTCATCTACCTGTGGTCATTATTGCTGTGTGTATCTGTATTTTCGGTGTAAAGGAAAAAGTTTAAAGCATTTTCTGCAACAATTTTCCTTCAGTGATTTTAGATTAAATGATAATAAAGTCGTGAATTTATATCGCAAAATATACTTGAGAAAATTTTTAAAATATGGTGGGGGTAAATATAACCAGTTATGTATACCGGAAAATAAGAGTATAAATACGAAACGTTGGTAATGTACATTTAATGTTGAGGTATAAGCCTCCGCTTCAAGATGGAGCCAGCATCTAAAGCTAAAAAACCTAAACAATTAAGTGCAAAAAATGTGTGTGCAGAAGAGTTTAAAGTGATGGAAACAAAATCCAAAAAACAAAAAATTTGTCCGATACGAAAAAGAGGTAAAAATCAATCAGAGACCCCGGGCGAAAATCTTTTGCTAAACTATACGTATCATCTGGACCATCACCATAATCAGAAAGTTGTCCTCGGATTTGATCCGATGTCGTTTGAGGCAAAGATAGTCTTTCACCGTCATGGCTCAGCGCCTGTCTCAACATTTTACTCTGGATGGCTGGAAGTTTTCAAACATCTAACCAAACTAAAAGACGAGGTTATTCCAGACATGTTCCCGCCAAACCAAGAGGAGCTTCAGACGAAATACACAATCCCGGTTGGTACAGGAAATATTGAGCTGACCCTTAATGAACTCTACAGATTTATTGATATGCAGGATTTCTTCAAGATTGTAATGTTCCACAATAACAATGCTGCCGAAAGTGCGAAGGAGTACTATAGGAAATATTGCGAAAAGTGTAGAAGTAAAAATTTAATTTTGCTACCTGAAGAAGACTTTTTTATACCGTCTAGAACCTCTTATGTACATCTGAATTATTCTAGACTCTTCTTTGAGATACCTTTGTATTGCAGTACCAACATTCTGCTTGATATAATAAACATTTAATAAATTTTTAAATAAAATACATGAGGTTTTATACTTCAATTTATAATTTTATTGATTAACATATACAGGTACATATTTACACAGTTTTGCCGAGCGCAACGAATAAAAGATACATTATTGTGGTTTTTACAAGGAAATTGATAATTTGTAAGTTCACTTAGTCTAGGTATTTCACCAAGCTCGATGATTTCTGAAGTCGGTGTGTATTTCCTGACAAATGAAGCCTTGATTTCGCCTTTTACATACACTCTTGTATCTTTAAATCTTGAAAACACTTCGGGTAAATTGTTGTAGCTGATGTCTCCGTCATTCCAACGTAGACCATTTATATTCTGCACGTCATGCTGGACTTGTCGTCTTGCCTTCGATGACAGCTCCTGGTATGGGTAGGGAGGCAGGAAATGATAAGCATCTGGGATGATTTTTCCAACAGCAAGGACGGCAAGTTCTTTAACAAAATACTGGCCATTGTTTCCGCACACAAACTGGATGTCCAAAATAAATTTGTCCATATTATCGGTTGGAACATAAATTCGGTATGAGCTAGAATCAAACGCGCATGATTATATATGTTTTTTCACTCAGGCGTCTTGTTTACCTTCTCCCCGAGGCAGCTTCACGGACCTTTTTACCTTGATTTCTAGCTTTCGCATTTTGCTTACCCGCAAATGCATCGGCCGTGGCCCAAGGGACCACGTGTGCATCATGATGATGACATAAGATTATAGAACCTGGCTCTTCATCGAGCTGCTCCGACCAACAGCTTTTGTTTTTTCACCTTTATTTTCAGGCGTCTTGTTTACCTTCTCCCCGAGGCAGCTTCACGGATCTTTTACCTTTATTTCGCATTTTGTTTACCCGCAGATGCATCGGTCGTGGCCCCAAGAGAGCCACGTGTGTGCCGGCATAACAGCATCAGAACCTGATTCTTCGCGCCAGCAGCTTTTTTGCACTTATTTGCAGGCGGCTTGTTCGGCCTCGCGATTTTTTGCTCTTGTTATCAAAAATTCGCTAGAGCATACCTGCTTCCCCGCACTAGGTTTAGCCATCCTATCGACTGCCTCTTTCCAAAACCGGTTCTCACCCCCCGTCCCCCCCACACACAACACCAGCTCTCTCCTTCCAACCAACCGCCAGCAATAGCACAGATCGACGGCGACTTTATTTTTATCTTTTACCTCCCAATGCTTCGAACAAGGACTAGTCTTTCCCGCACCAGCCTAAGGTACCAGATACCAGCCGGTGGGTACCGCTTAGCAGAAAAACCCATGGTAGCAACTCCATACAACACCCTGGTGGGTCACCCTTGCGCGCATAATACAAAAGTGTTCGGAGGTGGGATACTTACTACTGAGGGCATAGTGGTGCCGAGCACCTCCGAGTATGCGAGCCCTGTGGTGTTGGTGCGCAAAAGGGACGGAAACTTTCGTTTGTGCGTCGAGAACCGGCGTCTCAATAAGCAAATCATTAAGAACCAGTATCCTCTTCCTATTATAGAGGATCAAGTAGACAAATTGGCAAAGGTTAGAGTGTTTTGCACTTTGGATTTGCGAAATGGGTTCTTTCACGTGCCACTGGCAGTAGAAAGTAGGAAATATACTTCCTTCGTGGTACCGTGGGGCCAGTTCGAATTTACCCGAGCGCCTTTCGGGTTGACGACATCGCCGAAGGAGTTTCAGCGCCTAGTCAATAGAATATTTTTCCCTTTGATCCGTCAGGGGAAACTATGCGTTTATATCGACGATTTGGTCATTCCGGCTCAAGATGAACAAGAAGCTATAGAGATCTTGCGCGAACTGTTCGAGTTAGCCAAGCAATACGGGTTAGAGTTCAAATGGACGAAGTGCAAGTTCCTGATGAGGAAAATTACTTATTTGGGCTTTGTGGTCTGCAATGGTAGAATTAGCCCGTCTGAGGAAAAAATTGTAGCAGTAAGGGAGTTTCCTCAACCCACCAACCGGAAACAATTGCAGTCATTTCTGGGTCTCAGTGGCTATTTTCGTAAATTCATAGACAATTATGCCACAATAGCGAAACCGCTGAGTGATCTCTTGAGAGAGGGTGTTACATTCGAGTTCGCTCCGAAACAGATTGAGGCTTTCTGTAGGTTGAAGGAGATTCTTAGCAGTAACCCGGTATTGAGTATGTACAGCTCGACAGCGCCAACCGAGGTCCACACTGACGCCAGTAAGCTGGGTTTCGGCGCGGTCTTGCTGCAAAAGTCGGAGGAGGATGGTCAATGGCACCCGGTGCATTTTGCCAGTAAGAAGACTTCGGCGGCAGAAGAGAAACTCAGTAGCTACGAGCTGGAAGTGCTAGCTGTGGTAATGGCCCTTAAAAGATTTCGTATTTATCTGCTAGGGATTAGGTTCAAGCTGGTCACCGACTGTGCCGCTTTCACGTGCACGATGCAGAAGCGCGACGTATCACCAAAGATTGCTAGATGGGCCATGATGCTGGGTGAGTACGACTACGAACTCGAACATCGGAGCGGGGCACGCATGAGACATGTTGATGCTCTTAGCCGGTCGCCATGCCAAGAATCGCCGATAGTTTGATGGCTAGAATTAGAGCAGCGCAGGAAACTGATTCCGAGACGAAGGCCATCTTGGAAGTTTTGAAGTATAAAGACTTTGAATCATATTTTACGGAAGGAAATTTACTGTTTCGGATGAAAGATGAAGACAAGTTATTAGTCATCCCAAGGTCTCTTCAGGCGCAGCTGATCCGAATGTCCCACGAGGAAGGCCACTTCGGAGGAAAAAAGCTCGAGAGCCGTATCAGCCAAAATTATTATATACCCAATTTGGCGAAGAAAATCGATGACTGCATTCGCACTTGTATCCCCTGCTTACTTGCCACCAAGAGAGGACGTAGCGAAGGATTCTTGCACCCTATAGCAAAAGAACCAGCGCCACTCGACAAGTTTCACATAGACCATTTGGGCCCTATGACTGCGACAAAGAAAGGCTATCGTTATTTGTGCACGATCATAGACGCGTTCACTAAATTTGTGTGGATCTTCCCAGTAAAGACGACGACGACTGCAAAGGTGCTGCAGAAGATTGGGGACTTACAGATATTATTTGGTAATCCTAGAAGAATCGTCGCTGACCGGGGACCAGCCTTTACGTCTACAGAATTTAAGGCGTTTTGCGAGGAGCAACATGTCGAGTTGGTACATACCACAACGGGAGTTCCGCGAGGCAACGGCCAGGTCGAGCGAATCCATCGGCTAATTATCGCGATGTTGACTAAACTTTCCGTTGGCCGGGAGCAGCATTGGTATAAGGATGTAAAACAAGTCCAAATGTGGATCAACAGGAGTTTCCAGCGAAGTACCGGATTTTCGCCCTTTGAATTAATGTTTGGGAGCCGAATGAAGACGTCAAGTGACCTCAATCTACTTGATGTGTTGGACGACGAACTCAGGAATCTCTTTATGGAGGATCGAGAGGAGCTGCGAAGACGAGCATCCGAGAATATACTTAAGATCCAACAGGAGAACCGGAAAGATTTTAATAAGAAGCGGAAACCGCCCACGAATTATAGGATCGGCGACCTAGTGGCGATAAAACGCACCCAATTCGGGACTGGACAGAAGATAACCCCGAAATATTATGGGCCCTATCGAGTTAGTGAGAGCAAGGGAAACGACCGTTACGAAGTAGAGAAAGCCGCACCAGGGGAAGGACCCAAGAAGACAACGACTGCGGTGGACTATATGAAGCCTTATTCGAGCCTTCTACCCGATGAGGAGACTGATAGCGTCAACGGCGATGACCGTCAAAGCTGACTTTATAGCATTTCTTTTCCATTTCTTAGATAGAAAGTTAACGACGTTACACGACGTAACAAACGACGAAGCCACGACGAAACCACGACGAAACCACGACGAACCTGGACGATAAGACGATAAGGCGAGGAGACACGACGTTATAACACGAAGATGCCCAGCTGGGAGACGACGATTCTGATGTCCATGGTGCCGTAACGACGAATCCGGAAAAGACGACTTACGACGATCCCGATGTTTAAGATGCTCTAGCGACTATACGACGATGTACCTAAAAAACTTAGGTGTGCCGAACTTATCCCAGGACGATGACGATTTGAGCATTCGAGGGCGAATGCACACAGGATTTTGAACTTGGCGCCAACAGGCAATTTGACGGGCGCTGCGCCTCACCGCGGCAGCGCCGACGACTAGGGGGACGTTTTGGTTGAGTGACCTGAAAAGGATGCTCGCTCTCTTGTTTGTTGGCAACCGGCGTGAACACATCAAGTTGAGAATCCTGAGTTCGATTTTGCGTTTAAATAAATTCTTTGTTCAAGTTTCTTTTGACTTTTTTCCCTACATACATATGTGTTCACCGGCTGCAGTTCATAATATTATAAAAGAAACCACACAAACTATTTGGGAGAAATTAAAAACTGAAGTTTTTAATGAATTTTCAGAGGAATACTTCAAAGAAATAGCCGAGGTATTTTCGAAAAGGTGGCAATTTCCTAATTGTATAGGAGCAATCGATGACAATCACGTTCAAATAGAGGTACATACATATATATGTATAACTGAATCCAACGGAAGTTTCCATCAGTAAAATTTTTCTTTCAGGCCCCTGCAAAATCTGGATCAAATTTTTTTAATTATAAAAAAACCCACTTGATAGTTCTGCTGGCATTTTGTGATGGGAACTATAGATTTACAATGTGTGACATAGGTGCTGCAGGCCGCCAAAGTGATGGTGGAATTTTTCGTCACTCTGAATTCGGGAAAGCCTTTTTTTCAGGAAAAATGAAGTAAGTTTTAATGAAAATCATAGATCTTTATTATTAATAGATACATAATTCTAGCATACCGAGGCCAGACGCTATTTCAAATAACTACACAGCTCCGTACCTCTTTGTAGTCGACGACGCTTTCCCCCTAGACATAAATATGATGAAGCCTTTTAATAAATCTAATTTAAGCCCGACATAACGAATATGTAACTATAGATTATCTAAAGCTCGCCGAGCTATAGAAAATACTTTTGGAATATTAGTTTCCAAGTGGCGGATTTTTAGAAAACCAATCATTGCTGAACTGAGCATTGTAGAAACGATTATTGGTGCGTGTGTGTGCTTGCTTGGTTACGTAATCAACAAAGAGATTTCATCACTCCTGGTATAGTCGACGTGGAACGGGAAGATGGAACTATTATTCCTGGAACTTGGAGACAAGAAGAGTCATCGTTGGAAGGTTTTAAGCCCGGTATCTACAATTCTAGTGCAGATGCTAAGACAGTAAGAAAGAATTTAGCTGAATACTTTGTAACAGATGGCTCCATTCCTTGGCAAATGAATAAAATATAGTAGAGAAACAAAAGGCATCTCATTCAACTATTTATAATTTTTTTAATATTGTATAATGCATTTGTTATTTCTAACTGCAACTGAGATTTGAAGGGCTCCGGCAGTTTTTTAAGTTCAAGAGCTAGGAAATTTCCGAAGCAGTCTTCAGCGCTTTCAGGCTTCTCGGACCTTTTCTCTCGCAGTACCACTGCTCTTCGTTTTATAGTAAAATTCTCATTTTGCTCTTCTTGTTTTCTTTTTGTGGTATCGTCATATGAACAACACGAATTATCTTGGCTTGAAGAATCTTGAGGCGACGGGGTCATAGTCGACATTGTTCTGATTTTATATTTGGTAAATTTATTTGAAAACAAAAATTAATTTCCGAGGCTTACCGTCGAGGTTGATATTTGTCATCTAAAAATGTTAAATGATGAGCAAACTTGCTGCTGCCTCTTTGCTGCAGATCCACTTGGTATAGATTTGCTGCGGATATATCCAGATTTTATGATGTCCCATTTTTTCCGAAGCTCGGCCACGCTTTTTTCGTATCCTAAAAAGACCAAAAATGAATAAAACAAAGTAAAACAAGTTATTCGTCATATCATTATATGATATTATATTATATTTTACCTATTTCATTAGCGACTTCTGACCATAATCTTGGCCTAATTACGCGATTTTTGTATTCAGGATCAGTGTGGTCCCATAAAAATCTCCGCTCCCGAATCGCTTCAATCAATTTCACAACTGAAATTTATTAGCATCTATGCATTGTATATGATAAAAGAAAATTTGTATGATAAACTACCATCAATTTCCCCCTCATTTTGTGGCACTGACTGTTGAACGTACTCGTACTCCTCCTCATCAAATGCCCCTAAATCATCCTGTGTACTACTCGTTTCGTGGTTTATCCAAATATCCGATAATATTTTCACTGTAATAAATAAATAAATAACTTAGATAAATTTATCTAAGAAAAATTTCGTCATTTACCTTTTTCGCTTTCCATGCTCCAGAGAAGTGACAATCAACAATGACACTTTCCATAAATTTGTGGAGTATAGTACAGGGTGTCTCAAAAGAAAGTTCACATTTAAATCTTTTTTTAAAAGAAAAGTCTTAGCTTTATTGAAAAAATGTTTATTTTATATTGAAGTACACTGTTTGGGAATTTATTTTTTAAAAATAACATCGTCCAAATGTAAACCGTTGCGCTCTCGGCATTCATTTAGTCGGGCACTAAAATTGCCTATGACAGCTCGACAGGTAGTCTCCGTGATGGCTGCCATTTCATGACGGATATTTTCTTTTAATTGTGCCAGGGAAGTCGGTTTATTAGCGTAAACTTTTGATTTGACATGGTTTCTCCAGAGTTGACCCAGTCTCTTCAAACTTCTCAACCCATTTTGCAATGAGTCGAGTGCTAGGCGCATCATTTAAGTGACGAATATGTCGAATACTGCAGAATTTTCTACGCGCTACAGTCGCCGAATTACCGTTTTTGTAAAACTCACGTACGCACAACGCACGGTCCGCACCAGAGAAACGCTCCATAGCGACTAAATTCCCAAGAGCCAGACTACCGACTGACATACCCCCCGCGCCCCTCAGAATAGTTGCTTTCGCGTAATAAGATAAGCAAATGTGAACTTACTTTTGAGACACCTTGTATTACCCAACTAGTTAAAAAAATCAAATTGGTATTGCCAATTGCAATGAAATATTTTCTGCATCTATAAAAATTTACTACGGGCAAGTAATTTTTATGGATGCATGGATTGAAAATTGTCAACCAGGGCTGAATACATTCGATGCGGTCGTGAGTTGTGAGAAAATCATTTCATTGCGCGCGCTGCTAAATTAAAGTTATAGATGTTTGTGGGAACAGAAGAAGTTTTAGCAATTCGGTTAGCTACAACATTAGTTGCATTGAGCGGAAAACGGAAAAAAAACGGAAAAAAAGAGCATGGACCAAGAAGTTTTTTTCCTCCTTCTCTTTAATACATCTGTATTTCGGGTCCATTTCGTCATTAAAATACCTATAGGTTTTCACCTTTTGTATTAATCTTTCATTAAAATCATGCATCGCAGCATAAACATGAACGTCCTCTCCCATCGAATGCTTCTTGACGACTGAAAAACGCATTTCCCCTACAAAGCTTTTGAACGCAGACCGCAGACAAAGAATATGGAACCTAGTTACAAAGAATGTTCACTCTAATTCTGCGACGCAATTTACCCCCACCATGGCCACTTTTCAGAAAAAAAAAACAAAAAATTTACTCATTAGTCGAAAAGAGAGCTTGTTCCAGTTCCAAATTCTCATTTAAATTGCCTAATAAGCAAGAAAGACGGCAGCAGTCACAAATGCCGACAAACACTATGAAACAAGAGTTCACCTATTACTTTGCGATGCGAAGTCGAATGGTTTTTTATGTCATTGTGTTGGTGGCGATGCGGCCGTGCTTTTCGGATAGGAAATGCCGGAATTCGAATGCCTGCCTCACACATTGAAGGGGTTCACATATAAGTTTGTTTACGTATTTTCACCATGGGTTTTCCTTATGCGATGCGAAGGCGAATGCTAAATCAAGTGCGATTGTATGCCGATGCGCACGGGTAATCCGTTTGCTTCAAAGGACAGGGTGATTAATTCTGATTGTGTTTTAAGGGAATTTCTTTATAATTTGTGAAATTACGAGTGTGATTTTTAAAATTATAATATTTTGTGGTGGAATTTATAGTGTATTAAAACTGATATTTTGGCATAAGGGACCAATTATAAAACAGGTTTATTTATTTATGTTACGACAACAGGACAGCGAACGCGGCCACTGCCCGAATCGCCGCCAACTTCACTCGAAGAAAAGAAAGAATAAGGGGACAACGCGGACGACTGCCATTCTCTTTGCTAACGAGACGTCAAAACGAGAAGATCGTGTAACCGAGAGACCAAATAAAGTGATCATTTTCTTCTTAAAAGCTCTGAGTTTTTCTTCTGTAACAAACTCAGAAGTGGGATATACGTGCTATTCGCCCACAAGGAATATCCGCTTGTGCCAGTTCGGTGAAAAATTGTGATGTCCTCGAACAGCATGGACGCGCAGAGCTCTGCACGAGAATAATCCAGCAACGATTCGTCGCCCATGGCCGAGTCCACGGTAATGCTCCACGACGTGGCCGCCGAAACATCACTGCACGTGGGCAGAGACAACGCAGGTGAGGGCACAGGAGCCGTTGGGTGCGTAATTCGGGCATGTCAGCGGCGAGAAGGGGAACTTCCACGTGACGGGATCAACGGGGACGCGGCAACGGTGGCTAACGGGAACCCTGCACGGACAATGGAGCAGCGAGAACTGGAGCTCCTGCGCCGAGAACAGGAAGTCTTACGCTATGAGTTAGAATTAACTAAAAGGGAACTCTCATTTTTTCAGGCAAGTGCCAGTCAACGGCCCACAAGCCTGGTTCAGCCCGTAAATTTCGGAGAGCTCAGGGCTCTCATACAGGACTTCGATCCTGGGGGCAAACGTGGAATCGCTTCCACGTTGTGGACGAAAAACGTCGATACATTGGCGGGGGTTTACAGCCTGTCAGATCAGGCGGTACTTTTGCTGGCCTCCTCAAAATTGAAAGGAGTAGCAAAGTTTTGGCTGCAGGCTGTGCAGCCGTCAATAATTTCTTGGAAGCAGCTCAAGGATGGCCTGCTGTTGGCTTTTCCCTCTTATAAAGACGAGTGCGAGGTGCACATGACGCTCTCGAAACGCAAAAAGAGCCCCACGGAAAGTTTCGAGGCGTATTACTACGAGGTTATGTCAACCGCTCGGGAGGGATCGCTCTCGCCACAGTCGATCATAAAATACCTTGTGAATGGAGTTGATGACATCGAACTAAGGAAGGCACTCTCTTCGCGGCCTTTCGTGGATCCCGAGGAATTATTTTACATTTAAATGGGTTGAGCAAATGCAGGCATTCAATCCTAATCAGGGCAAGGCGGAATCTAGCCAAGTCTCCAAGGAGGGTGCCGTTTCGAAAACAACGAAGGGGGCCAGGAAGTGTTACAACTGCAACGAGTTGGGGCACATTTCCGCTGAGTGCACCCAACCTCAACGTCGACAACGGTGCACGAATTGTCAAAAAACGGGACACACCCACACTGAGTGTAAGCAGCCGAAAAGGGTGTCACTTATACATTCGGACTTCTCCAGCACAGCCGTCGTGAACGGGAGTATTGCGGTGACCGCTATGGTGGACACTGGAAGCGATGTCAGCCTGGTGCGTGCGTCCCTTGCCCGTGAGATGGGATTGCCTGTTCAGGATTGTGAGGTGCCACTGGTTGGTTTCGGTATGGGCTCCTGCCGAACTCAAGGTAAGGTGATAATTAATTTAAAAGTGGATGAAGCATGCGCCGCAGTAGATTTGCACCTCGTAAACGATCGCTACCTGGACGTGCCTGTTCTCGTGGGAAAAAATTTCATTAACGATCCCAAGGTATGCTTGGTAAAACGTAATGGATATTTGAACATTTTTAATGACAATAAGCAACCTTGAATTTACGAAGAGAACAAACGAATCGATGTTCCCGAAGCGGTCCGCGATTCGAATTTTGCTAACGGTAACGAACAACCTCGAATTCACGAAGAGAACGAACGAACTGATGTTCTCGAAACAGTCCGTGATTCGAATTTTGCTAACGGTAACGAAAAACCTCGAACTCACGAAGAGAACGAACGACTTCATGTTCTCGAAGCAGAAGGTACTGTCGATGGACCTTGTTACGGGTGGCCTAACGGACCACCCTCACTTGACCAAAAAACTCCATGGTCAACCCCACACAGCGCAAAATTGCTTAAGTACAAAAGATACTTAAGTGTGCGCGTCGCCTAAGCGCGCGCACCTGGTTAGCACTTAACGCTCGCCAGCTAAGTACCTCGAGTCCGATTGCACATGTGCCGGCCGAATGTAAACAAACAAGCGGCGTCTTATGACACACGCTGTGGGCACACACGGTGCGCCAGGCCGACCCCGTTGCGATTTCGGCCTGTGCCCAATTGATGCAATTGACCGTGTGCGTCCCATATGTTGCAATGCGTGCCGTGCACTTTTTGTGTGCCGTGACCGAGTTTCAAAATTAAGAACTTATCGAACGCTGTGATTGGGTGAAGAAGTTAACGATCGCCTCTAAGAAAGAGGGGATGGTCGTATAAGTATAGCCCTTCGCAGTAATCAGGCAGACAGAAGTAACTCAGAAGTATCTAAGAAGTATCACAGAAGTAACTCAGAAGTATCTAAGAAGTATCACAGAAGTAACTCAGAAGTATCTAAGTATCACAGAAGTAACTCAGAAGTATCCAAGAAGTATCACAGAAGTAACTCAGAAGTATCTAAGAAATATCACAGAAGTATCATTTGAATATCGCAGTGAAGTGTTAAGTGAATAAAATACATTAAAAAAGATAAGCAGAGTGTTCTTCCTCCAACCCTCATCACGATCCCCAAGTGCACGGTGCCAGTGAACTTCTTTCAAAAGCACTCCTGGTTCCGGTCCCCCACAATCGAGGACAAAACATTGGTGGCAGCGGTGGGATACCAAAAAAATAAGGATCCCCAAGTGGAATAAGCCTGAAATAATAGGCATTCCCCAACGAGTAAGAGGAAATTTTTGTCGAGCAGGCAGCCCAAAGACACTGCTCTTTATGGACAACAACCAGACTAGAACACCCCGAGAGAACAAAATCAACGAGATCAGGAAGAAATTGGAGAGACCTTTTCGCTACGACCAGGAAGACGAGGAGACCATCAACTTACACGAATACCTAAGGATGAAGGCTTACCTCCAGACCCTGCAGAGCCTGCGCAAGTAAGCCTAACTATAGTAAAATAAAATAAAAATATAAGTGAATACCTATATACCTAAAATGATAATAGAAATTGTGATTTAAATATTGTAATTTAACTGTAAGCCTTCGTGTAATTCTATAGTTCGGTTAAGTGCGCGGAAAAAAAATATATATATATACATATATCCGTGTTTCGTTTAAAACAGAAATAAAACAAAAAGAAAACTCTCTCTTTGGGTTTTTTATACCAAAGGAAAAGAGAAAAAAATTTTTTCCTAAAAAATTATATCGGCAACAAATTTTTTACATACACGAAAAGAGAGAAAACCAAGTAAATTTTTTGTGATTCAGTTTATCGCGCTACGTTACCTAACCGTCAAAATACGCACGAGGCGTAATACGTATCCTTCCCCGCCAACCGGTGGCGGTAATTCGGTACTAAATAATTCTTCCTCACCGGAGGAAAAGAAGCCCGCCCTTAGGCGTCGGCTTAGTAGTTATCCACCTGTATTTGGAATACCTCCTCTCCCACCCATGCTAGAAACCATGGAAGTGCGGATATCGCTCTCAGATCCGCGGAACTTAGTACCAGATTATAATGGGAACCCTAAGGAGCTAGATCGTTTTATTAGCTGCGGGGATTCTCTATTCAATACCGCAAAAGGAGAATCTGATAAGAATCTCTTTTTGACAGTAGTCAGGTCGCGAATAATCGGTCCCGCTTATGAGGCCGTGAAAAGACTGGGAGGAAATAAAAACTTTCCTGAGGGAAAGATTCCTGGACAAACGCCCTAGGGTTGCGGTACAGGCGGAGCTCGCCCGCATAAAACAATATCCCAGAGAAAGTGTCGAGGAATTTTCCCAGAGACTGAATCAAGTTCTCTCGGAACTTGACAATGTCACGTCGCAAAATATTACCGATCAGACCGCCAAGGCATACCTCCTCAAAGAAAACGAGATCAGCGCGATCCGAGCCTTTGAGGATGGGTTGAAAAATGACCAACTGAAGGTGATAGTTAAGTCTAAAGGCGAAACTAATCTCCGCAAGTTGATGACCTACGCGGCTGAACACGCTCCCCGAATGGATCCCTCTCCTAAGCCAGTAGAGCAAAATAGTAGTTCCCCAGATACCACCTGCGAAACTTGTGGAAAGAAAGGCCTCACTAAACAAACTTGTTTTCGTAACAAGTCGCTCCCCTCGTTCCGCCAGAATGGCTACAATGCCAGGCCAGAGGCACAGCAAGTAAAATGCGGTTATTGCTCAAAACCTAATCACCGCAGAAATGAATGGCCCGGCTTCGCGATGAGCAGCTTAAAAGAGGTAATGCTTATCCAGGTACCAGCAGGGACTTCCCTACTCCAAGGAGAGGTTACCCTGGTTACCCTCCTGCTTCCAATTATGCACCCAATTATGCTATTTACCCTCCAAGGAACTATGCAGTACCACCGGACTACCACCCGAGGGCCTTGCCCGCACCTAATGATCGTCCAGCTCCAGCTAGGCAGGTCAGGTGGAATGCCATGGGTGAGAATGATCCGGAAAACGGGCATGGACGGATGGAGAACAATGGCGCCTCCACCCGAACCACCCAAGCCGAAGTATATCCGGAGCCCAGGCAGGAACATTCCGGATACCAATAAAGGTAAAGAAAAAAACTGCTACAGTAACCCTCGACCTATCTCTTTCTTCACGAAAACCTTCGGTAATGCTGCTGGATACTGGGGCCGAAGTCAGTCTATATAATTTAAATGCTATAGACGACGACGCTCGTATACCAGAATCAACGGTGCGAAATAATCTCGCTTTCAGGAAATAGTCTCTACACTTCGGGACTTTCCAATGGCGATATAGCATTACCTGGCCACTCAATACTCCACGGGTTTCACCTCGTTGGAGAAAAGATATTGCCAGCTTTCGATGGGTTATTGGGGAACGATTTCTTGACCATGCATAATTGTATAATTGACTACGAAAACGGATATTTAATAATAAACGCGCGAGAAGCGCATAATAATAATAACAATGTTAACAATAATAATAATACTAAGCCCAAGGCAGATAATAAGCCCTTGGCAGAATACACTAATAGTAATAATAATAATAATAATAATAATAATAATAATAGTAAGCCCAAGGCAAATAATAAGCCCTTGGCAGAATGCACTAAAAAACCTGAGGCAAATACTAAGCCCTCAACAGAATCGGAAAATATAAAAAGTAAGCCCAAAGCAAATAATAAGCCCTTGGCAGAAAGTAAAGAAAAATCGGAGGCAAATACTAAGCCCTCTATAAGGAATTTAAGTAAGCCCAAACCTTTGGCAAATATTAAACCCGCGGAAGGCAAAATTATACTGTATTATTGAAATACTCGTAGCGATACACAGAGTTGCTATTTGCAGACAGAAGCAAATAGAACCTGGAGTATATATAGGAAATACCCTTACAGTCCCCGTGAACGGTAAGGCCGATATACTCTGCCTCAACATCAACGAGGAGGAAGTAAACATAGCAACCGCAAATTTACATGCGGAATGGGATGACCCCCTCGACTACGATTTTTTTTCAACAACAGCTAGCAAGATCACAGGAACCGATCGGCTAGAAAAACTAGAAACCGCCCTACGTCTCGAACACTGTAACAAAGAGGAAAAAGATTCTATCCTCAAGCTCTGTCGCGAATATAACGAGTTATTCGCCCTCCCTGGCGATAAATTGAGCTACACTCAAGTAGCTACGCATAAAATCCCCACTAAACCAGACGCCCCGCCCGTTTATGTTAAGCCATATAGACTCCCAGAGTCCCAAAGGCAAGAAATAAACCGGCAAATTGAGGCCATGCTCGAGGACGAAATAATAAGCCCGAGCAGTAGCCCCTGGAACTCTCCACTTCTTCTGGTACCTAAGAAACCAGACAGTGAAGGAAATAAAAAGTGGCGAGTAGTAGTCGATTTCCGTAGGGTCAACGAATTAACCCTGGGAGATGCATATCCCTTACCCAATATCACGGACATATTGGATCAACTAGGGAAATCGAAGTATTTCAGCACCTTAGACCTCGCCAGTGGTTTCCACCAGATACCAATGGACGAGCTAGATAAAGAAAAGACAGCGTTTAGCACCCCGTATGGGCACTATCATTATAACCGAATGCCTTTCGGATTAAAAGGTGCCCCAGCCACTTTCCAACGGCTGATGAATTCGGTCCTCACCGGATTACAGGGATTACACTGTTTCGTCTACCTAGACGATGTAGTCATTTACGGGTACAACTTAAAAGATCACAACGAAAAATTGGCTGAGGTATTTAGGAGGCTTCATGAAAGCAATCTAAAACTACAGCCAGAAAAATGTCATTTCCTACAAAAAGAAATAGCTTATTTAGGCCATTTAGTCAGCACACAGGGGCTGCACCCAGACCCCTCTAAAACAAATGCCGTAAAAACCTATCCGACCCCAAAGAAGGTTAAGGATATAAAATCATTTTTGGGATTTGTCGGATACTATCGACGTTTCATACCTAATTTCGCGAAAATCGCACGACCCTTAACGCAGTTGCTGAAAAAAGATGTTCCTTTCAATTGGGATAGCTTCTGCGAAGAATCATTTAAGTTATTAAAGAAGAGTTTAATAACTGCACCCGTCCTAGCATTCCCAGAATTCGACAAGGAATTCTTTATAACTACGGATGCGAGTGATTTAGCTCTAGGAGCTGTGCTTTCACAACATAGCTCCGACGGAGAGCACCCTATCTGCTATGCCAGCAGAACTCTAAACCCAGCTGAGACCCGATATTCCACGATAGAAAAAGAACTCCTTGCTATAGTATACGCAGTGGAGCAATTCAGGCCATACGTATACGGGAGGAAGTTCACTATCATAACAGATCATAAGCCCCTCGTGTGGCTAATGAATCTGAAAGATTGTTCTTCACGCCTCATGCGCTGGAGAATACGCCTAGAAGAATACGACTATAAAATTGAATATAAGGAAGGGAGATTAAATACCAATGCAGACGCATTAAGCCGTATAGTCCCGGAAGATACGGAAATAAATCAGAGTAATGCAATTAATGTAGTTACTCGGAGCCAATCCAAGAAGGCTCCACAGCCAAGCGGAAGCGAGGCTTTACCTCTGAATAATATAACAAATTTAGACCAGTTATACAACAATTACATTAATTCCATTTCTACACCTTCCAATACGCCTTTCTACGTTAAGAAAAACTTCCTAACCACAGTTAAAGGCGTATCATGTAAATTCTATCTCTTCGAAGGAAATGAACATCCCGAGAAAGATATTCTCAGAGAGGAGATTCCTGAGCTCAAACTCTCTGAACACCCGCATACAATAGACACAATTAATAATACTACTTACATAATATCGACTTTTAAACAGCCAGTAAAAACTAAGAATGACTATTTGTTGATGCTTAATGCCATCCAGCATTTCCACAACTTCTTCAAACAAAATGAAATGCAGGAGTTACACTTGTCAGTGCCGCGACTGCATACGCACGCACTAGCAGAAGTAAAAAACGCAATTGGTTACTTCTTTAAAGCAGTACCAATAAATCTCTACTTTTCCGAGATATAAATATTAACAGACCCCAAGGATATATCAGATGTCCTACACACATCCCACGTGACCCCAATCGGAGGACACCAAGGTATAGAAAGGACTATAAAGCGGATACGAATGACTTACGACTGGCCCAGTCTTAGAAAAGACGTGGAGGAATTTATAAGGAAATGTCCATCATGCCAGCTGAATAAACTCTCTAAAAATCCTAAAATTCCTATGAAGATTACCACGACCAGTTCTAAGCCATTCGAAAAAATTTCCCTAGACATAGTAGGCCCATTACCTGTTAGCCACAATGGCAACAAGTACCTGCTAACTTTTCAAGACGATCTAACCAAGTTTTCAGACGCAATACCTCTGACTAATATGGAGGCACACACAGTAGCGGAAGCATATGTAACACACATCATCTGCAAGCACGGTATCCCAGAATGTATCCTAAGAGATCAAGGCACAAACTTTCTGAGCGAAACATTCTCAGAAGTTTGTAAATTGCTAAAAATAAAGAAAATTCAGACCACTCCTTACCACCCACAAACGAATGGTGCCCTAGAACGATCGCACCGAACGTTGGCTGAATATCTTAGGCACTTCGTAAGTAGAGATGTCGCCACATGGGACACTTGGATACCCTATTGCATGTTCGTATACAATACTACGCCACATTCAAGCACCAACTATACCCCTCACGAACTCCTTTACGGATTTCCAGCCACTATTCCTTCGTCACTAAAAGCAGACCCAGGAACCTGTTACAATTACGACGTTTATGCCAACGAGCTCCGAGCCCGTATGCAGCATAGCCATAAGATTGCCAAAGAAAGCTTACTCAATAAAAAAGAGAAGTCGAAAGGCATTTACGACAAAAATAGTAAACCTAAAACCTTCGTCGTCGGTGACAAGGTGCTTTTAAAGAATTAGACTAGGAAAAATAAGCTCTCTCCCCTCTGGATGGGACCATACGAGGTAATAGAAATTAATTCTACCGAAAATACTACCATTAAGATAGGGAATAAACGTAGGACTATACATAACAATAATTTAATAATTTTTACCGAATAATATAAATAAAGAGGGACTCGGGAATTCCTACTTGCAGACTGTTACTATTCACCTTCATCACCTTTTGGCTAATACCCATTACCAAGGCAGACAACCCAGTTGCTGTAAGCTGTTACCAAACTCAACACCAACTCGGGTATCTACTTCGAGGAATTGGGAAACGCCCAGTTATATAGTAACGAGTGGAGAGCTGTTATCTATTTCGACTTAAGGAACCTACGGTATGAAACAGCACAATTACTGAGATGCACTGCCCGGGTGAACAATATTTGCAACAGCTTTAGAGCTCAGATCGGGCAATTGCAACATTGTCGAGGAATAGTTCAATTAGTCAGCTCCATCATGACAGATATTGAGCTAAGAGAGAACCTACTAAAACCAGGTAACACTCGGCATAAAAGAGGATTATTTAATGCTATAGGAACAGTTAGTAAAACACTTTTTGGCACACTAGACGAAAACGATGCAAAATTATACGACGCAAAAATAAATGACTTAGCTAATCGGGATAATTACCTACTAGAACTTGTAAAAAATCAGACATTCATACTAGAAACTACCACAAACGTATTCAATAAAACTAAATTCGATATTAAAACGCAAATTAATCACATTGAAGATAAAATAGAAGCATTAAACAACACACTTAATACGATAAATAAAGACACTAATGTTCAGCAAATAATGATAGAATGGGAAACCTTAGTCACAGAAATAACTCTCACACTGTTACGACATCAACACGTTCTTAATCATATCGTTGACTTATTACTCGACGTAAAACATGGGAAACTCCACCCATCCATAGTTACGCCGGATCAAATTTCAGCATTACTCACTCAGATCCAAAGGGAACTACCCCCAAACACCATTTTGCCAATAGCCAGTACAACGGATAAAATCATACAGTTGTACCAGATGTGCACTGTCAGTACAGGCACTATCGAAGATAAGGTCATTTACATTTTCGAGATAAAAATACCTCTTCCATCAAGCACCAGATACCAGTTATTTAGAGTAATTCCCTTACCTATACCCCACTCAACCCGTTTCGCATATATCCAGCCCTCTTCCGATTATTTAATAATAGACCTTAACCGAGAACATTATTACCCACTAACTAAATTAGATCTCACTAAATGTGTAACAAGCAAAGATTCCCAATATCTCTGCCAAATTTCCCATCCCATATTCAGTTCCCAATCATCACATAGCCATTGTGAGGCCAAATTATTGCAGCACGTATCCACAGTACTTTCTAACTGTGAAATTCGGTTGGTACCCTCAACCAACTATTGGATACAGTTGTCACAGCCTAACCATTGGTTATTCATAAAACAGAATCTCAGCACTTTAGATGCCGTCTGTGGAAATTCTGTTACCCCGATTAAATTACAGGGTATCGGAATAATCACAATATTTCCTGGTTGTTACATAAAATCTAAAGACCTAACACTAGAATCCCATAACATTCGAATATCCCAGGCAAATCATTTCTATCTACCCACCTTAAACTTAACTGAAAACCTAACACATATCACCGACCTACCACAACCAATCGCTCCAAATTACAACCCTACCCAAATCATCAGGTACCATGGTGACAATGACCTTAAAGCAATAAGTGAATCACTTATGCAGCAAAAGCAAAATGAAAACGCGGGGTTCCCCAAACCGACTACACACGATTTACATCACTACACCTTAACTTACATAATAATCATCGTAATCATAATTTTTGTTGCCCTTGCAGTTAAACGTAAATTAAATTGCCGCACCAATAAAAATATCACAGATACAGAAAGTTTGCAAGAAGAACCGAAGCCTGAGCCACCGCCGCGTAATGGTCAGCCTTTCGTTCTAACTCTCGGGAAAGAACCGAGTAACCGAGCACCTCTATAGAATTATATAAAGACATTTTAGATACAATTTTAGAATTAAGAAATAATGTAAAATATTTAACAATTTCTAATATATACAAAAAAACCCAACAAAAACTTTTTGTAATGTTTAGTATAGCTCTAATATAGCTCATTAAGCTTAGTCGAAATCTTTGTAACATTTTTATTATAAAAAAAAAATAAAATCTTTGTAAAATTAATCGAAAATCTTCGTAGGTATTAACTGAAAATCTTTATTATAAAAACATTGTTTTGTAAACTAGATAATTAGATTTAGTCACTAGATCCATTTGTATCTGATCAATTATTGTATCTATTTAATCATTCATTTTACATATTCAATCATTCATTCATTCTATATTCAATTTATGTAATGCATCGGCTATACTTATACAGCAACCACCCTTGCCGCGGTAGCTTCAAGAAAGTTTCATTCAACTTTCTTTCCCAAGGGGGATGGTGTTACGGGTGGCCTAACGGACCACCCTCACTTGACCAAAAAACTCCATGGTCAACCCCACACAGCGCAAAATTGCTTAAGTACAAAAGATACTTAAGTGTGCGCGTCGCCTAAGCGCGCGAGTTACATTACCTTGCCTCAGCAACACTGCAGACAAAGAAATTTGTCATAGCAGTATAAATGAAGAGCTTATAAGCAAAATGACCGTTAGGACCTGATCTGCCCAGACCATTCCCACATTCCTAGGGTATCAGATGATATCTTTTGTGCCCTACTAGGAAATCAAGATGAGATGCCGTGAGAACTGCGATTAGCTAAGCACTTTTGGATAATTAGAATTAAGCAGATTAAAGCTACTTAGCCAGATAAGTTGGAGTCTTAAGACAACCGCCGGAGCATACACAAGTTTTGTTCAAGAGTTATAATCGGAGTTCAAATAAAGATCATATACTTAATAAAAGTGTGTTTGGATTTTAAAACCAAAACTATAAAACTTCATAAATAAATTAATGATTAAAACCTAAGTTTTAATCAAATAATAAAACTCGCGCGCCTGGTTAGCACTTAACGCTCGCCAGCTGAGTACCTCGAGTCCGATTGCACATGTGCCGGCCGAATGTAAACAAACAAGCGGCGTCTTATGACACACGCTGTGGGCACACACGGTGCGCCAGGCCGACCCCGTTGCGATTTCGGCCTGTGCCCAATTGATGCAATTGACCGTGTGCGTCCCATATGTTGCAATGCGTGCCGTGCACTTTTTGTGTGCCGTGACCGAGTTTCAAAATTAAGAACTTATCGAACGCTGTGATTGGGTGAAGAAGTTAACGATCGCCTCTAAGAAAGAGGGGATGGTCGTATAAGTATAGCCCTTCGCAGTAATCAGGCAGACAGAAGTAACTCAGAAGTATCTAAGAAGTATCACAGAAGTAACTCAGAAGTATCTAAGAAGTATCACAGAAGTAACTCAGAAGTATCTAAGAAGTATCACAGAAGTAACTCAGAAGTATCCAAGAAGTATCACAGAAGTAACTCAGAAGTATTTATCTAAGAAGTATCACAGAAGTATCATTTAAATATCGCAGTGAAGTGTTAAGTGAATAAAATACATTAAAAAAGATAAGCAGAGTGTTCTTCCTCTAACCCTCATCACGATCCCCAAGTGCACGGTGCCAGTGAACTTCTTTCAAAAGCACTCCTGGTTCCGGTCCCCCACAAGCGAGGACAAAACACCCTAAATTGAACGAACAGTTTATGATTTGTGAAGTGGTCCGCGAAGATAAATTAAACGAACAATCTACGATTTGTGAGTCGGTCCGCGAGGGCGAGTTAACTGAGCAATCCCGAGTTCTCGAGCCGATTTCCGAAAATGAGATAAATCACGAATTAAGTGACCAAAAGGATATTAAACGTCTGGTGGACTTACTGAATCGATTCCGGCGTTGTTTCGCGAAGAACATTTTTGAGGTAGGACTCTCGAGGTCCCACGCCATCGAAATTAAGTTGACTCACGATCGACCGATCTGCTCGCGACCTTATAGGCTGGCGTATTCGCAGCGAGAGACAATGAAAGCTATGATCAATGACTTGTTGGCAGCAGACATTATAAAGCCGTCGAATTCACCTTACACCTCCCCGGCCCTACTTGTAAAAAAGAAGTGCGGCGAGGACCGTATGGTCATTGATTATCGATTGTTAAATGCCGCCACGATAAAGGACAAACATCCTATACCGATTATCGAGGATTTGTTGTCGGAACTGCAAGGGTGCTGCTTATTTATAGGACTCGACCTCGCGTCCGGTTATTATCAACTCCCAGTTTCCGAAGAAAGTAAGAAGTTTACGGCTTTCGCAACGCCTGATGGCGAATATGAATTCCGGCGCATGCCTTTCGGTTTATGTACCGCTCCGTCGTGCTTTCAACGTATGATGAACAACATCAAGCGAAAGTTGACAAAAGGAAAACTGCTCGTGTACATGGACGACGTATTGATACCATGCTCGGGGTTCGCGGAGGGCATGGAAACGCTTGAGGAAGGTCTAACATTAAAACTCAAGAATTCGTTTTTCTTTAAATCGGAAATTGAGTTCCTAGCCTACGATATTAGTTCCTGTGGAATCCGCCCCAACGAAAGAAAGATTTCGGCAATTAAAAACTTTCCACGGCCTAACAACGTTCACACTTTGCGGCAATTTCTCAGTATTACGAGCTGTGGCGGTTAACGGTTAATTTTGAACAATTCCAAATTAATTTATGTGTATCTAAAGAACTTTACAAAATGAGGAAAATATTAAAAATCCAAGTAGTTTCAGATCAGAGTAGTTTCAGAAAAAAGTTTAACTTTGCAATAGAAAATTATTTTTTAATAATCAAGTTCGAGACAGATAGCCAGTCAGTTATTACAAAAAATTTAAAAAAAGGAAAAGGCTGTAAATAAAAATATAAAATAAAAACTAAAAGAAAAGAAACTACCAAATAAATTTATTATTAAACCAATAACTAATCAAAAAGGAATCGTTAAACAACTAAATTATAACGCAATATCAAATTTACAATTCTGCGTTTTCCTTGCTCAACAACACAATTAAGGAGGATTTTTCCTTATCCCCGAAGATTACACCCCAGCATTTGTGTGGTGTCTTGTTGGGTTAAAAACAAGAAAGCCCCAACAACTGGTGACCCCGAAGTTCAAGAAGACGCAGCTAAAAACGAAGAAAAATTAAACATAAAAAAAAAAACGAGTGTGCTTTAGACCACACGACTGAAGTAAAACTTCTTTAGCTCCATCTATATGTATGCATATATATATATATATGTTAATATATGTATATATGAATTCTCCCGCGTGCAAAAATTAACTGTTCGTTTGATGCCGCCGCCGCTGATTCGAGTTAAGTTCCCGAACCAGCGTCAGCAGCACCAGCATCAGCATCAGCAGCAGCAGCAGCGGAGCGCCCCACGGGCCTCCACTCCACAGACACAGGCACCGCGCCGCGCCGCAGAGCGCGTCACCGAAATGGGGCCGCCCGCTGCTGTCGCTCGGCCTGATGGATGCAGCCAGATACGCCGCGCCTCGCCGCGCGACCGTCGAGCCCTCTATGTCCTCTGTGCGGGAGTATGCGACGGTATGGTACCAACCAGGCCACAGTGTCACTTTAAATCGTAACACTTTTCCTAGGGCATTCACCAGCTTACTCCCCAAGTCAAGCGTGCGTAAAGAAGTTTTACTTCAAAAAAAAAATATTTCCTTCCCGACTGGTCCTAAGAAGCAGAACAACAAGAACTACAATAGTTTTAAAACAGAACAGCAAGAACTACAATAGTTTTAAAACTTTCAAGGGAGTACTTTTCAAATTCATTTCATTTTCATGTAAATTTTCCTCATTTAATTTCCTTTAAATCAAAAAAATATGAACCACAATATTGGTGATTCAATCGGAAGAGGAACCGAATCAACTCAAAATTCCGTTCCGTCCACTTCGTCTTCCATCGATTCCCTTTCAGTTACCGTGCCTTCATTTTGGAAAAGCGCTCCCCAATTTTGGTTCCAAAGACTGGAGACACAATTTCTTACAGCCAGAATAACAAGTGAAAACACAAAATTTAATCACGCCCTCTCAGCTTTGGATGAAGAGCTATTCCGCCTCATCAGTGATGTTCTTAGATCACCTGACCCGGTCCAGCCATATACGCAATTAAAAGAAACGTTGATCTCTCGCTTAACAGCTAGTGCTTCCGCGAAATTAAACCAACTTTTGGGTGATTTGAAGCTAGGTGACAGATCTCCGTCACAATTTCTTCGCGAGTTAAGAGAATTATCCAATGGAAGCCTCAACGATGATGTGCTCAAAACCATTTGGATGCAGAGGCTCCCTGATAACATGAAAGCAATCCTTTCTTGTAGTTCCGGAGACCTTAATGAACTCGCGAACTGTGCCGATAGAATTTTCGAAATTTCTAACAAACCATCGGTGTGCGCTTATTCTCTTCCTCCCCCAGAGGAAAGTTTATTTGGCAATTTATCAGTTCAAATTCTAAACCTCACTAAGCAAGTTCAGGAACTTTCTGTTGAAGTTAAAGCCTTAAAACAACGAGACCGTTCATCCAGTCGTTCCTCTAATCGCCGTTTCAACCATTCCTCTAATCGTTCGGCCACCCCTTCTAGGTTTAGGAGGAGAAGCAGTTCTACTCACCATATTAATCAAAATTTTTTTTGGTACCACGACAAGTTCGGAGACAACGCTAATAAATGTATAAAGCCTTGCTCGTATGTCCCAACGGATAAACCAAAAAAATAAATCGCTTTTCAGCTTTAGCGACGGTTGATAGAAGCGGATATTCAAGTCGCCTTCATATTTACGACAAGTCATCAAAACAATTTTATTTGGTCGATACCGGAGCAGATATTTCCGTTATACCCGCTCCTATTTCTAAAAAATTAATTCCTTCCGGTTTATGTCTTTCAGCTGCAAATTCTTCACCGATAAATACTTACGGTACGAAAATTCTTTCTTTAGACCTAGGCCTGCGCAGAAATTTCCAGTGGCCCTTCTTAATAGCTGATGTAGCTAAGCCGATTCTCGGCGCAGATTTTTTATTTCATTTCGGTTTAATAGTGGATCTAGCCAAAAGAGTTTTAGTAGACCCTCTGACACATTTGACTTCATCTGGTATTCTCAGAAAAAGTCCACCCTCATCATTATCCGTACTAATCAAACCAACCGTTAACGAAAAAGTTCAAAAGTTACTACGTAAATTCCATAAGATCACGATTGATTCAGGCTTTACGAAACCAGTGAAACATTTAGTAACTCACCAAATTAAAACCACTGGCCCTCCTATATTTTCTAAAGTTCGCAGACTTTCGCCAGAAAAATTATTAGTTGCCAAGAAAGAATTTGAATTCTTACTCAATCAAGGCATTTGTAGGCCCTCTAACAGTAATTGGTTCTCTCCTCTACACATGGTTCAAAAAAAAAAATGGTGAATGGAGACCTTGTGTAGACTATAGACGTCTCAACGCCATCACGGTCCCGGATCGTTATCCAATCCCCTTGATTCACGATTTTTCGTATCATCTCCAAAATGCTAAAGTATTCTCGATTTTAGATATGACTAAAGCCTATCACCAAATTCCGGTAGAACCTGAGGACATTCCGAAGACTGCCATATGTACACCTTTCGGACTCTTCGAGTTTACCCGTATGACCTTCGGTCTTTGCAACGCTGCTCAATCTTTCCAAAGATTTATTAATTCAATCCTTAAAGATTTAAAATTTTGTTTTGCTTATTTAGACGATGTCTTGGTCGCTTCAAAGACCAATGAAGAACATTTAGATCATTTGGAACAAATTTTTCAACGATTTCTTGATCACGGTTTGATCATAAATGTAGAGAAATGTAACTTCATGCTATCAGAAGTGAAATTTCTCGGACATTTTATCACTTCAGAAGGCATTCAACCATCGCCTGAGAAGGTTGAAGTTATTTGCAATTTTAAACTCCCTTCTACCGTGAAAGAATTAAGACGTTTCCTAGGCATGGTAAATTTTTATCGCCCTTTCTTACCTCATGCAGCTCAACATCAGTCAGCCCTTAACAAATATCTTTGCGGTAGTAAAAAGGACGGTTCAAAGAAAGTTGACTGGAATCCGGATTCTGTTAAAGCTTTTGAGAACATTAAGACACAACTTTCTCAAGTAACCCTTTTAGCATTCCCAAATTTAAATGCTGACCTTGGTTTATTTGTTGACGCTTCAGATTCAGCAATCGGTGCAGCATTAAATCAAAAAGTTAACAACAATTGGCAACCTTTAGGATTCTTTTCAACTAAATTAAGTCTCACACAATCTAAATACAGCGCTTATGATAGGGAATTACTCGCGGCGTATAAAGGAATCAAACATTTCCGTTATCATTTAGAGGGAAGAACTTTCACCCTATTTACAGATCATAAACCGTTAACTTTCGCTTTCAAGCAGAACCCTGATAAAGCTTCTCCGAGACAAGCTCGACATTTAGATTTCATTGGCCAATTCTCTACAAACATCAAACATATTTCGGGAAAAGACAACTTAGTGGCAGATACCCTCTCACGCATAGAGGAATTACACCTACCAGCCGCTATTGACTTTGAAGCTATAGCTATCGCGCAGGAATCCGATAGCCAGCTCAAAGACTTACTGGAAAATGTTTCCTTAAAATTTTCCAAATTCCCCGTGTTAGGTAGTGACAAGCAAATCTACTGCGAAAATGCAACTTCACATGTTAGGCCCTACATTCCAGATAGTTTCCGTTTTCAAATATTCCGTTTAATTCACGATTTAGCTCATCCTAGCATTAGAACCACTAATAAAATGATCACTTTGAGGTATTTTTGGCCTTCTATTAGTAAAGATATCACTAAATGGAGTCGCTGCTGTTTAGCATGTCAGAAAAATAAAATTTCCCGTCATGTTAAAACCCCTTTCGGCTCATTTCCTATTCCTTCCGAAAGATTCGAAACTACTCATCTCGATATTATTGGTCCTTTCCCTCCTTCAAAAGGTTTTAGATATAGCCTTACGATAATCGATCGTTATTCTCGATGGCCTGAGGCAATTCCGTTAACCAATATTTCAGCTGAAACATGCGCTGAAACCCTTTATCGGGAATGGATTTCTCGCTATGGAGTACCCAAAATCATAATAACCGATCAAGGCAGGCAGTTCGAATCAACGCTTTTTAACGAACTTTCAAAATTTTTAGGATTTAAACACAACAGAACTACTTCTTATCATCCTCAATCGAATGGTTTTATCGAACGTTGGCATCGAACTTTAAAAGCGGCGATTAGAGCTTACGAACGAGATTCATGGTCCGATGTTTTACCTTCCGTTTTACTTGGTTTGCGAACGACATTTCGGGAAGATTTTATCGCCACCCCTGCCGAACTTTTATATGGCCAGCCCTTAAGACTGCCTGGTGATTTTATCCAACATCATCCTAATTCTCAAAATGTTTTGCAAAGCTCTTTTGCAAAGCATCTAAGAAATTTATTCGATAACATTTCCCCTGCCCCGGCCTCCAATCACTCTAAAACTAAATTTTTCAAATTTAAAGATTTAAATACTTGCTCTCACGTTTTGGTTCGAAGTGTTTCATCTAAAGGTTCTTTCGAAAATTGTTATGAGGGACCTTTTCCTGTTGTTGCAAGAGATCAACATTATTTTACTTTACAAATTAAGGGTAAAAATAGAAATACTTCCTTAAATCGTTTGAAACCTTGTTTTGTCGCATCCACTGGTGAGGCCGCCGAAGCTTCGATTTCAACGTTGTCACAGGGAGATGTTGGTGTCGCCAAAGAAAATTTTGAGTGCAAGGATCAGCCAGCGACTGATCACTCCTTTAATCTAAATAATGAGCCAGTGCCTTTTAGTAACGGAGACACTCAAAATTTTCTCTATAAAAAACGAATAAGCTTTTCGATCACATAACGAGACTTTTAAAATAAAATCTAAATGACCACCTTTCTATTTATCTTTCTCGTTACACTGGAAGGGGGGTGTTGTGGCGGTTAACGGTTAATTTTGAACAATTCCAAATTAATTTATGTGTATCTAAAGAACTTTACAAAATGAGGAAAATATTAAAAATCCAAGTAGTTTCAGATCAAAGTAGTTTCAGATCAGAGTAGTTTCAGGAAAAAGTTTAACTTTGCAATAGGAAATTATTTTTTAATAATCAAGTTAGTTCGAGACAGATAGCCAGTCAGTTATTACAAAAAATTTAAAAAAAGGAAAAGGCTGTAAATAAAAATATAAAATAAAAACTAAAAGAAAAGAAACTACCAAATAAATTTATTATTAAACCAATAACTAATCAAAAAGGAATCGTTAAACTAAATTATAACACAATATCAAATTTACAATTCTGCGTTTTCCTTGCTCAACAACACAATTAAGGAGGATTTTTCCACATCCCCGAAGATTACACCCCAGCATTTGTGTGGTGTCTTGTTGGGTTAAAAACAAGAAAGCCCCAACAGAGCTACTTCAGGAAATTTGTAAAGGACTACGCCGCGATTGCTCAACCTTTAACAGCTCTCACCAAGAAGGACGTAAATTTCTCTTGGACCGAGATACAGTGTGAAGCCTTCGATAGGCTTAAGGATATTCTAACAGCTAGACCCCTGTTAGCCCTGTATGATCCCGGGCAGCAACACGAATTGCATACGGATGCTAGTGCTCTGGGTATAGGCGGGATACTATGCCAGCGCGGCGCCGACAATAATGTTCGATCAATCGCATATTTCAGCAGGCAGACGTCTCCATGTGAAAAAAATTATCACAGCTATGAACTGGAGACACTGGCCGTCGTCGAATCAGTTGATCGTTTCCGAATATATCTCCTGGGCAAGCCGTTCAAGGTTATTACGGATTGCGAATCCCTCAAGTCTACGCTAAATAAGCGCGATATGGTCCCGCGGATTGCCCGCTGGTTTCTTCGTCTTATGGAGTACGATTTCGAGATAGAATATCGGCGTGGCAAAAGTTTTCAGCATGTTGATGCCTTGAGCCGCAATCCTCACGACCAATCTGCGGAACCCGAAATAGCAAAAATCGACGTGTTTACTGTCGAGATCGACGACGAGGACTGGCTGCTGACGATTCAGCTACGGGACGCGAAACTTGCGACAATACTTAAGGTACTGTCGGGTAAGGCTACCAATCACGAAGAACTCTAAGGGAAATGTATACGTTCTGCGTATTGTCGACGGATTTACGAAATATCTCATTTTAAGGCCTGTCCGAAACACCTCAACGAGACCTGTTCAGGTTCTAAGGGCGCTAACAGAAATAGCTCAGCATTGCGGGGCGCCAACTCGTATTATAACGGACCGCGGAACTGCCTTTAGTTCGCAAGAGTTCAAACGGTATTGAAGCGAGAACGACATACGACACATTATGAACAGCAGCACGAACTCCTAGAGCCAACGGTCAGATTGAGCGCTGCAATAGAACGATCCTGCACGCCTTGTCTACGATGAGCGACGACCCTAAAAGATGGGATACCCACCTGCACGCCATACAGTGGGGCATTAACTCTCTTCCAAACGACACTACGAAGTTTTCGCCTCATAGGCTCCTATTTGGATACCAGCCTCGCGACCCGCTGGGAAACAAAATCCTACTCGCCCTACAAACGGAGGAACAAATTGGAGAATTACCTAGCCTAGATGAACTTCGTCTGAGTGCCCTGTCAAACATCGAGAAGGCTCAGATCAAACAGAAGGAGCGCTTCGACAGTAAACATATCGCACCTCGACAGTATGCCGTAGGGGACCTGGTTCTCATCGAGAGGCCATCAATTTCCACGGGGGATTCCCGGAAGCTAGATGCGAGGTACAAGGGTCCCTATGTCGTCGCAGAGATCCTGGGTAAAGATCGGTATGTGATAAAAGACATCCCGGGAGCACCAAGGACTCAGAGGCCCTTCAACTCAGTATACGCATCGGACAACATAAAGCCCTGGTGTGAAGTTTTCGATGGGGACATCCCAAGCAACGACGAGACGGATAGCGACGACGACGTCGAGGACGAGTCGGTATTACAGGAAGGCCGAGCTGTTACGACAACAGGACAGCGAACGGGGCCACTGCCCGAATCACCGCCAACTTCACTCGAAGAAAAGAAAGAAGAAGGGGACAACGCGGACGACTGCCATTCTCTTTGCTAACGAGACGTCAAAACGAGAAGATCGTGTAACCGAGAGACCAAATAAAGTGATCATTTTCTTCTTAAAAGCTCTGAGTTTTTCTTCTGTAACATTTCTTTATGAATGTTTTCTTTTAGTTTTAAATGCACGGCAGTCGGCACCCTGTAGGTCTGTACCAATTTCTCTAAATTCCAAGCCCCGCCTCTACATTGTTTTTCTCGTTTCCACCACAATGCTTGAGCATGCTATCGACTTCTAGCAAAATCGTGGGGTTGGGGGGAATAACGGTACCAAGGTCACAAAAACTGAAAATCTAAATTGCAGGAGTGAACAGTCTTTGTAACGTAGGTTCCATAGTCTTTGCCGCAGAGTTTGAGTTTGGCTCAAACTCGACGTTTTTTCTTACGAGCGCATCGAATTTGTTCCAACTTGTGAGAATCCTGTTGTTTTCAAGGGGATTGAAACTCGTAAGATTCTCACAACTCACGACCGCATCGAATGTATTCAGCCCTTTATATCGATATATATTTACGCTATGCTCCGTGTGGTATCAGTGTGGCAGTCACAAGCGGAGAAGTATTTGGGAATGAAACGATACCTGTGGGACCTACTATTAAATTAAATTAAAAACACTAATATTACCCTCCAATATAAGCATACTTTGACCGAAATAGCACTGTCGCCGGTGGACGCTTCTCAGTTTGCAGTTGGTACTGTCCTCTTACAACATGGCCGTCCATTGGGCCATGCCCCTAAAACATTAACAAATGCACAGATAAATTACATATGCACACATTGAAAAAGCGCTATATATGCTATTATCTTTACCTACAAAAAGTTTCATCAATATGTCTACGGTCATAAAGTTTCAGTTGTGTTAGACCATAAACCATTGGTTTCTTTACCGAAAAAATAAATGGCAGATATTCAAGTTCCGCTACTCAAATGAAAAAGTTGAAGAAATAAATTTCTATAGGCCTAATATTTGAGGAAGTCAATACTAAAGGTTTTACACAAAGGACTCCCTGAAATTATTAGGTCTAAAAAAGAGCTCGTAATATTGTACATACAGTATATTGGCCAAATAATGTCGCGGGATATCGAAAAATTTATAGAAAATTGTTCAGTCTGTCGAGAAAAACTCCAAATTTAATTCTCATCAGGAGCTTATGACACACCCGATTTCAAAATATCCTTAGGAATGTTTGGGAAAAGATATTTTTGAATTCAATACCACATTTACTAGTCGTTGATTATTTGTCTTATGTTGAAATAGTAAAGCTCTTTTCTTATAATCGTTATTAGAAAATTAAAGTCCATTTTTGATCGATTTGGAAATCTGAGCTAAATTTACCTTAGACTAGCTTTTGCCTGCGACTTCGTAAGCATCACGCAAAACTACTGTGCCAGTTACCTAAAAATAAAATTAACACATTTTCCACCTTTCCTCAATTTTCATCATTTTTTCCCTGTATTTGGTCTCTCGAACATAAACGACGATCTCTGACCCATCGTTGCCGATGCCACATATTTGGCGTCGTCGCTTTTTCGATATCTTTTTGAAAAACTCTCAAAAAGTCCAAGTTTTTTGAATCAATGTCTTTGTGTGTCCTCTTTTTCTGTTCTATTCTATTCGATTCTATGGCTACATAGACTAGTTGTAATCTGGTTGAGATCGGTTGAGATAAACCTTTAAAATGATAAACAGCGCCATCTATGATTTTTTGAGTAAAAACTATAGAGAACGACTAACTTATCTGTTCATAGCTGTTTTCCATTGGGCCATGCAGAGTACGCCGGAGTACTCCCGTAGTTCGCCAATGGAACGTATTTTTTTGTAGCCAGTACCTCATTACGCTGTCAAATTGGCATTTGAAAATTAACAGACCTTCCGGGTGAAACATTGCGCTCGACATATTTACATTTCAGGGTGTTCAAGCTTGTCGGATCGTCGTTCATCCATATATTTCAGTTTAAAGCACACTTTTTTTATCAGAACGCGAAAGACTTTTAGTCCAATTTAAAGAGAAACGACTAGCAGCTGATTTTTATTTACCACTTTTGACATTTATGAAGCACAAAACCGCTAGCGGAAAAAGTCGGCGTAACTACGCTGGCGAACTACACCTACTTCCCAGCTAGCGTAGTTCGGCGTAGATACAACTACTCCGGCGTACTCTGCATGGCCCAATGGAAAACAGCTCATGTAAGTGCGGCGCTAGTTTCCTCAAAATCTATGCAATAGGAAAAGCTACCTAGCAATAGGGTCGCCTTTTAGTACACCGTTCTTATTTGTAATTTCTGTTTAACTTTGTGTGCCCTTCTATTCTACATATTCTCTTCTATTCGATTTTATGTTTACATAGATTTGTTGTAATCGGTTGTGATAAACCTTTAAAATGATAAACAGCGTAATCTATGATTCAAAATCTGTTAATTTAGCATTAATTTCATTAAATATCGTGGGATCCGGGCAATATTAAATTTAAAACAATCGGAATAAGATATTTTACTGCGGTAAAATGGAGCCTATATTTTAAGTAAGACCTCTAGCAATATATCGGTGAAACTGCATTCAATTCCATGCAGTATACCGCAATACTAACTAAATAATTAATGCAATCAGTTTGTCTGGATTAATTGGATTAATATCAGCCAGGTTTTCACACCGCCTTCAAAAGTCTAGGAAAGTCTTGGTATTTAATGTTGAAAGTAGTCGCAGAGGACTTTTAATATAATTATTTTATACTTTTTAGGTCTTGGGAGTCGATTCTATTTTTTTCTAAATTTTTTTGAGAGACTATTTTGCGAGTGTATGGGTCTTTCGAAAATCATTACGGAGCGAAAGAGCCGATTTTGGGAGACTTTACCTGAATTTAGGAGAAAGAGTTCTCAAGTGAAGCCAAATCGGTTAAACCATACCAGGTGGTTTAACTAGCAACTCTGCACCGGCGTCACTTTTTGCACCGAGTGCAACCTTATCAGTACCCTTTGCTTCTTATCTCTACCTGCTGCCTTGCGACTATGGCACGCAAACCAAATAAGGAACACTTGATGCTGATATCGCAGCACTCTGAGTTAAATGTTTTTTACCAGAAAAAATATCTGTTTTCCCTGAATTTAGTAGAGTGCATATACATATAAGATAAATTAATTAATCCCATCGGGGAAAAGTATGTGTACTTCAGGCCTGGGAATTTTTTATTTCAAATAAAATAAGAAAGAATTATTACAAATGAAATGTTAATGCATGTGACATGAAATAATTAATTTAAATTAGGAAATTATTTCAATTAAACTTTATGATGAATTCGATATTTGAAATAAGATCGGAAATAATCATTTCAAATAAAATTTTATTTAGTGAGAGTTGAATTACCTATTTTAAATAAAATGCTTATTTGAATTAATCGCATTGTAAATACAAACCAAATATGTATATACAATTTGCCTGAAAAGTGTTTGCAATTGGATGGAAAAAGTGCATTAGCAGTGAAAAGGAGATCGATTTATAAATCATCTTTATTTGCACTTTGCAGTACCTAAGTGAAACACGCTTTTCAAAATGATCATCTGATAAGGACCCACTAACAGGCCGATGATTTTTATCTCGGTGAAGATAACATTGTCGAGACATTGTCATTAACAGCATCAGTGGAACTTGAATGATTGTTTACTGTAAATAAAGATGATTTATAAAACGATTTCAGTTTTGACTGCTTCCCATTGCAAACACTTTTCAATTAAATTGTATTTCGTTTGCATTTACAATGTGATTAACCCAAATAAAACATTTTAATTTGTGTGAAGAACATGAAATTTTACAATTAAAGGTTATTTTTTTGTATTATTTGGAATAAATTATTATTTCGTTAAAGTTTTATTTCATTTTTAAATAAGCAGTTATTTACATTCAAGTTTGTTTTAATTAACATTCATTTTATCTATATATGTATATAAAACACAAACTGTTTGTACCTATAACCGTTATAGACTCTGAAACCATCCAACGGATATGCCCCAAACCGGTTTCATTTGAAAGACAATAATGCGAAGATGGTTATAGACCATAAAACAATGTAGTAGGCACGGCACATTCGGTCCATTCATGAAGTCGATTTTGGACTTTTCCCATACAAAAATTTTCAACCTCATCAAAGGCGTTACTCGCAAATAAATTAAAAACATTAGTGTGAAGTTGGTGCATAATACAATGAGATGAGATGAGATGAGACGAGCCGAGACGAGACGAAACGAAACGAAACTAATATTTCCTTTTTTTCCAACAAGTAAACAAAATGTATTTCTTTTTTTAGCGTGGTAGCACACGCCGGGTATCCGCTAGTTTCAAATAACTGATTATTTGAAATAATTGAGCTATTTCATTATGAAATAACTGAATATTTGAAATAATTAGGTTATTTCATTTTGAAATAAAATTCTTATTTACATTAAGAAAGTAATTCAATTTGCCCAGACAAAAGCGAGACCGGTTTAAAGATTCCCAAATGTCTTTATTGTACCCGACCTCGCACTGTCCAATTTTTCAACCTCCTAGATACAAAACATTCATTAACATATGCGTAAACAAGCCGGGGAAATTCTACCTGGCTCGTTCATGCACCCAATGGCGAGAACGCTTCTACGAGCCTTAGCACTGGCCTCGTTGCTGGCTGGCAGGCAAATGAGGACGATTTCCGAATTTGTTCGAAATAAAACTCGAATTTTTCGAAAGACTCCGGGTGCAAAAAATGAGGCTTGCACTGGGTGCAAAAAATGAGGCTAGTGTGGAACGGCCCATAGGTTGGATGCCGTCGGCATCAGTGATATGCCCAAAATATGAAATTGAGTTAAAAAGTAATTGACACTTGCTTTTATGTACATACGTGTAGGTCATGTTTACGTAATCGGTCCAGAACTGCTCTGAGGTTTTGTGTTAGCTCGCTAAAGTACTACCCCGTATAACGATGTTATCGATAAGACATGATATCGTGTAGTATGCAGTCCGTAAAACCAAAGATTATGTGAAGTAAAAGATGCACAATCACGTACAAAGTGATGGCATCAAGAATTTTTCATGAATTGTTTCAGACTCAACATATACGAACATTTAAAATGTTGCGTGAAATAATAAACTTCGCTTCCCTTTGGTTTTTGATATCAGATCCCATAACATATTTTGCAGTTGTGGCGGTTGTAACAAAGCAAGCTGTGAAATAAAAGTGGAAATCGTAGCAGGCCACGAGATGAAGTTTTTGTTTTTAAAAAATGGAAAATATCAGTTTTCGGATAGACTTCGGATCATAAAGTTCTAATATAAAAATTAATAATAAAATAATTGTAAAATCAAATATCATGTAAACAATAAACTAAAACAATTTAAAATTAATAATAAAAGTGGAAATAAAAGTTAAAACTATGTATTTTTAACTAAAAATTAAATATTTTAAATAAAATTTAAATGGAGGCTAACCCCTTTGTTTACGCGTGCTCTTATCATTCTTACTCCAAAGCATCATCAGAGCGCGATTCCATGAAAAAAAAAAGGGGGAGAACGGGGATTGAACAGCTGAGAATTGTTTGTGAATTAACTGCGCGGCGTTTCGAATTTATCTGGTGGGTGCTGAGATTGCGTGAATGAATTAAAACTTCTGATTACACAGGTCAACACCAAATTTGCAGCCGAATAAATAGTAGAGTAGATAGGCTAGGCCGATTCTAGCGCAAAAATCCCATAAGGTTTATACAGGGGGCAAAAAATTCTCACTTTTGCTTCAAAAGCTTCCCTTGGTCTTGGACGAGCAGTTTTGTGGTGCGTGACGTCATGAAAGCTCTCGGTCTGGTCGTGGAGGATCTTCTGGAAAGCTCATCGTCTACGTCTAGGAGCAGTTTCCAGATGGTGACGTCATGAAAGCTCGTGTCTCGGACGTGTGTGTGTGTGTGTGTGTGTTTGGGGCGCCATCAGGTGCGATCCCCTCCCCCTCCCCGCAGGAAGCCATACCCCTCCCCGCAGGAAGCCGTACCCTCCCCCTCCCCGCAGGAAGCCATACCCTTCCCCGCAGGAAGCCGTACCCTCCCCCTCCCCGCAGGAAGCCATACCCCTCCCCCTCGCCCGCAGGAAGCCATACCCCTCCCCTAGCCCGCAGGAATCCGTACCCTCCCCCTCCCCCGCAGGGGAAACCATACCCCTCCCCCTCACCCATAGGAAGCCGCACCCACCCAAGCTCTTACTTCGCTGGGATCCGTTTCGTGATATTGCGAAATAAGTAGCTGGATTTGTTTTTTAACTTTTTGGCTTCCAGGCGGATCAATTACATTAGATAAGAATGGAATGTGAACCATTTAATACAAAGAGTTCTTTGTTTGGGGATGGCGCGAGCTTGAAGCGAAATTTGCAATATTTTTGGCTTGCAGGTGGCTTTGTTTCCATTAGATAAGAATGGAATGGGTTATTTAATACAAAGAGTTCTTTGTTTAGGGACGGAGGCGCGAGCTTGGAGTGAATTTTATAAATTTTCAAGATCTGAATTATCGCTGATTTAGAATATTTTGGGTTGCAGGCGGATCAATTACATTAGATAAGAATGGAATGGGTTATTTAATACAAAGAGTTCTTTGTTTAGGGGTGCTGCCGAATTTCTTGGTAGGGATTGATTGATTGAATGATTGATATATATATATTAAATGCAATGACAGATTTGGATCAGTTCTTATTCGAGCGCTGAAGAATTAGTGCCTCCAGTTTAGTTAGTTTTTGAAAGTGAATTAAGTTCAAATTGAAAGTAAATTCAAAATGGTGCAAGTAAGTGATTGTGTGCAAAGGGCTAAGTCAGCCCTTGAGGATGCTAAAGTTAATCACGTGCTAGTGGATCAAAGTGTGAAAGTGTGTTCCAAAGAGTTGAGAGCTCTCAAACAAGATCTGAGCAGGGCTACAATGAATGGTGTAAAAAATAAAATCTTAGCAGGCATCGCCACCATATTAGGACATAGATCTGAATTAAAAGAATTAAAAGTGAGGGCCGGTGCAGGACACAATTCCAACCGCTCTTCTTGGATGTCAACCCGAGTAAAGTGGGAGGATATGAAAGCAGCCTTTAATAATCGGTAAGTTAATATTTTTCTTCATACAAACTTTTATAATTATTATTATGCGAAGGTATTTGTATGTAGATAGTGTTAGGGGAGATGTAGGCAATCAGAGTCAGTTGGCAATGGTGATCACCTTAAAATAACAAGAACCGAACGCAACTCAATGTTACAAATGTAACAATACGTTAGCTACACGCCATTCCCGTGCACCGGCAGTCACTCACTCAGTTCGCGCGACGCGCTGGAGAACAACGAACGTGGAAAGATTTCTCGCCATTTTGATCTAATTTTACGAGTTGATAAAACCGAAGGTATGTTTTGAATTACTAAACTTTTATTTCTATACTTGTGATATGTAGTAATCGTGACGTGTTAAACTGATAATCAAAACTCAGATTAATAATATATTATAAACTTTCTCGTCAGGATTAGTTTTTTCTCATTTTCGCCTATGTAGGCAATTAGAGTCACAACAAATGTCGTGGCTCCAATTGCCTGCATGGGCATATATTGTGCAACCTTGATGTAGCAGTGTATTTTTTGTATGCGACATATGTTGATCACCATTGTCCACATGCTGATTACCATTGCCAACCAATGTCGACAATGGTGATCAAAGCTATTTTTTTTTATTATTTATATTATGCCAAAATGTATGAACCAAAGTGATTAAAGTTGATTTCAATTAAAAGTTAAATAAGTAAAGTTTATTATAAGAACATAACAATAAATAATTGATTAATAGATTTTATTTTATTTCAATTCTTGCTTAAGTGATCCCCATTACCTACATCTCCCCTATATATATATATATTTTTTTTAATTTGTTATAGTATACGAACAGGGGTAATTATTAATCTTGCCCACAAAGACCCTCTCGAATTCTTGGAGGATTGTGGTAAATTATTTGTTCCAAGGATCATAAATGCTTTGAAGAAAGAAGCGTTTTTAAAGGTTAATAGTGTATTTTGCGGACAATTTGTAAAGGCTTCAAGTCGCGAGGAATTGGAGGAGATAAAATATATAAACACAAAAAATGTGGTTATATCGCAGGACACAAACATAGCAGAATGGTTCGCAGAAAACGTAATGAATAAAATTGCGTTGGAATTAGAAGAATTCCAAGAAAGAGATTCAGGCTGGGCGCTGAAACAAGGCATTAATTTGATGATTAACATCAATAAGTATACACCACTGCTGGGATCGTCCTATATTGAGTTACCTCTTGAAATTAAGAACAAAAAAGCTTGCATCAACGTTCAGAATAGTGACAATGCTTGTTTCGCCTGGGCGATAATATCGGCCTTACATCCGGAAGAGAAAGATCCACAACGTGTAACCAAATATCCTCACTATTCCACAGTCCTGAAACTAGATGGAATAGCATTCCCGATCACCAGACCACATATTGAAAAATTTGAGAAAATGAATGACCTCAGCATAAATGTATATATTTTGGTAAAGAATAAGCAAAAATATAAGGTAAACCTATCGCGCTTAACGAAAAATCGCCAAGAACAACATGTTAATCTGTTGTTAATACAGGACCGTTATGAGGACGAAGAGGAGGAGGAGGAAGACTCTAGCACAAACAATGAGCCCATCCGCTATCACTATGTATGGATAAAGCATTTATCGCGGCTCCTTTCATTGCAATTATCTAAAAAGGGTCATACAAAATATTTTTGCGATCGGTGCCTTCATTACTTTCACACGCAAGAAAAGCTTAGTAGACACTTGGAAGACTGTGAAAAACTCAATGAGTACAGAGTTACTTTCTCGCCTGAGAAAAGTCTAAAATTTAAGAACTTCAAAAACAAAGAACGAGTTCCATTCATAGTCTATGCAGATTTTGAATGCATATTGAAACCGATTTATAAAAAATTCGGGAAGACAGAGCAATATCAACAGCATGAACCGCACAGCGTGGGGTACTACTTCAAATGCTCATATGACGAACAACTTTCATACTACAATAGCTACAGAGGTTTAAACTGTGCAGAGTGGTTCGCAAAAGAACTAGAGAATATCGCGGAACGAGCTCAAGATATTCTTCAAAACGCCCAAACAATGGGCCCTCTTACACCAAACCAAATTCAAGACTTTGTGGCTGCTCGAACATGTCATATATGCGGAAAAGGATTCACTCCCGCAGACATTAAGGTGAGAGACCACTGTCACCTCACAGGAAAATATAGAGGAGCTGCTCATCAGGATTGCAACATTAATTACAAGGACACCAGAACGATACCTATAGTCTTCCACAATCTGAGCAAGTACGATGCTCATCTCCTCATCAGAGATGTAGCAAACAGCACGCAGGGGCGTCTAAAAATAATACCTAATAATACGGAAAATTATATTGCGATTATAAAGTATATGGAAGGCAGCGAAATCATATACAAATTTATTGATTCTTTTCGCTTCATGCCATCATCGCTGGATAAACTCTCATCTTATCTAGCTGAAAAGAAAATTGTACGCTCTGAACTTCCAAACATAAGCGATGATAAGTTCCAGCTGCTGACAAGGAAAGGTGTCTTTCCATACGAGCACATCAAGGACTGGGACAATCTTGATGAGACTCAATTGCCGGACCGCAAATTTTTCTATAACTCTATGGGAAAATGCGACATTAGTACTGAGGATTATGAGCACGCAAAGAAGGTGTGGACAGAATTCGAAGTGCAAAGTCTTGGTGAATATAGCGATCTCTACTTGAAAACTGACGTACTGCTACTCGCTGATGTCTTTGAGAACTTCAGGGAGGGATGTATCAATAACTATGGATTAGACGCAGCGCATTATTATACCGCACCCGGGTTTGCATGGGATGCGATGCTAAAATATACAGGCGTAGAGATTGAACTTTTACACGATGTTAATATTCTTCACTTTGTGGAAAAAGGAATTCGCGGTGGTCTGACCCAGTGCTCAAAAAGGTATGCACGAGCTAATAATAAGTACATGTCCGATTATGATAGCAGCCAAACATCGTCATACCTCATGTACTATGACATAAACGCAATGTACTCATGGGCTATGACACAATATTTACCGTACAAGGATATTAAATGGGTGGATGATGTAGGCACATTAAACTTTGATATTCCTGATGACTCAACTACTGGCTACATATTAGAAGTCGATTTAGAATATCCAACGGATATTCATGAGAGACAAAAAGATCTGCCCATGGCCCCAGAAAAGTGTGCTCCACCAGGTTTCAAGGAAGAAAAAATGTTGGCTACATTATTCAATAAGACAAATTACGTGATCCACTACAGAAATTTGAAGCAGTACTTGACTGAAGGTCTCAAGGTAACAAAAATTCATCGCGCATTGCAATTCTCTCAGGCTGCGTGGATGAAACCTTACATAGAACTAAACGCCGACTTGAGAAAGAACGCTAAGAACGATTTCGAAAAGAATCTGTTCAAGTTATTATGCAATGCCGTATTTGGTAAAACGATGGAGAATGTTCGTCTTCGCCGAGATATTAAGCTTGTAACAGCGTGGGAAGGACGGTATGGAGCCGAAGCACTTATATCAAAGCCTAATTTCCACTCGCGCTCGATTTTTGATGATCACTTGGTAGCTGTGGAATTACTTAAAACAGAAGTAATTTTCAATAAGCCCATCTACGTTGGGATGGCAATATTGGACATATCAAAAACTATACTGTACGAGTTCCACTACAACTACATGAAAAATCAATATGATGACAATTGTCAGCTGTGCTACACCGACACTGATTCTCTTATATATGAAGTGCAGACTGATGACATTTATGAAGATATGAAGCAACATCTTCATCGTTTTGATACATCCGACTACGCCAAAAATAATCCTTATGGCATACCACAAGTCAATAAGAAGGTAGTACACACACATAATTACAAAGAAACATAAATACTTATGTAATATTTTCTATTTAGATACCTGGTCTTATGAAGGATGAAAACAGCGGTGATATAATGCTGGAGTTTGTAGGTCTGCGCGCTAAAATGTATGCATTGCGAGTGCAAAAAGCAGCCGGCCAACAACAAACAACAAAGAAGGCAAAGGGCGTTAAAACCGCTGTGGTGAAGACAGAGATAACCTTTGAAGACTATGTGAGATGTCTTAACGAAAACCTGGAGTGCACGCGTACACAAAATAGCATAGTTTCCCATAATCACATATTGTATAGCACTAAACAAACTAAAATATCCCTAAGTCCTTTTGATAATAAGCGATATTTAATTAATAATAATAGACATGAAACTCTACCATGGGGACATTGTAGTATAAGGAATGCAGATTAAGAGATTATGTAAAAATAAAATATTGTGAAATAAAAGAATATTTGTAACGTTTAATAAACTGTTTTATTTAAAAAATTCCTTAATGTGAACATATTTTTCAGAGAACGTTATGATTAGTTTACTGGAGCACCCTAATGGACTACGATTTGAAAATATTTACATTTATTCAAAGTCGCTAAATCAACCAAAATATGAGTATCTAAGAAAAGTTGTGTCCCGCATATCTGGGCTGGGTTATTTTACATTTTCGAACAACTGTGACGTCATACCGTCAGAAGAAGCAAAGCCAAACTCTATTTTCATCTTTGATGATGTGGCTTGCGATAAACAGAATAATATTAGAGCATACTTTTGCATGGGTCGACATAATGATGTAGACAGCTTTTACCTCTGTCAGACGTACACTCATATACCAAAGCATCTGATTCGGGATAATGCAAATCTGTTCATCATATTCAAGCAGGATGGCCTGAACCTGAAACATATTTACAACGACCACGTGAATACTGATATGAGATTTGAAAAGTTCCGGAAAGCGTGTGCTGAGTGCTGGAAATACAAGTATGGATTCTTGGTAATTGAAAAGGATAGTCCTATGGATAGAGGACGATACCGGAAAGGCTTTGACGCCTTCATGAGCCTATAAAAGGAGCATATATATATATATACAGATTACGCTCAATAGCTGTACAGACCTGTATAGCTGTCTGTACAGACCTGTATAGCTGTCTGTACAGACCTGTATAGCTGTCTGTACAGACCTGTATAGCTGTCTGTACAGACCTGTATAGCTGTCTGTACAGACCTGTATAGCTGCCTGTACAGACCTGTATAGCTGCCTGTACAGACCTGTATAGCTGCCTGTACAGACCTGTATAGCTGCCTGTACAGACCTGTATAGCTGCCTGTATAAGTTGTACAGCCCTATATTGATGTTAATTAGTGTAGCTGTAACTGTCATCACGACAACAACAACAACAACAACAACATGGATGAAAAGCTTACGAAGGATATTATAAAGACAAGCAATGCTATACGAAAAAAGTATAAAGCTCTACAGACTGACAAAATCGAAAAAGAATCTCAATTGGAGGAAACCTTTAAGCCAATTACCAGCACGCTAAAAGAGCTAACGATGACAGTAAAGCTTGATCCTAAAGAAGAAATTAAAGCAGAGCCTGAGCAAGAGAAGAGACAAATCTATGATGAAATATACACACCACCTGCACGTAAACGTCTAAAGATGCAATCAACCAGCACACCTCTCCACTTTGACGATTATTCATTGGATGAAAAAGCTGGCGCTAATGATGTTGATGATGTTGATGATCTTGAGGATGAGGATAATGATAATGATGATGATAAGTTTGCCACACCAATACAATCATCAACATTAAAAGAACATAGTTCACGGATATTGGAATCGTCAGGTCAAATATTAAAAAAATATAAGCATCTGGTTAATCAGAAGAGTATGAAAATTGATAAAACCTATGGAGTGTACTACAGAGATGGATGGAAGATAGGCAATTCAACATTAAAAGCTGAAGATGAAAGTTATGTTATTGGAGGCAGGTCATATAAGATAACCAAAGGTTTATCTGACCTGATTTTTATGAAACATCCTAGAGGTTACAATAGAGATGACTTGTACAATTATCGATCAATTTTAAACGATACAAGCGCGCACAGGCGTGATTTTAATGAAAATAAACAAATAAAAGGAACAAATACCTATAAATATAAAAAAATAATAAAAAAGTTAGTACACACTCCTACCCTGCGTACTGGAACAGGAATTATGAGAATGCCTAAAGAAAACATTAACTATGTCTATTGGAATGATCCTAATGAACTAGTTGATAGGCTTCATATACTAATAGCATCCCAACAAGCTGGAAATAATAGTCATACTAATGAAATTATATCAATCATTGAGGAGCTGCGGGGGGCTGAAATAATAATATAAATTCTGACGCTACAACTAAAAACTATGTTGATACACAAATAAGAAAGCAAGACGATGAAACACGTAAAAACACTCAAAAAACTATAGAAAATCTAACTCTATAATGGCGAAATTGCAAAGATTGAGAATTATTTGTTCTCTAGCATACTTAATAAGGAGAATCAGAAGCAGCAGCAGCAAGACGGTGTCTACCAATAAAGCTTAATGCTACAATTTATCCGTTTCATTTATCTGTAATATGAGTAAGAGACAAGTTGTCGATGAGCTTCACAAACCTGCTCGCCGAAATTTTAAACGGCGTCGAGTCATTATTAAAGGACAGGATGATCTATGGCAAGCGGATTTAGTAGAAATGGATACTTATAAGCATGTAAATAAAGGCTACCGCTTCCTGCTGACTGTTTTAGATACTTTCTCCAAATATGCTTGGGCTATACCAATTAAAACAAAAACCGGTACAGAAGTGACTGAAGCCATGCAATCTATATTCCAAGAGGGCCGGATCCCTAAAAACTTGCAAACAGACGATGGGAAGGAGTTTTACAACACACACTTTAAACATCTAATGAGTGATCATAAAATTAATCACTACTCTACCTATACATCGCTCAAAGCATCGATAGTTGAACGATTCAACAGAACTTTAAAGAGCATGATGTGGAAGGAGTTCAGCATGAATGGTTCTTACAAGTGGCTTCAAATGATAAAGGAACTACTATCTCAATATAACATGAAAAAGCATCGAACAATCCAAATGCGCCCTTGCGATGTCAATGCAAGCAATGAAAAGCATCTTCTAGCTACAGTGTACAATAACATAAAGATTGCTGATTCGCCTAAATATAAAGAAGGAGACTCTGTTCGTATTAGCAAATATAAACATGTTTTCGAAAAAGGCTATACACCAAACTGGACTGCTGAAGTTTTCAAGATTGCTAAAATTCAAGTGACTAACCCAGTCACATATTTGCTTGAGGACTACCAGGGTAATCCTATAAAAGGAGGATTTTACGAAATGGAGCTGCTGAAAGTGAAACATCCTCATATCTACCTTGTTGAAAAAATTCTAAAGTCGAAAGGCGATAAAGTTTACGTGAAATGGCTGGGATTCTCATCAAACCACAACTCATGGATAAATTCTAAAGATGTATTATTATAATTCAAAATAAAAAATCATTTTAAAAAATATAAACAATTGTTTTATTGCTCAATTTCCTTATCATAAAATCTTGTATTGTATATTACATCCCGATGGTGTTGGTTCAGTATAGACTCCAGAATTTTACTTGTATTGTAAATTCTCTGCTGAAACCTCATCCTATCGAGTGCACATATATGCCACGTGCCCTTGCGGCTGGCTCTGTATGCAAACTCCCACACATGTAGAATGTATACTTTTGGTGTTAGAATAAATCGAACCCTTTTCGGCATTCCTTACAGTTGTTTCTCGTCAGCCTCATGTAAAATTTCATGAGGCGTTGATTCTCCCGGTTAAATCGTTGCACATCATGACATTCGCAGGTATCTGCCCCCGCAGTTGCATCATCATACGCCCATGTACAGTTGGTGTAATGTTCACCATATTTAGATGTTACTTTGTTTACATTTTCATATTGCTGAAGAAATTTGTAGCGTTTTTCTATTGTATTCTTATGCTCCTCTAGCAGAACATTAGAGTAATCGTCAAGGAATTTCTTAATATTCATCTGAAATATTCAGTTGGTTGGTTGGTTGGTTGTTTTAGAAAAATGATTTTTCAATACTTGCCCTTTATTATTATCTTTTATCTTTTGGTAGCGTACGGCAGAAGTATTTTTACTTTCAGATGCTTGCCCTGGCTTGATAACTGATTTAACTGTAGCAGCCTTTATCTGGTACTTTAATTCTTTTAACCTATTTCCTCTGTCTCCATCTTCCTCTAGCAGCTTGGTAGAATCTTTATAACTGCTCATTGCCAGAACTCTATGCAAACTAACCTTTTGTTTTGCATTACAATTCATTTTATAGAACTTGGAGGAGGGCCAGGGAATATGAAAGAAGTTTTTTTGTTTTTTTTAATAATTATTATAAAGGCTGGGCTCGAAATAGGACAATGACCAAGTGTGAAGTATATTGAAGTAAAATTTTAACCAAGGAAAACATAATAAAAAATAATATACTAATATCTCGGAAACCGTTGCTCGTAGACGATTTTTGATTAAAATTTATTCCCCCAACAGTACCAATACCCTAACTGGAAACATCTTCTCGAATCCATAGAACCCAAAATATATAGTATTATTAACTTTAATTATACCTCTAATATTTAAAATTCATCTTAGTGCAGAGTGCGAATCGGGGTATGGCTTCCTGCGGGGGAGGGGGAGGGTACGGCTTCCTGCGGGGGAGGGGGAGGGGTATGGCTTCCTGCGGGGAGGGGGAGGGTACGCAATGACCAAGTGTGAAGTATATTGAAGTAAAATTTTTACCAAGGAAAACATAATAAAAATAATATACTAATATCTTGGAAACCGTTGCTCGTAGACGATTTTTGATTAAAATTTGTTCCCCCAACAGTACCAATACCCTAACTGGAAACATCTTCTCGAATCCATAGAACCCAAAATATATAGTATTATTAACTTTAATTATACCTCTAATATTTAAAATTCATCTTAGTGCAGAGTGCGAATCGGGGCATGGCTTCCTGCGGGGGAGGGGGAGGGGTATGGCTTCCTGCGGGGAAGGAGAGGGGTAAGGCTTCCTGTAGGGAAGGGGAGGGGTATGGCTTCCTGCGGGGAGGGGGAAGGGGTACGGCTTCCTACGGGCGAGGGAAAGGGGTATGGCTTCCTGCGGGGAGGGGGAGGGTACGGCTTCCTGCGGGGAGGGGTATGGCTTCCTGCGGGGAGGGGGAAGGGGTACGGCTTCCTACGGGCGATGGAAAGGGGTATGGCTTCCTGCGGGTAGGGGGAGGGTACGGCTTCCTGCGGGGAGGGGTATGGCTTCCTGCGGGGAGGGGGAGGGGATCGCACCTGATGGCGCCCCAAACACACACACACACACACACACGTCCGAGATACGAGCTTTCATGACGTCACCATCTGGAAACTGCTCCTAGACGTAGACGATGAGCTTTCCAGAAGATCCTCCACGACCAGACCGAGAGCTTTCATGACGTCACGCACCACAAAACTGCTCGTCCAAGACCAAGGGAAGCTTTTGAAGCAAAAGTGAGAATTTTTTGCCCCCTGTATAAACCTTATGGGATTTTTGCGCTAGAATCGGCCTAGCCTATCTACTTAGTAGGTCATTTCTATATGATTTTTTCCGCAGATTACGAAATCGAAAAAAAAAATACTCAATTTTCTTCCGTTTTCAGTAAAAAAAAAAGGGTAAAAAAGTAAAAGGCCGTATTTTTTCCATTTTTAAAAAACATTAAAGGAACGAATTTTTCAGTGTCTGATTGCTCCGCAACGCTACTCCCATCACCTGCAAATCTTTATTATATTTTTACTTTAAAGACAGAATAAGGGATGGACTCAAGCTCAACAAATATTAAAGTAGAGAATTCACGAACACCGTTACAAAATTTTCGAAGAAATAAAAAACATAGTGTCGAAATTCAACATAAAACTGGAAATTCAAAATTTATGATGTTAAAATTCGTAAACGCGAGGATGAGGTACTTTTAGCATATTTACGAGCCTCCCATGTACAATGTTTCCGAATTAATACTAATAACATAAAATCCAAAAGAGTCTTGCGATAATCCTTATTAAACCAATAAACAAAAGTACTATCTTCGCTTGTTATGCGAATGCATTTTTCAATTAGTGTTTTTTTAATTAAAAACATGTGCTTTTGATTTTTAAAAACTTCATAAAAAATTTGGCAATGAGCTTTACAAATGTTAAATAATAAGTCCGACGCGGCATGCATACCAAAGTCGGATTTTTTCGCATAACAACGAGCGAAAATAAAAAATTCAGAAGGGCACTTAATTATCTCATCCTTTTTAAGAAAAATGTCTTCACATCTGCTACACTTGTCTTTGGAATGCATTTTGTAGACTACATAACCAACAAAATACCTCATTGATGCAAGTTCTATTGTACTATTCTTTTCATTCCATGTATCTTCTTAAATCAAATCTTCATACTGCGGAATATTACAAATTACGGTACTTGTACCTTCATTATGACCGTGATCGCCATTAGGCTCGAGCAGATTAAGTACTTGAGATTTCATTTAAATCTAATTCTAATGCTTCATCTTCATCTTGTTCACAATTTGTGTGAGTGCTGAAGTGAAGCATATTTGTACATAATATATTACCTAATAAAATGTTAAGCCCGTGAATGGACGGATTTTCATTATTCCCATCTTTTGCTCTAAGAACTCCAAAAAGATTTTCAACTATATCTTGATTAAGTCTTTTCGTTAAAAGAAAATTGGCATTACATTCATCATTATTTGCTATATCTTCTCTTAATAATAAGCTTGCAGTTAGTGTTAACGGTAAGGCTCCTTTGCCTTAACGGTAGAATGTAGAAGTGCAATCGGCACTTGGACCAATTACACTCGCGGTAAAATAGAAGTATAATCGGCACTTGAACCAATTATACTCGCAAAGGTGGCTTGCTATTGTTTACGGTATAACCGGCACTTAAACAAGTTATACCAGCAAGGAGTTTGGCTGTGGTTAAAGCAATAAAGCGAACGCAAGTTAACAACTGACCCTTTATTATTATTTGCTTCAACATTTATATAACAAAAATGCTTAATTCAAAATTAATTAAAGTTCAAACAATTACCAAACATGTCCCCAAATTACAATTGCTTAGCATTGCAACCTAAATAATCAGCATTGCACTTGAACTGCATTTCCCTTAAGTAAGCGAGCCGGCGCGCAGCGGCACGCGAGTTGCTAGATTACTTAAGTAGTACCACAGATAAAATAATACAGATGCCCAGTCGAATAGGGCAGAAATTTCCAAAGTTGCCGAATTGTCTTTTGCTTGGGCACATGCATGTAGCGATATTTTAGCTCTCAAACGATTTGCACCAGATATTGCGAAGAATAGGAAGAGAAATAACTAATGCAACATTTTGCAACCTGAGCCATCATTTGGTCGAGGGCCCCAACATCAAAGCAGTTTTTAGAAAAAGTGAGCGAAGCAACATTTTACCATCTCTTCATTCTCAGTCCTGTGATTGTGCGCCCGCCGGTGAAAACGAGATTTATTTGTGTGCGCGCTTACGTCCTGTATGTAGAACGGAGACAGAGTCCTTTGCTTTCGCTTGCTCTTATCATTCCTAGTCCCAGGCATCGTCTGCACCTCTCCGTCCCCCCAGGCCAAACACATTTAAAAGAATGATGACAAATTCCATGAAAAAAACAAAGAGGGAGAAGAGGATTAAACTCAGCTGAGAATTGTTTGTGAACTAGCTGCGTGCTTCGAATTTATCTGTGGGGTGGGTGGGTGCTGAGATTGCCTGCATGATTGAAAATTTCTAACAGGTCAACACCAAATTTGCAGCCAAATAAATCATTTCTACATTTATTTTTCCGCAGATTACGAATTCGAATAAAAACAAAAAAGTTAGGGGTATAATGAACGAGTAAATTAAATAAGTTTGACCAAAATATAAAATGTGTTAATTTCCCTTGGATTAATATATTTTTAAAAAACTGTGATTAAGTGACTTCATGGACAACTTTTTCAATTTTCTACTATGGTATTATTTTAATGCCTCATATTAAGAAACATTCAAAGGGCAAAAAGTAGAAAATTTATCCCTCTCTAATTAATTAAATTTTGTAAAAAGGGTGACTAGAAAATTCTTTCAGAAGTTTTCTGAGATATTAATTCTAAACCTACATTAAGCTTAAATACTACGTATTGATACAGCTTCTTGTCTGTAGCAGAGATATTACAGCCTCTTATAGCTGTAATATGTATTTCAATGTGTAAATGTTCTGTAAAGGGTAGGATCTAGGATCTACGGCTTCAAACACGCTTGTTTACGTTGAAACATATAAAATTTATTAAAAAATTAGAAACAAAACAATAAGTAATACAACTAGTTCTCTAATTTAAATCAAACAGTTCAACAACAACAAAGAAACTAAAAACAATAAAAGTAATTCTTCTTTCTATAACCTGAAATAGAAACAAATAATGATTTAAAAAATGGGGTAAATACCGCCAGTGTAAGTAATCCCTAAACAGTGTATAATTAACAATATTTTTTGGTGAATACCTAAAAAATATTGTCAATGTGTGTGTGTAGCGGTGAATACCTGCTCAGATTCTAATTCCAAAAATGCTAGAATGCGGTGAAAACCTACATTCGACCATCCCTGGAATCGGAACTCTATATGATTTTCTATACAACTTGTGGTGAAAACCTCCAAGTCATATAAAAGTGCGGCGGTGGAAACCTACCTAGCGGTCGAGACCTGCTTGGATTCTAATTCGTCCAATCTTTGGTATGGTGGAGACCTACACCTGAAGACTATCAGATTCAGAATGAAAATCTCCTGGTTTGTCTCTCCTTTTATACTTAAATTCAGGCAATGTTGCCATGGTTACTATTATTATTTTCAAATATTTAGTCGCCAAGGATTGCTGCGATTAAATTTTTAAATGACTACTGTGTTGTATTGTTTTTATGGTGATGAATTCATGTCGAGCTGCGACACGTATATATACTCGTATATCCTACAATCTGCACCTTCCTTCATTCATATATCTCCATATGTAATTTCTTGATTGAGAGATCACGAGTGAGCATTGTTGCGGAAATGGGCTTTGCAATCTTTAATTCGACAGCCGAAAACTTGGCTAGCGAAAATGTTGCATTGGTTCCACTTTTCAATGCAGTGGCTGGGCATCTGTATTATTTATCTGTGGTAGTACAGTAACTCAGCAAATGCTAACAACGTAAATTCTTCTCTTCCGCGTAGTGCGGCAGGAACTTTTGTTTTGTAAGCAATTGCCATTTGTGGGTCATGTTGTTTTGATATTTTTTATTTTATGTTTCCTAACATTCTCCCCCGCGTTGAACTGCGGTTCAAGAACCCTAATAAAATATAATTTAGAATTAAATGTGTACACTGAAGTCTAACTCTTTAGATTTCCTTGGTGCCGGTGTAGGTGCCGCTGTAGATCGTTTTGACGGGCCCTTGCAGATGTTTTCCTTGTATCTGATGAGTACCACGCAAATGATGAGAATGATGACCAAAATTACTGCCAATGCGAGATATCCTATCGTGAACTGACGACTGCTGTTAGGGTGGGGCCTCTTTAATGACTCTTCTTGTAATTGTGATGCGATTAGTTTCTTTAATGTTTCAAGCTGTTCTTGTTGACCCTTGTAGGGTGTCGACTCGCTTCTGGTAGGTTCTGCACGTACCGGGATAGAGAATTCACCCAGATCACCTGACCTCGTATAGGATGCCTTGATGCTGCTTAGGTAGGTGTTGGTTCCACGAACTGTGACTAGATCATGTTTGATAGCGCAGCCTGGTGATAGTTTCAATAGACCCGAGCCACTTAAGCTGACTGGTCTTGCTTTATTCTTACACAGTGTATTTACAGTGATTCCATTCCTTGTTGCGAATATCCATTGATTTGGAGCCTTAAGTTGAGTTAGAATGAGGCTATCTCCGGCCTTTTGAATCTCGCATTTCCTGAGTGTCGATTTGTTGAACAGAGTTATCTCGCAAGTGCAACTCTGAGCCAACTTGTGATATATAGGATGATTTTGTGAACATAGATTGCCCGATTCTTTTGTTGACATGCATGACGATAGTTCTTGATCTGTCATCGTAAAATATTGATCTCTATATGACGTAAAGGCAATGTAATTAGCGCATTGTCTTATAGCCATTAGCGTATCATTAACTAGTATTGGTATTGGCGTCATTTTAAACAGTTCGAACTTTTCCAAGCTGACCAATGGAATCCGAATTTTTTTTTTTTTTTTTTTTTTTTTTATGGGAGTGGGGAAATGCCGTTACGCACCTAGGTGACCGAAGCCACCCGTGTGCCGGGCTACCTGGCCACAATGCCAGGCCTACCGGCTAAAACCCCACTCCCCACCTCCAGGAACTCCACCCCGGAACCGTCTAGTAGACATTACTTCGGGGTGGAGCCCTATACATTCGCCCGCACCGGGCGCGCACCACACACTCAAACACATCCATCCGTCCTCACGCACGCAGCCAACACGGACTCCTCCCAGGAGCCATGTTTTTGTCTGTGTGCCCCATCCCTAGCCAGCTGGTGCTCCGGTGCCGGGCACCCGCTTTTGTCAGCTTCCCCAATAATAAATAATAAATATTTCCACACCACTAATATAAATAACACTCATAAGCCAACAGAGGCTCCTTACAAGCCCCTGTTGTTGTCGTGTTCCTTCTGGCGAAGGATCCCTCTCACGAAAGAGGCAACCCTCCGCCAGAAATCGTCACTCTGCAGCATGACCCCGACTATATTGTCCGGGGTCACGCTGTCCGTCGCCGCTTCCAACTCGGCCCTCTCCGCTCCCCAACGGGCACATTCGAAGAATGTGTGGAGAGCGGAGTCCGATGAGGAGTCGCAGTACGAGCAGTCCGGGCTCGGCACCTTCCCAATACGGTGGAGGAAGGCCCGGAAGTGCCCGTGCCCCGTCAGCATTTGGGTGAGGTAGTAATCGACCTCACCATGCTGACGGTTCAGCCAGGTGTCCAGCTGGGGGATCAGCCGAGCTGTCCACCGGCCCCGCGACTCCCCATCCCACCTATCCTGCCAGGACGCCAAGGTCCTGGCACGGGCCACCCTCGCGGCCTCTTTTCTCCCCAGGGCAGACTTCTCCCGGTGGACGGACTGCCGCTCCCTGGCTAGGAGGTCAATTGGAATGACCCCCGCGACCACCAGCACCGCCGGCTCCGAGACCGTGCGGTAGGAGCACGCGATGCGGAGCGCCGCGCGGCGTTGCACCGCAAGCATGCGCTTGCGGTACTTTTCCCATCGCATCGCGTCGGCCCAGACTTCTGCTCCGTAGAGCATTATAGCCTCAGCGGTGCGGAGCAACAGACGCCTTTTGCAGGGTCTGGGACCACCAATGTTGGCCATGACCCTACTCAGCGCCGCCGTTACCGCAGCCGCCTTGTCGGCCCGGCCCCTGATTTCGTCCCAGAAGGCAAGCCTGCAATCGAGGCTTACCCCCAGGTACTTAACCACGTGCCGGGTCCGGACCGTCATGTCTCCTACCCGCATCTCCCTCAACAGATCGATGCGCTTCTTAGTAAGAAGGACGATCTCGGTCTTGGCGAGTGCCAACTCCAGCCCGTGGTCGCTCAGCCAGGAAGTCACCCGACGCATAACCTGGTTGAGCCTCATCTGAGCCTTGTCGACATCTCTGGCGGTAATAACCGCTGCGATGTCGTCGGCGTACCCAACCAGGAAGGACCCTTCTGGCATCTCCATACGGAGGATCCCGTCATATGTGTAATTCCATATGTCGGGACCCAGTATGGAGCCCTGGGCCGCCCCCGCCGAAAGAACCCTCGTCTCCGGGCCATCCTCCGTCTCGAAGGTGAGGGTGCGATCGTTCAGGTAATCCCTCATCATCTGCAACAGATACTGAGGGACCCTGAAGTCCCGCTCGAGCGCATTGAGCGCGTCCCCCCACCTCACCGAGTTGAAGGCGTTGCGCACATCCAGCGTGACCAGCAGGCACACCGGGCGAGAATAATGATTCCCGCATTCGGTGGCCCGGGCCGCGTCGACTACCTCCTGGATAGCGTGAACCGTCGACCTCCCCTTCCGAAAGCCATATTGCCTCTCGGAAAGGTCTCCAGCAGCCTCAACGGCTGCTTGGAGGCGAGGCTTCAGGAGCTTCTCCAGGAGCTTGCCGGCCGTGTCGAGCATACACAGCGGTCTGTACGACCCGGGGGACCCCACTGGCCCCTTGCCCTTGCTGATCAGCACAAGCCTAGATACCTTCCAGCGGGAGGGGAAAACTCCCGCCTTCAGGCAGGCATTGTACATCTCGAGCAAGAGCTCTGGATGGCTCGACGTCAACGCCTTCAGCACCTCTGCTGGGAGTCCGTCGGGCCCTGGCGCCTTCTTGTTTTGAAGGCTTTGCGAAGCCCTCGTGAGCTCCTCCATCGTGAATGGAGGAGGATCGAGTGCCTCGCGGGCCGCGTAATGAGGCTCCAGCGGGTGGGTGGGGAAAAGAGCATCCACTATGGATCGGGGAATCCGAATTTTAATGATTGCATGCTTGTTAGCAATTCCTGCTGCTGCAGACATGGTTTTGTAAAGTTGTAATAGATTCTGATCTGTTGGTAACCGTAATGACGGAGGTAGATGATTCTTGATGGCGATCAACTCTCGACTTAGTTGTTGTGGAGTTACGAGCAGAGGACTGATTCTGCCGTGATGAATATCGGTCAGCACATCGATTACTGCCGTTTGAGTTTTCTACAAATTCGACGCTATTAGCGACATTTGTATAGACAATGATGTGAATAGCTGAACGATTTTGAGTTCGTAATTTTCCTCTCCGGTACGATTTATTTGAACTTCCAATTGTTGCATGTGTTTGTCCAATTCTTCAAATTTTCTCTCTACGGCTGACTGATCCTTTTTCATGATGTTTAGTGTTGAATCTATTATATTTGTGGTTTAATTAATATATCTTTGTTTAGCACTACAGCGTGATCCGTACTCTACGATGGCTACGGCGGAAGAGAGCGAGCGTGTTGCCTGTGGGTCTGACATTTAGTTATGCCATGAAGCTGGTTACATTGCCTTTATTAACTGGCTGCGTTCGCTGGCATCCACAATGGCCTTACAATAAATCAAACATATTATACATTTCATTTTACACATCAATATATACATTACATTCTTCCCCTCTCTAAACTAATTACTGAAATTCAATGTTGTGTCTTTAGTTCAAGTGCACTTCATATCGAGTGGGAAAATCAGGGAAGAAAGATCTCCGTAGCAAGTTAATCTACATTTTATAATTTACTTTTTCTTTAGCTTTTCTCGGTAAGGGCGATCGTCTCGCCAGCGGCCTCGACCCTAGGTTTGATTCCAACATAACGTTGTCTTCCTTTATTAATTCTGTTTCCTCATCTGAATCTCGCTTATCCGCTTCGAAACCCAAAGTCTCCAATGATTCCACTTGGCGTTCACGATCTGGTTGGCCCATCAATTGTCGAGACCTTATTTGGTCTTGATGCCTTTTTCGAATTTCATCTGATTCTTTATTTCTTATCCTGTATGTCCTATTCTCGAGAACCTTTTCAACTCTTCCTTCCGCCCAATATTTTTTGTTTCTTTTATATTCTCTAAATAAGACTTCTTCCCCTTCTGAAAATTGTCTTATTCTTCTAACTTTGTAATATTTTTTTTGTTTTTGTTGCTCTTTTTCCACTTTACTGCTACTTTATTATGTGGAGTGTTACTTCCACTTCCTTTTCTCCCATGTGGCAGAATCATACTCAATCTAGTACGCAGTTGCCTACCCAATAAAAATTTGCTGGTGTTTCACCCGTGGTACACTGAGGAGTAATTCGATAATTAAACAAAAATTTATTTAAGGCATCCTCAATGTTATTATTACATCCTGGCAATAATTTAAAAAGAGTCTTCTTAAATGTTTTCACACAATTTTCGGCTTGACCGTTTGACTCGGGATGAAATACACCCCCTGTTAGATGAATAATTCCATTCATCTTACAAAAATACTGAAACTCCTCTGAAGTGAAAGCTCTACCATTATCAGAAACTATACTCTCTGGAATTCCAAATCTACCGAACATTTGCCTTAACTTTTGTAAAACACATGAAGTGTTAATTTGCGAAACTTCGAACACTTCCGGCCACTTGCTATGACTATCAATGCACACTAAAAATTGTTTGCCCAGTATTGGTCCACAAAAATCAATGTGTAGTCTCTCCCATGGCTTTTTCGGTCAATTCCACGGAGTCAAGGCACCCTTTGGAGGATCAGTCTGACTAAACGCACATCTTTCGCAAGGTTTTACTTCCTGCTCAATGTCCCGATCCAATCCAGGCCAATAAAAATAGGCTCGGGCCTGTGTTTTCATTTTTACCACCCCAAAATGCGACGTGTGTAATTTCCTGTGCAGAGATTGCCTCAACACGGTAGGAATCACTACTCTGTAACCCCGCAAAATACAATTCTCTTCCAGAGTCAATTCGTTTCGCAACTTGAAATAGGGGTCTACCTCTTTTATTAAATCTTTAGCACTAGCAGGCCATCCTACCTGCAGGTAGGTCTTTACCTTAATCAATATAGGGTCCTTGTCGGTCTCTAAGGCAATTTCCCCTGCTGTCACCAGCATGTTGGATTCCCCAATCACATAATTTATATGAATATTTTCTAACGGACATTCTGAACTTGAGTTCAGGTCGGTTAAGGGGTTTCGAGAAAAGAACTCCGCATTGTTTGACCCTGACTTTACAAACTGAATATTAAAATCGTAACCCGAAAGGAAAAGCGCATAACGCTGCAATCGGTTTGATGCCATTTGAGGTATACCAACCTTGTCCCCGAAAATCGCTGTGAGAGGTTTACAATCTGTTACTAAAGTAAAACGCCGTCCGTACAGATATTGGTGGAAATACTTCACACCATAATAGATAGCTAGTGCTTCACGTTCAACCTGACTATATTTCCGCTCAGCATTCTGTAGTGTACGCGATAAGTACGCTATAGGCCGTATTTCTCCGTTTCGAAACACATGCGAAAGTACAGCCCCGTAGCTACTTGCATCCACAGTCAATTGCACAGTTATTTTTGGAACATAATGTACTAACACCGATGCGGAAGCCGGCATCGTTTTCACCCTGTCAAAAGCCTTTTGATGAATGGTGGTCCACAACCACTGCGTATCTTTTTTCAAAAGCCTATACAGAGGGTTCAAAATGGAAGCCAAATCTGGTAGGAACTTCCTATAATAATTAATGACTCCTAAAAAGGATTGCAATTGCGTCGGATTCCCCGGACTAGGTGCTTTCATAATCGCTTCAATTTTCTGCTGTGTCGTACTAACTCCAGCCGCACTAATGTTGAAGCCCAAATATTGCACTGACTCTTTAAAAAACTCACACTTTGCCTGACTGACTGTCAGCCCTGCCTTCTGCAGCCTCTTCAACACCCGTTCTAATCTACCTAAATGCTGCGCCTCATTTCGACCCGACACCAGGATATCATCTAGGAAAACAACTACTCCTTCCAAACCCTGAAGAACGCTTTCAATTACTCGTTGGAAAATCGCGGGCAAAGTTTTGATCCCATACGGACACCTCGTATATTTAAATAAACCTTTATGTGTCGATATTGTAGTTGGGTCTTGGCTGTCTCTCTCCAGTTCGATCTGCTGATAAGCTGTAGTAAGATCGAGCTTAGAGAACACCACCTCATCCCCTAACTTCTCCAAAAATCCTCGATCCGAGGTATCACATACCGCTCCAGACGTAGGCAAGGGTTAAGACTTACTTTGTAGTCGCCACAAATCCGAACCGTTCCGTCCGATTTCAATATAGGTACAATGGGTGTACCCCAATCAGAACATTTGACTGGAACCAAAACTCCCTTTCCAATCAAATTATCGAGTTCTTTCTCCACCTTCGACTTTAAACTAAACGATAATGGCCGCGGAGAGAAATACTTGGGAATACTTTCAGATATTAGATGCAATTTAGCCTTCCCGTTTTTGAACCTGCCCAAAATTTCCGAAAATACTTCAGGAAAACAGTTTATCAACTTACCTACTCTTACATCAGCCTGTAAGTGATTTACGCGGAAGCTCACATCGTATTTCGTCATGAAATCTCTTCACAAAAGAGTCGGCCCCCCATTATTTACCACTTAGAACTCTAATTTTTCCACCTTACTTTGGTATTTAACCTGAGCCAACCATTTGCCTTTTGTTTCAATTTTACATCCCGTAGGTATAATTCAGCAAATGTATGTCTGCTTTCTTTAATGATACCGAATCAAACCTTTGGCGAAATAATTCTAAACTCATACAACTTACTGCCGCCCCACTATCTAATTCAGCTGAGACGCGCTTACCGTTTATCTCTATATTCATTATTATCGGAATATTTGCGTTTGACGCTTTAACCGTAAATAAATTTTGTTCCATAGGAATAGAGCCAACAAAATTCGATTTCTTCATTGATCTCTTAACCGTTGATCTATCCGGACAAACCTTACTAAGATGACCCTTCTTCCCGCACTGGTAACACTCAGCACTTTTATATCTACAGTTCAATGCCTTATGGTTACTATAGCCACAACATGTACGTGCAATCTTACTTCTAAAATTTAGGTTTTTATTATTATGATTATCAATTTTCATACCTGCTCTAGCTAACTTAACCTTATTTACCGGCTCCTGCTTTATCCTCGGCGAAAAACCGTTTGCACATGCTGCCGCTGCCTCCAATTCCAGTACCCTTGATATCGCTTTGCTGAAGGTCAATTCACCTGCTTTTTGTGAAAAAAGCTTGTCCCGGATGGCTCCCTTCTTCAACACCAGGACGAACTTGTCTCGTACTGCCGTTTCGAGTAAATGCCCGAATTCGCAGGTCACTGCCAGTTTTCGGATGTGACGTTCCTAGTCCTGTATGCTCTGCTCCTCGCATCTTTGCTGCATAAAATACTGTTACAATTTTGCCCGCCGAGCGGCTGGCGGACAAAACTGAACAGTTCGCCCTCGTTACAATTCCCCAGGTTTACGGGGATGTGGAGACGGACTTACACTATTTTTGTTGAGAATACGCTGCTCGTCTGCCGAGGCAGACGAGCACACAAAAAAAGTGGTCGGCGTTTCGATCTAGGGCACTGGCCAGATCTCTTCAGTGTGGCTGAAGGCCAGTGCCCCTGCTACAGACGCCCACACTTGCGCGGACCGAACACCAGCCCCCATATACGCCCGCTTCCAAAACCATGTGCGAATTATAAGGAAGGCAAATTTTGTAACAATACTTCCCTTTCGACAAATATTGATGTCGCCTTTTTTAAATGAGTGTCCATCGATTCAGTCAGCTGCGCAAACGACATTTCTTCCAGCTCCTTTGGGTAGCACAGGTCACTTAAAAGTTTATAAGTACCTTCGGTCAATACCGTCAACAGTACTGCTCGTTGCTGCTGGTCACCAATTATAGCGTTGGTTGACAAATATTGGGAGAGTCTTTTTGAATAAACTTTCCAATCCATCGTCAGATGATTAAACTCCCGCAGCACCCCGACTCTGCCTGTCTGATTTCTCAGGATCTCCTCGTCGGCTGCCTCTGCCCTGCTATTTTCGCTCGTCATTGCTGCCACTCGAATTACACAGATTTTTTCAATTGTTTTCCTCGTCGCCAATTATTATATTTGTGGTTTAATTAATATATCTTTATTTAGCTCTACAGCGTGATCCGTACTCTACGATGGCTACGGCGGAAGAGAGCGAGCGCGTTGCCTGTGGTTCTGACATTTAGTTATGCCATGAAGTTGGTTACATTGCCTTTATTAACTGGCTGCGTTCGCTGGCATCCACAATGGCCTTACAATAAATCAAACATAATATTATACATTTCATTTTACACATCAATATATACATTACAGAATCAATTATCGATGTTTGATTTTTTAGCAATATTAAGAGATGATCTTCATTTTCATTGATACTCGTAGCATCAATGGTTTGGGACATCGTTATCGCATATTCAGAATCGAGAACTCCAAAAAGTGAGTTAGCTATGTTTCCGATTATGTCGATGGCGCCTCTTTTCTGTTTTTTTGATGTAAGAAATCCATTGTCATTTTCTAGTTCTTCTTTAAGATGTTCAAATTCCTTTACTATCTGGCTGCACCCTTGCTTATCCTTGATCTGTTCGCATAGCTGTCGTAGCGCATTCGTGCCGTTTGATAGCACTGAGAATTCTGTCCAATATGGTCCCAAGTCATAATATACTACTAAGTTCCATTCTGTCGTTATGAGGCTGGTAGTTCCCATATTTTCAAAATATATTCCGGGCTTCGAAGCGAAGTGTTCGACCTCGACAGTAAGTTCCTTTGTGGTAGGTAATATGAGACAGGTTAATAGCAGGGTAACAATTGCATTACCATAAGAATTGCGAAGCCTCTTCCTGGGAATCTGGTCTTTATTGATCTCATTTTTGTTGGAGCCTTCCCCATTATCAGTAAGCTGTTTAGCTGTATTGTTAATAAAGGGTTTATCTAGATTCTGTTTGTGAATCAAAATGTGATCGTCCTCAAATTGCGAGTCTTTGTCGTCACAAGGCAGTGGTGATAATCTATGAATGGCTCGCCGAGATATGCCTGTGGCTGTTTTTACATCGGCAACTCGAACTAAGCCATCATCTCCCTTGTGTGTTTCAACAATCCTGCCAAGCGGCCACTTCATAACTGGAAGATTATCATCTTGGATAATTACAATAGTGCCTGGCTCAATGTTTTGACAACGTTCCTTCCACTTGAGGCGGTGTTGAAGTTCATTTAAGTATTCATCTGTATTGGAGAATTCCTTCGCTGTTCAAGCTATACGTTTATGGAATGATTTGCCGAGTAGTATACAGGGCGCGAGAGGCTTGGGCACATTTAAGCGACTTCTTTTTGAATTTTTGATCTAGGATAAGTTGATGTTTACTACGTGGATGCGTAATTCCTGGGTGGGAGTGCCTTCTTTATGTTGTGCATAGCTCTCTTTTTCCTTTTCGATATATTTAGAAATTTGTAGTTGGTTAGCATCATTTAAGGGCCTGTCCGAATCCAAGTCTATGTCTACGTCTTCGTCTAGTTATAACAGTTCGTGACGTCAGCGAACAAGCTGAGCTATTATAAGAATTAAGACGAAGGCAAAGCTAACCTGTCCGAATTGGTTTGCTTAGCTTGAAATTTGACGTTGGAAGTTAACCTAACGTAAGTTATTTGTCTGTGCCTAAGAGGAAGACAAAAGTGTAGTGTTCAAAATATAAATTAATAATGGAAGGAAGAGTACAAGAAAATATGAATGCAAACATTATTAATTTTAATACATTTTCTTTAGTCCCTGCAATAAAAACATTGTTCTTCAGAACATGTCTATAACAATTGCAATTCATTTTACTTTCATTTTGTACCTGACATTTTTAATTTTTCTTAAAAAAGTCCATTTCACAACCAATTGCCCGTTGTCTACTTCACGAAGTCAACGCGAGCCTTGACTCGCTCATCAAGCTAAGCAATTGACTTAACTGTTATACTACGTAGCTAAGCTCACAGCCATAGACATGAATTCGGACAGAGCTTAGCTCGGTGTGACGTCACGAACTGTTATAACGAGACGAAGACATAGACATAGACTTGGATTCGGACAGGCCCTAAATACTTCTTTTTTTCTTTTTCGTTTTCTTTTTGGTTTAATCCTATTATATATAGTTAGAAATTTTTCCTTAATGTTTATAGTGTACACATTACAAGATTGTAAATCTTATGTACTCTTTACCTACAATAAATAAATAATAATAATAATAATATTCCCGGGACCAGCGCTTCCAGAATTCCTGTTTCAGGTGCGAGACGAGTCTCCATGGTGTGAGTAAATTTGTTTTTAGTCTTTCAGCATTTGCATCTATGGTTGCTGTCAGTGGTTCCCCTATAAGGAAATGACCCGGGGTGAGCGCAGTCAGATCGTTAGGATCATTTGACATCTGAGTTATGGGCCTGGAATTTAAAATCGCTTCTATTTCAATCACCAATGTCTTTAGTTCCTCGTACGTTAAAGATCCAGTAGAGGCAGTTTTGAAGAGTAAGTGATTGGCCGATTTAACTGCCGCTTCCCACAGCCCACCAAAATGCGGTGCTCTTGGGGGAATAAAATGGAAGTCAATACCCCGTTTGTTGCAGGTTCCTGTTATGCCTGCCATAGCCTTTTCGGAGTATATTGTTTTAGTTAGCTCTTCTAACTGATTTCGTGCACCTACAAAATTAGCTGCATTGTCACTGTAAATGTTGCGACAATTTCCTCTACGACTGACGAATCGTCTTAGTGCTCCAAGGAATGCTTCCGTTGATAGATCGCTGACTATCTCTAAATGCATAGCCTTTGTAGCAAAGCAGCAAAAAACTGATATATAGGCCTTGTCAGGTCTTTTCCCTCGAAGTTTATGGTGGATCCAAATGGGCCCGCAAAAATCTACACCGGTATTTACAAACGGCCGGGCAGGCTGGACCCTTGTAGCGGGCAAGGCTCCCATCAGCTGTGATAACATTTTTGGTTTGGCCCTTGCGCAAGTAGTACAATGCTGAACAATTGATCTGGCGATGATTTTCCCCTTAATTGGCCAAAACCGTTGCCTAGTGTCGGCAAGTAATGCTTGTGCTCCAGAGTGCAGGTTTTCCTTATGAATAGCCAGCATCAGGAGCTTTGTTAACGAGTGTGAGTACGGAAGTAGCATGGGATGCTTTGCATCGTAAGAGAGTGATGATTGCTTTAAACGTTCACCAACTCGAATGATGCCTCTTTGGTCCAAAAATGGTGTAAGACTGCGCTTCTTGATGAGTATATGGAGAAGCAGCGGATCCCAGTCTGCTGTTGACACATTTAAGGTCTTTAACCCCAAAAGGCATTCCTGTGTTGTGTCATGCAATGTCTTTATTCCTGCAACGGAAGCATTGTCATTCGCATGCCCTGGCTGTGATAATAATTTATTGATCAATGCTGTTATCAATAATCTTTTGTTGTTGTAACGATCCTTTAATGTTTGCCAGGCAGCTGCATAGTTTTCTTCGGACGCAGTAAAATGTCTTACTAATTTCTCTGCTTCCCCAGATAAGTTGGCCTTGAGGTACCACATTTTCTGGCAATTTGGTATTGCCTGGGAGTGTACCATCTGTTCGAATAAGTCGTGGAATTGTTTCCACTTCAAATAATCACCATCAAATTTGGGGAGTGTGAACTTGGGAAGTTTCATCGCAGAATTTGGGTCCCGTGGGGTTGATTGAGCTGCAGATGGCTGAAGACTGTCGCGTTTGGTAGTTAATAAAATTAGGCATTTCTCCACTTTTTCTTCTAGCCGTATACTTTCCTCGGTGTCGTAGCCTTCTGCGGCTGGGTCCTCCGTTAACTCCCATATCAAATGGTCACATTCTTGAAATTGGGACCATTGCTGATTAATGGTGGTTATTTTTAAATCAAGGTATTGTTTTGGTCTTTCCTGCTGATCTACTTCAATCTGATCTAGCAAACGTCGTAACGTCTCAATGATTCTCCGCTGCCTTCTTATCAATCGACAGACTTGTGGCGCCTGAGATTCTAAGGCTAGCAGCTGCTCCCATGAAGGATCGGAGGTTGGCCTGGAGTAATTGGTTACTTCTTCCCTTCCATTCAAGGCATCAAATGGATTTTGTATTGGCTGTGTTGGTTTAGATATCGCGCCTCTTTCGGAAATTTGTTTAGATTTCCTTACAGACGTTGCTGGTGGATCCTGAGCGATACTAGGGGACTTATTGGATACAAGATTAGCCTCTTGAACGGTGAGTATTTCAACCTTCTTCGTAAAGTGCTCGCTATATTGGTAATAAATTGATTTTATGGAGTCATAATAGCCCTTGGAGAAATAGGGATGATCCAGCGGCACATCAGGAACTGATCTTATCTTCGTATCAATTTCCTCGAACGGGGCCCACGAATCTTCTAGCCGTCGGAGACGATCGAGGAATTAGCCTTGTCCTTTCTGCTTTCTGGATCCTTCTTATAATTCGTTGTAATCCGTTGAATTTCGCCTCCATTCAAAGTTTGCTGTTCCGCTAACTCCTCCATCGTATGCACCATGTTGAAGATGAAATTCGTCGGGTTGTGATGGTATGAGGTTGTGTTTTTCTTCAAAGCTCGCTGTTTCATGCACGTAATCCGAGTGAAAGACCACTGGGATCACGTCGGGGTCACCAAAATGTTAACGGTAAGGCTCCTTTGCCTTAACGGTAGAATGTAGAAGTGCAATCGGCACTTGGACCAATTACACTCGCGGTAAAATAGAAGTATAATCGGCACTTGAACCAATTATACTCGCGAAGATGTCTTGCTATAGTTAAAGGTATAACCGGCACTTAAACAAATTATACCAGCAAGGAGTTTGGCTGTGGTTAAAGTAATAAAGCGAACGCAAGTTAACAACTGACCCTCTATTATTATTTTCTTCAACATTTATATAACAAAAATGCTTAATTCACAATTAATTAAAGTTCAAACAATTACCAAACATGTCCCCAAATTACAATTCCTTAGCATTACAACCTAAATAATCAGCATTGCACTTGAACTGCATTTCACTTAAGTAAGCGAGCCGGCGCAGCGGCACGCGAGTTGCTAGATTACTTAAGTAATACAGTAACTCAGCAAATGCTAACAACGTAAATTCTTCTCTTCCGCGTAGTGCGGCAGGTACTTTTGTTTTGTAAGCAATTGCCATTTATGGGTCATGTTGTTTTGATATTTTTTATTTTATGTTTCCTAACAATTAGTGTTTGTTTAATACCATCAATACAATAAACTTTGTGTTTTTTTTGTGATTGGATTTACAATCCCTATGTAAGATTTAAACTCTGCAATATAATTGTAAACAATATTACATATTTTTTTAAAAGCTTTTTATTAGCTTCACCGTGTGTCCTGGAATATTGCAATCAATATTTCACCCACTTCCAATGAAGCTATTGGGCTGAAATTTTGCATACGCCTTTAGTTCTGGGGGCAATGCAATATGCAATACTCATCATTGCAATATCTTTAAAATGGCCGCCGCCACAAGATGGTGGACCATGTATTTTTGGTCGACCCCCTTAATATGGGTATCAAATGAAAGAAGTAGGAAAAGATAGGAACGCCATTTCTAAATCTAATATGGCGGACGTCACAAAATGGCGATTTATAATTTTCATAGTAACCCCTATGATATGGGTATCAAATGAAAGGGTTTGATAAGCGAAACACAATAAGTAATGTGACGTTATTCTAAATCCAATATGGCGGACGTCTAATATGATAATGCATAAGTTCAAAAGCAGAGTTTCAAGATGCTAATGCTCGATTCAGCTTCAAACGCTACAACGCTGAATTGTGCACTAGTAACTCAGCGTTATGCTAACGCCTTTTTGAAATTTCAATTTGACGTTCTTTTACTATTAAAGACATAGTTTTTAGTCTTAAAAAAAAATTAAATAAAAAAATATTTTTTAAAGACAAGCTTTTTTTAACAATGAAATATAAAAAAAAAATATACTAAAAAGGAAAAAATAAGTTTTTGCTAAAATTTATCAATTTTGGGCCTAAAATATATTTCAACCAAATATACCTTTAACGTATTTCTTCACGGTATTTCTGTATTTGTATGACTTTAAATAAAAGCTTGGGCGCTCTCATTACAAGCGAAATTATGCTGAAATTACACAATATTTCGCTTCGTTTCACTACTGCTATTGTTTATAATTTTAATATCTAATGAGCGCCCAAGCTTTTATTTATAGTCATACAAATACAGAAATACCGTGAAGAAATACGTTAAAGGTATATTTGGTTGAAATATATTTTAGGCCCAAAATTGATAAATTTTAGCAAAAACGTATTTTTTCCTTTTTAGTATATTTTTTTTTTTATATTTCATTGTTAAAAAAAGCTTGTCTTTAAAAAATATTTTTTTATTTAATTTTTTTAAAGTTGATTTGTACAAATTATTATCATATAGCAATCCGCTATTTAAGCAATCAAACGCCTTATCTACTTTTCTTATAAAAGTAGCTGTGGCACTTGCCACAGCATTAGTATTCTTTTTAAACTTATTACTTTGCACAGCGGTTTCAATGGCAGCAGCAACGGTCCTGCTAAAAACTTGTGCTGCAAGGCAAACTCTCATTTTTTCAAACGTATTTGGAGCAATATGTTTTTCAGTCAGTTTGGGGCACATTTCATATATTTCCCGTATAACATCGAATGAAACAACTCCATCCGGGGTATTCATATCATGAGATAGCCAAACATTTCTTAATGATTTCAGTAAATGTGGAAAGTCGGAAATAGCTTTAATAATATTGTGATCGATAGTACACGTTCTGAGACAAAATCTTTTCATCTTCGTTCCACTTGGCAGTTTTCTTCTCTCTAATTAACATATTACAAAACGTTTTAGCACTATCTGAAATTTCCAATGTATTTATAATTGGTTTCATACTATTTTTCTTTATTTGTGCTTTTGCCCTATTTCTTTTCCTGAACTTCGCGTAACTAATAGAAATATTTCTTTTATTCTTTCTCAATTCAGTTAGTTCTTTCTTCATTTTGTTAATTTTTCTTTCACATAAAAATATCTTTTCATATAAAAATCCGCATTTTTGATATTCTGGTCACAAGACGAGCACACACAACCTAAGGAGTCTTCAGAAAAAGTTTGTTTTCTTTTTCTTGGAGGTGACTTTACATCAAACTCGTTGGAATATTCTACATATTCGTTCACCGCCGCATTTATTAACTTAATGGATGGGACAGCATCTTTTTTTAATTTTGTTGTCCCCATATTTTCTTGTAAAAAATGTTCTGCGCACAAAAAAACATTTTCGACATCATTTTCAAAATTGTAAATTTCTCTCCAAATACTACCTAAAATAGAATTTGCGGGAGGAAATTTAAAAATCTGTATGCCCTCGTGAGACCGTCGAGACTTCCCACAATGGTCAAGGCTGCATTTGAACCCACATTTACGAGTATCCATGTTTAAATACTCGAAATAAATTCCACGTGGAAATTAAACAAAACCAAAATAAATAAAAATCAATTCTAATAAACAATTAATTGTCTTTAAAACAATTAACAAAAAAAAAATTTATTACAATATGTGTATGTATATAATCTGAAAAAGATACCCAGCGCAAAATTCCTTGAATAACAATATAAAACTACTCAATGATCGCAATGCATTCACACAGTACCAACTCACATTGAAAAGTGAAATAAATTCTCACACACCCTCGCAGTCACGACGGAGCTGTCAGCTGAGCTAGGCTTAACCCTCTCCTCTCAGTCGCACGTGCTTTGCACCTAATTTGATGCCCCTCTCCCCATCTCATAAGACCCTGGCTCTCTTATTTATTAAATTTAAATTTGCGTGGCATGATTCTACTGCCAAGTCGGAGGGTGAGAATTGTCGTAAAAACACGAAGTTCATCCACCTATCTCTTCTTAGCCCACACGCAAGCAGAGGGGGTTAAAAAACAATATGTATAATCAAAAATCATTTTAATTTTGTCCTATTTGATAAGTAAGTAATAATTGCAATATTAGACAACATTGGAAGAAAAATTGTCTTAGGTATAGAAATAGAGCAAACTCCAGGAGCTAGGTTTAAAAGGCCAAGATTTGCATGTAGCCTTCAAATGAATTCTGTTATGGTAGGTCATAGGCGCATAACGTCTGCGCAAGAAATCTACACGGATATGATAAAAGTCCTCTAGCTTACATGCACACATTCAAATGAACCCCTTGTACAGGCAACCCAAGAGTTGCTTCGCTAATTTTTAATATTCTCCATCTACATGATTCCAGACACAAATGTTATCGCAACATGTCGTGGGATATCAGATCCCATGCCCTCGGGAAGTCAGGGCCCTCATTGTGCAACTTTTACTTTACATTATCTTTGGTTATAGTAATTTTGATAACTGTAGAAACATTTTGTCGAAGAATGTATCACTCAATGTTGCCAGATGGCATTACACACCCCAATGGATCAGTTATCTCACCTGTATATGTTTTCAACATTGTTTCGGCAACAGTCTTATATCTTTGCCCTGTCCTGTTGAAAATGGGTTTCAAAAATTAGCTGCGCTAATTACGGGAAAATTAAAGAAAAAATCAATCTCGAGCCGTTTTTAAGATTACATATAAAACAAAAAGTAGTTAATACTTGCCAACAATTCTATGTCAAGTAAAATGTTGTGAAATCATCATAAAAATTGTTTTTTGGGGGGGGGGGGGGGGGGGGGGGATAAAGCATAAATTTATATATTGCTAGAGCTATTACTTTACTTAATACTGTTGCAGCCGCGTGTTCCTGCAAATAAATAAAAATTGAATAAATTTTCCTTATTCGAAACCCAATTAATTAGACCACTTACAGGGAAATATTTAGCACTTCTTACCCCTGGCGTGCAACGAGAGTACCAGCGAGCAAGGTCAAGGCCGGAAGCTGAGCGAGGTCGACGATCGGAACCATTTTTGGTGTGACCGTGAAGATAAGTGGACGACCTGCGGCAAGTTTGGTTTTTTAGCTGGGAAGAAATTGAAATCGAAATTTAGATGAATAAAATTGATAGCGGAAATAATATTGTACGCTGAAGTTGTGGAGTAATTTGTAGTGATTTTGTTAATCGGAACTTGTAGCCGTGAGAATAATAAAATTAATTAGTGACTAAGTGCGAGTGCGTTTTCGTTACACCAGTCGCCCCCGTTTTGTTGCAGTGAGAAAGGGACTCAAAGATTGCGGAAATCACGTCCGTGTTGGCTGCCCCCACGGAGCCCCAGGTAAGTGCCGTGTCCCAGCCTAATTTTATTGTGATTTCCGCGAAATTCCGGCGCGTAATTAATTCACTCGGCCGAATTAATCCAAACACCCAAATTAATCACCCGCCGCAAATAGCTAAAACACAAAGAAATAAACAAAGGCACGGACGAGGAGCGCCGAAGTCAGCCGCTTGACCTTCAGCAGGCTCAAAACTGCGATTAGCTGCTGTGCCGGGAGCTCCGCCGGCAGGGCCCCCTTTCGCCCTTCGCAACATCACCGTGTTGCTGCAACTTGGCCTCCTCTGAAGGTGGGTCCACACTGAGCCACCGAAAGCGAACGCATGAGTACACATGTTTGCAATCCAAGTTTTCTAGTGTGTACGCTGAAGAAACATAAAAAAACATGCGCGTTCGCTATGTTTGCTTTCATAATCACGCGTGCTGCACAGGCGTCCGTAGATATGCAAGCAAACACAAGCGAAGTTTTTTAAGTGTGGACGCCTTTTGAGAAGGCGTCAATCAGGTTTCCTTGCATTTGCATGTTTTCCATTCAAGTTGGAAAATCTGAGCGAATGTATATAAAATATGGCGAATATTTCGTGTTTTCTACCAATTTTCTATACAAACTTCGGTAAATTTTGAATTTGAACCCTCATGTAACTCGTATACATGTCCAAGGAATCGATTGGTACAGCGTTTCCTACATGATATCAAAACAGCCTTTTTTTTTTTTTGTTGATTTATTAATGAATCACAGTATGCATATAAGTAAAGGCTCAGTAATTGCAATTATAAATTCTTTGTCCGATATATTGAGCAAAACTGACAAAAATTCATATGCTGGAGTCGCTATAATTTCACAATCGAAATGAAATTCAAGCACAGGGTATAGCACACATTCGTTCTAATTTCCTTGACGTACACACTCGGCAAACTTGTTTGTTTGTTTAGGACTTTAGGGTTTCCTTCTTTGTTTGTTTAGGGTTTTTTAATTACCTTCGCTAAAGATTCGTGAGGCGTCCGCACTGCTTTTCGTAGAAATGTATGTTCGTTCACAACTTGTTCGTTCTTGCTTCCACTTTTGGCAGCAGCACGGAACAAGAGCACAGGGTATAGAAGAGATTCGTTCGCGTTTGAAACGCGTACACATTAAGCAAAAACTTGTACTCGAACACATATGTTCGCTTTCGGTGGCTCAGTGTGGACCCACCTTGACACATCACTGTGCAATTCCACACACACACACAGAGAGCCTGTCGACTGGAAAATTCTGCCGGCAGCCATACTGGGATGCGATTCACTCTTTTATTTCGCACTCCGCGACCCCCAACTTTAGGAAATAACACGGGCTTACCTGAAGCACAGACAAATAATAATACCGATCTCGTATGCCTTGCTAAAAAGTTTCCGCATTGCAACATTTCCAATAGCCAAGTAAATTGGTCTCGTAGCCAAGTTTGTAGCTAGATTCATAACCAAGTATGTTGCGCAGCAAATCGCAGCCAAGTAAGTTGCTGGGTATTATTGAAACTTATGTCACTTGATCTGAAGGAGCGAAAGAAATGGAAATATACAGATATAGCAACGTTAGAATAGTTATAGAACCTATCAGGGAGCGTAAGAAGAAGAAGAGTAGTGTCGGGTGTAGTGTAGTCCTCGAGTTCAATCCGGCCTCGCTACCTACATTTCGGTGCAACTTTTTTATTTTTCTGTATATTTTTCAGCTTTTTGTGAAGTTTTGAAACCAGCTGGGCACCTTGTAAAATAAGCAAATTTCCAAGTAAATTATAAATATCGCAAATCGAAAATGCACAAATAATAAAATCCCGCAAGTCGAAGTCCAAGAAAGGAAAAAGTCTAGTTCTGCGCGGATTAATCAAATACCAGCGAACCATTATATTTGCTCCTCGCTAATTTCTCTATGTATGCGTGAATAATCCCCATTAAGCTTCGCTATTTCTTTATGGGAGCGTGAATAGTCGATCCCTTTGCGCATTCTCTTTTCCTTTTCCTACATCAGTGGTATTGATGCAGAATATAATGGAATCATTGCAACATTGAAATTCCCTCACGCTTCACTTTCATTCAAGCCGGCGCCCACGAACACCTCGCTGCTCTCGTGTCCTGACGCTCGACCAAGTGGACAAGTGCAGAGGCTCTAGCTTCGATTCATATAGCTGAAACATTTTCATCCGAACTTGTTTATAACTGCAGAAATAGAAATGCGTTCTCGTTTTCCTATGCCGAGACGACTTCTGTATAGTTATTTGTCTGTGCCTGGCAGCTTTATGTGGGAAATGTAAATATAGTATTCATCACGTGCAGTTGCTTAATAAGCAAATAAAAAAACTTAGCTCTGAAAATTGGACACTAAAAAAGTCAAATAGAAACTTACAACGAAATAAGAAGACTTTATTTTTAAAACTGCAAAAATACAAAAAAGAAATCAGTATTCTTAAAATTTCTGCTACTGATATTGCCTTCAGTATTGATATTTTGCCAAATGTACATGAAAATTCGAAAATATTTGCAAAAATGATCCTAACACAGCCTAGAATTTATTCAGAAGAAGAAAAGAAAATCTCTCAATTTATATATTATCGATCATCTTCAGGATATCAATTTTTACGTAGTGTGCTTAATTTTCATATGCCCAGCGAAAGCAAAGCTCCTTGCATAATTGGATTACTCTTAAAAATCTTTCTCCTGGAATTAATGAAAACATTTTAAATGAAATAAAGAAACAAGTTGATTGCTTGCATCCAAAAGATAAAGAAATTGAATTAATATTTGACGAAATGTCAATCCAAGAAAATCTGACTTACAAACAAGTCTGCGATGTTGTAGAAGGATATGAAGATTTTGGCAATGGTACGCGGTCGTCAAACTTAGTAAAAAGTGTATTGGTTTTTATGATAAGAAGTATTTGTGGAAATTTTAAGCATGTTTTGCATTATGTAGCATGTTCTTCTTCAATGAAAAGTGAAAATTTAAAAAATGAGGTATGTAAATGCTTAAAAATTTGCTCCAACCTTGGTTTAAATGTTCGAGCACTTACATGTGATCAGGGGCCACTAAATAGAAAATTATATAAATCTTTAGAAGTAGATTTTAATAAGCCATATTTTCATTATGACGGTAAAACCATTCATACCGTATATGACGTTCCTCATTTATTCAAAACGTTTCGAAACCGTTTAATATTAAGTGACATAATAACTCCTGATGGTATCATTAGCTGGGATGTTTTAAGATTTGTGTATAAACTTGAGAAAGAAAATACTACAAAAGTCTGTCCAAATTTAACTTATGCAATGCACATATAAATCCTACCGACTTTCAGAAAATGAGTGTTAAATTGGCCGTTCAAGTAATAAGCCACAGTATGTCAGCTGGTATTGCCAGTTTAATAGCTTTGAAAAAATTCCCCCCTGAGCTAGAAGAAAAAGCTAAATCAACTGCAGTTTGCTTTAGTAAAATGAATAAACTCTTTGATATTTTAAATGGAAATCCACCTCTTAATCGCAGTTTAGCTCATTTTGAATTCCTAACTGAAATGAAGAATTAAATTTTACAAATTAAATCACAAAAAGGAAATCCATTTTGTTTTACTGGGTTAGCGATGTCTCTTGAATCAATCAAAAATATAACACTATCTATATTTGAAAGTCATCAACACGTATATTACATTTGCGCCCAAAAATTTAATCAAGATTGCTTAGAAAACCTGTTCTCAAAAGTAAGGGGCCGAAATGCTAATAAGAACAATCCAAGCCTTTTCGAATTTAATCAGTTGCTAGCTAAAGTTTTTGCTATTAAATTACTTTATAGCTCAAAATTTTCAAATTGCGAGGAGGATAATGACGAATTTTTGAATGTAGACTGGAAAGCAGTGTTGAATACACCTTCATCTTCTATAATTAGCCAAGATATTGATGAACAAAGTTTTGAAACTGTTACTGTAAATGAACTTGAAGCAGAAAGAGATTTCTTAGCTGCTCCGGATATATATTTTGTAGCGGATAATTTAAAAGAGTCTCAATGTAATATTAATTTAGATGAAAATGACATATCAATACGATATTTTTCCGGGTATTGCTGCTATAAAATGATGAGAAAAATGAAAGTATTATGCGAAAATTGTAAGTATTGTATGATACAAGAAAACCCCGATGATAATTTATCAAATATTCTAATAACAACTAAAAGGTATGAAATATCGAAGGATAAATTTTGCCTTGTGACACCAACAGATCAATTTTTTGAAATCTGTAAGCTTCAGATATCAGTATTCCGAAGAGTATTCGCAGAACATTCTTATAAAGATTTAATAAAAAAATTAATTACACAAAAGTGTATCGAAGCTACAAACATTCATTTTGCCACTTGGTTTCAAGAAGCGGAAGACTGTTACGTGCATAAAAGAACTATATTAGATTTTATGATCACAGTTTTAATACGAAAATATTGTACTTGGATGATGGACAACTACCGTTCAAACAAAAAGTGCCGAGTAAAAAGCAAAAACAAAAAAATAAGGGGTATAATGAACGAGTAAAAATAAATAAAGGCCCGAACACATAAGTTCCGATCCGATCCGATCCGCTCACTTCCGACGAGCTGTCAAAGTTGAACATACGGCGTGCTATGTAAGTGGACACAATGAGCGGAACGGAGCGGATCGGAGCGGACAATGTTGAGCAAATTTCAACTTTTGTCCGAACGACGGAACACATAACCTCACAAATGAATGTGTTTATGTTGAACAAGCGATTAATTGACGGGAATTTTCACATTTTAATAAGTGCAATGGAAGAGGAATTTTTTATTGAAGAAGTGGCTATCACCACACTTTTAAATATATCAGATTGCGTCAAACGATGGTTCGGATCGGATCGGACGCATTGTAATCACTTGTCCCACGGGTCGGAAAGGAGCGAATCGGAAGTGAGCGGATCGGATCGGATCGGAACTTATGTGTTCCGGCCTTAAGTTTTACCAAAATATAAAACCAAAATATAATATCAATATAATACCAAAATATAAAAGAATGAATTTCGATTCGATTTTTCTTGCCTTTCCGTCTGGCATCTGTTTAAAAATCGTGCAACAGGATTTTGCTTGTGTGCGCACACATTCTCGGTGTATCAGCGTGCATTGTTGAGGAAATCGGCTCTGTAAACTTCAATTCGGAACATTCATTTGCTGCGCAACATTACTTGGCTAGACAGCCGAAAACTTGGCTAGCGAAAATGTTGCATTGGTTCCACTTTTCAACGCAGTGGCTGAGCATCTGTATTTATCTGTGCTTTTAGCTTATATGGTCGGTCTTTGGTTGTAGGTTCCCGAGTGATGTTCATATGCGGAACAAATGGCTTCAAGAGATTAATTTGAAATCACTTTTATGCCGCTCCGCAATGCCAGCAAAAATTTGACGCCTGTACTGTCTATGGGTTAGTATTTTTACTCACACATCTTTGAAATGGCTTCACTTTTTTCGGTTCGTTTCCACTCCATATATTCGTTTGTTTCTCCGAGATCGAGCCCTATTTTTTCACTTCCTAGGGAATGACAGTTGGCTATTCTATTTATCCACGTATCACATTCTAGAAGGAAAACGCTCTTGTAGAACTGTCTCTGCCTGCTTCAATAAGGTGCTGCTCTCCTGTCCTCAGGCTCATGCAAACATTTCGTACCTGACCGGCTTTATCTTTGAACACTTCAAATGGTTTTCAGTGCCTTGTAGTTTGTATTCCTTTATCTATAGCACTTTATTCTAACCTTTTGTGCACTTGGCTGTGTCCCTAGCAAATGTTTGCCGTTGTTTATGCTTCTGCGTTTTCACTCGCTTCACTGCGTATTTTGGTTGTAGTCGCCCGCGTATTTCTTTACTCTCGATTTTCGAAGCCTCAATAGAGAGGGCGAGTTTAACTACATCGTCGAATTTAATCCAGCAGAAATCTTACAGGACTGGACCCTTTTGAGGTAATTTTCGAGGACTTGTCGGCATTTAACGAGCAATGGTTCTGCCTTAACTTGACGGATGTTCGTTTTCAAAGTGTCAAGAGTTTAAGGATTGTGCTTTCCGTAATCCCACAAAAAAAAACCAACCAGCGGTGACAAATCGCATGATCTTGTTGACCAATTCGCATGAACAAAACATGAAATTACGCGTCCGGGAAATTTCTTTCGCAACAAAGCAAAAACGGGACGTGTTGTGTGGCTTGCCGCACCTTCCTGTCGAACGAAACCACGTTAAAACAATGGGTAATCATGGATCTATAGCGATTATAAGAGACGGTTTGTGTTACACCTTTGTCATTCTAAAAAAAAGTAGGGGCGTATGAGACCTCCACACCAAATGCCACACCATTGAATGACTTTTTGTGGTTGCAATGGTTTTTCGACATTTACTTGTAGATTTTTACTGCCCCAAATGCGACAATTTTATTTGTTGACATATGTATATGTACACCAAGCGAAAAATGAGCCCCAACACTGAAGAAAATTCGAATACTACAGTCTCCAGATCTATAATAAGTTTTCACTATTCTAACACGTTCTGCGGTTGTTAAACGATTCAAATTGCGAAGTGGTAAACCTTAAGGGCCGATTACACAGCGCCGTCACATTCCAGGCCGTTACGATCCGTTTTCCTGAAAATGTTGAAGTGGTTACAATGCACCGGTTCATTTCGCATTTTCACACTTATCTGGATATTCATTTAGCATAAAAATTTGGGAAAAATTTTGGTGAAATGGACGATTTATTCATGTTCTTTTATGTCTTCAACAAAACTTTCGTCCTCCATTTTTATTAAATCAAATTCTTCCTTATAAACATTTTTTGAGGTTATGCATTCTGTTGAAAGTAGAAATTCGCTCAACTTGTCCGTCAGATTCCGTTCCGTTTTGACCACTGTTTGCAATAACACGTACGTCTCATATATTCAACTTTGACACTTTTAAAGGAACGGCCCGGACCGGTGCTATGTAAGGGGGATGCGAGACTAGGTATGCTTACGTCGGGTGCGGAACGAGTTTGTTGGTGAGGGGGGAAGCGACGCTTTGCGGGGGAGGCGCACTTCACCGGTCTATTTTTCCGCGGAACGCACCACTACAAATGTAATAGAGCGGCCAATCACTAGCACAAATATGAATATCTTATATCTTTATTGAATTTCGCACTCGCGTAAGCATGCCTAGTGTCGCATCAAACGCGGAATTAGTGCACCCATTCAGCGCTGAAGTCCGCCTAGTTTCGCATTACCCTAATCGGAACTTTAAGGGCTGAATACATTCGATGCGGTCGTGAGTTGTGACAATCTTACGAGTTTCAATCCCCCTGAAAACAACAGGATTCTTACAAGTCCGAACACATTCGATGCGCTCCTAAGAAAAAACGTCGAGTTTGAGACAAACTCAAACTCTGCGGTCTGCGTTTAAAAGCTCTGCAGGGGAAATGCTTTTTTCAGTTGTCAAGAAGCATTCGATGGGAGGACTTTCATGTTCATGCTGCGATGGCTTATTTGAATGAACGATTAATAGAAAAGGTGAAAACCTATAAGTATTTTTATGACAAAAGGCACCCGGAATAAACATTTTTACTCTAACAGCGCGCGCAATGTTATGATTTTCTCACAACTCACGACCGCAACGAATGTGTTCGGAGTTTGCGTCAGAGCTTTGTGCTTTTGCTTACGACTCACGACCGCATCGAATGTATTCAGCCCTTTAAACTTAACCACAGACAAATAACTATACAGATGTCGTGTGTCATGTTAAAAAAGAGGCGCCGGGGCAACATTTCCAATAGCCAAGTAAATCGCACTCATAGCCAAGTTTGTAGCTAGATTCATAACCAAGTCTGTTTCGCAGCAAATCGCAGCCAAGTAAGTTGCTAGGTATTATTGAAACTTATGTCAATTGATCTGAAGGAGCGAAAGAAATGGAAATATACAGATATAGCAACGTTAGAGTAGTTAAAAAATCTATCAGGGAGCTCATAATTTATATCAAAGAACTTCTAAACAACAAGAAGCTTCATCTCATGTAATGGAAAATTTTGTATGGCGGGTCGCGATATCGCGACCCGCTCTCTCACAAAAGCTTTTTTCTATCGGATTGGAATCCGTCGTCGCGACCGTGGCAACCCAACCGCTTTTATTAATCCTGAAAGCTCTGAAAGCGCGCGCAGCGTCTATCGGGTGGCGTCGAATTCACACAAAGCCATGTCGTCATGTGCGAAAAGAATTCTCTCATTCTCATTCACTAAGCGCCCCCTCTGTCATTTCCCGCCTACTTCAATAAATAAACGAAGGGAGTGCACAATTTTTGGGTTGAGATGAAGCTTCATGTTGTTTAGAAGTTCTTTGTTTATATACAACTTCTTTAATACTGCGTAAGAAGCAAGGGCGTACCAAGGTAGTGTAAACGCGAAACCATAGATCATACTATATTCGATAAAACTTATTAAAATGCCGAAACAACCAACCCGCCATTGCGCCCTTTTCCCACTGAATCTCGTCCTGAGGCCTTGCCAGCATAATCGTCCCTATCAATCTCTGTTTACGTTATTTTGCTTATCATTGAAATGTTAAATATAAGGATCGCGCTGTTGGCTCAATTCGCATTCAATCACAATGGCGGGCCGTCGTATCCTTTCCATAGCTCTGAAAAGGACCGGCAGTATGTTGTCAGTACCGTACCACGGGCTTTTGGGTACAATTTCATTCGACCGTTTACATTCGGCCATCCGACGCAATCACCGTCCCGATGATTTATTCGCGTCATCACCACAGAATACACTCCAACCGGCGGCTGTAGAAAGGTCCAGCGACCGAACTCAACACGCACCGGAAAGATTACATCTGCCAACACATTCCGACCCGTTAGGGTTCCAGCACCCCTCAAAACCTCACGCCAGATAAGCGCCGTCGATCTCGAAATATAATCAAAGGGAAGCTTCTGATCGAAAGAGCGAGCAGAGTGGTCCAACAACCAAACTGATCGCCGCAGATCACAGCCCCCTTCTCAAGCTTCCTCCTTTATCAAATCTACATCAAAACCATAATAGTTGATTCTTACCTCTTAAATTCCAAACTCCTCTTTTTCAGCAGTGTTTAACTAATGATGTAATGAGGTGCCTCTTGTAATTTAACGAAGATCTCTATCTATTATTTTCGTTTGTCATCGTCCGTTCGTATTTGTCAAATTCTATTCAACCGTTTTTTTTTCTCTCTCTCTTATTACTATTATGATTTCTTCTCTTTTAGTCCTGCTATATTCCATTAAGTTCACAAAAATATAAATAGCAAATAAACTCTTCAAAATAAATGCGTTCTTCGCCTCCAAGCAACTTAAGAATAATTCTAGCTTATTCAGTCAGGATGACTTTCCCCCGATTCCTCTTCATCTACATCCTCGAGGCCTTCCTCACTCAACTTCAATTCCTCCAAAGTACACCACGGCTTCATCCGCTCCGCCGTATATGTTGACCGAAATGGCCGACTTGTGACCTGCATACCAGGGGGGGGTCCTTTATGAGATACCTGTCCTTGCCCAGAACTCTGTCGATCACATATGGGCCTTTATATTTCGGCATGTGCTTCCGCGGTTGCCCTGTAGATGCATGCTCACTTTTGATTAACACTAAATTTCCCTCAGCGTATGCCCGCGGGGGGCATCTCTTGGAATTTTCCCGTTCAACCTGTTTATTTCTGTTTAGTTCTATTCTTTCCGCCGCCCGTTTCCTAAGTTCGGTAAGAGGAACGGAATCTTCATCGTCATTAACATCGTTCTGTAGTGCCGCTCTCAATTCATTATGCAGCACCCTTCTTGGTTCGTAGCCTAACAGCAATTTTTGTGGGGTTTGGCCAGTCACCCCGTGGGGTAGACAATTTAGTCCCCATTGAATCTCTTCTAGATGGGTATCCCAATCCCGACCATCTTCCCTAGTGGTAGTGGCAGCGATAGCCGCTGAAACTGTACGGAAATATCTCTCGATCTGACCGTTTGCACGGGGCGTTTGAACCGCAATTTTCGCGTGCACAATATTGTTGGCCAGACAATATTCTTGAAACGCTTTAGAGGTAAACGCGGTACCCCTATCAGAAAAAATTTTGGACGGAGATCCGAAGAATTGAGAAAGTTCAGCCAAAAGCTTCACGACAAAATTGGTCGAAGTGGCTTTTACGGGTCGTAAAATTACGAACTTTGTAAATGAATCTACGATACCTACCAGGTGCATGTTACCTTTAGTACTTTTGGGGTAGGGTCCCAAGTGATCAATGTGCACGGTATTAAAAGGTATAGGTTCTGTGTGAAAAGAATTCAATTGGTAACGAGTTTCATCCTTTCGCCGCTTATTATAAGCGCAAGCAATACAATTATCAATATATTTCCTAACGAAACCCCTCATTCTAGGAAACCAATAGGTTTTCTGGATATGTGATAAAGTGCGATCCAATCCCAAATGCCCAAGGCCATCATGGGAAGTTTTCAGGATATGCCACCGTATACCCCTCGGCACAGCAAACTTCAGACCGTCTAAAGTTTTATAAAACAATTTTCCATTTTTCATTTCGTAGTTCTGCCTCATGTGTTTATATTTCTTATTGTTTTTATCCGAAAGAATCTGTATTATCTCGTTTATTTCCTTGTCCTGTCTTTGGAGCGTAACGACCCAGTCGGTTTCGGTAATAGTCGTCACTAAGACTTCCTTGACCGGTTCCTGATTAACAACGCGCGGGGAATGCGCCGTCCGTGACAGAGCATCTACGTGAGCCATTTTACATCCCGGCCTATGCTCCATCTCGAAATCGAACTCCTGAATGGTCAACCACCACCTCGCTATCCGTGGCACGATATTTTTTTTTTCTTGAGTTGCTTTGAGCGATGCGCAGTCTGTCACTACCTTAAACCTTTTTCCCAGTAGGTAATATTTAAATCTAACAAGGCTCTCCACAACTGCTAACGCCTCCAATTCATAGCTGTGGTACTTCTGTTCGGACGCGGTAGTGCTTCTACTAAAGTAGGAGACAGGCTGCTTCTTCTTCTTCTCCGTCCGTTTTCGGAAATTTGGAACAAAATACCGGCCAAGCCCCGGGAGCAGGCATCTGTATGAAGTTCGTGCCCCGCGTGCGGTTTGTATACAGGTAACAACGGCCTAGCCGATAATTTGTCTTTTAATTCTTGGAAACTCTTTTGTCGCTTTTCAGACCAGTCAAAAGGCTCATCTTTGCGCAGCAATTCATTCAAAGGCGCCGCAATCTGAGCGTAACTGGGAATGAACCGCCTGAAGTAACCACTAAGCCCTAAAAACTGCCTAACTTCCGTTATGTTTCCTGGTCGCGGATATTCTCTTATAACTTTTGTTTTACTTTCCCCTGGTCTGACACCCTCCTCGCCAACCTCATGGGCTAGAAAGCCAATACAGCCACCAAAGAATAAACATTTCTTATGATTTAGTGTGAGTTTAGCCTCTCGGAGCACTTTCGGTATTTTTTTGGGGACTTCGAGAGCTTCGTCCACTGTCGCCGCCGCTATGATCATATCGTCCATATAGGACAGTAGCCTTTCATCATTCACCTTTTTCCGTACTGCGTCCATAAGTCGCATAAACACAGCTGGAGCATTACTTAGCCCGAAGGGCATACATTTGTATTGGTAATGCCCCTTAGGTGTTACAAACGCCGTGAAGGCTCTTGAATTTTGTTCAACGGGGATCTGGTGGTAACCGCTCATCAAATCTAATGAAATAAAAACTCTACTGTTTGAAAGTTTGTCGATTATCTCTTCGATATTCGGCGTAGGGAAATATTCTTTCCTTGTAACCCTGTTCAGCTTTCGATAATCCACACACATTCTGTATGAATCATCTTTCTTTTTTACCAATAAAGTTGGACTGGCATATTCAGACGTGGACTCTTCAATTATTCCGTTATTGAGAAGGTCGTTTATAATTCCCTCTAAGATAGACTCTTGATGGTAAGGGACCCGATAAGGTTTATACCGTACAACTGTCTTATCGACCAAATCGATTTTCATATTTACCCAATTCGTTTTCCCTAATTCAGATGAATTGATAGAAAAGCAATCCCTATACTCGTTTAAAAGAGTAGCCAACATCTTACTTGTTTCTGGCGACCCGAATTCACCCACGACTAGGTCGGTTATACAAAATGGGTCTCTATCTTGACTAAACCCATTTCGAGAATCACATTCGCTGACAACTGTGGAAGACTCTTCGGGGTCATTTACTACCTCAAGTTTGCCCCAACTTTTAATCACGCGGACCCCCGGTCGGTTTGTAAAATTTTGTCCGACGATCATCGGGGTATCTTGGGCATCGTTAGTTACTATGGCTATATCGGTTACCGCCTCGATCTTTCCTAATTTTAAAATTTTCCTGAGGGAGCCTAGGGTTCTGCATCTTCCCCCAGCAAAGCCCTTCAGAAGAATGGTCCCCGGAGACCGCCCATCTCATTTTCTGGCACTCTCTCAATCTTAGGGTGGTCCACTCACTTCCTAAATCGACAAATGCCTCCAGGGGGACCCCATTGAGGTGAACCGTCTGATACAGTTCCTTTGCTTCCTTTTGTATTACCTGGATCTTTTTGACTCTATTTTCGTTTGCTTGAAAACAACGATTAGCCCTGTGCCCTGGCCTACCACATTTAAAACATTTCCCCGCGGAACTGTCCAGACTCTGACGACCGTAAGGAGTTGGTGCGTGTCGGCTGTCTCGATTTCTATTCTCCTTTTCACGCTTATAAACCTGGCGAGAAAAGTTCATCGGCAGCACCCTCGCACGCGGATTCTCGAGCAGATTTCGTGTTTTCTCTTGTTCCTTAATATTCTCGTATCTTTTAATACGCGCTAGCAAGTCGACCGGCGAAGTAATTCCGGAGGCAGTTAAAACCGTTATGAGTTTTTGGTCAACAAGACCGGAAATGATATAATTTGCAACACATTGGTCATCTAATTTGATTCGCTTTCCCAATGACACGATTTCGTATAGATAGGTCTCAACGGGCTCATCGGATCTCCGCATAATTGTGGTTTTGGTTTCGGTGCTATTGGTTATGGTTTTATACATTTGTAAAAAAAATAAAAATAAAAAAAGTAATAGCATCAATATAATAAATGCGAAGCCGGAGGCTTCTGAGTCAAGGCGGGGAGGAGTAACATATATTGATATGCAACCCCTGGAATCCGATGACAAACTGCTTAAGTCACACGAAATTCAAGCCAAGCCCAAGCCGATGGCATGGTAAGCATTCCTAAAGTCTAGACAGATCTTAAATTACCTGACTTAGCTAAAAAGCCTTTTTGTTCACATTAAGGTTCTCACCAGAAAATATGATTAGGTTGCAAAATATGATAGGAAGCTTGGGTCGTGGAGGTTTTTTATAAAGTGGAGTCTGTCGCTGATCGTCCGGTTGAAAAGTCATTTTTGGACACGGTCTTGAAAATAAAAATTGTAAATTGATTTTTAGAAACTACTTTGAAAATAAAAATTGTAAAGTGATTTTTTAGAAACTGTTTTGAAAATAACAATTGTAAAGTGATTTTTAGAAACTAATTTAAAAATAAAAATTGTAAAGTGAATTTTTTTAGAAATTGTCTTGAAACTAAAATTTGTGTAAAATAAAACGAAGTTTTAATAAAAGAAAAACTCTACATTGTGTTTTTTATTTCTTAATGAAAAAGGAAAAAGGCCACAAAATCTAACTCGCGCGTCAGTACTTTTCCAGTGCACATGTCGCGTGTCAGCATAATTGCTGTCTGCATGTGCCTGGATCGGTGCACTCGCGGGTGGTCGCCCAATCATAAATCGAAGAGTCACCTTTTTGCGAGTTTCAGTTATTGCGAAATACCTCAAATTTCGTACATGTTATGTCTTGAATTTTGAGGGGTATTTCGCAATTTATGAAGCTATTTTTGTTAATGCAATGTACCCAAAATCTGGATGGGATTTTGGTACATATCACATGAGATAACACGTTTCTCAGCAAACTCACTATCGCCGTCCGCAGAATCACAGTATTCAGCTCAACACAAGATATCTCTTTTAAAAATGCCTTTGCGCCGAACGCACCACGCCATTTGAAGCAAAAATTTCGTCAAGCGCAGACTTGTACTGGGTGCAAGTTCTTTATGTTTATACTTTCTTTGTTTGTATCTACATAAAATTAAATGATGAATCAATGAAGCAATACTTAATAGATAAGATTTAGACTACCATGCATCATTTCAATATAAACATTTTTAATTTATTACGTATACACGCAGAATCGCAACAAAATTACGGGTACAAACGCGGATCAGTTCGATATCTCAATCCGTCATGTGTTCAGTACGATACCGAGGCCAAATCTTCTTTTGCAAGACGCGGCAGTAAAGCCGGCCCCACACAATGCGTGCATTCGCCAAACATTTGACGATGCGTCTCACTTGACGAGGTGTGTGGGAGCTTCTACGAAGAATATTTGTCATTCGTCCTTTCCAGCTGAACTTCGTGATGCCGACTTGCCTCGTCATTCGCGTATGCGTTTATTTCCACAAATATTTGCTGTGTGTGGCGGTTTGACGAGGTATGTGGGAGACATTCGTCCCTCGTACGAGGGAAATATGCGTTATGCGTGTGCTTCCCACCGATGATGGGAAAGAGGCGAACATTTGTGCGCTGATTCTATATTCTTTGAACGTAAAATCGACTTTATCACATATTAACTTAGGCCACTTTCAAAATAAACGGCTCATATACTGGACGGCTAATACGCGCCTGTAAAACGAGACCAGTTTTAACCTATATAGGCTTTAACCTTTTGAGAAAATTATGCCAATTAAAATGCCCAACAATCCCACACATTTATGAAGAAACATAACTAGATAAAAAATAATTAAGTTATCACGAATCGATTTCTCTTACATCTCGCTCATTTTTTAGTTTATTTATAATAAATATAATAACAGCTGATTTTAATTTGGTTTTTGTGCTATTACTGGTGTCTAATTTACGTTTTTTGTTTTTGAAAGCAAATCAATTTAATATGAAGAAAAAAGTATTTTGCAGTGCATTGCATTTATCGGGGTTGTGCCATATTCATTCGAATATTTTATTAAGTTTTCCGCCCATTATATGGGATTCAAAAAATCCTCAACGCAAGATTCGCAATGCTTCGGCCTTTATTCAAGGATAACATCCACCACCTTCTCTTTCGTTTATCTACCTTTTCAATTGCAATTAATCACTCATTATTACATTAGCAATTATTTCGTTTACACTGGCCATTCTGGGATCAAGAAAAAAACTCTGTGCCAAACATTCGGCGAGTGATTTCAAGCAAAAGTTTGACAAATGAACGAGTATTGTGGGAGCAAAGAGTAAACGCAGAAAATGTTCGGCATATGCACTTTGACGAAGAAGACGAAAGTGTGGGAGCTCACACAAGGCGAGGGAAATATTTGGCGAATAAGTAGACGCAGAAATTTTTAAAATGTTTGGCGAATGCACGCATTGTGTGGGGCCGGCTTAATACGAAACTTTTGTTTACTACATGCGCCCGAGGTACCGCAGCATGAAAGCTCTGCACTACCTGCTCCCGTATCAGATAACTGACGCGACGCTGATCCAGCACACGTCGCTCAAGTCGGTATGCTGCGCTCCCACGGGAGCAGCTAACTAAGCATTTTCTTTGTCATGCTAGCAAGTAACTCTTAGTATTTAAGCTGTGATTAGAGACAATAAATTGAGCATTTCCATTCTGAACCTCTAACGAGTTGTTTTCATCTTCATACACCCTGATCATCATCTTAGTTAAAGTGCAACATTTTAGCTAGCTAAAGGAAGAGCAAAAGAGTTCTTTCGACATTTTTTGGTGACCCCGACGTGATTTATTGCTGTTACACCTAAATCATTTTATCAATTTATTATAACTCAATTATAACTCCGAGTGATTCTGTTGGCACACGAATCATTTCATCAATCAATTATAACTCCGAGTGATTCTGGTGGCACACTTGAATCATTTCATCAATCAATTATAGCTCCGAGTGATTCTGGTGACACACGAATCATTTTATCATTCCAATCAAACTCCGAGTGATTTTGGTGATACACTTAAATCATTTTGTATACCTATCTCATTAAACAACGATTGATTTCAGGTGATACACTTGACTCAAATTTAAATATTTCGCCAGCATCGGCATCGAACTCCGAGTGACTTTGGTGATACACCTAAGTCATTTCGTCTATCTCATCATCGTTTGGTTCAGGTGACACACTTGAATTAACTTTTTTAAATATTTCTTCAAACCTCGATTGCCATATATAAAGCACTTTCATCGAACTCAAATTTATCGATTACATGAATTTCGATGAGCTAATTTCCCGGCAGCAGGAGACTGGGGAAGCCAACCCACCAAATATACTGGAGTTATTCCCAAGGCAGGAAAGCCGGCTCTAACTGTAATGCCCCATCAAGGACATGAGGTCGTCTACACTTCTATTCGAAGGCAAGAGTGCCTCATGGCTGACTTAAAACGACTCCTGACGGCCCTATCTGATCATGAAGCAGGCCAATCACCTCAATACTACCAATTTAAAATCAAGGGTATTGAAAAATATTGGAGTGAAATACGCAGTCTTCATTACAAAATTTGGGAGCAGCATAGCTCACAGAATTCGTGGGACTATGATGCTGAAGCCTACTTTGATCTCGAAGATCAAACCCAGAATAAGCTCATTAAACTACACGAGGAGATGAGCTTAGGTAGCGTCAACTCGCAGAGCCCACAGCCCAATCCAATCACGACAAGCCACTCCAATAACATGATAAAACTCCCCAAAATTTTATTGCAAATTTGATGGGGATTACATTAAGTGGAGGCAATTCCGTGACCTTTTCATATAACTGGTGCACAACCAACCGATCGCGGAATGTCAAAAAATGTGGTACCTGAAAACCAGCCTTTCAGGTGAAGCCGAGAGGCTAATTCGCCACTTCACGACTTCTGAGGCCCATTATTCTTCAACCTGGAAGGTAATCAACGGTCGATATGAAAACACCAGACTTCTTGTTGGTGCGCTTCTTCACAAGCTAATTTTACAACCATCCGCAACTAATGAAAGCAGCTCAGCGCTCAAGGCGCTACACGACACAACGCAGGAGTGCTTATTAGCACTAGAAAATCTAGGAATCCCGACGGATCAATGGGATCCTCTACTCATACATATTTTGATCAAGAAACTGGACAAAACCACTCACACTCTATGGGAGCAATCCCTCACGCAGCCAAGGCAATTACAACCACTTAAGAACTTCCTGGATTTTACAGAGACTCGATTTCAGTCTCTTGAGGCCCTCGGTAGTAAGGGAAAAACTAGTGCGGACAATAAATCACATTCAATGAAATCTCTGGCTTCTGTAGTCAGCGCAGCAGCGCACTGCCCTTCATGCAAGGAATGCCATAAGCTTTATAACTGTCCGCGATTTTTAAAATTGTCAACTAACGAAAGGGTGAGTCTATGAAGAAAACAAATTTATGTTTCAACTGCCTAAACCCGGGACACAACCTGGCTTCATGTTCAGCCGGCAATTGTACCAAATGCTCTCGGAAGCACAACACATTGCTCCATCTCTCCAGCGCATCTCAAAAATCATCCGCTGACAGCAAACAACGCAAGCAATCTTCACCAAATGGCAAGGATCCAACAAGACCCTCCAATCTCAATCTGACTACAAATTCATCGGCGTCACTAGCAGCCAAGACGTCTTCCACTCCAAGAAATCATGTGCTCATCAGCACAGCCGTAGTAAATCTTGTCAATGATAATGGAACAATCATTCAATGCCGGGCAATCCTTGATTCCGGATCGCAATTTAGCATCATAACCGAAAAAATGGTCAAACAGCTGAGGTTAAAAGAAAAATCACAATCAATGTCAATACAAGGGATTGGCAGCCGAAAGCAGCAGGCTCAACGCAGGGCTTTGAAGAGGAAACTAACTGGAACGGAACGTAAGTACAATTTTTGAGGCAAATTTCAAGAATGTGTGAATGCAAACTTATACCGAAACAAAAGAACATGGTAGTAGTTCAAAGAAAATTTTCGGTGGGGGCACTCATCCACAAAGTACGAAAAAGGTCATTTTTGGAAACCTATATTAAGCAATAAACAATATATATAACGTAAGATAGTAATATAAACTGTTTATTAGCAAATGTTTGATGGATTTTTCGCGTAAGTATAATTTTTCCTTCGTGAAAATTTTCCCCTGTATCTACTCTGTATTTTGAACTACGGCAAACGGCACTGATCTAGGATACAAACAAGTAATATGGCAGCCAAGAAAATGTAAACAATGTTTTTGTTGGAAAGCAAATCATTTTTTCTAACATAAATAAGGAGATATTTAAGTGAATAGAGCCTCATACTTAGTAATATTAATTATAAACTTAACTGTGGAACGATACGTCGGACGGACGACAACGCCTTCTATGTTGGCAACTCGGCACTGCACACTTCATTGCTAATTATTCTTTTTCTCGTCACTGATTTTTCTAAATCATATACAATTAATATTCCTTTATCTGTTGTCTTCAGTATAGTATACCTCACCTGTATAAAACACTCTCAGTATGTAGCAAAATTAAACCTTTTCTCTCGCGAAACTTTCTACTCATGCACTCGACAGCAAAACTTGGCAATGGAGGTACAAACATATGATAGCTGTCATGCCCAATTTTTGCCTCATTCACATACACGACACGTACATGGTAGTTCCGTTCCAGTTAGTTTCCTCTTCAAAGACGCAGGGTCAACATACAAGTACAATCCATCAACAATGGTTACAGCGTCAGATTAGAGGCACTTGTACTACCACGCATAATCTCAGATCAGCCCACACAATTCATCGACACGTCCAATTGGCGCATCCCTGATAACATTAAGCTTGCTGATCCTCAATTTAATCGTCCATATTCAATAGACCTTTTTATAGGGGCACGAAGGGGATCAGTAATATCAACTCATATGGTGGAGAACTGACCCCAAGTCATAACTCAAGTGCTATCAACTACAAACAGTCACATACGGAACCACCAGCGCTTCCTATTTGGCTACAAAAAGCCTTCAATTGCTTGCTGAGCAAGAAGCAGACCAGTTTCCTTTGGGGGCCGAGGTCTTGGCTCGTGATTTCTATGTAGACGATCTACTCACTGGATCGGACAGCATTACTACAGCAATAATAATGCAAAGGCAAGTGCAGCAGATTCTGCAATCTGCTGGATGTAGCCTCCGAAAATGGTGTGCTAATCACCCTTATCTCTTAAAGGACATCCCTCAAGCAGATCAAGAATTACAATTAAGTTTCGACAATAAATCCGAGGACAGCATCAAAACAATTGGATTGACTTGGCTACCAAAAACTGACGAATTAATAATAAAAACCGCCACCAGGGATCATAAGAGGATTACAAAACGAACCGCATTATCGGACATTGCACATGTTTTTGATCCACTGGGACTGTTATCACCGGTAATAGTGACTGCTAAAATATTCCTTCAAAGGCTATGGGAGCTTAAACTTGATTGGGATGCAGCGTTGCCCCAAGAATTACATTGCTCGTGGAATCAATTCCGCGAGGGTCTAAAGTCTCTGAACACCATCAAAATTCCAAGACATGTATTCGCTCAAAAGGTACCGAAATCAACCCAATACCATATCTTCGCAGATGCATCTGAAAAGGCATACGGAGCAGCAGCTTACGTGAGATCAATCGATAGGGACAACACTATCACAGTTCCGTTACTGTGCGCGAAGTCAAGAGTAGCCCCAAAAAAGACACTATCACTACCTAGGCTCGAACTATGCGCAGCAAAAATTGCAGTCGAACTCGCGCACAGAATTGTGAAGGATCTAAGGATCACAAATCAAGCAATATATTTATGGACCGACTCTGAAATCGTCCTATCATGGATCAATTCATCATCTTCATCATACCAAACATTTGTGGCCAACCGAATCTCCGTAATACAAGAGCTCTCCACACCTGACCAATGGCGGCACGTCTCCTCAAAGGATAACCCTGCTGACGTCCTGTCTAGAGGAGTTGCCCCAGAGTCGCTACATACTTGCACGCTCTGGTTCTATGGCCCACGATTCCTTCATGGAATCGAAGCAATATGGCCCGCTCCATTTAAACCGTCCCAAACTGAAAGTGATCTAGAGCGCAAGAAATCCTCTGTAAGCGCAGCAGCTATCGTCAAAGAATCTGTCGCAGAGGTCATTAAGGACATAGAGCAAAAATACTCCTTCTCAAAGGTACAGCGAATTTTGAGCTACGTTTTACGCTTTGTAAATCACCTAAAAGATTCCGAGTCGAGAAAGAGAAAATCAACACTATCATTGACTTCCAAAGAATTGGGTGAAGCAGAAATCCAAATTCTCAAGGCAATACAGGACCAAGAATTCCAGGATGAGATTCGTGAAATAAGAAAAAACGGCAAGGTAGAAAGCTCCAGCTCTCTGACTTCCCTAACGCCATTTCTGGACGAAGTATGTTTAATACGAGTAGGTGGGCGTCTCGAAGCCTCCAATTTATCTTACGATGCTAAGCACCCTATATTGCTTCCATTCTCGCATCATATTACAAAGGATATCATGATCGACATTCACAAAAGGAACTTCCATGTGGGTCCCCAGGCACTGCTATCTATCACCAGGCAAAAATTCTGGCCATTAAGGGGGAAGAATATCGCCCGATCAATTGTCCAAAATTGCATTCAATGTTTTAAAGCAAAACCCAAATTTATGAGCCAGATAATGGGCCATTTGCCTGCAGATAGGGTACAGCCTGCACGTCCGTTCGTAAATGTTGGCATTGATTTTTTTGGGCCGTTCTATACTCATTTTAAAATAAGGGGAAAAAGACCCCAAAAATCATACAAATCCGTCTTCTGCTGCTTTGCTACCAAAGCAGCGCACCTCGAACTAGTTACCGATTTGACAACGCAAGGATTCTTAGGCGCCCTCAAAAGATTCATGGGCAGGCGCGGTCATTGTAAAAACATTTATTGTGACAACGCTACCAATTTTGTAGGGGCCAAAAACTTCCTAGAAGAGCTAAAAAATACAATTTCCACCAAAGAATTCAGAGAAGCAATAACGACGGCATGCAGCACAAAGGGAGTTGAATTTCATTTTATCCCACATCCCACATTTCGGTGGTCTTTGGGAAGCGGCAGTAAAGTCTGCTAAGCATTTGCTCTATAAGACGTTATCGTCCTCATCCTTAACGTACGAAGAGTTAGAGACTACCATTATTGAGATAGAGAAGCAATACGGCACAAATGGAAGCAGCAGGCTCCCAACATAGCCCCAGGTAATATGGTTATCATCAAGGATGACAACATTCCGGTCCTAAAGTGGCCCCTTGGAAGAGTAGCAAATGTAATCCCAGGTCCTGACGGACTAGTAAGGGCCGTAGATGTTCAAATGGCAACCGGCACCCTCAGGAGAGCCATACACAGATTGGCTCCCTTACTAAAGTGTACTGTCATAAATTTCACTGAAGGAAAACAAATATACTGGTTAGTACCAAGTCTGGTATTTATTAGGATACAATATTTGCAGATGGATACAATATTTGCAGATACAATGCCAAATGTTTTCCGTGGGGAGATATTCACCTGCGAGCCGCCCGGAGCGTGCACTGACTGGACACACACCACACTACAACACCAGGCCGGCCCGTACACACACACACTCTCATACCTTCAGCTCACGCACACCATCCATACACACATGCACATTCGCATACACCACACTTACCAATCGATGATGAGATGCCGAGCACCGGCCAGCCATCTCCACTTTCAGCAGAAAGTGGCTCTACATACTTCAGAAAGACTGTCCAACAAGGACCATCAACACACACGGGAAAAGCCGATGAACTCAAAAGATGAACCCACAAATCCGCGGAAAAAGCAACGGATATATCTTGGGTCTTTAGTTGTCACTACATTAATAGTATGCTTGGCGTTGCCAAGCACTAGCGCAAGCCCTGTCACGGTAACACCATTTAAGACACAGCCTGGTATTTATTTTGAGAATCTGGGTTCAGCAAACATCATAACCAGCGAATGGAAAATAGTATCGTATTATGACATGGTACCCTATTGGAAGGAATTTGAGTCACTCCTAAATTAGACATCTCAGATTCCACAATTGTGCATCCCCTTGAAGGACAAAGGTTCCTGCTCTCAAATCATTTCTCAATTCAATCACCTGATCAAAGAAATATCACAATCCAATCAACTGTTATCACCGCAAGGGCAAACACGACGAACAAAAAGAGGGGGTATAAGCATAGTAGGCAATATAGCAAATTCACTCTTTGGAATTTTGGACTCCGAATATGCCGAGAAAATGTCACAAGCTATTGATGAAGTACATGAGAATGAGGAATTTCCTTTAAAACTTATAACAAATCAGACTACCTTAATAGTTTCAACCGTCAATATAATGAAAAAAGAGGCGGATTCCATTTCAAAGCACTTTAAAGAGCTAGAGTCACGATTTAACGACCAGATTCATCAATTGAGTGAAGAATTGTTTGAAGAGCAGGGATCCCAAATGTTCATTTCATTGGGTATTCAAACACTACTCATCGCCATAAATTTCCGAAGGGCGCAGGACGCTATAATAGATGTCATCACTGATACTCACCACGGTAAAGTCAATCCCAATCTGCTTTCACCGGCTCAGCTACAAACAGAATTAATCAAGATAAAGAACTTCCTGCCACCAACACTACGACTCCCGGCAATGGAAGATGACTTATTAAAATATTACAGCATCATGTCTATAGATGGACGAGGAACAGAAAAATATGTAGTTTTTCAAATTAAACTTCCACTAATAACACTAAATAACTTCGAACTGTATAAAATCATTCCGGTTCCTGTTCTGATCAACGATACCTTCATGTTCATCAAGCAATCGACGCCGTTGTTGATCATCAATCTCCACAGAGACCTGTACTACCCCCTTACAGAGCAGGATCTAAGCTCCTGCGTTTCCATTACCACGGAAAGACATTTATGCCAACATACACATCTCATATATCACAAGGGATCTGCTATCAGCTCGTGTGAAGTGGACTTCATGAATCACCTTCCACAGTCACCTTCATGCCAAATTATGAGGACAGAAGATGGTCCTCACTGGATCCAGCTTCATAATCCCAATGAGTGGATATACGTTTTGAAAAACCAAACTATAATCAATACCGTCTGCGGCGACAATGTCACTCAAATGTCGCTTGAGCAATCTGATATCATCCGAATCCAAGGAGACTGCGTTATAAAACAGCCTTTGATCACTATAAGAGGGCACAACATCTTTCCATCCAACCACAATATGTCCTACATACCATCAACAAATTTGAGCGAGTCAGAAGCACCGGAAAGACTAACCACACTTCTATATCATCCCTCCAACTATCAACTCCATCTTGCAGAGATGGAATCCATTAAAAATCAACTTTCGCAACTCCCAGGGGATCTTCCAGCAAAAATCAAAGGTCACAATATTCATCATTTCACAATTGGATACAGCGCCATCTTCCTCATACTAGCTGTCATCGGATATCTCATATTACGAAGGAGGCCAATTTGCAACCGTCCGAATCTCATCAAGGAAGAAGACACGGCTCCACAACCCCGGCCCATCAGTCAACAGGATGCAGCAGACGCTTTTGAATATAATGTAAACTTTGATTTATAATTTTAGAATCGCATTGTATAAGCATTAGGTTAGTTGAATTTTAGCTTATGTAAAAGTAATGGTAGTTTATCAATAACTATGTATAATTCACATGTATTTAGAGGCCACGTTGGTTGAATTATCATTCAACGGGGGGAGGATGTTCAGTCCGATACCGAGGCCAAATCTTCTTTTGCAAGACGTGGCAGTAATACGAAACTTTTGTTTACTACGAGTACATGCGCCCGTGGGACCGCAGCATGAAAGCTCTGCACTACCTGCTCCCGTATCAGATAACTGACGCGACGCTGATCCAGCACAAGTCGCTCAAGTCGGTATGCTGCGCTCCCACGGGAGCAGCTAACTAAGCATTTTCTTTGTCATGCTAGAAAGTAACTCTTAGTATTTAAGCTGTGATTAGAGACAGTAAATTGAGCATTTCCATTCTGAACGTCTAACGAGTTGTTTTCATCTTCATACACCCTGATCATCATCTTAGTTAAAGTGCAACATTTTAGTTAGCTAAAGGAAGAGCAAAAGAGTTCTTTCGACATCATGTATAAGTGGTAAATATTTTCGTCAATTCTCAAGCGATTGTAGAATAATTTCGAGAAATACTAGTCCGATCAAAATAGACATTCCAGTTTGCATTAATTCCCAACAAGCTGAATTTTTGTACAGGTCTTGAATACGTCATTACAAATGCTATGTCAAAAGTCCCCATCGATCCCACTTGTGCGTTGTTTTTTATCCGAGGTCAAAAGTCACAAATTTTCGTTTTTTGCGTATATCTCCGAGATGGTAAGAGCTACTGGAAAAGTGGACGAGAGACAGATTGTAGATCGTGAAATTCTCTACAAAAAAAAAAGTTAATTTAAAAAACTAAAACACCCGACTGACTGCAAAAAAGAACTAAAACAAGTCCAGTAGTCTAGAATTATGTTAAGTAATATTGAATAGCTACACAATTGAAATAGTTTCATGATCGGTACATACATAAAACAAATAATAAATTCTAATGCGGAGCATAGCAACTTTAACAGTCGGGACCCATTCTTGAGAAGATTTGAGACGGTCTCGATTTTTAATGGGTCCGGACTGTTAAAGTTGCTATGCTCCGCATTAGAATTTATTATTTGTTTTATGTATGGATCAATCATGAAATTATTTCAATGGTGAAGCTATTCAATATTACTTAACATAATTCTAGACTACTGGACTTGTTTTATTTCTTCTTTGCAGTCAGTCGGGTTTTTTGGTTTTTTTAATTAACTTTTTTATTTTTAGCTTCTTTAAATTAACTTTTTTATTTTTAGCTTTTTAGTTTACTTTTAAGTTTTCCAACGTTATATAATTTGTTAGGTAAACACTTTTATTTTACACTGATTTTTGGAATAATTGTTATTGATATGAAATGCTTTGAAAGAGCCACTGTATTTGAATATAGGGGAGAGAGCGAGAGGGCAATATGGGCCTTGAGAGGCAAAATGGGCCACCTAACACTTTGGATATCTAACAATGTTCGATAGCAAAATGAGCCTCTTAACCTTTTTGATTATTATCAGGTTGTAGGCATTTTGTTAAGGGGCCTATATCAACCCTTCTCCCCTACAAAAATATCTCGTTACAATCACTATTAATATGTTATATGTTATTAAATTTAATCTCAACACTGTCATAACCTCTGGTGGCTCCTTCAAAGGCTATGTGTTATGAAAGAGCCGAATTTCAATTTTTTTTTAAATCGATGAAAAACTATTTATCTTGTTAATTTTCGTTATTTCATTGAAGTTCCTGTCAAAATGGTAGCATAAAAGTGTTATAATATATATATATTTGGAATTGGCTATTTATTAGCTTTCATTTGATTCCTATATTGTTATAATAAAAAACAATTTTTTTATTCCCCCCTAATTTTTTTTTTTTTTATGCGGATCCCATATTTAAATATTATACCCTTTGTCACTCCTCCAATTGGGACGAATCTAATGACACCTCACTCTTCGAATTCGGTCAAGCCGTTTAGGTTACAAGAGGTCACAAAGAAACGGACATACAAACCCACATACATACAATTACATACACGCGAAAAACATTACCCTCCTTTGGGTCAGTCGGAATACTTTTTTCCCTACGAACCACCGTTCTCGAGTTATCGCCATTTCAGACCGTAGGTATGCACACATTTCCGAACCAACTCTGAGATAGTGTACTCAGTGCTTTTTATGGAAATCTCCAAGTCTCACTACGATTTTCGATACCTCAGATCCTTCAGGTGTTGCTAATACGATTTCTCGAGCTTTTGCATACAGAGGCTGTTCAAAAGTTATAATGCATGCATCGTGTAGTAAAAATAGAATTTGAGATTTCGGAAAATCCATGATATTTACTCGTTAAACGTTCAATGTAACCATTCCAACCAGGTAATGGTAAATCTTTCCATTTTCCAGCAATCACAGAATATCAACTTTTTTGACTTGGTATATGCTTAGTGGCCATACAAACTAAAGGTAAAATGTTTTTGTTTAATAAAATTTTAAAACAAATAGAGAAGCCCGCCATCAAATGGAGTGCCTAAGTTACATAATAACTAAATTGTTATTAAAATATCTTAAGAGATAATTTTAACTTCTATTTTAAAACAAGCAAAAAGTTAAAAACGACTCAAAACTAAAAAAATGGTTACGCCCCCATATGAAACAAAACGCTCAATTTTTTGATGCAATGTGATGAAACTGCCTAAATGTATAGATATGCAAAAATAAGTAATAACACCCAAGACAATATGATGTACGTACATATATATGTATTGCATTCAAATGCATACATGGAAAGCACCTTCGTGTGCCAGATCAAAAGAAAAGTTTGATGAACTTGGGGTGGTTCTAAATTAAAATAACGACTCCATGCAGCGCCGATTTGCGGCGGTTCTTTTGAGTCTGCGAAACCCCATTCTGATCCGAATGCGTAATACCCCGTCGTCGTGAGAGTCACAAACACATCCGATAGACTCTCCCTGTACCAAATAGATCGAAAATATGCCAAGCAGAAAGTTAATTAAGTTGTCAATTTGTTGGATTTGAATGTATCTAAAGAATCTTGTTGTTCATTGGCAGGAGCATTGTGATACCACCACTCTGGCTATAACTTTGTAAGTTTATTTTTATTTGGGTAAGCGTACCATATGGTCGCAAATGCTAGTATGTTTGACCAAAACCAAAGTCAAACACATAACTTAATTCTAAAATACGTCGACCTTGATCAATTCCTGGTTCAGGTACTGGACGCCCAATATATACATAATTGGAAAATGTTCATGTCACTCTTAATAACACTCATTCCTTAAATATGGCTCGATTTAATGGCATTAATGCTGTTATCGCATAAGATCCGGACAGGAAGTGCCGACACATGAGCAGTAAAAAGGACGTCCGCCATAGATATTGAATTATACAAAGTCCTGACAATCAAGATGTACGGTTTGGATTTAATGAAGAAAAACAACTCAAGCAGAAATAATTCCGTAGGTAAGGTGATGTCATATTGCCCTTATCGTCCCCTGCCTGCGGTGGCTGTCGGTATGGAGATGTACGCAGCCAAGGATGTATAGATGTAGTTCTTTAGCCTTGCTGTAAGTATGTATATCCTTCTGGCTTTCTGACACGCTTTTGAAATTGTTTATTTGTCACCTAAACTAAATGTGGTGTATTACCTTCAGGATAAATTTATTTCCCACAATATAAACAACAGAGACAGTCGGTAGTTATTTTATGATAACATTGGAAGTGTCAAGATGGATCCAAAACAATATGGTTTGGGTAGGCCTGAATAAAAATAAATTAAAAGAGCACGGTGCTTAATCTGTAATAAAAAAAAATTCAACGTTCCTGAGAAGGAATACTCATTCAGAGCTTGGTTTGATTTTGGGATAGCTCAAAATATTTATTCAATAGAAATAAAATCGTAACTCGTTTCGTGTCTGTGCGTGTATTATTTAAAAACTACTGAAGACATCGAGATGCGGCTTGTTTTAATTTATTTGCAATAGTTAAGTGATTATTTAATGATAATACTACCAAAGGAAATCACTCAAGTCTATACATATGAAAGGTGGTGCGCAAAGGTCTGAAAAGAGGTGTGCATAATTCTTCATAGTCTCCAGATCAACATTCGTCTGGAGATATCCCAATAAATTCGGTCCTTCATCGTTATCAACAATTTTTACGAGGTTCACCTATAAAATACTTTATAAATTCTTTGTAAAATTATTATTGCATTGTCCCTTTCTATGATAAAAGATAATATTTGCACTATTCCCTGTTAGCAATTTTCAAACGTTTTCATGATATTTAAAAAAGCAACAATTAATCGACCAAATTTCAATTTCTAATAAATTGAAAAAAAATATTATAGTTTAAAAAAACTAAAAAACACGCTTTTATTTAGGCACAAAAGACCGTCTGGTCGCAGTGCCTTCCGCTTGGGCGGCCCCACTAATAATAATAATAATAATAATAGGTACAAGTCATCACACCACTCTCCTCATCAATCTAGGGCACTGATCAGACTCAAAAATAAAATCGTGGGGCGTAGCGTAAACTGAGTAAATATGTAAATAGCATATGATATGAGCGGTTGACTGTTGATACGCGCCCGACGATTTTATTTTAGAGTCTGATCAACGCCCTAGATTGATGAGGAGAGTTGTGTGATGACTTGTACCTAGGACCTACCTCATTCTTTTTTAGCTTTTAGTACATTATCTTCATCAATAAAACCGTTTAACTTAAACATTTTTTTTACCTATTTTATTTTTAAATTTTTAGGTTTTATTTCGTTACTTAATATTTCTCATTCTATTTAGTTCACTCAGTGCCTCATTATTACTAGGTTCCTTTCCTGTAAATTTGTTGCAGTCTAACTCCTCAATACATAATCCTTCCAAAGACTAAAAAATAATAAGATGCCTAGATTTCAGTTTTAACGTATACATATAGACTGTCTAAAATCTATGATCCGCCATGCACTGTGTTCTACTTGTAAAGCCCTTTCATTTGATACCCATTACCCATATTAAGGGATTGAAACAAATATGAAATCCGCCATTTTGTACCAGCGGATATATTAGATTTTATGTACTGAATTCTACTAGTCAAGTTGTGAAAAAAATATGTAATCCGCCATTTTGTGGCGGCGGCCATCTTGCATTTACAATAATTCTGGATATATTCAGTTGTATTGTCATCAGAACTAAAGGTGTGTACCAAATTTCAGATCAATCGGTCAACAGGAAGGGGGTTAAATTTCAATTACTAGATTTGACCCAAATAAACAAATAAATAAAAAAATAGGTAAAAAAACTTTTTAAGTTAAACGGTTTTATGTTAAACATACATTGCAATGTTTAAGAAAAATGTACTAAAAACCAAAAAATAAAATAGATACAGTCGTGGGAATTATAAACATATGCATAGACTAGACTAAAATATAAAACCGTGGGGCACGTCAATTGTCTACAAATTCCTCACCGTCTGCGGGCCAACTGCCTAACGACGAATTAAACGATTCTTCTATCGCACATTAAGTCGATAATTTGTAGACAATTGACGTGCCCCACGGTTTTATATTTTAGTCTAGTCTATGCATATGTTTATAATTCCCACGACTGTATCTATTTTATTTTTTGGTTTTTAGTACATTTTTCTTAAACATTGCAATGTATGTTTAACATAAAACCGTTTAACTTAAAAAGTTTTTTTACCTATTTTTTTATTTTCTAGTTTTTAGTTTTTATTTCATCTAATATTTTTCATTCTATTTAGTGCCTCATTTTTACTAGTTTTCTTTCCTGTCAATTTGTTGGAGTTTTTATTTCATCTAATATTTTTCATTCTATTTAGTGCCTCATTTTTACTAGTTTTCTTTCCTGTCAATTTGTTGGAGTCTAACTCCTCAATACATACCTAATCCTTCCAAAGACTAAAAAATAATTAGATACCTAGATTTCAGTTTTAATGTATAGACTGTCTAAAAATTATATATTTAAACGGTAGCGGCGGCCATCTTAGATTTTTTTTACCATTTTGTTCCCACGAGTAATCGACATTTAAACGGTAGCGGCGGCCATCTTAGATTTCAATTTTGCATAGTAAATTGTATTCTACTTGTATAAAACCTAAGTTATCCGCCATTTTGTAGAGGCCGCCATCTTGGATTTTAATTTTATTTATATAGTACATTGTATTCTACTGGTTGAGCACTTGAGCACTTTCATTTGATACCCATATTGATGGGATTAATAAAATAATGAATAAACATAATTGTATTGTCACCAAAATCCAAAGTGTATACAAAATTTCAGATTAATCGGTCGACAGGAAGAGGGTGAAATTTGAATTACTAAATTTGACCCAAGAATAAAACAAACGGGGTGAGCTAAATAAAACCGTTTAAAAACAAACAGGGCAAGTTAAATAAAACCGTTTAAAAAATAACTCATCCATGATTTCACAAGTTCGTTTTTCACCCAGGCACAACAAATTAACCTCAAACTATACCACGAAGTCATGTGTGTCAAGGGTGCTCTCTTTAAAGTTTCAATACCTGGTACCGATAGCACAAATATTTCCATAGCATAAGTTCACAGCACGAGCTTTATAAAAAAATCATTGAATAATTTTACATACATATCTAATTATTAATAAATGTTAATAAGCTTAGTTATTTCCTCCATGTGTTTAAAATTTGAATCTGTTGTAAATGTTTGTAATTTAAAAACTGGCGAAGGCTATTATTTTAGTATGGTAACAAAATCATTGTAGCGCCACCTGTGTGAAACAAAATAAACTCTCTCTCTGCTCTCGATATCCAGCGTTTTACTATAGGTTAGGAACCTCTTCTAAGAAAAATTAGAATTTTAAATAGTAAAAAGTGTTAATTGTTAGGTTTGCGGTAGTAAATTATATCGACGAATTATATTGCCAGTGTACCAAAGTTAAAACGCCACGAGAATTACGACGATTGGTGTTTTGCGGCTCAAAATGTGTTGGTGCTGGAAGACATGGCGGCGAGCATACTACAGCAGCTACCGGGAACGGCTACTGCGGAACAAAAAGCGGATGATGCCAAAGCCAAAGCAAAGCTGATTTTAACCATCGATCCATCGATGTATGTCCACATAAAGCAGGAGGTCACAACATATGATTTATGGACTACACTGAAGAAGATGTTTGACGATTCCGGCTACACAAGGAAAATCATTTTGCTAAGAACTCTCATCAATATTCGGCTTGAAAACTGTGAGTCAATGACACAATATGTGAGTCAGATTGTAGAAACGGCGACTTCAAAGGACAGAATTCAAGATAACCGATGAGTGGATTGGAGCATTAATGTTAGCAGGATTACCCGAAAAGTATGCGCCTATGATCAAGGGTATTGAGCATTCTAGAATTGAGGTTAGTGCGGACGCCATAAAAACCAAGCTGATGGATATGTGCCCTGAAGTTGGCATTACTTCTAGTCCTGATAATGCCTTTCTGGCGAAAGGAACGCACCGATTGAAAAGTGGCAGCTCTCAAAAACAACCAGAAATGTCATTGTCAAAACCAGGAAATAAAATTATAAAATGTTACAAATGTAAACAGCCAGGGCACTATAAAAATCAGTGTCCACAATCAGAAACGACGAAAAGAAGGCAAACAAACGCTTTCAGTGCTATTTTCCTAACTGGGAAATTCAATCAGAACAGCTGGTATATTGATAGTGGAGCTACTAGACGGCAAGTAAACATTACCTCTTGAATTCGTCGCATCAACTTGAAACAAAAGAAATTATTATTGCAAACCAGACGAGAGTACCAGTGTTGTGTTCTGGCGACGTAAATATCGTTACAGTGGTGAACGGTGTGGAATACGACATCGCAATAAAGGATGTATTTTATATAGGTACTAGATTTAACCACCATCTTGCTTTCCGTGAGTGAGTTGATCAAGAATGGCAACAACAGTGTGAGTTTCAAGGAAAAGGTTTGCTATATTTATAATCAACAGAAACAACTCGTTCGCCGGGCAGAATTAGTTGATGGTGTGTATAAAGGTGGGTCCACACTGAGCAAACGAAAGCGAACACAGGTGTTCGAGTACAAGTTTTCGATTAATGTGTACGCGTTGCAAACGCGAACGAACGTGTTCTATACCCTGTGCTCTTGTTCCGTGCTGCTGCCAAATGTGGAAGCAAGAACGAACAAGTTGTGAACGAACATACATTTCTACGAAAAGCAGTGCGGACGCCTCACGAATCTTTAGCGAAGGTAATTAAAAAACCCTAAAGGCCTAAACAAACAAACAAGTTTGCCGAGTGTGTACGTCAAGCAAATGAGAACGAATGTATTCTATACCCTGTGCTTGTGTTTAATTTCGATTGTGAAATTATAGCGACTCCAGCATATGCATTTTTGTCAGTTTTGCTCAATATATCGGACAATGAAGTTATAATTGCAATTACTGAGGCTTTACTTATATGCATACTGTGATTCATTAATAAATCAACAAAATAAAAAAAAAAAGGCTGTTTTGATATTATGTAGGAAACGCCGTACCAATCGATTCCTTGGACATGTACGAGTTAAATGAGGGTTCAAATTCAAAATTTACCGAAGTTTGTATAGAAAATTGGTAGAAAACACGAAATATTCGCCATATTTTCTATACATTCGCTCAGATTTTCCAACTTGAATGGAAAACATGCAAATGCCAGCAAACCTGATTGACGCCTTTTGAAAAGGCGTCCACACTTTAAAAAGTTCGCTTGTGTTTGCTTGCATATCTACGAACGCCTGTGCAGCACGCGTGGTTATGAAAGCAAACATAGCGAACGCGCATGTTTTTTTATGTTTCTTCAGCGTACACACTAGAAAACTTGGATTGCAAACATGTGTACTCATGCGTTCGCTTTCGTTGGCTCAGTGTGGAGTGTGGACCCACCTTAAGTTACAGACATTACAGACAGAACAGACGACTTTAGCAGCAACAGCAATAGCATCGAGTTGGCACCGACGCTTAGGACATATTAACAGCAGCAGTTTGAACAAAATGAAAAATGGAGCTGTAGTAGGAATTTCATACCCAGAAAAGGCAGACATTGATAAATCATCATGCACAATATGCTGCGAAGGCAAGCAAGCCAGACTAGAGAGAGTTCATCCAAGACAGAGGATGTGCTGGAGATGATTCACGCAGATGTGGCAGGTCCTATGGAGAATCTATCGATTGGAGGATCTAAATACTATGTTTTGTTTGTGGATGACTACAGCAAGACGGCATTCGTATACTTTATGAAGGTAGAAAGTGAAGTTTTCAAATTTTTTCGAGAGTTTCAGTCCAGGGTTGAAAAACAGAAAGACAGAAAGGTAAAAATTCTTAAGGCCGGTCCAGATAGTTCCGCCTTCTTTCGTTCGTTCGCTTCCGTCCGTTTTTTCAGTTTTTTGGTTCCATATACTGCGCATGCAAGTGTCCACATTGGGGCGGACGGCGGACGGAGACGAATGAAAACGGACGGAGGGGAAAAACGTTGACAAACTTCCGACTTTTAGGCGGACGGACGGACGGGCATAACCTCACTTTCAGCAAATGTATTTGATCTCCTCTTAGCAACACTTCTGCGTTTCCGCAACACCCACAATAATTTAATTTTTTTAATATAAAAGCGATTCAATCGAATTCGCTGTTGCTCACTCATCACTTCCATTGCTATTGTAAATTGTAACAATAAATGACAAATGTCAAAATCCAAAAACCGAATGGTTGCTATGTGGACATGACAAAAAAACGGACGAAAACGAAAGAAGAAGAAAAAACGGACGGAAGCGAACGAACGAAAGGAGGCGGAACTGTGTGGACCGGACTTTAGGACAGATAACGGAGGTGAATTCTGTAGTCGAGAATTTGAGAAGTATTTGAAAGAGCAAGGAATAGTTCACCAAAGGACTGTGGCGCCTCCATCACCACCACCACAGGCACAGCGCTCTCGGCGCAAACGCAATGTGGCGGCCTCATCGCCACCAACACAGGCGCAGCGCTCTCGGCGCAAGCAGGTCCTGATCCTGCGAAACGCCGAGAGCTCACTTCCAGTTTGGAGCTCAACGTGAGCAGTCGATTTCTTCCAGCCTGGTGCGCGAGAATCTGAGGAAGCTCAAAATCCATCGAGTGACTTTCCTACGTCGGGAACAGCTCCGTGAAGACAATTTACAGACAATAGAAAAGACGATAGTTTAAGGAAAATATTAAGGAAAAGTGTAGTGCGAATAAAGCATTATTAACCCTAAAGTGTTTTTCTAAAGTGGTGACCCCGAACATTGCATCAGTGCCCGTCGCGACGCATTTTTCCGAGAATTTTCTCGTCTCGCGTGGTGCATCGTCGTGACGCATCCTTCCTTTCTAGGAATTCGTGTCCCATCTGAGTCTGTTGGGTTTGTGATTCCGCGAAATTTCTTCAGCTGTTCCTCGTTTCCCAGCTGAGTCCGTTGAATTTTGTGATTCCGCGAAATTTCTCCAGCTGTTCGTCGTTTCCCAACTGAGTCCGTTGGTTTGTGATTCCGCGAAATCTCCTGAGCTGTGCCGCGTTTCCCAGCTGAGTCCGTTGGGTTGTTATTCCTAGAAATTTTTTGTGCTCGTTTCTTGAACCTTGTTTTTGTTCTTGCCAGCTGGCGTACGTGATCGTGCTCGTGGACTCTCTAAAGGCCAATTTCCTATCTGCCAGAGGCACGTGCTCCGTTCGTGAACATTTTTTTCTCTCGATTCAGTGCGCGCAGTTCCCGTTTCGTTTCCACCCGCCGCGTGCTCTCATTTCGCGTTCCACGTTCAACATGAGCACCGAGGGCGACTCGACCTTCGTTTCGGCCGAGACCACCGAGGAAGCCCGTCCTCAGCCCCCTCAGGCGACTTCGGCAGACGCGGATGTCAGCGTGGTCGGCCGTTGTAAATTACCACCATTCTGGCGGGCCAGTCCTGAGCTGTGGTTTTTCCAGGTGGAATCCCAGTTCCAGGTACATCACATCTCAAGTGGCGCTTCCAAGTACCACCTTGTCGTGGCGACGCTGGACCACGACACTATCGCGGACGTTTCGGACATAATTCGCTCGCCCCCGGCCTCCGGTAAGTTTTCCGCCATAAAAGCAGCTATCCTCGCTCGCCTCACCGACTCGCCGGACGCACAGCTTCACAAGCTTCTCACGGGCTTGGAGCTCGGCGACAAGCGTCCATCGCAGATGTTACGCCACATGCGTTCACTTGCCGGCACACGTGTTGGGGATGATGTGCTAAGGGTCAAATGGCTCGACTTGCTGCCAGCGCAGACCCGACGCATGCTTTTGCTCATCAAGGGTCAGACGCTGGAGGAGCTCGCCGCCGTTGCTGATGAGGCACACGACATCGGGCCCTCTATTATGGCCGCCTCATTCCAGCCCTCGCGAGTTTCCTCGCCTTCATCCGGCTACTCCACGCCAAACCAGCCCACTGATTCGGTGGCCCAGGAGTTGGCTGCGCTGCGCCAGGCCATCGTTCAGCTGACCAGCCTCACACGCGACGCCCTGCAGCTGCGGTCCAACAGCGGCACCAATCGAGGCTGTTCAACAACCCGCAATAATCAGCAGCCCCGCGATCGCTCGGTGACACCCGGTCCGAATGCACGGACGGGTCTCTGCTGGTACCACACCAAACACGGTGCGTTGGCCGTGCGGTGCAAACAGCCTTGCACTTTCACTCCTCAGGCCAGCGCTGTCTCATCATCGGGAAACTAGAGAGGCCGGCGTTGTTCTCGGCGGTCGCCGCCGGCACCTCTCCGGAAAACCGCATTTACGTCACGGACCGTGGGACCTCCACTCGTTTTCTGCTGGACTCGGGGTCCGTTTTATCCATCCTCCCCAAGCGAATCATCCACAGGACTCTCCAAAAGCGAGAGCTCATCCTTCAGGCCGCCAACTCAATTCCTATCGCCACGTTTGGACTTCAGAGTTTGAGTCTGGACCTGGGGCTGCGGCGTCCCTTTCAATGGCCTTTCGTCATTGCCGATGTACATAGGGCCATCCTCGGAGCTGACGTACTCAGTCACCATGACCTACTCATCGATCTCCGTGGACGCCGCCTGCTTGACGGACTCACCGGCCTCTCAACCGACTGCGTGCTCGGGCCGGCACCTGACATCCACAGCGTCAGCATTGCCTCGACATACGTTGTTCCAGAGGGTCCTCTCGGCGAGATCTACAGCGACCTCGTCAGCAAGTTTGCGCATTTTGACTCGCCGCCCGGCGAGATGGCCGCGCTACCCGACTTGCCTGTTCATCACCAAATCATCACCGATGGCCCACCGGTTTTCTCTCGTCCGCGACGCCTTGCGGCGGCCAAGAAGGAGTTCGACTTCTTGCTCGAGCGAGGCATCATTCGGCCGTCGTCCAGCCACAGGGCTAGTCCGTTGCATATGGTCCCCAAGTCGGGAGGTGGCTGGCGCGCCACCGGGGACTACCGCCAGCTCAATACCTGCACCCGGCCGGACCGCCACCCACTGCCAATCATCGAGGACCTCCTCCAGGACGTTCAAGGTAAGGTTTTTTCGGTTATAAACCTACACCGTGCCTTTTACCAAATTCCGGTGGCTGCTGAGGACGTCCAGAAGACCGCAGTCACGACGCCCTTCGGACTCTTCGAGTTCGTGGGCATGCCGCTTGGTCTCCGAAATGCGGCGCAGACCCTGCAGCGCACCATGAACCACCTCCTGAGGAGGCTGGATGCAGTGAGGTGCTATCAGGACGACATTCTCATCGCCTCGGGCGATCATGAGGAGCACCAACGCCACCTCAGTGAGCTGTTTGCCGTTCTGCAGGAGGCAATTGGGGCAAGTGTCGCTTCGGCCAGTCCGAATTGATTTTCGCCGGATTCCACATCTCCCAAGACGGCTCCCAAAACGCAGGCTATCCTCGATATCCGCATACCCGAGGACTCCTCGCAACTGCGGCGTTTCATTGGGATGGTCAACTTCTACCGCAGATGCATCCCCCACGCTTCCGCGTTGCAGGCTCCTTTGACGGAGCTCCTCAAAGGTTCAACAAGCAAGAGGTCCAAACTCACCTGGACACCAGAGGCCGACGCCGCCTTCGAGCAAAGCAAGCAGAGCGTCGCCTCCGCAGCCACCACGGTTTTCCTCTCACCGTCCAAGCCACTCGCTCTGCGTACAGACGCTTCCAACACGGCCATCGGAGCGGCTTTGGACCAGCAGCAACCCGACGGTGTCTGGGCTCCGCTTGGTTTCTTCTCCAGGAAGCTGTCAGAGACGGAGCGGCGTTACTCCACATATGATCGGGAGCTCCTCGCCGTTTTTGCGGCAATTCGGCATTTTCAGCGCATCCTGGAAGGAAGACAGTTCATCGTCTTTACCGACCACCGCCCGCCCACCTTTGCCCTCGCCCAACGCTCGGACAAGGCTTCGCCCCGGCAATCCCGTCAACTCGATTTTATTGCCCAGTTTGACACGCGTTTAATCTATACGCCCGGAGCCAAAAACACCGTCGCGGACGCACTATCGCGTGTGGAAACAATCTCCATGCCCGCCGCCTTGAACTCCAACATTATCAGCGCGGCGCAAACCGCCGATGCACAGCTACCGCACCTGCTGGACAGCCCTCGTTTCAAGTTGCGGCGTGTCGATGTCGACGGCAACCCCGTATATTATGCGGAATTTAACGGGGCCATGAAGCCCTATCTTCCGGTCGCACTCCGCCGCCAGGCTTTCGACACAGTTCACCAGCTTTCACACCCCAGCGGACGGTCCACTGCCAAGCGAGTGGCACTGGTTTTCTTCTGGCCGAGCCTTCGGAAGGACGTCCTCCGCTGGGCCAAGCAGTGCGTGCCGTGCCAGCTTTCCAAAGTCCACCGCCATAACCGTGCCGAGCTCGGTAATTTCACCGCCCCGGACGGCCGGTTCGACCACATACACGTCCATCTCATCAAGCTGCCGGAGTCCAGGGGCTTTGAAAACTGCCTCACCATCATCGACCGTTTTACCCGATGGCCTCATGCCATCCCGGTAAAAGACACCAATTCGAGTTCAACCTCTTTGCACGGCTCAGTCATCTCGTGGGTGCCACGCACGTGCACACCACGCCTTACCATCCGCAGGCAAATGGTATGGTGGAACGCATGCACCGCACATTGAAAGCCGCCCTCAAGTGTTCCCCCCAGACGCCTTGGATACAGGCGCTCCCAGCTGTACTTTTGGGCCTTCGCGCCACCTTTAAGGAGGACTTGCAGGATTCGCCGGCGGAGCTTGTTTTCGGCACTTCCCTGCGTATTCCCGGCGATTTCATCGCCCCCCAGGACACATCGGCTGACAGCCCCGTGGAATTTTTGACTGACCTCCGACGCCTTTTCAGGGCCCTAGGCCCGGTACCGGCCGCCAGACACGTCGAACACCGCCCTTTCGTCTTCAGGGACTTACAAACGTGCGAGTTCGTCTTCCGCCGGGTCGACGCTATCCGTGGTCCCTTGGAGCCACCCTACACCGGCCCTCATCGTGTCATCAAAAGGGTTGACGATCGCACCTACGTCATAGACGTTAATGGTTTCCCCAAGGCCCTTTCGACGGTTCATCTAAAGCCAGCTTACCTCGCGCCGGCGGACCAGCTGCCACCGCCGCAACCGCCGCGGTCTTCACAGCCTCAGCTGCCACCTCCGTAGTCTTCACAGCCTCAGCTGCAACCGCCGCAGTCTTCACAGCCTCAGCCGCCGCAGCCACCGCCCTTGGACCGGTTTCCATTGGGACTTTCACCGTCCTCTCAGCGGCGCCAGTCCAGCCCCACCGCCTCTAAGAGGGTCAGTTTTTCATTCCCTTCGCAATCCGCGAAGGTCATTGGGGAGGGAGTAGCTGTGACGCCTCCATCACCACCACCACAGGCGCAGCGCTCTCGGCGCAAGCGCAATGTGGCGGCCTCATCGCCACCAACACAGGCGCAGCGCTCTCGGCGCAAGCAGGTCCTGATCCTGCGAAACGCCGAGAGCTCACTTCCAGTTTGGTGCTCAACGTGAGCAGACGATTTCTTCCAGCCTGGTGCGCGAGAATCTGAGGAAGCTCAAAATCCATCGAGTGACTTTCCTACGTCGGGAACAGCTCCGTGAAGACAATTTACAGACAATAGTAAAGACGATAGTTTAAGGAAAATATTAAGGAAAAGTGTAGTCCGAATAAAGCATTATTAAGCCTAAAGTGTTTTTCTAAAGGACTAATGCATATACGCCAGAACAGAATCATCTATGCGAAAGGATGAACAGGTCAGTAGTCGAAAAGGCCAGATGTTTGATCTTTGATGCTAGTTTAGACAAGAAGTTCTGGGCCGAGGCAGTAAATAAATACTTCAGTATACTTGAGAAATAGGCCCGTCGTTACGGGACTAAACAACAAAACTCCATATGAAGTCTGGATAGGCCAGAAGCCAAACTTAAGCCATTTGCGTATATTTGGCAGCAAAGTTATGGTCCATGTTCCAAAAGAAAAACGTTTGAAGTGGGACAGAAAGGCCAGACAGTTGATATTGGTCGGCTCTGCTGGGAATGTGAAGGGTTACAGAGTGTACGATCCTACTACCAATTCAGTGACAACTAGCAGAGACACAGTCATCATGGAGACTTCAGATGATCAAAGAATGGTACAGGTACCAGTAGAATGCAAGTCTTCAGCGGAGGAAAGAGTTTCAAAAGAGAGAAGTTCAGTTTTAGACGAAGAAAATGAAAAAGATGAGACATTTGTTCCCGACTCAGAAGCTTCTTCGGAGAGTACTTCAAGTGACAGTTTCTTCGACACAATCTCAGACCCGGAAGTCACGCTGGTTGAACTGAACGAGCAGGAAACTCGACCAAAACGCGTAATAAGACCACCTGATCGGTATGGTTTTAATAATTTATATATTGCAGAGTGTGAAGACAGCAATGACAGAGAAATCACGCTCGATGAAGCTTTGAATAGACCAGAAAGTGCATTCTGGAGGGCTAGCATGAAGGAATAATTGACTCGTTCAAAGAAAATGATGCCTGGGAACTAGTTGATCACCCTCAAGACAAATCAGTGATTCAGTACAAGTGGGTATTCAAAAAGAAATATGACAGTTCTAATAATGTGCGGTATCGGGCCAGATTAGTGGCGAAGGGCTTCTCGCAGAAAGCCGGTGTAGACTTTCATGAAACTTTTTCCCCTGTGCTTAGATATTCCACATTAAGACTATTATTTGCTCAGCTAAGCTAAGCTTAGATATCAGTCATCTTGATGTAACCACTGCTTTTTTGAATGGTTTTTTAAATGAAACCGTGTATATGAAAAACCCTATAACTTTCGAGTGTAATTATGGTGATAATGTGTTAAAACTGAAACGAGTCATATATGGCCTTAAGCAGTCTTCCAGAGCTTGGTACCAAAGATTTAATGATTATTTAATTAAGTTAGGCTATAAAAAATCTAAGTATGAACCCTGCTGTTTATTTACAAAGCTTAAAGATAATATTAAAATCATCATAGCATTATTCGTTGATGACTTTTTTGTGTTTTCTAATAATACTAAAGCGACTGAACAGTTAGTTCAAGAGTTGAGCTGTAAATTTAAAATCAAAAACCTACATAGGTCAAGTAAGACAGTGTTTAGGTCTAAGAGTACAAATTAATAAAAATGTGATAACACTTGATCAGGAACAATATGTTGAGAATTTATTAAAAAAGATTTAATATGTCACATTGTAAAACTGCAGAAACCCCTATGGAGGCAAATTTAAAACTAGAAAAATCTCAGAATGTTTGTACTGAATATCCATATCAACAACTTATTGGTGGGTTGATGTACTTAGCAGTCTTAACTAGGCCAGATATTGCATACAGTGTTAGTTATCTTAGCCAATTTAATAACTCATACAATGAAACACACTGGAAGCATGTAAAGAGAGTGTTAAAATATTTAAAATTGTACTAAAAATTATGGTCTTGTTTTTTGCAAAGATAATTCTTTTATTGAGGGTTATGTAGATGTAGACTGGGGTTTGGATATAACCGATAGAAAATCATATTCAGGTTTCTGTTTGAAATTGTCAAATACTGTTATTTCCTTTGAGTGTAGAAAGCAAAGAAATGTAGCCTTAACCCGCACTGAAGCTGAATATAAATCTATGTCAGAAGCTAGTAAAGAAACAATTTATTTAAAGAATTTAGTGTTGGAAATCCTTGAAGAGTCGGCTCCTATTGTTCTATTTAATGATTGTCAAAGTGCTCAGAAATTAGTTTTGAATCCGATTTTCCATCGAAAATCTAAACATACATATGTATATGTATGTAGACATAAGATATTTTGTTAGAGAAGCTGTAGCTAACAATTTTATTAAAATATGTTATTTGGAAACAGCTGAAATGCCAGCAGATATTCTAACAAAAAGTTTAAGTTCTGTGAAACATTATTAATGTATGAAAAAACTTGGCATTTTACCTGTTAATTAATTATAAGTTTATTTTTTGATTTTGTTGAGCGGAGGTATTATTTTAGTATGGTAACAAAATCATTGTAGCGCCACCTGTGTGAAACAAAATAAACTCTCTCTCTGCTCTCGATATTCGGCGTTTTACTACAAAGGCTAGCATTAGGCTGTATACATAAATTTGGTTGCTACTTAATTTAAACTTGAAACAAAATGTGTAGCTGTACTGTAACGTGTGGAACATGGTATAGGTACCTCAAACTATCAAAATTAGAAAATAGAAATATCCACATAAGCCGTCACAATGTGTAGTTGGAGCTGTGGCTGAAGCCGTACCTAGTATAGCTCAAAGTAGGAAATTTTCTACTTTTCGTTTAGCTACATATACTACAAACACCACCAACATATAAAAAACAAGAATTATTGTTCACTGATATATGAATAAGGGACTATTTGTATTAATAATTTTCTTTTTAATTTGCATTATCAATTTCCTAAGTAATTTTTAAAGCATCGCCATGAAGTCTTCTCTCAAATTTGGATTACAATCAAGAAATTTTTAGTTTTATTTCGCGCAAACATAAAATAAAAATTAGTTAATTATTAATTAATTCTTAATCACTATCAAGCGATCGAAAAATTAAAATTGCTTAACAAACGTTACCGAGCGATCGAGAAATAACAATTAGGTATACTTCTTAATCGTTAGTAGTAAAATTTACCACACAATCGTTATTATGAGATTTATAATTTTTGTTGATTAAATATTGCATTCCAAGTGTTTTTGAATCTAAGTAAGGCTAAAAAAGAAATAATTGAATTTAGCTTGGAATAAAGTGATTAGTTTTCTTTTTTAATTTAAGAAATAATCATAATTTTCGATCCTCGAAAACTCACTCAAAAATTTGAAACTCTTCCGTTAAATGTCACAGATATCCGTAAATCACACAGCCCAATATTACCCTGCGCTACAGCTGCAACTACAGCTAAATCTACGTGCTACATGCCGCATATAAAGCAACTCGAAGATTTAAGCGACCAATTGTTCAAGTACCATCCATATTCATTAAGAATGCACAAGAAGAGTGGGCGAGATGAAATGAAGGAAAAACTGAACTTTTCGCACAACACCTAGAAGCGGTATTTCAACCACACATGATATAAAATCCAATGCTAACCTCACACCGGGCCATCAAAAGTGTCACTCTACTAGAAGTGGCACGTGAAATTGATGAAAATTTGAATCCTAAGGAGGGTCCTGGTGTTGCTGAAATTTCACTTAATCTGTTTAAGGAACTACCACAAAGGAGAATCATTATGCTAGCATACTTATTTAACATATGCTTTCGCCTTAAACATGCGCCTGAATGTTTTCAGATTGCACAAATAATCATTCTAAAGAAGCCAAACCAGCCAGCTGAGCATGTGACATTTTAGAGGCCGATCTATATTTTAACTACTATACCCAAATTATTTGAGAAATTTTTATTGAAAAGCCTTAAGCCGTTAATGAACATATCAGCCCTGGGATTCCCTAACGATTTAGAGTTTAGAGTTTAGAGCTTCTCTAACTCACACAAGGTTTTCTAACTTAGAGCAAAGAACTTCTAAACAACAAGAAGCTTCATCTCAACCCAAAAATTGTGCATTCCCTTCGTTTGTTTATGGAAGCAGGCGGGAAGTGGCAGAGGGGGCGCTTAGTAAATGAGAATGAGAGAATTCTCTTCGCGCATGACGACATGGCTTTGTTTGAGTTCGACCATCAAAGCAAACAACTCAGTGAACAAAAATGGGTGAACGACGATTTTAAGCTATTCTGCCTTGCGCTGGCTGGCATCCATGCGAATAAATTTACTGTCGAAGACTTTTGGCTTTCGTTTGGACGACTTAAACAATTTTAAAAGCACTCGTAATGCCGAATAAAAACAATTATGTTTCTGGCCTGAAATGCAGCGTTAAATGGTGCAGCAAATCCAGGCGGAATAACAAACATTTAAAAAAGTTAAATTCCCTTCGGCAGATTTGCCAATGGGCCAAATTTGGCGAGAAAAGTGTGGGATTGCAGAATCCGATCACGATAAAAATATATATACATCTGTGATCAACATTTCAATCTAGATGATATAGGTAAAAAAAAATTAAAATCTGTGGCTATTCCCATGCGCTTTCTTGCAAGCACCGAAGAAGAGTCTTCTGTCGAAGAAAATTTCGATTTTGTTGTTTCACCCCTGAAAAGAAGGCGTTTAAGTAGTGATGTTGAAGGTTTATGCGGTAACTGTGAAAAACATGTTAAATTAACAGAATTCTATTCTATATTCTACTAATTAAAATACTGGCCGTGCAATTGCCAAGTAATTATAATTATTATAGGAATACAGATGTCTAATATTGATACGGTCACTATAAATATTGATAGGTAATTGATTAGATCTGGGGGCACGGCAGTGCCCCCGCCAAGTCGAGCAAAAGAGCAAAAGCAAAGGCACGTCCGTAACATACATTTCTCGAAGCCATTCGGGCCATTTTCGACCCCCTGTAACTTCGTTGCGGAAAAAACTAGAAGCCTAAATTTTCAGTGACCAAGAGGGCATTACATAGCTAGATATATTTCCAAATTACATTAAATTTGAACCAGTAGTTTACGAATTATCGCCGGTCAAAGTTCTTTAATTTTGTCACTGACACACTCACCGATCATCAAAATTCTAAGGTACTTCTAGCAGACCCACAAGCTCCAAATTTTGAACACAGTTATTGTTTAGCGTACAAAGGAAGGAAAAACTGAAAAATCCCGAAATTTCATTATATTTAATGAAAAATAATGATTTTATTAAAAACTAGCTGACCCGTGCCCACTTCGCAGGGCGTCAACCATTTTTACTTGTGATGAAATTATCTTGTGTGGTTCTTAGTACTGAGTATTTAGGATTTATTTTATGTTTATTTTATTTCTTGTTGGCTACATTAATCCTATTGCCAAATGATGCATCTTGTAAAAGTTTGCCAAGCGTTCCATTTTTACGTATGGAATATACTGATTGTTGTTCCAAAATCGGGGAACAAAGCGCGAGCCCGCGAAGAATATGCGAAACGGCTTCATTCTTAACGTTCGCACCCGTCGCGGCTTTCGCACGCGGGCTTAACAGAGTAGTCCGATTTTGATGACTCTTTTTTATTACATATAACTGGGTTACCCAGTTTCACCCGGTATATTATAAGTACTACTTAATTAAAGATCCTTGATATGTTCGACTTTCGTAAAAAATTTTATGACTTATGGTCGCTATATTGGGTCCGCCATTTTGAATTTCCAAATTTTAATAGTAGATTCGAAATTAGTGATATCAAAATACCCATAGTACTAAATTTTACTTAAATTCGTTGAAGTTCGAAAATTGTTGGACGCCATATTGGATTCGCCATCTTGAATTTCCAAATTTCGAGCTTAGATTCGCAATTAGCACCTCCAAAATCCCGCAAATACTAATTTTCATGGCAATCATTTAATATTTACAATTTTTGGCCGCCATCTTGGGTCCGCCATTTTGAAACTCGCGAGTAAAAAGTATAATAAATTTTAAGTCGGGATGTGCAGTGCCTTCACTTAAAAAATGAAAATAATGGGGCCAAATTTTAAGGCGTGATTGAGTAACAAACATATTGGGTCCACCATTTTGAATTTCCAAATTTTGTTAGTAGATTCGAAATTAGTGGTATCAAAATACCCGTCACACTAAATTTCACTTAAATTCGTTGAAGTTTAAAAATTGTTGGTCGCCATATTGGATCCGCCATCTTGGATATCCAAATTTCGAGCATAGATTCGCAATCAGGAGATCCGAAAACCCCCGAATTCTAATTTTCATGGCAATCCCTTGATATTTACAATTTTTGACCGCCATCTTGGGTCCGCCATTTTGAAACCCCCAATAAAAAATAGCTTATGTCACCCGGGGATAGTGTAGCTTCCCAACGGTGAAAGAATTTTTCAAATCGGTCCAGTAGTTTCGGAGCCTATTCAATCCAAACAAACAATCAAATCTTTCCTCTTTATAATATTAGTATATGTAGATTACGTTCATTCAAAAAATAACGCATGGGCTTGTACTCATGCTTTCCACTGGCCGCGATGGAATTTTGAAAGGATAAATGTAGTAGGCTATCGTTCTGGGGGCACGGTAGTTTATATGGTCTTTGGTTTAATCCTCTTCTCCCTCTTTGTTTTTTTCATGGAATTTGTCTGGTCTGGGGGGACGGAGATGTGCAGTGCAGACGAGCCCCCAAACCGAAGCATATGTTCGGGCTCTCCGAATGTCGGCGAGACGCACCGAACGAGTGCTAGAAGTTGAAGTGCCTTCGTGGTTCGCGCTCTGGTCCTGGCGATGCCTGGGACTAAGAATGATAAGAGCAAGCGAAAGCAAAGAACTCTGTCTCCGTCCTACATACAGGACGTAAGCGCGCACACAAATAAATCTCGTTTTCACCGGCGGGCGCACAATCACAGGACTGAGAATGAAGAGATGGTAAAATGTTGCTTCGCTCACTTTTTCTAAAAACTGCCCGCTGCTTTGATGTTGCGGCCCTCGACCAAATGATGGCTCAGGTTGCAAAATGTTGCGTTAGTTATTTCTCTCCCTATTCTTCGCAATATCTGGTGCAATTCGTTGGTTTCCTGAGAGCTAAAATGTCGCTATATGCATGTGCCCAAGCAAAAGACAATTCGGCAACTTTGGAAATTTCTGCCCTATTCGACTGGGCATCTGTATTATTTATCTGTGGTAGTAGGCTATACTACAAAAAAAAGTTTATTTTAGTTTACGTAATTATAACAACCGCATGAGAAAAAAACTCGGCTGCTCGACTGAACCCGTCTGGGGGGGGCACGTGCCCCTGTGCCCCTGTGCCCCCCCCCTAAATCCGCCTTAGCATGTTTATCAAGCTATCGTACCCGAACCGGGACGAGGCCATAAAACCCTAAAATGCAGGCAAAGAAAGGATATTAGGGGTAACGAAAATTCGTTAAAACCCAAATGTTGCGCAACCAAAATCATAATTTAACTTTATTAGAGTTTGTTGCGGTTTTCTGTTTTTTTATTTCTTACAAAATTTAGGGCACAATTACAGTGTTGTGCAAAACAATAGCAACCAATCCAGTATAAAAACTTAAATTAGTGTTGGGTTTAGCAGAGACTATCAAAAGGCAGTGTTAATAGCGTAAGAGTTTATTACCGACTGAACTATACAAAGCATGCATTGAAGTATAAAGATATTGTACTAGATCAGAATGTGTCCCACTACATACATAATAATAACAAAAATTATGATACACACCATCAACTTTCAAATTCTAATATAAGTCTAATCTTTTGACAAAGTATTCGTGTTTTAGTTTCCCTAAATTCTTAGTTAAAACATCAGCAATCATATTTTCTGTGGGAACATATTCGATATTAATTTCTTCAGAAAAAAATTTATCTCTAATATGATGGACTTTAACGTCTATATGTTTGCTCCGCGCATGATACACTGGGTTTTTCACCAACCGTAAAGTGTTGTTGACGTATTGAGGTCTTGCTTCCATCCTAGCTCCTTTAGCAAACTTCGAAGAAAGCTTGCCTCTTTTGCTGCCTCCGACATTGAAATGTACTCTGCCTCGGTATTGCTTAAGGCAACCGTTTGTTGTTTTTTGGATGCCCACGACATTGCATTGCCAAAAAAGAATGCGTAACCAGTAAAAGATTTTCTCTCGTCTGGACAACCCGCCCAATCTGCGTTTGAGTACCCGCAGAAGGATTCATCAGTTTTTCTGTAATTTAGTTTAATGTTAATAGTTTGTTGCAAGTACCTCAAGATATGCTTAACAGCTCCCCAGTGCATATCGTGTGGGTCCTTGTTAAATTGCGATAGTTTAGCTACACTATGCAATATGTCCGGTCGTGATACCAAACCAAGGTACATTAATGAGCCAATTGCTGATTGGTATAGCCTCGGATTTGTTTTCTTGCAGTCATCGTTACTTTTAGAGCACCGTTTTAATACTGTTCCCGCTGGTAATGGCGTACTAGCTCCCTTGCAATTCTCCATATTGTACTCTTCCAGTATTTGTTTTATTAGTTGGTACTGACATATAGAGATCTGTCCCCGTTCACCATCACGCGAGATTTCCATCCCCAAAAAATGCTCCACTGGTCTTTTGTCAGTGATATCAAAAAACGAGTTGATTTGCTGCTTAACTTTCCTTATGTTCGCTGCCTCACTTCTGACTATCAGCATATCATTCACGTATACAACGACGATGGTTAATTTAATGCCTTCTACTCTAGTATAGACGCAATTGTCGGTCAAACACCTTCTGAAGTTGATTGATTTCAGAGATTCATCTAGCTTTTCCTTCGATTCTCTCCCCGATTGTTACAAGTCATAGAGGGCTTTCTTTAGCTTACATACCCGATTCGGGAACTTGTTGTCGATGAAGCAATCTGGCTGCTCCATATATATTTCCTCCTTCAGAGGACTGTTAAGATATGCAGCCGTAACATCTATTTGGTGCACTAGCAAACCCATTTCTATAACTAGCCCCAAAACGCATCTCACTGTAGAATGTCTCGCCACTGGGGAAAAGGTTTCTTTGTAGTCTATATTGGGAAGCTCACTACAGCCCTTTGCGACTAGACTCGACTTATACCGCTCGATGTCTCCGTTTTGGTTTCTTTTTATGTTAAACACCCATTTGCATTTTATATGTTTCCGACCCTCTGGTAAATCGGTAAGTGTCCAAGTTCCTTTTTCCATCAAAGAGTTATAATCTTCTCGCATTTACCTTTGCCACTTCTCGCTGTCTTCAGAAGAAAGGGCTTCTTCTACAGTGGTCGGATTTTCGGGGATCTTCGTTGGTGATCGAAGAAGGTTTGAGACGGTGCGCTCACTCTGTGCCTTTCTGCGGATAATTTTGGGCCTACCGGGACGTCCTGTCCTGATAATTCTCGGTCTTCCTCGATTCTCTTGTTCCCCATTGTTTGCTCCGCTGCTTTCTCCTTCACTTGAAGCAGTTTCAAAAACTTCCCCGTATGTCTGAACTTCTTCATTTTCAATAGTGTTCGATGATGTTTCAGGTATAGGCTCTTCTTCTTTACTACCTTCTGCTTCTGCATCATAACATGGTGGAATGCTATTGCTGACAGTTTGAGTTTGCAATAGTTCTAAAACGGTAAAGTCGTTATTATTTGGATCATGGGGTAACATACCTTTTTCTTCCAAGAAGACAACATCTCGGCTTTTATGAATCCTTCCGGTCTCCTTCTCGTATAGCCTGTAACACTTCGCCTCTTCGCAGTACCCGATCATAATACAGTCCTTTCCCTTTGGTTGAAGCTTACTCTTACCAGGACGTTTATCCAGCATTATGGTCTTGCAGCCAAACACTCGTAAGTGTTTCACTGTCGGTTTTTTACCATACCAGGCCTCATGTTGTGTCGTATTAGTTAATGCTGATGTAGGTGATCTGTTCCGTATGTATGCTGCCGTACTGACGGCTGCCGCCCATTTCCGATAAACCCGCGTTTAATATCATGCACCGTGCCATTTCGACCAGGGTACGGTTTGCGCTTTCGGCTACTCCATTCTGCTGTGGAGTATACTCAGCACTTAACTGACGTTGGATGCCCCTTTCCCGCAAAAAGTTAGTGAAGTTTGAGCTCGTGCATTGAGACAGTCAAAATTTTGAAGTCCGTTTAAATTTAAACCTTTTACTAAATTTCCTGTGCAGAGTTCTTGTAGGCTCTTTTTATTTAAGTGGCCGAACCTCTGGTGCCACTGGTACACGGCCTGCTCGTTTGACTTAGCCGCTGATGCAAAACACTGATTTAAAATAAATAAATTTTGCTGTTTTTCTGCACGAAATATCAACCGATTGCCTGCGTCCTTTATTTCTGCTCTGTCGTGGAGAAATGAAACTTGAACCGTTTCTAGTCACTTTGGCAACGGAAATAAAATTAATTTTCAAACTCGGCACATATAGCACATCCTTCAACTGGATCACCTTACCATTTACCTGGAGGGGAACTTCACCAATTCCTGTCGCACCTATTGACAAATCTCCGGCAAGAAATATGCGTTCCTTGTGGATGCTCAGCTTCGAAAACAATCTTCTGTCCCCGCACATGTGGCTAGTAGTACCACTATCCAAGATCCATATTCCACGTTGCACTTCGTGCCTCTTGTCAAGGTTAAAACAGCTGTTTACCATCACAAATGACAGGCTGGAAGATTTAGGTTTCCTTTCTGTACAGTCCGCTGCAAAATGACCGCGTTTGCCACAACTGTAGCACTTTCCGTTTCGTTCGCCACTCAGCCTTCCTTCTTGAGCTTTTTGTTTGGCTAATTTTTTCTGCATGGGCTTGGAAAGCGCGCGTTCGGTGTTCGCCACTCCAGAATCACCACCCCGCTCGGCTTCTTCCCTCCTTCGGCCCTCCTCCAAGAGCCTGGCCTTAAGTGCATTAAAGTTTGGCAAATTATCACGAGACTCTATCGCGATGACAAAATTTTCGTAAGTCTCAGGGAGGCTGGAGAGTAACACAATAGATAAAAATTCATCCTGGAGACTAATATCAAGTTCTCGGATTTTTTCCACGATCTCTGTATGTGCTTTACGTGTTTGGAGACTGACTCGCTTAACTGTAATTTTAACTGCAGTAACCGCTTGAACAAGGTGACCTTTCGACTTGGTCTGCTTGGTTGAAAAATCTTTTTTAGAGTGTCCCAAGCGTCTTTGGAACTTTTTGCATTTTTTACATGAACAAGTAAGGATGGTTTTATACTTAAGATTATAGCTGCCAGCGCCTTGTCTTCGCTAATCTTCCATCTTCCCTCGTCTTTCTGTTCCACCGGTTTTGCCTTCACACCAGAGACGTACCCCCACAGGTCATTATAGATTAGCACATTTTTCACTTGTATCGACCACGTATCAAAATTATGTTCATCGAGTTTTTCGATTTGGCATAAAGATGATGAATTACTCATTTTTGCAAACAACTTTATTATCCCGGACTAACCGCCGAACCTGGGCCCATAACCTGTTGGGTTTAGCAGAGACTATCAAAAGGCAGTGTTAATAGCGCAAGAGTTTATTACCGACTGAACTATAGAAAGCATGCATTGAAGTATAAAGATATTGTACTAGATCAGAATGTGTCCCACAATTTCGTTGCCGGATTTAACAATTAGTTTATCCTTAATTTTATTTAGTGGAACATAAAAAGCCATATTCTGTTTTTCGCCTTTCCTTAAACAGTAGAAATAACTGACATCGGAAAAATTAACAATTCCATTTAATTCAAAAAATTTAAAAAAGGATCAAACTTCGATATATGTTAGTGTGGAAAACTAAAGGAACATTTTAGTTGCCTCCCTAGTACTTCCCGATGATAGTCCTTATTTTGAATAACCCCAGCACAATTTCGTGGCAGACGCTATTAACTTCATAATAGTAATTTAGCTATGCTTTCCCACTCTTTTTTCCGTGTTTTCATAGTTCTGCTTTATTTCTGAAACGATGATTTCAGAGTCGTTGTTCAAGGATCCTGAAAAGATTTTTAATAAGATTCAAATTTAATGATTGAGCCAGCCAATCAAGAACTTGAATCCCATTCTCATTAACCAGCTTTGATGTGTGTTTTGGGTGCTAAAACAATTTTTGAAGTAGCAAGTTTGAATTCTCCGACATACTAATCGCGTCGGAGATTTTCTCCCGAAAATAGTGCATAATCGTACGTACGTCGGAATGTGGAATATCAAAAAATTACGAAAGTAAGAATTCGGAGTGCCGATTACGATGCGGAATTTTCGGTCATTACGTCGGAGTCTGGAATACGACACGGAGAACTTCGGAGAAATATTACGTTACGTCGGAGTGTGGAATAAGGGCCATAATGTTAAGATCTAACAATGATGGTTTCGGTGGGGTTATTAACGATTCTCCGATTAAGAAGTGCGCGAGTGTAAGTGGATTTAGATCTTGGGGATCGCTACTTCTTTGGCATAAGGGCCGCGAATTCAGGCACGCCTCAATCTGGGTTAGGACTGTATTGAATTCCTCGTACGTTAATGTGTGATTCCCAATTACTCGTTTAGTAAACTTCACTGCACTTCCTCCTCCTGGCACAGAATCTAGGAAAAGCTGCTATTAATCCATCAGCACTCAAATCAGTTATCAGTTATAGGTGGATTGCTTTAACCGCCATGCAAACAAAAACAGCGATATATGTATGCCTTGTACCTTTTTGGGTTCTAGTCCAGTCAATGCACGGTTTCCCTAGCAATTCTACCAAACAGCACCGATTAGCACCAAAATTTGTTTACATCAGCTTATAGCTCTTGAAACACAAAATAGTTTTTTGTTAAACTTGATAGCTCAAAAACCAAACGAGTTATGGTAAAAACACCCAATCACAAATTTTCACAGTTATCAAAACACGTATATTACAACACTGATGAAGAAGATAGTATTGTTATAAATCGTAATATAATTGATAGTATTGTTATAAATCGTAATATATGTAGTTAATAATAGTCATAATAATTTTTTTTATAAGATTAATAAAATTATTTCCAAATCATACGTTTGTACAAGACGTTCTCATTCAAGAGAAAATCAATTGTAGATATATATTATTCTTAAATTAAACAATTTTATTTTCAGAATGGTTATAATTTACAATGGACCACCCAATTACAAGCAATAGTATCGATTATCCCGAAATTAATAAGTGTTCGATTTGCTCTTTAGTAACACCTGAAAAACTTATAAAATGTCAGCACTTTGAAAGGAAAAGGGTCATTGAAAAATGCATCTATTGAACGGGGTGATAAATTATTTGAAAAAATGGACTTTTCGGGTTTGTTTTTATAAGGGATGATCAGGGTTGCAACTTGTAATTCATGATGCAATGATAATTTCTATCGATTAAACGCTTGAATCTACAATTCTACAATTATTTTCGAATAGGTGTAGTTTACACCGCTAAAAAATAAAAAGCAACCCTCGGAGGAATGAACGAACATGGAGTGGAAGCACCGTGTAAAATCCCTGTACGTGAGTGAAGCCAAAAAGCCGGGAGACTGATTGTCAAATGGGAGATCGATTGTCAAATTAAGTGTCAAACGAGAAACGAGCGGGAACTTTAATGTGCAGTTCCATAGTGAGCAAACGCGCAAAGAGGTAATTTTGTGCTTGTTTTTGCTTAAATGTGGGTTATAAAGTGTAATTTTTATGTTTTAATGTTGCGTTAATTTCTGGAAAGGGCTAGTTATATACATATCTTAATTATTTTGCAGAAAAATATAGAAAAATGCCGCGAAAGTGTTTTGTGCCTGGCTGCGAAAATGTGATGAATTACGTGATCTCTGGGATTTCTTTTCACAAGTAGGTATTTAAGAAAATTACACTTAGTAATTTCATTTGATAAAAATTGTGAAAATGATTGGATTTTATCGAAAAATTCATTCTTAACTGAAGTGGTTTTGCCTCCAGAAGAACTGTCAGATTTGCGCAAATGAATGACAAAGTCGTCACCATAAAAATTTTTTTTGGGGGGTCAAAGCATAAATTAATATAATGATAGAAATATTACTTTACTTAATACTTTCTTTTTATTGGGTTTTAGGTCCCCGAGCGATGTCCACATGCAGAACAGGTGGCTACAATAAATTAAATCGCCTGCAAAAGTTGGCTCCTCCGCAGTGCCAGCAAAAATTTGACGCCTGTACTGAGTGGTGTCTATGTGTGAGTGTTTCTACTCACACATCTTTGAAATGGCTTCACTTTTTTCGGCTCGTTTCCACTCCATGTTCGTTCATTCCTCCGAGGCAGAACCCAAATCCAAATTTTGGTGCAAATTGGTGCTGTTTGGCAGAATTGCCAGGTTTGACCGTTTTTCCGTGCATTGACTGGACTATCCCTGCCCTTGTGAGTTTTCAACTTAAAGGGTCCACAGTAATCGATACCCGTATGCACAAGGGGTCGACTCATTCTAACTCGAGCAATCGGCAAGTTTCCCATCAACTGCGTTTGTACACTTGCCCTTTGCCTATAACACACTAAACATTTATGAATAAAGTGTCGGATGGTATTTTTTGCGTTGATGAGCCAATAAAACTTTCCGATAGTATTCAACATTAACTGGAGACCTCCATGTAGAGTGTCCTTATGAACTTCTTCGATAATTAGCTGGGTCAATTGGCATTTATCGGGCAGAATTATGGAGTGCTTTTCTTCGAAAGAGATGTCTGCGTGGTGGAGACGACCTCCTACTCTTAACAACTGTTTATTGTCCATGAAAGGTTTGAGTTTCAAGAGTCGACTTTTCCGTCCCACTGGCAAATCTTGTTTAATCAGATAGATTTCTTCGTGAAAATGTTGGAGTTGAGCCTTTTTTATAAGTACTTCCAACGCCTTCTGAATTTCTGTTCCTTTAAGATACGGAACAGTTTCTCTAACGGCTCCAGGTCTTGAATTATGAATAAACCGCAAGAGGCGAGCTGTAACTTTTTTAAGAGTTTCCAATGACGAGTATCTAGTCTCCCATTCTAAAGTGATGGCTACGTGGACCTTCACATTTTTCCGCATCTCCATATTTGTGCTTTTGGTTGCACTCTTTGGCCACAAAGATTTGTTGTTCGACAGCCATTTTTGTCCATTCCACCATAATTTGTGATTTAATAGATCCGATGGAAGCACTCCGCGAGATGCACACTCATCTGGATTGTCTTTAGAGGATACGTGCGACCACACCGTTTCATGTAATGTATTTTGAATTTGTGCGACTCTATTTGCAACAAATGTGGTCCATTTGCTAGAATGAGAGTTCAACCAAGCCAGCACAATTTCGGAGTCCGTCGACGCATAGCTGGAAATACTATCGAACATTACATTTTGAATCCTCGCAATCGGGCACCGAATGTACAACCAAGTACCAAAACCTTATCTGTGTATATATTTTGTTTTTTGTTGATTTTCTCAAAAAGCGCTGAATCAATTTCGATAAAATTTATATGGGACCACCTCTGAAGTATGACCTACCAAACAAAAAAAGAATCATCAAAATCAATTCATAATTGGCGGAATTATCGCGTAACGACATACAAAAAAAACATACAGTCGAATTGAGAACCTCCTCCGTTTTTTCGTCGGTTAAAAATAGCTGCCGGTTACAGGGATTTTAAACAAAAGACAGACAGTTATGAACAAAACTTGACATTATACTTTATATTTAGAATTAACGTTAAATGATTGAACAATGCATCATTATTTGCCACAACAAGTAGATTGGAATTTACTGCGATCAAGAACAATCATTGTGCGCCTTTAAATATTAGTAATTGAATGTTGAACTCTGTGAGACATGACTGCGGTTTCACGCTCAAAAAACACTAGCGGGAACTTTAATTCCTTTTAAACATGCGGGATTGTCTTTTGCGGTGGAATTAAATGCATACAAAAAGGACTTACAACTGCGCGGTGTTTAACAAGCCGGCGTTATTGCCGATAAAGGCAGAGTTCTTGCAAGACAGCGGGTTCTCTCTGGTGTAGCAGTGTAAGTTGCGATATAGTTGCGTGGCGTTTATCACATTCAATCACTACCCAACAGGCTGTGGTCACTGATCACACGACAAAGCGGTCTTTATTTATAAAGGAAAACTCTTTAAATCAACCAAAACCCAACTGAGCAATTTTTCTAAATAGGAAAATTCTCTGTCAGTAACAAAACAAAAAACCATCGAACAAAAACTTATTAGGCGAAGCCTACTAAAATACAAAGAAAATTTAAGAAACATAGTGTGCATTTGATACGTGAATTAAAGTAGTCTCAACAAAAACTAAATAAATGCTTAAATCAAATTTATATAGCACCGATGCATGTGCCCAAGACTTCACATAATCTTTCTTTTTTAAACAAATTATTTCAGAATGAAATACATAGTACGTACATATCTTTAAATATTAATTTATTGCCCTTAGATATTTGGTACAAATCTTTCCAGGATTATCAATTCTAAAGAAAATGCGCAAACAGCTAAATTCTGTTCATTATATACATACATACATATATTTATATCCCTTCACCCTTTGTTGTGTTATGTATTGTATTGTAGTGGATTGTAGCGATCAAATAAGAAAAAGCGATCAAGAATGCTTTGGGAAAGCGTTAATGAAAGCCCTTCAGGATGATTTAAAATTCAGCTTTTTCCAAAACTTTCCCAACAAGTTTTATCGACTACAGCGCCTCTACAATAAGAGGAGTAACTATCATGATTTCATTCTTGCCACCACTAGATATTTATATACACAAGGATATAATCAATGCTACCATGGGGTGTTGCAGGCCTTGAACAATTTGGGTATCACCCTTGTGTATATAAATATCTAGTGGTGGCAAGAATGAAATCATGATAGCAAAGAATACGGAAACTAGTTTACAAAGAATAGGCACTCCGGCAATTATCTCCTTATCTTTTTTTGACCTTGGTACCGTTATTCCACCCAACCCCACAATTTTGCTAGAGGTTGATACACTGCTTAACCATTTTGGTCGAAGAGAGAAGAAAAATTAGAGGAATCTGAAGAAATCGGTACAGTGTTACAGGGTGTCAAGAATTCCAGAGCAAATATCAAAATTCAACTGAAAGAACCACCCTGTCAAAGAAAAGCAAACGCGCCTCACCATACAAGCGCATTTGCTTCCCGTGCTGCTCAAGACCGCGTTAGAAAACGAATGGTGAAAAAACGTAAACAAACTTAATCTGTGTACGCCTTCAATGTGTGAGGCAGGCACTCGATTTCTACCTGTTCCTATATGAGAAGCACGGCCGTGCCGGCACCAACACAGTGCCAGAAAAATCAATGCTTGCTCAGGCCCCGCCGGCCGTAATAGGTGAACTCAGGTGTAATTGTGTTTGCGGCGATGTTGATTGTCGCCGTCCCTATTCTTTATAAGTCAATTTAAATGGGAATTCGGACTTGGAACAAGCAGGGAAAGATTCTCTTTCTAACTAATGGGAACATTTTTTGGTTTTTTTTCCCCAAAATGACCCCGTAAATTTTTTTTTTAAATATTGAGTTTCCTTGCTTCTACAGACGATCTCCTGAAGGTCCTTCGCAGACGCTGCTACTAATAATTTTTATTACACACTATCAGGTATCTTCCTGCAATCGATTCCTCTTTCCAAGACGGGCGGTTCACGCCCTAGTCCGCCGTGGTTCAATAACTCTTTGCGACATTTGAAGAACTTAAAAGCTAAAGCCTGGAAGAAGTTTGCCTTCTCTAAAAGTGATGCTGATTACGACGCTTACTCTTCTCTTCGCTCACTTTTTACTTCGGAGCTCGAATCGGCTTACAACTCTTACCTTATCGACATGAAAGGCTTCCTGCGCGACGAAACTAAACGCTTTTGGAGTTTTGTGAACTCCAAGCGTAAGTCTGATGGCTACCCGTCATCCTTAACCCTTAATGGTATTATTAGTGACAATCCGCAGACGATCTCCGATATGTTCTGCGACTTTTTTGAGACCGCTTTTTTACCTGACATCTGTGATAATTCCATCTGTGATACTAGTCCTGATGCTTTCTCCCACTTGACGACGTTACCTCCGACTTCACTCCAGCATCAGGACTTACTCCTTGACGATGCTTTGCTCTTGAAACTTATCTCGAGCTTAGCGGATAGCTTCTCTTGTGGTCCCGATGGCATCCCAGCCTCTTTTGTTAAGCGCTGTAGTGTCCCCCTCGTCCCTATTCTGTGTTATTTATTTAATCTTTCTCTTTCTTCGGGAATCTTTCCACAGCTATGGAAATTCTCTACTGTGATCCCATTACACAAAAAGGGTTCTAGGAATCACATTGCCAGTTACCGACCCATTGCCAAGCTTTCCTGTCTCGCTAAACTTTTCGAAGCCTCGATTTGCGATACCATCTATTTTCACTGCAGACCTTTTTTGCAATCTTTCCAGCACGGCTTCCTTAAAGGCAAGTCCACCACCACTAACTTGATGGAATTTTCCAACTTCTGCATTACCAACATCGAGAAGGGCATCGCGATCGACTGCATCTTCACGGATTTCAGCAAAGCGTTTGACAGGATTAATCACAGGATCTTACTCCATAAATTATCGTTGCTTGGTTTTCCTCCCTCATTCGGCGATTGGCTTGGTTCTTACCTGCGGGATCGCACCCAACGAGTATCCTTTCGAGGTGCGCTGTCCAGGGAAATGTCAATCACATCTGGCGTGTCCCAGGGCAGCCACCTGGGCCCCCTTTTGTTTATCATTTATATTAATGATATTAATTCTTTCTCCCTTCATAACTCGAAAATTCTCTGCTATGCTGATGATGCGAAAATCTTCCGAGCTATTCGTAACGAGCATGACAGTTCTCTTTTAAATGACGACCTTGACTCCTTTTTTCACTGGTGTATACTGAACCAACTTCCTTTAAACATTGACAAATGCACATTCATGCGTTTCTCTCGTTCCAATTACACCTCCTCTTTTAATTACTCCATTGACGGGTGCCCGTTACGTATTCTCGACAAAACCAAAGACTTAGGAGTCTGGCTTAATAGCCGATTCTCTTTTGACGACCACATCAACGCCATAGCTAGCAAAGCCAACGCCACTCTAGGTTTTATGAAACGCTGGGCGAAGGAGTTTGACGACCCGCACATCACTATGGTCCTCTATCGAACCTTTGTGAGACCTATACTGGAATATGCCAGCCTTATTTGGTCCCCTTCCTATCGATCTTCTATCGATTGCGTCGAGGCGGTTCAGCGCAGGTTTCTGAGGTTTGCTCTCCGTGATCTCCCCTGGGAAAACCCCTCTGCCTTACCCCCTTACTCGGACCGCCTTAAACTGCTATCACTTCAGTCTCTCGAGCAACGTCGTTTCAACTTCCGCGTTTCCTTCGCTTTCGACTGCTTACTCGGTAGAATCAATTCCCCTGAGATTATTGGTCTCTTCAACATAGCTATCCCGGCACGCTCTTTGAGGGAACGCGGCTTCTTCCACGTGCCCTTTCACCGAACCAATTACGGCATGAACGGCATAACGTCAATGTCGCGCGACTTTAATGCTAAGTTCCCCGATATCGACCTTCACTTGAACCGCAACCAGTTAAGGGATCAGCTTCGTTTAAATTGACTTATTATGTATATATACAGTAGGTGTTCAAAAAATTAGACGCACTGGGAAAATAAATGGGAAATGAAACAAATTTATAAATTTCGATAAATCTATACAAGTTTTTTTTTTTTTAAACGGTCTATATTACATTAAGGTATATTAGTGACAATTTGTGAACATAGAGACTAAAATTTAGTTACTCCGCCTTTTTGTTTTACAACTTCGGCAATTCTTCTCGGCATACTCGCAATATACGATTTTATCATGTCTTTCAGACCTTCGTCATTTCTCCAAATATCTTCAATGTTTTCTTTAAGAATAGATACCGTTGGGTTTGCGCGACTATATACTTTAGATTTTAAATAGGCCCAGCAATTTTCTATTGGGTTTAGATCAGGAGAATTGCCAGGCCAAGGAAGAACTTCAATTTCCTCTTCATTTAGGAAACTTTGCTTGATTTCGAGGTATGGCAAGGTGCTCCATCTTGCATAAATATGTAAATCGATCGTGTATGCATGAATGAATTAATATGGGGTAAAAGAACGTTTGTTAATATGTTCTTGTATTAATCAGAACGCAAGGTTCCATTCACAAAATAAATGGGACCCGGACCTTCTCCACCTATGCAGCTCCATATCATAATAGCTGGAGGGTGTTTGACTGTTCTTTGAACGCAGTCCTCATTGTAACGTTCCCCTGGACGCCTCCGTACGAAATCGAACGATTCCGTCACCGCTTCTAGACGACATTCGTCGCTGAATATAACCTAAGAAATTTGAAATTTAGGGTAATTTTGAATGCTCCATAAACCTCAATAAAATAATAATTTGCGAAATTATTTTGACATGTTTATCTCTTCCCAGTAATCAAGGGTAAAGCTCTGATGGTATCTAGCCCATTGTAACCTTCTGGATCTCATTTTTTCTGTCAACTTTGGCTTTTTTGTTGGTCGTCTACATTTAAGATTTGCCTCATATAATCGTCGGCGAAGTGTTATCTTTAATATTTCCACCCCATGGTCTCTAATTTGTCTGTGTAAGGTCCTGGCGGGTGCTCGTCTTTGTTGTATTGCCATATGCACAATTTTCCTGTCGGTCCTGTTAGATGTTTTCCTTTTTCTTCCGCAATTTTTCCTCTTACTTCCCGATTGAGAAGTTGAAGGATTCAGAGTGCGGGCAATTCGATCCACCGTAGATGCCGAAATTTTTTTTTGGCCCGCGATTTCCCGATGGGTAAACTCTCTGGAGTTCAACAAACTTGCTATTACACTTCTTTTATCACTGGCGATATCTTTAACTCGTCCCATTTTGAAGTCACTTTTTACTTTTAACTACTTCAGAAAACTCCTTTCTTGTATGTCACGTTCACTGAATTTTCACTTCAAAAAACGCAATAAATTGAAGGGGGCCTACTGGGTATCAATATCAATCAATATCAATATCAATGCACTCTTTAAAATCCGCTTGCATACAAAATTGTCAACTGTTTCTCCAAAAATATTTTTTCCAAATGAAGCCAAAACGAAATCGCTTTCATTTATATACCTCCCAGCCCTAACCCGGTAGATCTGGGATTTCCCTAATTACCCAAATATCCTGCACTCATTACCTGCATGACCGTAATCATTGAAAAATTTACTTGAAAAGGATTTTATTGCAGGAAATATCAAATTTGCACCAAATTTCATAGAATTGCTGGCTGCGTCTAATTTTTTGAACACCTACTGTAACTGTATTTATATTATAGTAATCAGCCAATGATAAATTTAAATAAATATATACTGAAGGTGTCTGGCGGTGAGCAAGATATCTCTGGTGCAAATTATATGAAATCCAAAAAATTAAGGATTTATTTTCAGGATAGATAAACACAGGTAATGAACGAAGAAATAATCAAAATTTTGATTTTTGACAAAATGGCGTCTTCCAAAAAAAAAAAAAGTTTTTTTTCAACAAAATTCTCACTTAAATGTGGCTTGAAAATGGAAATTTTTGTCAAAAATCTTATTCCTCCGTTCATTACCTGAGGAATGTATCTAAGAAAATTGTGTATAAATTTCAAAACGATCGGTCCAGCCGTTTTGGAGTAATTTTGCTCACCGACTCTGAAAACTCCGTTTCGAGACAAACGTGTTTAATGTTTGAAGAGACATTTACACTTAATTAAACATTTTTTTTTTTTACTTACAACAAATCACCTATTTTGTACATAAAATTTATAATTTTCGCTCTCAGGTATAAAATAGACCTTTTCTATTACCTTTATAATTACTAGGACAATTGAAGACATATTCAAACAGCGAGAGAAGCAGTTGCTACTCCGGTTTGCGCTCCGCCAACTTCCGAGCGCTTGGTGACGTGGTAACAAATGCGCTCATATCTCCGAAAATATTAGCTGGATCAACTTCAAATTTTCAGAGAATATACTTAAATATATGTACGTTCGAATAATGTAAAACCAAAAAAAAGATTTTTTGAAAATTCTAACTAGGCATAACCCCTTAAAAGAACCTATTAATGTGCTGTTTGGACCTTTAACTTTAATATAAGTACATACTTATTAATTTTTTGCTCCAAGCGTCTTCGCGTTGGGGGACCGCTACGAAATAAATAATTACTATCCACAGATATTAGCGTTCCCCCAACGCGACGACGCTTGGAGCAAAATATTAATAAGTATGTACTTATATTAAAGTTAAAGTGCCAACCAACACATTAATAGGTTCTTTTAATGAAGTTAAAAGGCCGAGGGAAAAATTTTATTTTTTTACTTTCTAGAGTTGTTTTTTTGTTTCGAGGGTTACTTAAAATTTTTAATTTTATTTGTTTTAAATCGTTCTTCCACTTGAGCATATTTCTCCATGATAAACCCTTCAACTTGCGAAAATATGTCCTTTTCAATATAGTTTAATGGATCAACCTTTGGATCGGAGCAGCTCAGGACAAGAATTTCCATATGACGGAACTTAAAATTATTCCATAACTCTTATAATTCGAAAAGCTTTTTCATGTAATATGATTCTGTGCGCCGGGCTGCCCCGGCCTTCTTGTAATTTCGGATTAATATCTCCATCATCTCCTTCTGGGCCATTTGTAACGGTACCAATTTTTCCATGCTTTGAAATACCTCCACCACCAGAAACTAAAGATGGGCTTACCTTGATGCCGATGTTAAATTTGCAGATATTTTGTTTCCAGATTCGCGCACCATTACCGTACCGATACCGTACCGCTGACTTATTTTCAACTATATGCCAGAGTTCAAGTGTTCTACAAAATGTTATCACAAATTTTTCACCAATAACGATCACTGATTTCAGTTTATTCCACAGATTTTCAAATTTTCACAATTTTCTCGGATTATCCCGTTTCGAAGGACCAATAAATTAGCGTTCAATTGCAATATATAATTGCCTATTTAGTTCCGACAATGTTCCAGAGAAGAGTGAAAGAAAAATAAAATCTCAACTTGATTTTCTAAATGTTTATTGAGTTCACGATTATTGCAACTTTTATTTTTAAAATATTTTGCTCCCACTTCCAACAGATTTTCGATTTAGCCTTTTTTAATGATTTTCTTCCTACTGCTCCGACAGCTACTTCGTAATTGAAGTCACCAGAACTTTTTCGATTTTATTTTTAACCGACTTCAAAAACGGAGGAGGTTCTCAATTCGACTGTATGTTTTTTTTGTACCTTGTTACGCGATCATTCCGCCAATTATGAATTGTTTTGATGATTCTTTTTGTGTTTGGTAGGTCATACTTCAGAGGTGGTCCCATATAAATTTTGTCGAAATTGATTCAGCGGTTTTTGAGAAAATCAACAAAAAACAAAATACATACAGGGTGTTTTGCTAAGGTTTGAACAGGGGTATGCCAATCGATTCCAAATGGTCTCCTGATCAATGTTTGTTCGGACCCCCCCCCCCCCCTCTAAAATCGGACCTTCCCCCTTAAAATCGCGATTGAAAATTTGGAGGAGGTTAACCTAGAAAATACATTATAAGTTCTTTCAGAGACATCCTACAATACTGGTTGATAACGCATTAGAAAGCTAAGCCTTCATGCTTTCCAACGATACCACCCACGACCCGATCCGCCCACAAACAAGCAGGGGAGACCCGTCAAATTTCGAAAATGGCAATTTCAAAGCTCAAAATTTGACCTTGACCCTTGATTCTGCCGATTTTTTGTATGGGATGATCAACACTTTTTTTAAGAAAAAGCTTCCCTGTCATGAGGCCCATCTCAGGAAAAAAACCGCACTCGAATACGACGACGCGTTCCGAAGTTATTCGTGTTATAATAATTAATGCAACAACAAAATCCACTATCCGCAATGAAATCCAATTGGAATGTGACGTCACTTTCCAGTTGGACTTCATTTTTCTTAAAAAAAGTTTCGATCTTCCCATACAAAAAATCGGCAGAATCAAGGGTCAAGGTCAAATTTTGAGCTTTGAAATTGCCATTTTCGAAATTTGACGGGGTCTCCCCCGCTTGTTTGTGGGCGGATCGGGTCGTGGGTAGTATTGTTGGAAAGCATGAAGGCTTAACTTTCTAATGCGTTATCAACCAGTATCGTAGGATGTCTCTGAAAGAACTTATAATGCATTTTCTAGGTTAACCTCCTCCAAATTTTCAATCGCGATTTTGAGGGGGAAGGACCGATTTTAGGGGTGGGGGGGGGGTGTCCGAACAAACGTTGATCAGGAGACCATTTGGAATCGATTGGCATACCCCTGTTCAGACCTTAGCAAAACACCCTGTATATGTATACACAGATAAGGTTTTGGTATTTGGTTGTACATTCGGTGTCCGATTGCGAGAATTCAAAATGGCAGACCAAAAACATTTTACTAAAAAAATATTACACTAAAAAGAATGAAATAAAAAATTTAAAAAAAAAGAACCGACTCCAAAAAACCCCAAGCCCTAAAAAGTATAAAATAATTATATTAAAAGTCCTCTGTTACTACTTTCAACATTAAATACCAAGACTTTCCTAGACTTTTGAAGGCGGTGTGAAAACCTGACTGATATCGAATACTAACTAAATAATTAATGCAATCAGTTTGTCTGGATTAATTGGATTAATATCAGTCAGGTTTTCACACCGCCTTCAAAAGTCTAGGAATGTCTTGGTATTTAATGTTGAAAGTAGTAGCAGAGGACTTTTAATATAATTATTTTATACTTTTTAGGGCTTGGGATTTTTTGGAGTCGGTTCTTTTTTTTTTTTTTAAATTTTTTTAAGAAACAAACGAAACCCCGCCTGCTGAAATAGGACCCTTTTGGACACACATACATTTATTTGCAATCTACTCATTAATATATGTATACCTTTCATTTAATAACACACGATATAGGTACCTACTTTTTATTTTCTATTTTAAGACGCATGTTTTTGACAGTGTTTGTCCATTATATTTACTTTATGCCAACGTCACATAGTGTATGTTGCCCAGCCATTATGACAAATGGATTGATGGTGTCATATGACAAAATCCGAAGACTAGTTCGAGGGTTATTACGGGGGAACATAGAAACAGATATACGTCTATACCAACCAAAAACATTACCGTTCTTTTGGGCTCCACATTCGGGTAAAATAAAAAGAATACAGTTATCAGTCTGGTGAAATACTGGTCCTTCATGCACCAGGCCAGAGACATTCGCGCATTAGATATTACAGACTCCGTTGAACGTTGAGAAGGGTGTGCGTTCAAACATTTCAACGTCGATATGAAAATAACATTCGGTCTTTAGGTTAATTCTTTCCAACGCACATTGTAATACGGACGTTCATGTTTTAAATCATAAATACGAGTATATTTGTACAACGCTTATATGTATCCGACCTTAAGTAAGCGAATATACATATATTTTCCCATTTTTTTTTTTATATATTTTTAGCACATTCTCTTATTGTGAAATATCAAAACTGGAATTATTTTTTAAGAAAAGAAAAAAAAAACTATTGTTTGGGTATTCCTGCGTCCTTTCATTTGCCCGTCTGTAACTTTCTTCTAAAAAACGACGGGATGTAAGGATGTGAATTTTGGTTAAGCATTAAGGCATAGCGCATAGAATGTTGATAGTCAAATATGATGATATACCTTCTTTTTATGTGTTAACTTATAAAACAACTCTTGCGAACATCTACTTGAATATTATTATTATTTTTTTTTATGGGAGCGGGGAAATGCCGTTAAGCACCTTGGTGACCGAAGCCACCCGAGTGCCGGACTCGGACTCCCTGGCTACATGGCCAGGCCTACCAGCTTAAACCCCGCTCCCCACCTACAGGAATTCCACTCCGGCACCGTCTAGAAGACATTCCTTCAGGGTGGAGTCCTATAAACCCGCCCGTAACGGGTACACACCACTCACACAGTTACATCCGTCCGTCCTCACTCACGCAGCCAACAGGAACTCTTGAATATTATTGACATTTGCTAATTTAAAAATGATGATAGAATCATTTGTTCACAAATCTTTATAGTCAGTGATTTTAATATCGATTTTAAGAGTTAAATATGAAACGAGCTGTCACTATATTTCACATTATTTACAATGAGCCCGTTAATAACAGACAACCTTACAGTAGGAGACACAGCAATCGATAACGTATTTATTAAGGTAACGTTCAAGCACTAATGCAATATGTCACAACTCATTGGTTTCTCAGTTATCACACATTAATTTGGATTTAATTTAAATATGCTTTGCCCTATTTGATCAACTGTTTGTTGATAAAGTTCTGGTACGGAACTCTAAATGCGCGAGTTCTACTCACTCTGGCCGACTGCAAATAAATATGTATACTTACAAATAAACAGATAAGACAATATAGCAAATCAATCTAAAAGGTTTTAGAAAAATGGTTGATATTTACTAAATCTGAGGATATATCTACTAAATTGATCAATACAAACATGATTGTGGTCTAAATACTCGCTGGTGAGTACTTTTGCCATTAAAATTAAATAATTATTTAAAGTATTAAAGTACATGTTTTGGTACCAATAATATTATTGCGTTAATTATTTTTAATATATATATATATATGCAAATTTTTGCGGCGATATTTTTCCTTGTTGCAGCTGCTGCTTCTGCTGACTACAGAACCCTGAAGACATTCACAGCAGCAGATAAACAGTAATCTTTATCCTTCATTCAACCCCTGCCACTAATTTCTGTGTCTGATTTTTTGGGGATTGACGCTGGTTGGAGGGCCTTTCAGCGACGAATAAATTCCTATTAAAATTTAACCCGCCGTTGGTGACGTGAATTTGACTTACATCGTTGGTGACCCCGGTCTCATGCACCGGGGTTTTTGACTACGAGTATTTCTATAATTTATTGTTCATGCTACTTTTCATTGGAAAGGTTAAAAAATTCGATATTTTTTTGTCAATAAAACATAGGTATTTCATAAATCAAATCGCTTTTATTACTCATTAGACAATATCTTTGGATGCATTAAAATTTCAAGGTATTTTAACAATATTTTTTTAAACTAAAAAATGTCGCAATATTTAAGGATGAAATCAATCTTATGACATTTTAAACATAAAGTAAAGAAACATAAATGGTAATACTTCTACAAAAAAAAAAAATATGATTTTAAAATCACCCATCTTCAACAGCCATACAACTCGAGCAACCATTTGACTTACTTAGTTGGTGACGCCGGTCTCACGCACCGGGTTGGCACCAAAACTCCGAAACGTGAACGTGCGCCCGCGTCGCTGTCGCGTGGTAGTCTGGCAGTAGGGGGCGTGGAAAAAGGCAGCTACTCGAAATCGCAATGTAATTCGATGTACGGTGAAAAAAATATTAGATATTTTCGATCTACCCGGTCTCACAGACCAATGCGTCACCAACGGCGGGTTAAATTCAAAACGATCCCACTTCATCTTCACGCGGATGCCTAGAAAATTCTTCATTTGATTATACATATGCTTGCGGAAGATTTCCTTAACGAGCACTTATATAAAACCTCAAAGACATGCGTTTAATGGTCCCTACCCGGGACATGCCGTCGTGCCCTTCATGTATAGTATTGTTACAGAATTTGCCTTCGTTATAATTCACACTTGGTTTTTGAAGCGGGCGTATATGGGGGCCGGTGTTCGGTCCGCGCAAGTGTGGGCGTCTGTGGCAGGAGCACTGGTCTTCAGCCACACTGAAGAGATCTGGTCAGTGCTCCGGATCGAAACGCCGACCACTTTTTTTGTGTGCTCGTCTGCCTCGGCAGATGAGCATTGTATTCTTAACAGAATAAGTGTTAGTCCGTCCCCATATCCCCATAACCCCAGTGAATTGTAATGAGGGCAAACTGTTCAGTTTTGTCCGCCAGCCGCTCGGCGGGCAAAATTGTAATATTGGTGCCAGGTGTGGGGTTACAGAATTTGCCTTCCTTATAATTCGCACATGGTTTTGGAAGCGGGCGTATATGGGGGCCGGTGTTCGGTCCGCGCAAGTGTGGGCGTCTGTGGCAGGGGCACTGGTCTTCAGCCACACTGAAGAGATCTGGCCAGTGCCCCGGATCGAAACGCCGACCACTTTTTTTGTGTGCTCGTCTGCCTCGGCAGACGAGCCTTGTATTCTCAACACAATAAGTGTCAGTCCGTCCCTATATCCCCGTAACCTGTGTGAATTGTAGCGAGGGGCAAACTGTTCAGTTTTGTCCGCCAGCCGCTCGGCGGGCAAAATTGTAACATTGGTGCCAGGTGTGGGGTGTTAGCCCTTCTAACCGAGGGCGGCCCCGCTCAACCCTCTTGCATCTGGGTCGCCGGCAGCAACGACGTCGGCTTTGCAGCGACCGCGCTTCGCAGCACCACCACGGCATTTCCGTCGCAACAACCCCGATCGTCCGTCTTCCGACGACGCTGCGACGGCGCCGAGTCCCTTCTGCCGCGGCAAGCAGCTTAATTAGGGTAGGCTATAGTACAACGTTTCGGACAATGCTGCCGCGGCACGCCGTCCCTGCTGCAGTCGAGCTTCGCAGGTCGACCGGACAGCAGCCGGCATCGCCGCCCCGACCCGACTTAGGCGATGTTGTCTCGGTCCCCTGCCTCCTGCCGCAGTCGCCGTGGCCTTACCCGCCACTGCGCCCACCACACCACAGCGAGGCCGTCCTACGTCTGTCGCCGAGAGACGACACTGCCACGGCCCTGATCGCTTCTGCAGCGGCAAGCAGTTACTACTACACTGCTGCCACGGCATCGATCACTGCCGCAGCTTGACCGTCGCAGCAGCCGGCATCGCTGCGTACCTCCGTACGCGTACGCAGGACGATGCTGCCACGGTCTCCTGCCGCAAAACGACCGCTGTTGGTGTTGACTCGCCGCCGCGTCAAGCTGCACGCTTCTATGGCGCGGCCGCTGCAACCGCCCATCTGCGTAGCTCGTCGTCGCTTTCGGCGCCCTGGATGCTGCATGAAGTCGCTCGGATGGAACTTCGAGCTTCTGAGGAGGGAATAATGTTACAGAATTTGCCTTCCTTATAATTCGCACATGGTTTTGGAAGCGGGCGTATATGGGGGCCGGTGTTCGGTCCGCGCAAGTGTGGGCGTCTGTGGCAGGGGCACTGGTCTTCAGCCACACTGAAGACATCTGGCCAGTGCCCCGGATCGAAACGCCGACCACTTTTTTTGTATTCTCAACACAATAAGTGTCAGTCCGTCCCTATATCCCCGTAACCTGTGTGAGTTGTAGCGAGGGGCAAACTGTTCAGTTTTGTCCGCCAGCCGCTCGGCGGGCAAAATTGTAACAGTATTTTCGGGACGCAGCCCAAGCGACCAGATACAGGGAATGGAAATCGATGTCTCTATTATAAGAGAATTAGAGGTAATGATTGCCGTTGCTGCTCATTGGCAACGGGGTGAATTCTTTAATTGTTCCCTTCGCTTAAATTCCACGAATACCTGGTAGACAGCGAAAGGAATTTGTAACAGTCAATTGGGGCTTTTGTTGACATTAAGCAAGGATTTTCATTAGACGACGAGGTGCCGTAATTGGTCTTACTACTCGTGCTAGAGAAAAGTCCCCAGCTGCAAAGGCGAATTTCTTTGGATATTGGTATTTTTTGCAGCCAGAAAGCACGCTGAGGACGAATTTCAATTTTCTTTCCCTACACAAAGCTCTCTGTGATTTAACCTGAATGCCGGAATAAGCTCCAGTATTGAAATGAATTTACCATGTAGGGTTTCTTTGAACTTTTGAAACGATTAGACTCTACTTGTACGAAAGAAAAACCGAATTCCTAATAACATCATTTTTTTTTCTAATTAAAGTTTCAAATGACTTCCCGAGATAAAATTTTTCAATATTCCTCAAGTATCCCAGCATCTCCCAATGTATTCCAATGACCAAAGATTTGGTGGATTTAGAAAATTGCACATTGCTCGTAATGATATGTCGTAGCGTAGAGACATTCGGATCTCTGAAATCTTGAAAACTTTTTGGACAAATTTTTGATATTTCTTGAGTGAACCTGAATTTAATTTTGGAATACTAGTGTCTCTCATACAAAAGTGCTGCAGCGAATTTTCAAGCGTCTCTCATTGTCTCTCCCTGAATCAAAGATTATCTACAACAAGATGCGACACTCATGACGTATTCGCTAAAATTTTAGTGACCTTGCCACCGCCACCCAAGCGAGAATTGAGAATTTTGCGAGAAGTAGATAGTAATAAGAAGCTCATGTCAAAGGAAGGGATAAAAAACTTCTCTGAGAGAATCAGGCCCACTTTGTACGCGCCCGCTGGAGCCACTCACAATCAAATTGGTTGAGCCGAAAAGCAAAAACAAAATCTGCGTATCCGTATTTAAGGGCCTCTGTGTGCTACCTGCTTCTTCCCCTTTGCAATTCTGTCATTCCATATATCAGAACATTGCAACCGGAGGGGACTAACACCATGGCACTGGTGATGCCGCACGCATACATTCACACTGGGTGAATCCGAAAACTCCATATAAAAAAAGTGGTCACATTTATTGTGGTTGCCTACTTTTGCCTCGTTCGCTCTTATGGGAATTTACCTAAGGAATGGTAGGCAGTAGTGCTTTGCTGCCTTATCTAAGGGCAAATTTATTTTCCCCAAGTTTTCGGAAATGCATATGGGATAGTGGTTTTGCTTAGTATAGAGAGTGTCGCATCTTATTGTGGATAATCTTTGCTCTGAATGACATGCGGGATACTCCTTGGGAGACGTAGACGCACGTCTCTTGATACTGCGATTCTGAAAATGTTTATCTCAGGAGGGGATAATCATGCTTTCTTGTCAAATATATAATCAATGTATGCAATAATAAACGGTATAGACCGGACGTCAATTAAAATTCTCTCATTTAAGCACCGGACGATTAAGTGTTAAAAAATAATTACAACTACCACATTTTTTAGGAAAAGAGAGAGATTCTTAAGATACAATATATTTAACTTAAACGCGAACTGCTTTTTTTTCCTGTCCCATTAATTAAATTTTCGAGAAAAACTACCCTTTTAAAGTTTTTTCGGCTAGTATTTTAACCAGCCAAATAATAGATCTCTTTGAATTACCAGAAATGTTGGACAAAGAAAACAACTAACTTGGTTTTTTTATTAAATCATTTAAGATATTGCTCTATGAGGCACTCTTACCTACAAGAAGCCTGGTATTCAATGTGGCTTCTCAAAATTAAAATCGAAACTCATTTTTAGGGTTCCGTACAAAACAAGGAACCCTTAAAACTCCGCTATGTTCGTGTTTCCGTTTGCATGTCACAGTCATTTTATTGAGAGACTAGCTGACCCGTGCCCACTTCGCAGGGCGTCAAACATTTTTACTTGTGATGAAATTATCTTGTGTGGTTCTTAGTACTGAGTATTTAGTATTTATTTTATGTTTATTTTATTGCTTAACTTTTCTTTCCGTAAGAACCTTCTACAAAGTATTAGAAAACTTAAAAAAAAAGATGAATGAAATCGGTAAAGTCGTTCTCAAGTTATGTTACCCGGTGTACAAAATGAAAAAAAGTGATTTTGGCCGAGCAGGAGTTGAACCCTGGACCAATTTTCCGCGCAATTTTCTTAATTTTTTCTTTCTCCTGACAATAAAAAACACAACAAAAAAAGAATTAGCGAAATGGGTCCAGCCGTTCACGCGTGGCAAAGTCGGAATATACACCACGGAAACCCCCTCAACTCCTCCTTCATCTTCTCCCACGGACACCCCCACAACTCCTCCTTCATCTACTCCCACGGACACCCCCACAACTCCTCCTTCATCTACTCCCACGGACACCCCCTCAACTCCTCCTTCATCTTCTCCCACGGACACCCTCTCAACTCCTCCTTCATTTACTCCTATGGACACCCCCTCAACTCCTCCTTCATCTTCTCCCACGGACACCCCAACAACTCCTCCTTCATCTACTCCCACGGACACCCCCACAACTCCTCCTTCATCTACTCCCACGGACACCCCCTCAACTCCTCCTTCATCTTCTCCCACGGACACCTCCTCAACTCCTCCTTCATTTACTCCCATGGACACCCCCTAAACTCCTCCTTCATCTCCTCCCACGGACACCCCAACAACTCCTCCTTCATCTACTCCCACGGACACCCCCACAACTCCTCCTTCATCTTCTCCCACGGACACCCCCACAACTCCTCCTTCATCTTCTCCCACGGACACTCCCTCAACTCCTCCTTCATCTTCTCCCATGGACACCCCCTCAACTCCTCCTTCATCTACTCCCACGGACACCCCCTCAACTCCTCCTTCATCTACTCCCACGGACACCCCCTCAACTCCTCCTTCATCTACTCCCACGGACACCCCCTCAATTCCTCCTTCATCTTCTCCCACGGACACCTCCTCAACTCCTCCTTCATTTACTCCCATGGACACCCCCTCAACTCCTCCTTCATCTTCTCCCACGGACACCCCAACAACTCCTCCTTCATCTACTCCCACGGACACCCCCACAACTCCTCCTTTATCTACTCCCACGGACACCCCCTCAACTCCTCCTTCATCTACTCCCACGGACACCCCCTCAACTCCTCCTTCATCTACTCCCACGGACACCCCCACAACTCCTCCTTCATCTTCTCCTACGGACACCCCCTCAACTCCTCCTTCATCTACTCCCACGGACACCCCCTCAACTCCTCCTTCATCTACTCCCACGGACACCCCCACAACTCCTTCTTCATCTACTCCCACGGACACCCCCTCAACTCCTTCTTCATCTACTCCCACGGACACCCCCTCAACTCCTCCTTCATCTACTCCCACGAACACCCCCTCAACTCTCCTTCATCTTCTCCCACGGACACCCCCTCAATTCCCCCTTCATCTTCTCCCACGGACACCCCCTCAACTCCTCCTTCATCTACTCCCACGGACACCCCCACAACTCCTCCTTCATCTACTCCGACGGACACCCCCACAAATAATCATTCAAAGTGTTACTTTGACTACATTTTTTTGCATTCAAAGTGTTATAATCTAATCGAAGTATGTTTTGTGCTGTTTTTCGATTTCTTACTTTTTTATATTATATAATAGATTTTTCCTGAATTTTCTTTGCTATAAACCTCGCGGAGCCCGAGACCTTTCCAACGAATGCAAAACCATCGAAATCGGTTCGTGCGTTCTGGAGTTATAGCGTCAGGAAGGAAAACCCGACTTATTTTTATATAATAGACTATTAAGACTATAGCAATAAAATTTGGTACATACATACACATATAGATAATTCTACTCGCTACAAAGATGTATTTATATTATATTAAATTATACAGGAAAAGTGGGGATGCAAAAAAAAAATCGTTAGTTACACCAGACATTGGGCTTCCGTTAAAAAGGGAATTTCAAATCATTCTGAGGTTTCTTAAACCATTTTTTAAAAGTATTCCCTGTTTTTAAACTATTCGATTCCAAAGTGGAAATTTTCGATCATGTTTAAGTCCGCCAAGATATCACCCTGAACGCAATTTCGGAAATATCTGAAAACAATCTAAAAATATGTACTAGAGCACATATACTGAAATTACTTTTAAAACTAACATGACTTACATGAGTGAAATATGGTTTACGAGATATAGACGTCATCCTTATTTGGCATCTCAAACAACTGTTCGCGAAAAATCGTGCCCGAATTTGTATGTTTACTCACAAAGGACCCCGCACAAATTCTATGGAAAAGGTCTTTCGGTGAAATGAGCTGAAATTTTGGGAGTAAGTAGTTTTTGTGATGCTGATCAAAAGTCTCAATGGGCTCAAAGCTCCAAAATGGCTACTTTTTTATTTACAGCGGGTTGAAGTTGCGAAAAATTGACAATGAGTCCACCTAGAAAATGCTTAATAAGTTCTTTCAGAGACATCCTACAATACTCGTTGATAACGCATTGGAAAGCTGAGTCTTCAGGTTTTCCAACGATACCACCAACGGCCCAATCTGCTAACAAAAAAGCGGGAGAGACCGCGTCAAACTTCTAAAATGGCGATTTCAAAGCCCAAAATTTGACCTTGATCCTTCATTCTGCCAATTTTTTGTATGGGAAGATCGAAACTTTTTTTGAGAAAAAGCTTCCCTGTCATGTGGCCTTTCTCAAGAAAAAAACCGCACTAGAATCCGACGGCGCGTTCCGAAGTTATTCGTCTTCGATGGTTCAGCCCTACGGAGCAGATACTCAATGTGACGTCACTTTCCAATTGGACTTCATTGCGGATAGTGGGTTTTGTTGTTGTATTAATTATTATAACACGAATAATTTCGGAACGCGTTGTTGGATTCGAGTGCGGTTTTTTTCCTGAGAAAGGCTAGATGACAGGGAAGCTTTTTCTCAAAAAATGTTTCGATCTTCCCATACAAAAAACCGGAAGAACGAAGGGTCAAGTTCAAATTTTGGGCTTTGAAATCGCCATTTTCGAAGTTTGACGCGGTCTCTCCCGTTTTTTTGTTAGCTGATTGGGCCGTGGGTGGTATCGTTGGAAAACCTGAAGGCTCAGCTTTCCAATGCGTTATCAACCAGTATTGTAAGATGTCTCTGAAAGAACTTATTAAGCATTTTCTAGGTGGACCCATTGTCAATTTTTCGCAACTTCAACCCGCTATAAATAAAAAAGTAGCCATTTTGGAGCTTTCAGCCTATTGGAACTTTTGACCAGCATCACAAAAACTACTTACTCCCAAAATTTCAGCTCATTTCACCGAAAGGCCTTTTCCATACATTTTGTGCGGGTCCTTTCTGTATGTGTATGTATGCACGTGTGTACCTGCACGTATGTTTATATATACATTATTATTTTATTTAGCTTTATCTCAATATGGTCTTGACCGCTTTTTACTTTTAATTGAGATTTATTCGTGGTATTCGAACCCGCAATCTCAGCGGAACTGCTCAGCCAACTATGCTACACGAAGTTTGTAGAATGTGTCATGAATAGCATATTTAATCAACTTTTTGAAACAATCCCTATACATATACATATATATATATAATCGAAAGTTTGTTTGTTTGTTTGTTGCTCAATCACGCCTAAACGATCGGCTCCCGATCATTTTCATGTTTTGAGTGAAGACACTACATATTGTGATGCATTTAACATATGACCAGCTTAGAATCTCACTCCCGCGAACTCATAAACAAAGTTCTGAAAGGGAGTCAAATTTCGTAAACAAGCGGTCATCACCCCTGCTTCCATGCGCCTCGATGGTGAGTCATAAAAAAGACGCAAAGCTGTGCAAATTATTCGCGCGACCCAGTTAGGGGTCATATGGTACGCACCGGGCCCCACCGGGCGTGCGCGCGGCTGGGCAACAAACCACGCCGAGTTTGCTGACCACGCAGCTTTCCACCGTCAGGTGCTAAGGGCAGTAAATAGCGATGTAAGCAATATTTAGGGTTAATCAATAAATTAGTAGTAGGCATTATTATAAGAATTATAATGTATGTAGATGTAGTGGTTAAAGACTTGGTATAAATAAGCTGGGTATCGAACAAATAAACAGGATTGATACTACGAACGTCTTTCCGTACGGGACCGTGCTTTCAAAGCTGCCCAAACAAACCCCTATTGGCCGTGCTTAATTAAGCTGCCAAATAACTCAACTGAAAAACAGAAGTAACTGCTCTCCGAGCAGCTTCTGCAAAACAGTAGGTCGGAGCTCTGAAGAACTGCCCCTAAGAATTTGGAATATACTACGATCAGGATCTCCATCCATTCCCGCTACGGAGAGGACTTACCACATGGCGACCGTGATCTAGAGACAGGAAGAACAAAAGCAGGCAGAAGACGCCCAAGACGGAAGAAAAGACCCAGAGGCATGAGCGATTTGGACAAGGCTTTCGAGAACATCTTCAGGAAGCTGGAAAAACAGGTGGAAAGAAATATCAGCAACCTCACATTGTATCCAGCGGGCGTAGTCGTACAACCTTACATCCCAGAGCCAAGGTCAACAAACGGAGACAGCGAAATCCCCGAATACACCCCGGGACCCAAAAAATTGACGATAGAAGAGTATAGAGCACGCGGAGCAAAGAAGGAAGGCAGCTCAACGCAGAACAACAAACCAAAACGTGGAGGCAGGAGGAAGAAAGCAGCAAGGAACCTCGAATACTTCAAGCTTAGGGCCAGTCTAGCTACATCAGAAGTAGACCAACAGAATTACCTACAACTGGCAGCGGAAACGAAGGCGCAACTTAATAAAATAAAAAGAAAAAAGCATAGTAATAAGTAACAATGTATTAAAGTAAATAGTATATTAATAATACAAAAATAATGTTAGATTACGATTGTCATACCAAATAAGCTAATTCCCATAGGAACAATAAGTAAAATATTTAGAATTAATAAAATTAAATAGAGAAATATAACAAAAGCATTTGTAAAACAATGGGTAAAACGCAAACAAAAAATGCGGACAATAATGGAGAAATTGTAAACAACCTGATGATAGAAAACGCAGTTCAGATAGAGAATAGGCAAATAATAATCCTCTTATTAATTATCGCGATCGTAAAACTCTTGGAATTCATTTACTTGGTGTATAAGGAACACAAGAAAAGTTTGAAAAAGAAATACCTCAGCGAGCCAGCGGTCATGAAGGTTTAAAGTAACTCAGCACTCTAAATTGTCGTTTTTTTCAAAAAAAAAAAATATATAATAATATAGCTAAACACAAAAAAAAAAAAATAATATATGTATATATATATTGTAAAGCACAAACAATTTAGATATACATACATATTTACAATGTACACGGACTTTTTTCTTCAGCGAAGGGCTGGTTTAGCTGTGAAGCAGCTTAATGAACAAATTATATATTTTATGCTTAGGCTAGGAGCAATTTCTGTAATAATTTTATTATTATTAGCTATCTACCACTTTGTATCAAAAAGGAAGTAAAAAAAAAAAAAAAAAATTTGTTATAAAACGGGATCTGATACTAACATTAGCCGCACTTTTAGTCAGTATAGGATTAATGATCCATGGAAAAATTAGTAGGTACACAATAAAGTTCGAATGGACGAATTAATTGAGATAGAGGAAGAGTTAAAAAGAATTTTAGCAAATTTTAATAAAAGTAAGAATAGGCAGTATACAAGTAAAACACTTCAAGATAAGAAAGAAACAGTCAAGAACGCGCTAAACAAAGCGGTAAAAATAGTAACAACTCCAGCAGATGCTGAAACAATCATAGAATTTAGGGAAAGTTACCGCCGTATAAAACAAATAGCTGACTCTATTCTGGATATAATAGACACTCAGCTAAGCTATACAACAATGTTCGACATAAAAACAGCAACGGCTTTACTAAAGCCATACGATGGAAACTATGATGAAACGGAAGCGTTCATCGCGTCACTGGAATTACTAGATGAGTTAACTCCAGTTGAGCAAAAAGGGACAATGATTAAGTTCATTAAAACACGAGTATCTGGAAAGGCCAGATACGTGATAACGGAGGAAATGAACTCCGTAAGCCTAATAAAGGCAAAATTAATACAAAAATTTACGTCAAAGGTATCATCAGAAGCAATCTTAGCGCAGTTGAAAAATTGCCGCCAAGGAACAAGAAAGCTGGAAGAATATTCAAGTCAAATAGAAAACCTGACGAGACAGTTAACCAGAGCATATATCTACGAGGAAATCGCAACAGGGGAGGCAGCTGAAAAGCTAGCAGAAAAAACTGCGGTACAAACGTTTGCCAAAAATCTCTCAAATCCGGAGACATCCCTAATATTAAGAGCAGGAAACTTCTCGACGGTTTCGGAGGCTACTACGAAGGCAATGACAGTGGACGAACCGCAAACAAGCAAAGTCCTGCACTATAATGCATGGCAAGGAAGAGGTTTGCAAAGAAACTACTATCAAGGCAGAAATAATAACTGGAATAGGTACAATAACAGAGGCAACGGACGATATCAACAAAACAGTCAATGGAGACAGAATCGTTGGAATACAAACAATACTAACAATCGATTTAATAATAGTAATAACAATAATAATACTAACAAGAACGGTAACAACCAAGTAGGCAACCAGAGGAATAACCAAAACGATAGAGGGCCTAACAATAGAAGGGTGAATTACTGCGAGTCGGGGGAAGCCCAAGACCCCCAGCCCATAGCGGAAGCAGTAAGGTTGGGGGCAACACAACAGAACACAGGGTGTTCCAATTGAACTTATCGCTGTCAAATTTTGTCAAGGCATATGTGGATATGTGTGGCACGGTATGCACGTTCATCGTGGATACCGGGGCAGATATATCTATATTTCGAAAAGAAAAAATTGACAGCGACCAGCTCATATACCCTAAAAACACCTGTATGATACAGGGCATAACGGACACAAAGAAGAAATCGATAGGAGCAACCTATACAAAGTTGCACCTAAACGAAGAATTTATAGTCGAGCACGTATTCCAAATAGTGGATAATGAGTTCGCTATTGAAGCCGACGCAATTCTTGGTCTGGATTTTCTAAGAAAATTTAAGGCCGTCATCGATTATGATACGTGGACGCTCTCTCTAAATAATGCAGGTAACTCGGTGCAAATACCAATTTTTAGTGGCCCTACAAATGGGTCATTAGTCATACCACCACGGTGCGAAATCATTCGGGAAATAAAGCTCCCACAGACAGACATTCATGAAGATATAGTGATCTCAGGAGGGGAGATCAAACCAGGCATATTTATTGCGGGGACAATAACTTCTACAAGTAAACCACTTGTATAAATCCTAAATACGACAAGCGAGTCTTGTACCATAAACGAAATAAATATTGAAACACTGCCACTAACAGATTTCAGTGTACTCAAGACAAACGCGGTTAGGGCAAAAAGAGTAGAACAAATATTCGATAAATTAAAACTCAATACAATCCCCGAGTATGCACGATCTCAGTTTAGAAATTTGTGTCAAGATTATCAAGATATTTTCGCACTCGAGGATGAGCCACTATCAACAAATAACTTCTACCAACAAGATATAGAACTCACAGATAATCGACCAGTTTACACGAAAAATTATAGGATTCCCGAGGCACATAGGCAAGAAATCAACCGGCAAGTTGAAAAAATGCTAGCCGACGGAATCATTGAAAATTCTGTTTCCCAATTTAATTCACCAATATTGCTAGTACCGAAAAAATCCGCTGATAATAACAAAAAAAAGTGGCGTTTAGTTGTAGATTTTAGGAATTTAAATAAAAAAATATTAGGTGACAAATTCCCTCTACCTAGGATAGAGGATATACTCGACCAGCTAGGGCGAGCAAAGTACTTCACTACTTTAGATCTCATGTCTGGATTTCACCAAATTTCCCTGGAACGAAACTCAAGAAGACTGACAGCTTTTTCCACAAACCAGGGACATTATCAATATACCAGATTACCTTTTGGACTTAATATAAGTCCCAACAGTTTCCAGAGAATGATATCAATAGCAATGGCAGGGTTAACGCCGGAAGTTGCGTTCCTGTACATTGATGATATTATAGTAATAGGATGCTCTCAGTCTCACCACCTTAAGAATTTAGCAACAGTGTTTAGCAGGCTAAGAGAAAGAAACCTTAAATTAAATCCCGAAAAATGTAGATTCTTTCAAACAGAAGTTACATATTTGGGACATCAGATTTCAGCACAGGGGGTAAAACCCGATACTTCAAAATATGAAGCTATCAAACACTATCCCGTGCCTAAAAACTCAGACGATGTGAGACGATTTGTTGCGTTTTGCAACTATTACCGCCGTTTCGTACCAAATTTTGCGGACGTCGCACAGCCATTAAACAAACTGCTCAAGAAAAACACTAAATTTGAATGGTCGGACATTCATCAAAAAGCGTTCAATACATTAAAATCCATTTTAATGTCACCCACAATTTTGCAATACCCTAATTTTCAAAAACAATTTATAATCTCAACAGACGCATCTAACGTAGCATGCGGTGCCGTACTAGCACAAGATAACGATGGAGTAGAGTTACCAATTGCTTATGCAAGTAAGACATTTACTCCTGGGGAAAGAAACAAATCTACTATAGAAAAGGAATTAACAGCTATACATTGGGCAATAACATACTTTAAGCCTTATGTATACGGTAGAAAATTTATAGTGAAATCGGATCACCGACCTTTAGCATACCTATTCAGCATGAAAGACCCTTCATCTAAACTCACGCGAATGAGATTAGACCTGGAGGAGTTCGACTTCGAAATCCAGTATGTAGAAGGGAAAAAGAACGCCGGGCCAGACGCATTATCTAGAATACAGCTCGACAGTGACGATCTGAAGGGAGTTAGGGTACTACAGGTACAGACACGTGCTATGAAACAACAAGAAAAACAATCAACCCAAACGGAAGATGGCTACATTGAATCGCAGCCTGATCAACTACGAGTTATGGAAACGCCATCTCCGTCCGAGGTAAATCGGCTACAGGAACTACACCTGAAAGTTAACAAGGAAAGGCAAAACAAAGCTGAATTAGAAGTAAAGATAGTAAGCAATTGCAAAGAAGAATTTAAGCGGTACATAAAATTCCAACTAGTAGAGCCAGCATTAGTGCAGGCATTTGAAAGGTTGGAAGAATATATAAATAATAATTTTCAGACCAAGACTCTGAAACTTTCGGCCGAAAGTGAAATTTTCAAGTTTATTAGTCAAACCGCATTTAAAATCCTAGGAAATGATAAATTAAACGAAGTAAATATAAAAATATATAAACCACAGACATTCATTAAAGACAAAAACAAAATTAAAGAAATACTCTACAATTTTCATGCGACACCTACTGGCGGACATTTAGGCCAGACGAGGATGTATAATAAATTAAAGGAAATATACAAATGGGAAAATATGAGGAAGAGTATAGCAAAATATGTAGGTAAGTGTGAACTATGTGCCAAAAACAAATATCAAAAGCACAATAAAGAACCATTAGAAATCACAACAACACCTCAAAAGGTTTTCGATACAATATCTATAGACACAGTGGGACCGTTTACCAAAACGGAAAACGATAACAGGTATGCAGTAACAATGCAATGCGATCTCAGTAAATATATAATAATAATACCAACTAAAGACAAAGAGGCAAACACAATAGCAAATGCTATGGTCAACGGATTCATACTCACGTATGGACCCATGAGTAGGATTAAATCTGATCTTGGAACGGAATACAAGAACAAGATTTTCAGCGAAATTTGCAATATACTGAAAATTAAACAACTCTTTGCCACTGCTGCACATCCTGAAACTATAGGGGCGTTAGAAAGAAACCACAAGTGTCTAAACGAATACTTGAGATGTTTTGTAAATGAAAATAGGGATGATTGGGACAGGTGGATCCCATACTATTCGTTTTGTTACAATACTACACCAAACACTGTACACGGCTATACACCATTCGAACTGGTATTCGGAAAAAAAGTAAATTTACCTAACTACTAAACCAGACCCCATTTATAATCATGACTTATATTGCAAGGAAATGAAATTTAGGCTACAAGAATCTCTAAGAAAAGCCAAACAATATCTAGAAATATCTAAACTGCGTTCTCAAGAAACGAATAATTTAAATTGTAACCCACTAACTATAAAAGTAGGTGATAAAGTATTATTAGATGTTCAAGATAGGACAAAAGTTAGATTCATTGTATAAGGGACCCTATATAGTAAAAGAAAGTGATAAGGTAAATTGTATAATAGAAAATAACAATAAAACTATGAAGGTACATAAGAATAGGCTAAGGAGAATAGAAGTAGACAAGTCCTAAATAACATTTATTGATAGAATAAAATTATCCATAATAATAATAAATAAATAAATTATTTCAAAGTAGCAATAATAATACATAGGCAGTTTGTAAACGCAAAAGAAAAAAAAAATTTCATTTTTTTCTTCCCTTAAGGGGGAGGGTGTGATGCATTTAACATATGACCAGCTTAGAATCTCACTCCCGCGAACTCATAAACAAAGTTCTGAAAAGGAGTCAAATTTCGTAAACAAGCGGTCATCACCCCTGCTTCCATGCGCCTCGATGGTGAGTCATAAAAAAGACGCAAAGCTGTGCAAATTATTCGCGCGACCCAGTTAGGGGTCATATAATACGCACCGGGCCCCACCGGGCGTGCGCGCGGCTGGGCAACAAACCACGCCGAGTTTGCTGACCACGCAGCTTTCCACCGTCAGGTGCTAAGGGCAGTAAATAGCGATGTAAGCAATATTTAGGGTTAATCAATAAATTAGTAGTAGGCATTATTATAAGAATTATAATGTATGTAGATGTAGTGGTTAAAGACTTGGTATAAATAAGCTGGGTATCGCACAAATAAACAGAATTGATACTACGAACGTCTTTCCGTACGGGACCGTGCTTTCAAAGCTGCCCAAACAAACCCCTATTGGCCGTGCTTAATTAAGCTGCCAAATAACTCAACTGAAAAACAGAAGTAACTGCTCTCCGAGCAGCTTCTGCAAAACAGTAGGTCGGAGCTCTGAAGAACTGCCCCTAAGAATTTGGAATATACTACGATCAGGATCTTCATCCATTCCCGCTACGGAGAGGACTTACCACAATATTCCGACCTAACATATATTAGCTATTTTTTATTCGCGGGTTTCAAAATGGAGGCCAAAAATTATAAATATCAAGGGTGTTCGAGATTTCAAATAAACCACCTAATTTAAATTTCAACTTTGCAACACTATTTTCTGTTTCTTGTGAAGAGCTTCCTATCAGGGAAACTTTAACTGTAGAGGAAAAGCAGTGTGAAGATCATTTCATGGCTACTCACACTAGATTAGACAGTGGACGATATCAGGTTAATCTACCTTTTAAGCCTAATTCAGAACCTCTTGGAGAGTCGAAACCAGCTGCGGTCAAAACATTAATTACTATGGAGAAAAGATTTCAACAAAAACCAGAATTCAAGTCACAATATATTGAATTCGTCAGGGAGTACATGGAGTTAGGACACATGGTGCCTCTTGAAGATGACGAAAGGACTTATGATGATCAGTATGCTTACTATATGCCTCACCATGCCGTGATTAAGCCTACCAGCAGTACCACTCAACTTCGCGTGGTGTTTGATGCCTCGTGCAAGTCTGCTAGTGGATTGTCGTTAAACGATAAACTTTTGGTTGGTGCTACTATCCAGGATGATCTTATTACACTACTCATTCGATTTCGTAAACACAATTACGCATTCACGGCAGACGTGGCCAAGATGTACCGCCAGATTCGGATACATGAAGATGATACAACATATCGGCGTTTTGTTTGGCGAGATTCTCCAACCGAAGAAATTAAAGAATTCAAATTGGTCACAGTAACATATGGGACTTCTTCGGCTCCATTCTTGGCTACTCGCACGTTACGACAGGCTACAATAGACGGGGCAGAGAGGTTTCCATTGGGATCATTGATGCTTCGCTCAGATTTCTATGTTGACGACTTGATGTCGGGGGCGAGCTCGATACCTGAGACATTGGAAGTAACAAAGGAACTCATCACCCTTTTAGCTTCAGCTGGGTTTACACTGCGGAAATGGTCGTCAAATTCAGCAGAATATATCCAACACATTCCACCTGACCAGCGAGAATCGACAGCGACAACTTGCATCGACAAGGGATCATTTGTCAACACATTGGGTCTCAAGTGGGACACTAATTCAGATTCTTTTATGTTTACCATCACATTGGCAGAGAATGTAACTCCTACCAAACGTCACATCCTTTCGGAAATAGCAAGGATGTATGATCCACTAGGGTGGATTTCGCCATGCATCGTTCAGGCAAAAATTCTTCTTCAGACGATACGGGCTCAAGGTGTTGACTGGGATGACGAATTAACGTCCGACGTGGCTGATGAATGGTTTGCGTTTCGTCAAGATTTGCATAATCTTACAACTTTGAAAATCCCTCGCTGGCTGGAGTACGACGGTCTCTCCTCAAAATTACATGGCTTTTCCGATGCTTCGGAAAAGGCATATGCAGCAGCGATATATTTAAGAACAATTGATGAGCAGGGACATATACATGTGCATCTTGTGGCAGCTAAGACAAAGGTCGCACCGTTGAGACAGCAAACTTTGCCTCGGCTAGAACTTTATGCGGCACATCTAATGGCTAAGTTGTTGAAAAAGGTGAAACAATCTCTGCGGATTCCTGATGTTGAGTGTCATGGATGGACTGATTCAACAGTTGTTTTGGCATGGTTAGCAGATACTCCAAGGCGCTGGAAAACGTTTGATTTCTGGGTTCTTGGAACTTTTGTCGTTTGAATATGCCGGGCGCGGCGGAGGCGCATGCCCCATTGGTTGACCTTATCGCGGGGGCAAAGAAAAACGACAAACGACCGGTCATCTGGACTGATGAGACAGACGAGGCTTTTGAGAAGTGTAAGCGGCTCTTGGTTAATGCGGTTCAACTCGCATACCCAACATCGAGTGCAACCGTGAATCTCAGGTGCGACGCGTCGGATAGGTCTGTGGGGGCCGCCCTAGATCAGGTTATAAACGGAGTGAGACAACCACTGGGGTTCTACACAAGTAAACTCAGCGCACCGGAGTGGAACTACAGTGCGTACGATCGTGAGCTTCTCGCGATTTTCAAGGGAATAAAATTTTTTAAACACCTCGTCGAGGGACGCAGCCTAACCGTGATTACGGATCATCGACCCTTGTCTTTCGCCTTTGTGCAGCGGTCGGAGAAGGCTTCACCGAGACAACAACGACATCTGCAGTTCATCAGCCAATTCACGACAAATATTGTGCATGTTCCAGGAAAGGAGAACACGGTCGCTGACGCGATGTCAAAAATCAACACCATCACCATGCCAGTGATAGTTTCGTCCGACGACATAGCCGAGCAGCAGAACAACGATGTAGAGCTGCAACACCTGCTGGAGTCCGGCACAACAGCTTTAAGGCTTAAGAGGTGCGGAATCAAGAATTCGGACTCAACGCTTTTCTGTGACGTAAAGGATCAAACCGCGAGGCCTTATATTCCACTGGGACTGCGACGACAAATATTCGACAATATTCACAATCCGTCTCATCCAAACGGAAGAACGATGAAAAAACTTATAAATCAGCGATTCGTTTGGCCACACATGAAACGTGACATCGCAAATTGGGCCAAGACCTGCCTGCACTGTCAGCGGTGTAAGATCCAGCGCCACGTTAAAAATACTCCGGAACACATAGCTGTGCCCAGTGAGCGTTTCAAACATGTTCATATGGACATTGTCGTCATGCCGCTGTCCCGAGGGTATGGTTATTGCCTTACACTTATTGATCGGTTCACACGCTGGCCGGAAGCCATTCCCCTTAGGGATATTTCGGCGGACACTGTGGCCAGGGCCTTCTTTGCGGAGTGGATCAGCCGATATGGGGCGCCCATATCCATCACTAGCGATAGAGGTACACAGTTCGAGTCGAGGCTCTTTAACTCCCTAGCGAGGCTCATGGGATGCGACCGAATTCGCACCACCGCATACCATCCGGCATCAAACGGAATGATCGAGCGCTGGCACCGTTCACTTAAATCGGCCATCATGTGCCATTCATCGGGCGAGTGGACCAGTGTGCTTCCGGTGGTGCTCCTGGGACTGCGAACCAGCATTAAAGAGGACATCAAGGCTAGCGTCGCGGAAATGCTGTACGGGACGACTCTACGATTGCCGGGTGAGTTTTTCGTCGACAACAAGGCGGGAGAGGAACCACAAGTTTTCGTGGAGAGGTTCCGACGGTTCATGCGAAACATCCGGCCGACACCCACCACTCACCACAATAAGAAGAGAGCCTTCACCCACAAAACACTACACACGTGTTCGCATGTATTTGTGCGGGTCGACGAAGTCAAGAAGCCCCTTGAAGCACCATACCGGGGACCTTACGAGGTAATTGAAAAAATATCTAAGTTTGTCTTCAAGGTGAACGTCGACGGAATTCCGGCGACCATCTCTACTGAGAGACTTAAACCTGCATTTGTGGAGAGTCAGGTGTCGCCGCAGTCCACCTTGGCGGCTCACCCGAGCCTTTCGACAACGTCATCATCATCGGCATCGTCGCCTGGCTTGACCCCATCAACAGGCGCATTCGTGACGCATCATACTTCGCGCCACTCGGGGGGGGGGCTACTGTGGCGACACAGCAAGGCGACCTGGCAGGGTTTGACAGCACCGCCAATGCGATCGGGAGGCCATCTGCTGGAAAAACGAGAAGGCGTGCAGAGGGAGTTGCGGAGTTCGAAAAGAGGAAGAAGAGGAGACGAGCCGCCATTCTGGCAAGGGACGTCAACACGATGACAACAAGTTTTGACCGGCGATAAAGAATTATATTTTTGATACGCTCGAATAAAGTTTCTTTGAAGTTTAACTAACTGTTTGAGTTCCTCCGCTTATTGTGGCATAGACTGTGCTAATCAGCACAGCTGCACAAGCGCGCAGTTTGCACGCCACATATGTATGAACGTTTGTACAAAATTTCACTAACGTACGTTAGGAACCACTAAACTCAACTTATGCCAAACAATTTAATAACAAAAATAGCGAAAGGGACAAACGATCTAAACGGGTAGTCGGGAAGAAGACTGAAAAGATGATGACGAAGCGATTTTGTTTTAATTGTGGGTCGTTGGATCTCGAATTTTACTCCTTCCCGTATAAAGAAAAGGGTCCTAAATGCTTCAAGTGCAATCAGTACGGGCACAAAAAACCAGATTGTCCGGAAAAGGCAGCGCTAGGGAGATCGTCACACGTCATAACAAGGAACGGTATGTACGTTCCGTGTAAGGTAAACGATTACATGTTGGAAAGTTTAATAGATACCGGATGTGATATTTGCGCAGTAAAAGAGTGTCATCTGTCATCAATCAACCCGAAATATTACTATAAAAATTCCCGAATATAAGTAGCAGCTTTAGGAGCGAACTTCATGACAAAAGGCTCGTGTATAGTAAGAATTGAAATTAGCAATGAAATTTTTGAAAATATAGAAGACTATGTCGTCAGCAGTAATTTCATGGAGTACGATTATGTGTGAATCGTAGCAATGCCATGCAACAAATAGTAGATTTTTTCGTGAAGTGCTTCATTGAGTGTGCGCGGTGATTTAAATTTGACATTTAGACATGAAATTATTAATATTTTGAATTAACTTAATGAATTAATTAATAATTTAAACAGAAATTTAATATTTTTTTATTCTTTTCGTAAACGATTATAAAACGAAGACAAAAAAAAATGAAAATTAATAATAATAAAACAAATGACCACTCTTCTCTTTCCCTGCATTTGTTTTCAGACCTCTTTTTAGAAATCTTGGTGCTGCATCAGAAATTCTACCATTATTTCCCATTGCTTCTTAGAAATTTGTTTTGCCCTACAATTGAAATGATTAATATAACAAATTTATTTTCCGTTTCTGTTATTTATTATGTATAATAATAATGAAAAACTTACATTTTAAAAAAACATTGTCTCAAATCTGTCCCTTCAAACCAAGAAATTAACTACACACTTCACAAATCTAAGTACGAGTGGTTGAATGTCATCGTAACAAAAGTACGATGAAATTTACGATATTGAACGAATAATCGTACTCAGTGATACCAATCATACGATTTACGTTCTTAGTTAAATCGTATCGTACTCCACGATACGGGCCCTGATTTAATACTCGGAATGAGCTTGTTACAAGCAGCAATTGTTCAGATCGAGGTGGGTACAATCAGTGTTATAAATATAAATCTTCAATTATCAAAAAGAGCACACCAGAGCCCGAAGAAGTCGTCGAGACGTATTTTCTGTCCGAAGTCGCCGTCAACGCCGTAGAAGCGTTACACCACAACTTTCCCGACGTGTCTCACCGGAAAGAGAAACCTGTAAGGGAGAATGTGCTTGTTTTAATAAGAGACTATGTTCCTGAGGCTCCAGTGGAGTCGCCTATCCAAATGAAGATTGTCACTGTTGATGATACGCCCGTTTATAGATCAACGAGAAGATTTCCACCTACAGAACAAGAAATAATCGAAGCCCAAGTCAAAGAGTGGTTAAAGAAAGACGTCATACGCGAGACCAGCTCTGATTACGCTAGACAGGTAGTACTAGTGAAAAAGAAGGACGGAAGTCACAGGCTGTGCATCGACTACCGGAATATAAACAAGAAAATACACAAAGATAGATACCCTTTACCTAACATACATAGAAGACAAGTGGACAAACTCCAAGGCGCTAGATATTTTACGACACTCGATTTGGAGAATGGATTTTTCCATGTAGCAAAAGAAGAAAACAGCAAACGGTATACTGCGTTCGTCACTAACAGTGGACAGTACGAATTTAATCGAGTCCCTTTTGGCCTTTGCAATTCCCCCTCGGTATTTCAAAAATACATAAATTATGTCTTAAGAAGCTTGATCAACGAGGGCATCGTGGTTATCTACTTGGATGACATTGTCATACCATCCGTGACTGTTGAGGAAGGGTTAGATCGGCTTCAGCAGGTTTTGCAAGTGCGTGCTAAAACGGATTACGAATAAAATGGAAAAAATGTCAAATATTGGAAAAGGAGATTGAATATTTGGGTTATCATATCAGCAAAGGTCATATAGCCCTGTCGGCAATGAAGATGATCTTTTAAATCCATTTATAGACCAGCAGGACTTACTCCGCGTTGGAGGCCGACTTCATCATTCAGATTTAAATTTTAATCAAAAACATCCTATTTTATTACCTAAAGCTCATTATTTGACAGACCTTATCATTCGAGAAACGCACTTAAAATGTTATCACTCTGGTGCTCAAACCACCTTGTATACAATGCGACAAAAATATTGGGTTGTAGGCGGTCGAATTCAAGTTCGTCGAGTTATACGGAAATATGTTTGGTGTACTCGCTTCAGAGGTGATGCGATCGAATATAAAATGAATAGTTTGCCAAAGGTACGAATAAATGAAACTAAGGCTTTTCAAATGTCGGCGTAGATTTTTGCGGCCCATTTTATATAAAGGAAAAGAAATTTAGAAACCGAAATAAAGTCGAATGCTTGTTGCTGGTTTTTGTTTGCATGTCGATCAAAGCAGTGCATCTAGAAGTAGTGAGCGATATGACTTCCGAGGGTTTTTTGGCAGCTTTACGACGATTTGTTGCACGTCGCGGCATACCGTCACACGTATATTCAGATCGAGGCACGAATTTTGTAGGCGTAAATAATGAATTAAAGGAATTATATTGCTTGTTAGATTCAGAGGATCATAAACAAAAAATAAGTACATTCGCGACCAATCGCAAAATAAATTGGCACTTTATTCCTCCATTCTCCCCACATTTCGGTGGTCTTTGGGAATCCAATGTAAAGATTTTTAAGCATCATTTTAAAAGAGTTGTAGGGGTTCAGTTATTTACATTCGAAGAGCTAAATACGTTCGTTGTTGAAATTAAAGCTATAATAAATTCAAGACCATTAACTCCCATTTCGTCAGACCGTAATGATAGTCTTGCTCTTACATCTGCACATTGGTTGGTTGGTGAACCACTAACTAATTTACCAGAAGCTGACTTCACGACAACGCCACCCAATCGTTTATCCAGTTGGCAACACATAGTTAAGGTACGCCAAGATTTTTGGGCGAGATGGAACAAGGAATATGTATTTGAACGAGCTTCAGAAACGCCAGAAGTGGACCACGAAAAAGGTCAATCTTCAAGAAGGAGCGATTGTGCTCATAAAGAAAAGAATATTCCTTCCATGCAGTCCACTGACATACATATATGTACATAGATACTGGACTGCTAGTCGGCGGTTGAAAAGTGAGACGACTTTGAGTGGAGATGCAAACCCTTGTGTGGAGCGGAGATGCAAGCCTTTGTGATAAAAACACATTAAATTCTTTGCAATATTATATTAAAATGAAGAAAATAAATAAATATAAGTTGTCACAAAACAGCTCCTTTCATTTTGCCCTACATTTTGAGTATTTATTAAAAATACTTGCGACACCGAGCAGCACGGGGCCGGAAGAAAGAAAGAGTCAGATATAAAAAAAACATGTCCTACTTTGTCTAACATATGCATTTGCATGGGGGAATGAAGAAAGAGCGAGATAGTTAGATTTCGCCCCAAATTTGATCTCACTTTTAAAATGAGTTTTTGTACGGGACCAGCAGTCGAGTATCTATATGTCAGTGATGCAGTCGCTCATGGGCCGAGTCCTTAGAGTTCATCCCGGCACGGACGGTGTCGTTCGAACAGCTACGGTCAAAACCGCTACGGGTGAATATAAAAGATGTGTGAGACAATTATGTCCATTACCTGTCGACCCACTGTACAAAATTTGTGAAAAACTGTAAATTAATAATAATATGTCATCAAATAACAACAAAATAATAGTATTACTATGACATTATATACCTATAATATAATCTATATACATATTATATTCTACAAAAAAAAAAATTGATTTTAATTAATAATTAGTTTGTCATGTCATATATTCTAATTTGAGTCCTTATTTCATATACATACATATGTATATATACTTCAGCATGTTTTATAATTAGGTATATGTATATCAATACAATTAAAATTTGTTCATCTGCACTGCCTGACTTATATGTATTAATATTGTTTTCTTATTATTTTCTAAGATTATGTTTCCAATGTTACAAGTTTGTTGATCGCTCCTCTCTCAACGGGGGGAGTATGTCGCGTATTTAAAATATTCAAATTAGGAAAATGTAAGAAATCACATCCAAGCCTCGACCGTCATAAATATGCAATAATGTATCCAAGCAAAATAACAAGCTAATAAAAAAGGGTACTGATCATGCGTACAAAAATACGCACAATGCGACCAAATGCGTTTCCTTTATTGAGGGAAAAACCCAAATTTTACTGCGCAGAGAAAAAGAATCCTTTTTCTCAAGCGCAACAAATAAGTTAGTTCGAGCTCGAGCACGGTTAGGAGAACATCGACCAAAGATCCGAAAGTATTTGAAATTTATCATTTATCACGGGAGACTAAAGCTCTCGGAAAGCGAATTAAAATATACTTATATAAGTAATGCGAATTAAAATATACTTATATAAGTAATGCGAAATAAATATACTTATGTAAGTAATGCGAAATAAAATATACTTATATAAGTAATGCGAATTAAAATCTATGTATATAAAACATAGTTAGACCATTTATAACTAAAGAACGGCTGGACCGATTTTTATGATCTTTGATTTGTTGGATTCGTCTCCGCCCCCCTTATAGTCCAGTCACTCGGGCCTAAAATAGTGCATTACCTCCGAATTCTGTCGGACTGCATGGATTTTGCTGAAATTTTGGATTTAAGCTTGTCTTACCCTCCTTTTTAAAAGTTATATATGGGCGGGGTGTGCTTTTTGATTTTAAGGGGTTAAAACTAGCCCCTAGTAAAAAAAAATAGAAAAATACATTTTTAAGCATTTCTCGAATTAAAATGTGGTAAAGTTGTATAAAATAAATATACTAGAAGATATTTTGTTCTTTACTTCAAGTTTTCAACCCCTAGAAACCACCCCTTATGATGAAATTAACGTTAAAAAATACTTTTTCACACTTAAAAATTCTTTACTTGTGAATTAAAATCAATAAAAATTTATTTCTTACTTATGAAATGATGCTTCATTAGTTTCAACGTTTTAACCCTTAGAAACTACCCCTTATGCAGAAAATAATACTAAAAAAGCCTACTAAAAGTTTAAAATGTTTTAATTTTGCATTTAGGTAAATAAAAATTCTTTCCTTGCTTATGAAAGGATGTTTCGTTGGTTGCAACTTTTCAACCCCTAGAAACCACCCCTTATGGCGACTATAACATAAAAAATAGTTTTTTACACTTTAAAATTCTTTACTTGTGTATTTAAATCGATAAAAATTTATTCCTTAACCCCTAGAAACTACCCCTTATGCAAAAAATAACATTACAAAAGCATACTCAATATTAGTTCAATATGGTGTTTTATTATAATTAAATGTACCTAATATGAAAAATACGTAAAAATTATACAATAATACTAGCTGACCCGTGCCCACTTCGCAGGGCGTCAAACATTTTTACTTGTGATGAAATTATCTTGTGTGGTTCTTAGTACTGAGTATTTAGTATTTATTTTATGTTTATTTTATTGCTTAACTTTTCTTTCCGTAAGAACCTTCTACAAAGTATTAGAAAGCTTAAAAAAAAAGATGAATGAAATCGGTAAAGTCGTTCTCAAGTTATGTTACCCGGTGTACAAAATGAAAAAAAGTGATTTTGGCCGAGCAGGAGTTGAACCCTGGACCAATTTTCCGCGCAATTTTCTTAATTTTTTCTTTCTCCTGACAATAAAAAACACAACAAAAAAAGAATTAGCGAAATGGGTCCAGCCGTTCACGCGTGGCAAAGTCGGAATATACACCACGGAAACCCCCTCAACTCCTCCTTCATCTTCTCCCACGGACACCCCCACAACTCCTCCTTCATCTACTCCCACGGACACCCCCACAACTCCTCCTTCATCTACTCCCACGGACACCCCCTCAACTCCTCCTTCATTTACTCCTATGGACACCCCCTCAACTCCTCCTTCATCTTCTCCCACGGACACCCCAACAACTCCTCCTTCATCTACTCCCACGGACACCCCCACAACTCCTCCTTCATCTACTCCCACGGACACCCCCTCAACTCCTCCTTCATCTTCTCCCACGGACACCTCCTCAACTCCTCCTTCATTTACTCCCATGGACACCCCCTCAACTCCTCCTTCATCTTCTCCCATGGACACCCCCTCAACTCCTCCTTCATCTTCTCCCATGGACACCCCCTCAACTCCTCCTTCATCTACTCCCACGGACACCCCCTCAACTCCTCCTTCATCTACTCCCACGGACACCCCCACAACTCCTCCTTCATCTACTCCCACGGACACCCCCTCAATTCCTCCTTCATCTTCTCCCACGGACACCTCCTCAACTCCTCCTTCATTTACTCCCATGGACACCCCCTCAACTCCTCCTTCATCTTCTCCCACGGACACCCCAACAACTCCTCCTTCATCTACTCCCACGGACACCCCCACAACTCCTCCTTCATCTACTCCCACGGACACCCCCTCAACTCCTCCTTCATTTACTCCCATGGACACCCCCTCAACTCCTCCTTCATCTTCTCCCACGGACACCCCAACAACTCCTCCTTCATGTACTCCCACGGACACCCCCACAACTCCTCCTTTATCTACTCCCACGGACACCCCCTCAACTCCTCCTTCATCTACTTCCACGGACACCCCCTCAACTCCTCCTTCATCTACTCCCACGGACACCCCCACAACTCCTCCTTCATCTTCTCCTACGGACACCCCCTCAACTCCTCCTTCATCTACTCCCACGGACACCCCCTCAACTCCTCCTTCATCTACTCCCACGGACACCCCCACAACTCCTTCTTCATCTACTCCCACGGACACCCCCTCAACTCCTTCTTCATCTACTCCCACGGACACCCCCTCAACTCCTCCTTCATCTACTCCCACGAACACCCCCTCAACTCTCCTTCATCTTCTCCCACGGACACCCCCTCAATTCCCCCTTCATCTTCTCCCACGGACACCACCTCAACTCCTCCTTCATCTACTCCCACGGACACCCCCACAACTCCTCCTTCATCTACTCCCACGGACACCCCCACAAATAATCATTCAAAGTGTTACTTTGACTACATTTTTTTGCATTCAAAGTGTTATAATCTAATCGAAGTATGTTTTGTGCTGTTTTTCGATTTCTTACTTTTTTATATTATATAATAGATTTTTCCTGAATTTTCTTTGCTATAAACCTCACGGAGCCCGAGACCTTTCCAACGAATGCAAAACCATCGAAATCGGTTCGTGCGTTCTGGAGTTATAGCGTCAGGAAGGAAAACCCGACTTATTTTTATATAATAGATATTAGAGCTCATTATCGGAATCACTTTTCTCTTGATCCACTGCTTCTTCGTCTTCTTTAACTGGGGGACAGTTTTGGCAGTTATCGCCGGAGCAGGTCGCGCATGTACCATTACAAAACAAACCAAGCCTCCGACATCCACATGAGGATCCGCAATCTTTTTTGCAATCCGATGTGCCCCGAGACGAGACGAGACACCTACAACACTAATATATGTACTTTAGAAATCTGAGAGCTCCAAAATACTAATATTTCTCAGGCTCCCAAATTATCTCCCAAAAATTTCATTGGTTTTTCTTCAATAAATCGGTTAATTTCCGAGGTTTGATATATGTTTTATATACCATTTTAAAGGTAATTTCAAGGGATACAAGGCTAGGCTAATTGAAAAGTGCACGTACCTTTTAATTTTAAAAGGTTAAGGGTTGAATGGCTCGGGACAGGGGGTGTTCACACCATGACATGAACTTTAATCGGTAATATCTCCGTCAATTTTCATCCTACAGAAGTTTCAAAGAAATGAAAATATTCGTTGAAAAAAGAGCTACATTTTTGTATTATATCATTTTTTACGTATATATATAGTTTTTAAGTTATTTTGAAAAAACGGAAACTTTTTTAGAAATTTTCAAAATATGCGTTACAAATTATGTTACTTTTTTCAAAAACTATGCAATTTAAACCGGTCAAACTTCTGGATCTAATAAATAATACTACAACAAAATGTCATGTCGAAGGAAAACGATAAATTTTGATTCTGGTGGATATTAGGTTAAGTATAGTGCTCTATTTTTCATAAAAAATTCGAGAACTCTATCTTTTATGCGCTGTAACTCACTCAATTTACATGCAAATGACTTTTGTCAGTGCTCATTTTGAAGGTATTTTTAAGGACTAAAAAAAGTTATGTATCATTACCCGCAAAAAATCAACCCTTTTCTCGTAATATAACGTTGAATACATTGATCCAAATATTCGCAAAAAAAAGGTCTCCTTTCACCGATCATATCTCGCTTTGTATTGAACCTAGAATAATTTAAAAAAACTGAATCTCTTTGTTTTTTTATAAGCTTCATTTTTGTTCTATATATTATTTTTTATTAGAGGCGTCATTTTTGAGTTATTCGTGAAAAATCGTTCAAAAATATGGCTTTTTTCGATGAAAATTCAAAGTTTTCAACCACGAATAACGCAAAAAGTATTGATTGATAGAAAAAAATTTATACAACAAAAGTTGCTTAGAATTTGACCCTCTATCGATTCCCGTGGTTATTTTGAGTAAAGGTTTTTCAGCCCCGTGAAGGGGTGGCAACCCCCCCTGGGGCAAGAGCACACATCGGCATTATATAACTTTTGTTATTTAAGCACTTTCCCATCATCTCACCAAGTTTAAAGTGAATCGGTTCAGTCTGAAAGAATTCGGAGCTGAATATCCCGAGTGACTGGACTATTAGCAGAATAACTATTAAAATATCGGAAAAATTTACGGAAAAAGAATTTATGAAGAAAATTCATTTTCTCATACATTTTGTATGGAACCGCTTTTTTGATGATACATATCTCGAGAACGGCTCGACCGATTTGGATGATTCTTTTTTTGTTTTGTTCGTCTCAATAAAGGGATGTCTTAAAAAAAAAGAAAATTCGGAAAACCAAAAGGAAAAGCACAAAAAATAGTAGATCGAAAAATAGCACAATAGCTACTTCGATTAGATTATAAGACTTTGAATGCAAAAATTTTAGTCAAAGTAACACTTTGAATGCAAAACATTTAAGTCAAAGTTTACTGAGATGATTTTACGACAGAAGTTTTATACGGAAGTTCAATTAAAAAAAAGTACAAAGAGCAGGTGAAATTATAATTTAAAATTGTTTTTAACCGACTTCCATAAAAGGAGGAGGTTTTATGTTCGTCTGTAGGTTTTTTTTTTTACATGTTCACCGATATTTTCGCCTATGGACCAATTTAAAAATATCTTTTTTTGTTTGAGAGGGTATACTCCTGACGTGGTCCAATTCAAATTTGAACAAAGTATACCAACCCTAAGGGTGGTAAAATAAGGGATGAGTGATTTTTCACCCACTGATTTAATGTCTGTTCGCGCATAACTAATAATAAACGGATGAATCGATTTTGATGAATCTTTTTTTGTTGGATAGTCTAAGATTCTCCGCAGATACAGTGATATACATATATGTATGAAAACCCTGAGGGGCAAAGGGACGCCACAACAGAGATGTAAATCGAAATAATAAAAAAATCTTAAAAAAAACGAGTGTGCTTTAGACCACACGACTGAAGTAAAACTTATTTTGCTCCATCTATATGTATGTATATATATATGTTTATATATGTATATATGTATAATATATACATGTATATACATATACATATATTAATTTTCTACAAATATTTAAATTAATATTTTTGAACAGATTTTTTATTTTTATTCATTATTTTCATTATCGGATACATCAGTAATTACAATTTTATTCACTTTAAATGTAGAGTATTTAATGTATTGAACAAAATATTAATTTATAAAACTGTTCAAGAACGAAATGAAATTACGAAATAATCAAGAAATCACCGTTCGCGTAACGCTAGCAAACTCGCAAACGAACCGCTCTCTCAAAAAAGCTTTTTTTAATCGGATTGGAACCCGTCATCGCGAGCGTGGCAACCCAACCGGTCGTGAGAGCTCGCTTTTATTAATCATGAAAGCTCTTTCCCACGCAAACCCACACCGAATGCCGGCGCGCGCAGCGTCTATCGGCTTGCGTCGAACTCACACAAAGTCATGTCGTCATGAGCAAAGAGAATTCTCTCATTCTCATTCACTAAGCCGCCCCCTCTGTCGCTTCCCGCCTGCTTCCATAAATAAACGAAGGGAATGCACAATTTTTGGGTTGAGACAAAGCCTTCTATATTACAAGCCATGAAGTGGCCTTTTGCATGTGTGCGTAAGTGGTCTGACAGTTCTTCAGTTGACGGCCATTTCTCATACAAAGCGCGTAAATTCTCGGGGTTCTGCAGCTATTTAAGCAGTTTTAAAAGTGAAATAATCAATTTATCCGGTAAATATTTCTACAGGAGGTGTACAAAAGGATATCAGTTGTAATGGAAGTGAAAAAGTTTGATCGAAATTAAAAAAATCATCTATGAACCGTCAAAAGTGTTAGGTTAGGTGGCGAAGTACTGGGCAATTATTGGCAACTTTATAGTTATTTTACTATATTTAACGCCATTTAATTGTGAAAAGTACTCTTGCACTTAACAAGAAGATTGTTTAATGGTGCGTAGAGATTTACTTGCAAAAATAATTGCAAAATTTTTGCATTTTATGGAAATTTCTTGTGAGTGAATTCCCGCCGACTGTGACATAAATAAAAAATATACAAATTCCTTTGAAGTATTTTCTTTTTAATTTAAATATATATATGAATTCTAAATTAAAGTGTTTTATTTTTATATAATAATATATGAAATAAATATTTTCAAACTAGCAATGCTTATTCATTTAATTTCCTTTTACCCAAAGCACCTTTCTTCCTTTTGTGCACTGAACGGCTCAAATTTTACTCAGATATTTCAACCCGCCAAATTTTTATTTTCTGACAAATTTTGCAAGTAGATTGGGCAAAGTTAATAAAGTTCCGGAATATCAGAGTAAACGATTAAAAATCCTCAACCATTGCGAAACGTTTTACTAAAGGTACCTTTAAAGTAGCGCAAAATGTACATAGTTAAATATTATGGGAAATTTGAGTTTGCATTTTGTGCACACTCACGACTTTATAGCATACTTTGCAAATATTACCGAAGTGCATTTGGAAATTATTTGTGAAAACTTAACGAGTTACACATTTTCTTCAGTAAATGCCAATTTTAAACTGCGAATTACCTACAAAATAAAGAAAATATGTTAAATTTAGTCTGAAACTGTCACTGCAGCCGCTGAAACAGCTGATATCTGTCAGACCACTTTGCCCTATAGATGTGTGCGTGCGCCGGACCACTTCATGGCTTGTAATATAGAAGGCTTTGGTTGAGATGAAGCTTCGCTTCTTGTTGTTTAGAAGTTCGTTGCTGATCACACTTTTCGTAAAGGCCTGCGCCCATACGATCCAGCACCCTGCGTTCATGCATCAAGCTTTAAGCTGTTGCTGCACGAAAATATTGAAATCCATGTTTTCTTATGGAGCTTCGCCCATAAGCGATGCATGGCGATGCATCGACGCATGGAAATGTTGAACATTTCTCAATATTTTCATGCATCGGGACGCATCAGCCGGTTTTAACCTAGGGTGGACTTTCAAACTTGCAAGTTCAAAGTTGTGCATTCACAGCTGACTGTTTACATCCCGGCAAAGTGTACCTGAAACATTGGACGCACCTAATAGCAGAATTCCTATTAAAAGAAATTTAATTAATATAGTAAGATCCATTTTTATCCTTTTAATTTTAAAAATTGCTCCTTTAATAAAATTCCTGCGCTGTGCTGTGGCTGTGCTGCGGCTGTGCTGTGGCTGTGCTGCGGCTGTGCTGTGGCTGTGCTGTGACTATTGACAATTTGTGGCATTGTGAGATGACGGATCTTATGGGCGAACCTCTGAATTGCCATGCAGCGGCAGGCATCGAGATCCATCAAGAGCTTAAAGCTTGATGCATGAACGCAGACCGCTGGATCGTATGGGCGCAGGCCTTAATGCTCTCGTCACGCATTCACCAGCTTTATCCCCAAGTGAAGCGTGCGTAAAGAAGTTTTACTTAAAAAAAAAAAAATTGGTTGCCTGTAAAGTCGGTTTACGGTCGATATTTAAACGTGACAACGTCTAATACGTGGTAATTTTTTCTTGGTACAAAGGATTTAATAAAAATAACAATTATAATTATATTCCTTTCAGATTTATTCAGTGTTGATTCATTTTTTCAAATTTGCTATTCAAATTGTATTCAAAAATTTTGTTTTATTATTATTGTGCACAAGGATAAGTTTACTTAATTTTCTATTTATATTTTCGTTTCTACATATTGACATCTAATCTTACTTAATATTATAACACTCTCTTTCTCCTACAGTGCGCTCGCTTGCTGTGTGGCGTGAGATCGGCCGTTACGGCGTTCTCGAGAATGCCTCTCAAGCGCAACGGGTGGGAGAGAGAGAGGTGTAGCGCGTCTCTTTCTCCTACAGTGCGCTCGCTTGCCGTGTGGCGTGAGATCCGCCGTAACGCCGTTTTCGACAATGTCTCCAAGTTAAATCGATTTAATAGACGTTGTCACGTCGTGTGGCGTGAGATCCGCCGTAACGCCGTTTTCGACAATGTCTCCAAGTTAAATCGATTTAATAGACGTTGTCACGTCAAAAAGTAGAATCAACTCCAAGAACAACTTTTAAAAAAAATGACTAAAAAAAAAATAGGTAAAAAAACTTTTTAAGTTAAACGGTTTTATGTTAAACATACATTGCAATGTTTAAGAAAAATGTACTAAAAACCAAAAAATAAAATAGATACAGTCGTGGGAATTATAAACATATGCATAGACTAGACTAAAATATAAAACCGTGGGGCACGTCAATTGTCTACAAACGACGAATTAAACGACGAATTAAACGATTCTTCTATCGCACATTAAGTCGATAATTTGTAGACAATTGACGTGCCCCACGGTTTTATATTTTAGTCTAGTCTATGCATATGTTTATAATTCCCACGACTGTATCTATTTTATTTTTTGGTTTTTAGTACATTTTTCTTAAACATTGCAATGTATGTTTAACATAAAACCGTTTAACTTAAAAAGTTTTTTTACCTATTTTTTTATTTTCTAGTTTTTAGTTTTTATTTCATCTAATTGTTTCCACATTCTAGCCCTACTTATCACACGTCCATCGTTGTCGGTTGAACAACTGCCTAATTATAGTGTAACATTACAAAACAAACATTTTAATCAACGATTGTAGACAATTTATTTATTTATTTATTTTATTTATTTATTATTTTCTAGTTTTTAGTTTTTATTTCGCATTCTGTTTAATTCATTTAGTGCTTCATTATTGCAAGGTTTCTTGCCCGTTAGTTTATTGCAGTCCAACTCCTCTATACGTAGTCCCTGCAAAGATCTTACTCTACTAAGAGCCACGTAGGCTTGACCTTCTTCAAACAGTTTCGCACCTAAGTATACGACTGCGTGATCCACAGTGCTGCCCTGCATTTTATGTATTGTAGAAGCCCATGATAGTATTAAAGGCAACATTCTTCTTTCAGCCGTCCCGTAATTGTACTTAGCTGGAAACTGTATGGCTTTCGGGTGTATAAGATGTACTCCGTCTCTTGCGAAATCAATTCGGACGGAAGGTACATCTGTTGCATACATCTGAGTTCGACGAAATTGAGGCCAAACGATTTCGTTGATGTAGCCTATAGCGCCATTTACTAATCCCTTTGAAACGTCAATATTGGACCGTAGCATGACTTTTGCCCCCACAAATATTTCCAGTTCCGCTGGTAAACCCCCAGTTTTGTTGATATCAGCTGGTATTATAGTAGCTATATCCACATTGTCTGCATTTCGTGTGGCGTGTACTAGCTGATCCTGCGCTTTTATTTTGTAAATGCGAGCACCATTATTTCTGTACAAATTCAATACAGCAGAGTTGTGGTCGTTAACTTGTTGATTTGTGGGGTATACCCTTAACGCTTTGTCTATTGCAAACTCATCACTCGTGTCTTGAAGAAGTCTTCCCATTAAAATACTAAAATGTTGGGTTGTTAGCTCACCGACTCTCAAAGCACTCAAAATATCAATAAAAGTTTGGTCACCTTGCTGACGCATATTGTCAGTTAATTCACACAGCGTGAATAAACGCCAGAGATGTGTAGCTGGTTGGAGATGTTCTGGCTGTTTGAAAACAGGTGTTCCTGATCGTTTTATAGGAGGCAGTTGTAAAAGATCACCGAAAAGTAATACGTTTACTCCTCCAAAAAACTCATTTTCACAGTTCTTAATTTGCCTTAATCGAGCGTCCATCATGCATAACATTTGATAAGACACCATGGAAATCTCGTCGACAATCAAAAATTCTGTCTGATGCCATTGTTGCCTCATTATTCGCAAATAGTTTCCGGACAGTGGTGACATACCTGTTATGCGACCGTCTTTCTGTACAGGCAATTTTAAAGTACTGTGTATCGTAGCTCCATTTATTAATCTAGCTGCAACTCCTGTTAGTGAGCAGACTTTAACCGCATCCTTTGCGTAGCACCTATTAATTTGGTCTCGTAATAACTTTAATAGAAAAGTCTTGCCCACACCAGCTCCTCCTGTAAAGAATATTTTTAAACGTTCTTCAGCACCTGACATTTGATTTTGTATGGACTGGGTAACTAATGTAAAAATTTCCTTTTGTCCTGCATTCATAGACTGTTTAGCCTGTAAGAACTGGTCTTCATTCATTGGCAAATAAGGAACTTCTTCTTCATGGTCTAGTTCCATCGGCTCTGCGTGTTCCAGTATCTGAAATGCGTGTACTTGCGCGAATGCATTTTCAAGCTGCCTGTCACGTTCACGATATATTTCCAAGTAGGCGTTTGTTTGTCTTAAACTTTCTTCGTTGGCGAGAAACGCATCTCTGGCACTATTAAATGCTCCTAAAAGTTCGGCCTCATTGCGATACGGCATATACTGGATTAGTAAACTGTAATAATATGACTCTGGATCAGAAGCTGCTACGAAGTTAGGTACCCGTACTACAGCTGGCGTGTTTCTAATAGTCATTTTGGTGTTGTCTGTTAAAGTTATAAGACGCCTTCTTGTTGTTTGCTCGTGCGGTGCATAAGCATCGGTATCGATGCTCTCAATGAAGAGAGCACTTTCATTTGATACCCATATTGATGGGATTAATAAAATAATGAATAAACATAATTGTATTGTCACCAAAATCCAAAGTGTATACAAAATTTCAGATTAATCGGTCGACAGGAAGAGGGTGAAATTTGAATTACTAAATTTGACCCAAGAATAAAACAAACGGGGTGAGCTAAATAAAACCGTTTAAAAATATTACACTAAAAAGAACGATTAACAAATCACAAGGCCAAACCTTGAGTCTTTGTTGTCTGAATTTAGAAAATGCATGTTTTTCTCATGGTCAATTGTACGTGGCATGTTTACGTGTCGGCAAACCATCCGCTTTATTTGTTCTTGCGCCTGATAACAAGACGAAAAATGTCGTATATCACAAGGTGCTTCACTGAAAAGAATCAAACCAAGTATAATCCATGCAGCAAAATAAAGCAAATGTCTTGCCGACACGCCTTTGAAATATGTGATTTTTGTACTTTTATTGAATTTTCATTTTCTTTATATAAATATATTATCCTAATATCCTTATTATCCTAATTGATTGTTAGGCGGTACGAAGTTTGCCGGGTCAGCTAGTATCTGGGGGCACGGCAGTGCCCCCGCCAAGTCGAGCAAGCACCGCCGTACCATCCTTTTCTCGAAGCATTTCAGGCCATTTTCGACCCCCCTATAACTTCTTTGTGGATAAAACTAGAAGCCTAAATTTTCAGTAACCAAGCAGGCATTGTATAGACACGGTATATTTCAAATTTCATTCAATTTGAACCAGTAGTTTAAGAATTATAACTAATCAAAATTTCTTAATTTTGTCACTCACTGACTGACCGATCATCAAAACTCTAAGGTACTTCTAGCAGACCCACAAACTCCAAATTTTGAACACAGTTATTGTTTAGCCTACAAAGGAAGGAAAAACTGAAAAATCCCGAAATTTCATTATATTTAATGAAAAATAATGATTTTATTAAAAATTAGGTTCATTCAAAAAATAACGCATGCGCTTGTACTCATGCTTGCCACTGGCCGCGATTGAATTTTGAAAGGATGAATGTAGTAGACTATTGTTCTGTGGGCACGGTAGTGCCCCCGCCAAGCCGATTAGTTTGTTCAAATTTTGAATTTTAGTTAGTGTTAAGCTCATAGAGGAAGAAAAAAAACAAAAATCCCGAAATTGCATTATAGTAAATGAAAAATACATCAAAGCATCTGAGAAAAATCAATAGAGACAGGGAGTGGGCTTTAAGAAAATCAGTAGCTGACGGACAAGATATATTACCCGAAAAAAAAGAAAGGAGGATGACCTAACAAAAAGATATGATATCCCATAAAAACCATAAAATGTAAAAAAATGCCAAGTCTCGCAACGCAGTGTTTCTGCCGTAAAAAGTTGTGAGATCTTATGTAAAACCAAGTCAGTTATATTAGTTAGTGTCTATGGAAGCACCTATTCAACAACTTTGTTATAAATTGTTATCTAATCAATTACCTATCAACATTTATAGTGACCGTGTCAGATTTTTGTCAAGTGTATACATACATGTATGTTTCTACTAAAATTTTAAAAGGTGAAACCATTGTCGATATGTACATAACATTATCGTTTTTTAATCCCTACTTACATTCTACATAAATGTAGAAGCTATTCGAGGCAGTGAAAATAAGAGTTATAGAAAATAAGATATTTTAAATTAAGTAAGTTGCTAATTGATTGAAATGTTTTGTTAGGGGTTAATTCTACCTTAACTCATCAGAAATAAATGTTTTTCTACGACGCAAGATTTTATATTGGGGGACAAACGCTTCTAAATATGGTAAAATCACTTCAAAATGTAGTATCCTAACAAAACAGTAAGCGTATTCACGTTTTGGTGCAAATAAGCCTTATACCCTTGCATTTGTTATTGCATCGTTGTATAAGGTTCAAGAAAATCGGATACTAAACAAATAATGAAATAACTATTTAAAATTATGTACTCAGGGCAACGATGCAATAGGATATACCTCTAGTATATCATCTAACCATGCAATTGAAATCAGGGTCATATTTGAGTAGCTGAAGAACAGAGCGATGTAATTATACTTTTAGTCAAAAAAACTTCTTGTTCGTGTTCCATACCAAAATGGACAAAACCGAACACTTATGGAATCACCTCTTATATTCGTCCGTATGTCATAGCCGTTTTTCTCAGAAACTATTAGAGGTGGGGAGCTGAAATTTGGCACACTTATATATTAATATTTATGGCCCAAAAACAGAAATGATGTCAAAACGCTTAATTTTAGTTTGGCGATTAGTTTTGAGGGCAGAAGCAGATAATTAAAAAGGAAATTTTTTTCCCCAATTAGTCCGGTCAAAATAGACATTTCAAATAACAAAACTCCGACAGAGCTGAATTTTGGTAGAGACCTTGGGTACACCAGTAGAAATAATGTGCCAAAAGTCCCCATAAATCCCATTTGTGCTAAAAAAGTTATTCAAGGTCAAAGGTCAAAATTTTCAGTTTTTCGGTTTTTTCTTCAAAACGGTAAGTTTTATCAAATATATAGCCCAGGCAAAAATTGTAGATCATAAAATTGTCTACAAAAATAGTCCGTATACTTTTTTTCCTAAGAATCACCATTCCTAAGATATCGCCGATCGAAAAGTTGAAGGCGTTACAATTAGACTTCATTGCGGATAGTGGGTTTTGTTGTTGTATTAATTATTATAACACGAATAACTTCGGAACGCGCCGTCGGATTCGAGTGCGGTTTTTTCTTGAGAAAGGCCCCACGACAGGGAAGCTTTTTCTCAAAAATTTTTTCGATCTTCCCATACAAAAAATCGGCAGAATGAAAGGTCAGGGTCAAATTTTGGGCTTTGATATTGCCATTTTCGTATTCTGGCGGGGACCCCCCGCTTGTTTGTTGACGGATTGGGTCGTGGGTGGTATCTTTGGAAAGCCTGAAGGCTCAGCTTTCTAATGCGTTATTAATCAGTATCCTGGGATGTCTCTGAAAGAACTTATATGCATTTTCTAGGTTGACCTCCACCAAATTTTCAATCGCGCATTTAGGGGGAAGGACCGATTTTAAGGGGGGGTGTCTGAACAAACGTTAATCAGGAGACCATTTAGAATCGATTGGCATACCCTGTTCAGACCTTAGCAAAACACCCTGTATACGTGGCATTTGTGTGCATATCATGTAGAATGCAACTCCTTCAACATTTAGAACGGCGATATCTTAGGAATGGTGATTTTTAGGAAAAAAAGTATACGGACTATTTTTGAAGACAATTTTATGATCTACAATTTTTGTCGGGCTATATTTTTAATAAAACTTACCGTTTTCGAGAAAAATCCGAAAACCCGAAAATTTTGACTTTTGACCTTGAATAACTTTTTTAGCACACATGGGATTTTTGGGGACTTTTGGCACATTATTTGTACTGGTGTACCCAAGGTCTCTACCAAAATTCAGCTCTGTCGGAGTTTTTGTTATTTGGTCACTCTTTTTATGTCTATTTTGACCGGACTAAATAGCGCATGAGATATGTATCTAATGAAAACTTATCAAAATGCGTGTTCAAAAATATTTTTTATGTTTACATATATCATGAAAACTTTTTCTATCAAATTATTCAAAAAACGCTAAAAAAGTGATGTCCCATGGCCTTATTTCAAAAACTATTGGCATTTAAATTGTGGAAAAATCATGAAAATTGGTAATGAGTTAAAATTATTAAGTTAAAACTACGTTGAACACTTTTGTTTCTATCACTTAAAAACTACCTTCCAATATAAATATCTTCAATCTTCGTCCTCTCGTCGCTAGATAACTTTATGGTAAGTACCGAGGACTAATTGCCGAGTCCCATCTTGCAAGTGGCTGTTTTGTTTTTTTAAATTTTAAATGAATAACTATTATTTAAAAATAACACAAAATTAAATTTCATATATGTATGTGTGTATGTATATGTATGTGCCTACATGCATAATTTAGTGTTTCAATTTCAAATAAATAGAATAGATTCTATTTGACCGTCACGTTTTTGACGTTGTGTCATTGGGCGTAACCTAATGTCGGTACCATATAATCTATATGACCGTTTTGACGGTGACGGCAGACGGTGTCGGTGACGGTCCCATTGGGCGCTTAGCTTAAGTTATTATAATTAAAAGCAAACATGCTAAAGAAATCCAAGATAAGAAAAGATATGTATCATCAGGAAAATTTTACCTATACATATGTAAGTAGTTCAAATGCAGTACATTCCCGAACAATCAGACTTAAAATGAAAGTGTGAAATACAACCTTAGTGAATAATTTGGTTTGCGTCTAAAAAATAACTATGCTGATGTCATACTTTGTGATTATAAGACGGCTCGTACCACACAACATCGATTTTGGTTTGTAAATATATACAAAAGTAAATTGTTTAAACTGTTTAGTTTTACGATTCCCAGTTCAGGCCCGAAAATATGGCCTTGGCTGAGATATTAAGATAAAACCTCTTGCAAAATAACTTTCAAGAGTTCATTTGATTTTAAATTTAACGAAAAATACCTGAACTAGTGGATGTTGTCCAAAAATAGTTTTCGGCATGCAGATAAGATGTTGAATTAAGTTGTAAATACCGAATTCTTAACCGACGACAAAAGGAGGGGATTCTCAAGTCAACGCGTATATATTATTATTATTATTATATATTGGTGGGGACCGCTCAAGCGGAAGGCACTGCGACCAGACGGTCTTTTGTGCCAGAACCCCATTAGTGGAGTAGACGATCCGCTACCCTAAGGAAAGCCAGAAGGTCACCCTCAGAAGAATTACGGACCTCAGCCGGGCTTAGAAACCCTTTACCGAAGGTCCTACTTCTAATCCGAGCCAGTGCCGGACAGTCACACAGTATGTGAGCTGTGGTTTCTTCGTCCTCTAGACAAAGTCTACATTCTGTCTCAGTTGACAAACCTAACTTGTTGAGGTGATTTCTGACCCCATGATGGCCAGATAAGTAACCTACCAGCAGCCTGAGATCCGATTTGCTCAGGTCAGTGGCGTTGGTATACGCATAGGGTTTGATAAACTTCTTAGTTTGTCGTAACCCTGAAGCATCGTTCCAGTACGAGGCTTGAACTGATTTGGCCCATTTATCCACCACAGCTTTGGCTGAAGACCAGCCAATGTTGCAGTAGGGTTCGGGGCCTTGGTACCTAGTTGAGGATCCCTCTCTGGCCAAATTATCAGCGATCTCATTGCCATCAACGCCGGAGTGCCCCGGTACCCAGACGAGTGTAACTCTGTTTGTGGCAGCCAGGCGTTGGAGGCAGTCAAAGCACTCTTTGACGAGACTTGAGCGAAAGCTCCACGAGGAGAGCGCCCTAATCGCCGCTTGGCTGTCAGAGAGTATATTAATTGTAGAGCCCTTAAGTCCTTTATTAAGGTTTACTTGGGCACAGGTTTTAATGGCCTGGACTTCGGCCTGAAATACACTGGGCCATACGACCGTATATTAGTTAGTGTCTATGGAAGCACCTATTCAACAACTTTGTTATAAATTGTTATCTAATCAATTACCTATCAACATTTATAGTGACCGTGCCAATATTAGACATCTTTATTTCTATAATAATTATAATTACTTGGCAATTAGGAGAATATGTTACCGTGCAATTGCCAAGTAATTATAATTATTATAGAAATAAAGATGTCTAATATTGATACGGTCACTATAAATGTTGATAGGTAATTGATTAAATAACAATTTATAACAAAGTTGTTGAATATGTAGGTGCTTCCATAGACACTAACTAATATAACTGACTTGGTTTTACATAAGATCTCACAACTTTTACGGCAGAAGAACTGCGTTGCGAGACTTGGCATTTTTTTACATTCTATGTTTTTGATGGGATCTCATATCTTTTTGTAGGTCATCCTCTTTTCTTTTTTTCTCGGGTAATGTATATCTTGTCCGTCAGCTACTGATTTTCTTAAAGCCCACTCCCTGTCTCTATTGATTTTTCTCAGATGCTTTGATGTATTTTTCATTTACTATAATTAAATTTCAGGATTTTTCTTCTTTTCCTTCCTCTATGGGCTTAACGCTAACTAAAATTCAAAATTTGAACAAACTACCGTGCCCCCAGAACGATTCATAGCCTACTACATTCATCCTTTCAAAATTAAATCGCGGCCAGTGGGAAGCATGAGTACAAGTGCATGCGTTATTTTTTGAATGATCGTAATTTTTAATAAAATCATTATTTTTCATTAAATATAATGAAATTTCGGTATTTTTCAGTTTTTCCTTCCTTTGTAGGCTAAACATAAACTGTGTTCAAAATTTGGAGCTTGTGGGTCTGCTAGAAGTAACTTAGAATTTTGATGATCGGTGAGTCAGTGACAAAATTAAAGAACTTTGACCAGCGATAATTCGTAAACTACTGGTTCAAATTTAATGTAATTTGGAAATATATCTAGCTATGTAATGCCCTCTTGGTCACTGAAAATTTAGGCTTCTAGTTTTTTCCGCAACGAAGTTACAGGGGGTCGAAAATGGCCCGAATGGCTTCGAGAAAAGGATGTTACGGCCGTGCATCGACTTGGCGGCTGCACTACCGTGCTCCCAGATAAATCATATTAAAAATAAAATGAAAAAGAAAATGTGAATATGTGTGAATCCAAGAAATAAAACTTTTATAAACTGAAATACAGTGCGGTTTTTAGTTAGAACTTACTGACTATTCGACAGGTAATGAATATATCGGGTCATGCTTGTGTAGGGTTCCTTTGCCAGAAAATGCAGTCTACATTCATGGACACACCAGCACAAAAGTCTAATCGAGGGCGGCGCTCTATGTCCAGCATAATTTTGACATCACCAGAGAGCCTCGCTGAATTTCGTGAGAAGCAGCAAAAGAGAGACGCTTCGAAGACGCCCAAAAAACCTACATACCAGCCAAACGTGGTCGCCCGCTACGAAAAAAAAAGCAGAAAAAGGACTCTTCGGACGAAGATGAGGATTTCTGCATCATTTGTTTAAAAACGATGCCTCGTCGATTAAATCGCTCTAACTCCGTTGCATGCATTGTCGCAAAAGAGGAGTTCATATAAAGTGTGCTGATATGACAACAAGCTAGGTTATTTGCAAAAACTGCGATTCTTAATAATGCGTCGTTCAATCACGTGCAGTATTTACCTACATTTTTATAAAATTATGAAAAAATAAATAAAAAAAAATGCAACTAACTTATTTCTCCAGGTAAATTACAATCATTTCAGCGTATTTTTCGATGATTTTCAGCGATGGGCCAACCTAGACAACATGAGCCGACCTTTACAGAATTTCTGTTTTTTTTCTTAACGCCCGAAATTCTTTTATATTTTACCCAATTGTAAGACCCCAAAATAAAATATGGGGTCTTTTAAAAAAATATAATGAAAACTGAAACTAACTGTAATGTAATTACATAGGTTTGGTTCGTCAGGATTCGGCGTTGGGCACAATCACGTCAGCAGCTCTCACCCTTTAAAAGGAAAGAAAACAATACATGAGTCCCGGGTAAAACAAAACATGCAAATCATATTTAAACTGAAATCAACATAATGATGACCTCAATCAATGAACCGTACTTTCAAATATTTTATCCAAATACTTTAATACAAATCACATAGATAGAGGAGCAAACAGATACGAGTAGTACGCGGAGGCAGACACGTCACACGTACTGATTATCCAAAATGGGGTGTAAGGGCGAACTCACGAACACCCCTAGAAAATTAGGTGCTAAACACCTTAAAAATCTAAGTGCAAGGACTAACTCACGAGCACTTAGAATTTACCATTACTGGGGCAGGCAACGGCACAGTACAAGGGCGAACTCACGAGTACCGGCCTAGGCGCAAGGGCTCACTCACGAGCGCCTATCAATCATAATCACAAGCCCAGCCTTCAGTATGAGTCCAGGCCATCGTTTGACCTGACTCCGGCAAAAAGCTCCCCATCTATGTATTTCACTAATACAATAATTTTACCAAAACAATTGCAAATTTCCCGGTTCATTGAAAAAATAACATGTAGAGTGCACTCCCAATTAATACAAAAGATAATAACTAAAATACATTTAAAAACAAACAAAGACAAAATAATAAGAATAAAAAAAAACACATCTTCTGAAATACCCGCAAACTCCATAAGTGAAATTCACTCACCCAATTAGTCTTCCTCTTCACTTATTAAAACCAGTAAACACACACAACTCTCTTTTAAATAAAACTCCTTGAAAACTTGACGCGCACCTTTAGAAATCTATCACTAGACTGAAAATCAATTCTCTGCCTAGTCAGATTTTTGGTTAAAAGTGTGACGCATTCTCTTCTTTAAAAGAAATGCCCCCAAACAATATTGCATTAATATCAAGGTCTGACCCTCATAAAAACTTCCATATCCTTGCTTACACAAGGGTATGGATACGCATAAGCCCCAGCGCATCTGGGCAAAATTCTTCCCGAACATGCACCGCTGGCGACCAGTTTCCTCAAAAACGGAATCTTCGCTGCGCAAGTCATAAAAAAGGGTCGAGGTGCGAATGCGCATCCTCATTAGGGAAAGCGACCCGAGCAAAATTAAAACAAAATACTCGTGCGCATATGCAGAATTAAGGGAGGTAGTTTTTTAGGAAAGATTCACAACCAAAGAGTTTTGTTCAAAATTAAAAATGTTTTTATTAAAAAAAAAATTCTTTTCGCTTTTACACAATCAATCTCCAATTACAAAAAAGTGTTCCTTTTTAAAGATCTTTCAGACGGTATGCACGTATTGATCAAATTCCTTTTTAAACAAAAGTTGTGGCCAAAAGTTAAAATGATGGCCAACCCTGACGACATTCCCTACCAAATTTCATTGCTATAGTCTTATTAGTCTCTTAATAAGAAGACTGTTATTTACGGACAGGCGGACGAACGTCACAAAAATATGTGTTCCTTTTTTTGCTTCGGAACCCTAAACACACCATTTTGACATTTTCAGGGTTTGCTTTATTATATAGTTCCAGAACGACACCAAAACCAAAAGGAATTCATGGTTAAAAAATTTG